>CM060976.1:78444970-79069970 GCA_030765065.1 Deroplatys truncata | reverse complement strand
TTCTCTACTCAAAAAAACATAAGCATATCAATTACGATGGTCATAGCGCCGTGGTAGCGTTGCTGCCTGCGGGTTAGGGAACTCTGTTGCGATTATCGGAACCGGCCTAAGGATTTTTCAATAGCAAATATTTACAAGGAATCCCCCAACCTCAACAAGCCTTTTCATGAAATTGTTTTCTTTATTTTTATTTTCTCAAAAAAATAGCTTTAACCGGTTAATATTGGTTTGCGAATGAAATGTATATATATATATATATATATATATATATATATATATATATACCTTTTTTTTTTCTAAATAACCACTCCTCATTCTAATGAGTTTTATATAACTGAGAAACCACCAGTAATAGACACAAACCTATTACTGCAAAAACTGTACCTAGATCTCATTAAATGTATGTCGAATAAAACATTTGTAAGTTCTTAAATACTCGCTCTTGAATTTCTCGACGTTTTAAGCAATAGGTAAACTTCGACACATTAAACGAGCCTTCTTTTGTTTCTTAAGGCCTCACTCAAAGCAAATGCCTACAGTATACTGCTATGTACTCACACTTGCTTGATTAATTATAATCAAGTGAACTAGCTTCCAAATCTAGGAACCAGCTAGAAAAATAATTTTTTAACTAATAAATCAAGAACATGTTTGAAAGTAAATAATAATGGATAGAAAAGGTCATGTGATACTCATGCACGATATTTTTTATCGTTGGACCAAGATGCATAACTCCGCCCGTTTATTCATTCGTCATTAGTACTGAAGGCAAACAGCATTTGCTGATGGAAAACCAACTACACTTGTACTTGGGGAATTCCATTATTCATTGACCACAAGCGATGACTTAACCGGCGGTCGACCTTGATCCACATTGCGAACATCTTCCCACTCTATTAAGTACAGCATACACCTTTAATAGTGCGATGTGAAAGCAGCAGGTGACTCGCAACTTTTACTTCGCTGCCAGAATTAAAAAAAAATCTGATGTGTTACACTCACATGACTTTCTCTACTCTTGTACAAACTATTTTTACAAACGCTTATTCTCCATATGCTTCATTTTAATGGAGATATCGAGATGTCAATCTTATTGATAATTTTCTTGTAGATGCAAGGGGAATATGGTAGGTTTTAAGCGATAGTCAAATATTTTAACGCTGGTTGCTATGTGGCGCATTCCATTCTCTTTGCATGTCCAGGACATAAAAAAAATGAATAACGAATTTGAGAAAAAGTATAACTATTGGAAAATTTAAGGGAATAACAAGGAATATCTCGCAAACGGTTCACTCAACAAAAGAAATGTATATGACATAAATTGTGTATTTTAACGCGATCTACATTTTTCGTGTAGTAAAATTTTGTCTATCTCTTATGGTTTACCAGTTATGAAAAAGTCGTTCATAACGAAGAATACTTTTGGAGACATTCCCAGAAAATTCGAGATATACATTTTATTTTTCATGACAATATCTTAAACATATGATATTTTAATCAAAATCGTTAGAGCCGTTTTTGAGAAAATTAAAATTTTCGAAAAATGTTCCATGTAAAGGGTAGTCTGGGGTGGGGGGATTTTCTTGAAAACCTTCCTGTCGCATCTCTAAAAGATACTGAACCTAAATACCAAGTTTGGTGTTTATCCGACTCTTCGTTTTTGAGTTATGCTGTTCACAGACACACAGACACACAAACAGACACACACACGGACATGTTTCCAAAAATGCTTTTTTTGGATTCAGTGAGTCTCAAAACATGTATTTCCGGTGAAATCTCGGTATCGAAATTTTGGGTGGAATACAATACTTCCCCTACTTACTATACGTAGTAGAGAAAGTAATAACACTTTTCGTCTTTACGTACTAGTTTGAAACCAGCTTTCATCATCATGCTGGTACGACTAGAAAGGGTATACATGCCTCCTCTTAGGAGGCGATTCTACGTGCAGAGGTGAATGAATATAGTTTGTCACAGTTTAGTCTTTGAGCTTCATTGCAAGAAAAAACATCTGATGTGTTACACTCACATGACTTTCTCTACTCTTGTAGAAACTATTTTTACAAACGCTTATTCTCCATATGCTTCAGGCTAATCGAGATGTTAATCTTATTGCTAATTTTCTTGTACATGCAAGGGGAATATGGTAGACTTTAAGCGATAGTCAAATCTGTTAAGAGCTGGTTGCTATGTGGGCATTCCATTGTCTTTGCACGTCCAGTACGTAAAAAAATGAATAACGAATTCCCATTTGAGAAAAAGTATTGGAAAATTTAAGGGAATAACAAGCAATATCTCGAAAATGATTCACTCAACAAAAAAAAATGTATATGACATAAATTGTGTATTTTAGCGCGATCTATATTTTTGTGTAGTAAAATTTTGTCTATCTCTTATGGTTTACCAGTTATGCAAAAGTCGTTCACAATGAAGAATACTTTTGGAGACATTCCCAGAAAATTCGAGATACACATTTCATTTGTCATGAAAATATCTTAAACATATGATATTTTAATCAAAGTCGTTAGAGCCATTTCTGAGAAAATTAAAATTTTCGAAAAATGTTCCATGTAAAGGGTAATCTGGGGTGGGGGGATTCGTGTCGCATCTCTAGAAGATGCTGAACCTAAATACCAAGTTTGGTTTTATAATAAAACAGAAGTATTTCTTATTGTGATGTATGATACTCTGTACTGTAACAACTAGCGCCTTATGTGATGTGAATTAACAGAGTACCAAGTTTGGTGTTTATCCGACTGTTCGTTTCTGAGTTATGCTGTTCACAGACACACACACGGACATGTTTCCAAAAATGCTTTTTTTTTGGATTCAGGGGTCTCAAAACACATATTTCCGGTGAAATCTCGGTATCGAATTTTTGGTTGGAATACAATACTTCCCCTACTTACTATACGTAGTAGAGAAAGTAAAAAGAGTTCTGGGTATTTTTCTTAACACCATAGTTTAAATACGGAGCGAGTAAGAAAGGTCTTACTGAAGTATATGACAAAACAGTAGCTGATCTAAACTTTCTATTATCTTGGCTTTCTTTCTTAAGTTCTGCGTCTCGTCAAAATCAGTATTTTTGTTTGGCATAAATCGCAATTTTTGCGAAAGTTAATAGTTTGCAAGCACACACTAAACTCCTCTTCTGTCATGACCGCGCTCGATCCAGACACTTGTGGCACAACTCTCTGTGTAAGGCGAAGGCGTTGACTAACACGTGACGTCGCCTCGTTGTTGCTCTCTTTTATTGGAGATTCAAATAAAAATAAGACAGGCAGTTATTAGTATCCTCTATTAAACGCCTACATAAAATAATTAATTTTAATTTATAGTAACTCTACAAATTACCGTGCGAGATGGCTCCATGTAAACGTGTGAGGCTTGCACTCGGGAGGTCCCGGGTTCGATTCCCGTCTTGCCCCCACTCTGACCTTGAATTTTTTCGTGGTTTTCCCAGGTCGATGGTAGAATGTTGAGGTGGTTCCTCTTTTACCACAAATGTCCTGTCCATCACCTGCTGTTTCCACCATTTCCTTTCATCTGTTTCCTCTTCATATGTTTCAGGGCTGTAGGACCCGGCGATGGCGATTGGTGCGTTGCGGCGAGGCAATGGAATTTGCGCTATGGAAAGATTTCTTCTCAGTGCTGTCTGCCGGCTGGGGCCCCTCCTGGGAGCGGTTCTTTTCACTCCGGGACCCCCTGGTTGAAGATGGTTAAGGCGAGATCGAGCCGACGTCATATTGGTGTTATTTTGGGATCGTTAGGGACCCCGTCCTGGCTTGCGCGCATCGTCATTTGGGATCTCGTTGGGTCTTCCCTTCATTCCTTTCTCTCAGGGGTCACGTTGGAAATACAAAGGGCCTACCGTAGCCTACGTGCGGTGCTATGCTCCAGTGATTGGAGGCACCTCCCTCTGACTAATCCTAATCCTATCCATACAAATTGCGAAATAAAATATCCACTTTGCTTTCATTTGTTTCGTTGAATGCTTAGATAAGTGCTGAACCGTTGTCCTTTTCTCTTCAGTTAAAACTACTGTACCCATTTCGCTTCCATTTTAAATGCGCATAATAAATGTTTAAGTTACAAAATTTATTTTCTATCGTTCCTTTGTATAAATTTAGATAAAGTGTTTCCACTTTAGTTCCTTTCACTAATTCTCTCTCATAAATCCCTCTCGGATAGCTATTTTCTTATACCTATACCTACTATGCTTGTGAAAAAGCAAAGCGACAAAGTATGTGGTTGCGCTGCTACTTTCACTTTCTTTCTGCAGCAGGCTTCTAGTCCCTCTTGGATAGACACCTTGCTATATGTCTACTTCGAGCAGTGTTCAGTCTACTATTGCGTATACGCTCTTTATGCGGCTCCTCATGTTCAGGCCAGGCAAAGTTGCCAACTCTACTGATTTTTCAGTAGATCTGATTTGTTTAACTTGTCTAATGACCTACCGATTTATTAAAGAAAAACGAGAAAATCTCCTGAATTTTTAACTTGGGCAATAATTGTTTAATCCAATAACGATATTGGTATTTTTGCTTCACACTGCGGCTACCGCTAGGCTTCTCGCCACCGGCCGCTGCAGCTTGGATTCCGGCCGAAAGAGTTATATCTCCGCAACCGCCTCGCACAGCGATAATAAGCACAGTTACTTTCACACTAGCGCTAAACGGGTAGAAAGAGTTAAAAGGAATTTCAAGGGTTTGTGAAGATGAAGCCACTGAGCTTTTACATCCAGACCAGGTGTTTGCCGTGGTATCTCGTGTTTTGGAACTACACAGCGCTCTTGTCCTTTTCTTCACCCATATAGTAGCAGAAGATAGAGTGCTGGCTTCAGAAACTATTCTTCAGAGATTAAAAGAGCCAAATAATAAGCTATATTTGGAGTTACCTGGTTTTGTTTTTTCTATTTTCAATAATCTCAACAAACGGATGCAAAGTGAAGTCCCCCAGATTTTCACATTGCGCTCAGATGTAGCTGCATCTTTAAAAACGCTCCTTGATCACTTAAGGGGTGCAGGGGTGGAAAGGGTGAATTATCGAAACCCTAACGTCTTTTTACCTCTCGAGAAAATTTATTTTGGTGCAAAAGAAGAGCCTTCACTGCTACGAGGGCTGTCCCAGAAGTACCCGACCTGACGTATATATAGCGGTTGTTGTTTCAAACAAATGACTATGGTAGAAAGTACCACCCTTATAAGGCTTAAGTTTGAAGTTTGACGATGCTACGTTGTTTAGTGATTGTTTGGCAGCCATTAATAGTGAACTCTCTCAGCAAATTTGTATACATGGATAAAATTGGCTATCGTTATGTGATACAATACTTTCATTTGAAAGGTCTTAGTCCAACTAATATTAAAGCTGAGCTAGATTCTACTCTGGGGGAGTCTGCTGCTTGGTTTACAACAGTAAAATATTGGGTGGCAGAGTTTAAGCGAGATCGAAGAAGCTGCCAAGACGAGCATCGCAGTGGTCGACCAAATGAGGTGACCACGCCAGAAATTGTGAAGAAAATCCACAAAATGGTATTGGATGCCCATCGACTGAAAGTGCGCGAGCTAGCAGACATCGTGGGCATTTCAAAAAGTGCTGTACATCGCATACTAACTGAAAATTTAGACATGAGAAAGCTGTGCGCAAGATGGGTGCCGCGTTTACTCACAATGGAACAAAAGCAGCATCGTAAGAATGTTTCAGTTGAGTGTTTGGCGATGTTTCACCGCAATAAAGCAAACTTTTCGTGTCGATTCATAATCACGGATGAAACATGGGTCCATCACTTCATGCCTGAGATGAAGGAACAGTCAAAACAGTGGATTGAAAGGGGAGAATTGGCTCCAAAAGAAGGCGAAGACAGTTCCATCTGCAGGCAAGGCTTTAGTTTTTTGGGATACGCATGGGATAATTTTCATTGATTATCTTCAAAAAGGAAAAGCAATCAATGGCGAGTATTATGCAAACTTATTGCAACGTTTGAATGATGAAATCAAGCAAAAACGGCCGCATTTAGCGAAAAAGAAAGTTCTGTTTCATCAAGACAATGCACCAGTTCACACATCCATTATCGCCATGGCCAAAATCAATGAGTTAAAGTTCGAATTGCTTCCTCGTGCACCCTATTCGCCAGATTTAGCCCCCTCTGATCATTTTCTGTTTCGAAAGTTGAAGAAATGGCTTGGTGGTAAAAGATTTGCCAACAACAAAGAGGTAGAGTTTGCAGCTGATGGCTGTTTTGCAGAACTCGACAGTTCTAAACAGGGCATCGAAGCTATTGAATATTGCTGGGAAAAGTGTATCGAGCTGAAAGGAGACTATGTAGAAAAATAAAGACTTTTTTCTCAAACTTTTTGTTTTCTTTGTTAGGTCGGGTACTTCTGGGACAGCCTTCGTATCATTAAACCTAACAGAACAAAGTTATATGTATTTCTTTTTCAGATTCAAAATATGAACTGCATATGCAAGCATAGAAAGAAAGAGCTGTTTCAGAACTGACC
Organism: Deroplatys truncata; assembly: GCA_030765065.1. Taxonomy (NCBI): domain Eukaryota; kingdom Metazoa; phylum Arthropoda; class Insecta; order Mantodea; family Mantidae; genus Deroplatys; species Deroplatys truncata. The sequence continues at coordinate 79,063,470 of CM060976.1, read as the reverse complement.
GTTCCTTTCCGTTAGTAGCGCTAGTGCATGCATTCCACGAAAAGAGCGAGACAAGGGCGGTATTTGTGCATTAAGGGTATTTGATGCCATGTACAATATAAATGTACGAGTCCAGCCGGAATTCGAACGCGGACCCTTAAAACAGCAAAAAAAGTGTTCTAACAACTAAGCCAAGCGGTCAGTCTTTGTTTTACCACTTTTAAATGAATCTACTGAAATCACCTTACACTTACGAATACTTTCTACTGAAGTTTTGGTCACTGGGGTTGACAACGCTGCTGCCAGGGAGATGTCTATAGTCGATCAAACCTGTGCCGCGTGTATATCGCCCACTGACGCTTTCATATGCGAGTGTTTTGGTGGGTTTGTTAGTGTAGCTGTGACTTTTGAAGCTCCGTATTATTACAATTAAATATGGCGTGCTCTGGTGAGTTAATTCGGACAGTCGAAGTTTCGACTCGAGCTGTTCTTATAAAGCGTTCATTATCAGTGTCAATCTTCGAATGAAAAACCGGCATGTTTAAAATCTAAAACATCTCGAGCCGTCCTAGATCCTTCTCAGCAAGAGGGAAAAGTGACAAGAAAATTTCTGAAGTAAATGTTACCTAACACATAGATGACTTAGAGCAGTGCTGTCCAACGTTCTTACGTACTCAGGTATATTTAACTCATGCCTAAGGAGGTGCGGGCGCCGCCGCCATCACAACCATTATTATTATTATTATTATTATTATTATTATTATTATTATTATTATTATTATTATTATTATTATTATTATTATTATTATTATTATTATTATTATTGTTGTTGTTGTTGTTGTTGTTACTAATGTTACTACAAACATGTAATGCTGTAAAAGTATTTCAAAGAATTGTAATTAAAATTGCTTAGAATTACAATTTACATAATTAATGTAAAGTTTGGCACTGCATGTTCGTTGTAAGTTCAGAAAAAGTTGGTGTGTAGCTGGAACAAAGTGATCTGAATGCGTCACCTAGATGTGAGTGTCAGGCTGGATCAGTACTTATTCTGGTGATGCTCGTAGATGAAAATGTGTCCTATCAAGGACAGTATGTCGAGCCAAAACAAGAATAAGTTTTCAAAGCAATACTACCGATCATGGAATATTTATTCCTGTCCACCAGAGTCCAGAAATTACTCGAAGTTGCATATATCTTCCTGCAGATTTAAAATTTCCATTTCTAATTCTTCAAGATTACAATTTCGAAGATCTCACATATCCTACCTCCAAGTTCAGTAACGTCAACTGAAGCGAATGGATTATTGGTGAACATAATCACCGGTTCAAGGTTGAAAACTGGCTAAACCTGTTACCAAATTCTGTGACTAGGTTTTCAAGATGCTGGGCAAAAGACAGAACATCGCATTCGCCGACATACTTTACGGTTTTCATAAATGATTTCAAAGTTGGAAAGTCTGATAAGGAGTTTCTTTCTATATGCAATCCTAAGTTTAGTTTCCTCCGAAAAGCAGTTACAGCACTTATCATGACTGAAATGTTGCGGTTTTTCCTTTGAAATTCGAGGTTTAGCTCATTTAACTTTGAGGTGATATCTGCCAAGAAACCTAAATCTAGGAGCCATGGTATCTCATCAAGTTCATCACAATATTGCCCGGGCGATGATTTCAGAAAATCTCTTGCTTTCATCCAGAAGACTGCAGAATCGTTTCAGAGTTTTACTCCTACTAAACTACCTTAGGTCTGTATGGAGAATTACGTCACCATGCAGAATCTGATATATTCAAAAGATCTCTGAACAATCAATGACGTGTAGAAGATGATTCGATCTAATTTACCTACTACACGAGTTACAACTTTCATGACGTCGAACTTCAAAGCCTTTGCGCATAAAGCTTCGTGGTGGATAATACAGTGATAAGAAAGAAATTTTGGAAATGAATCATCTTTAGTACAAAGAGCAAGAAACCCATTATTCTTTCTAGCCATTGAAGGTCCCATCTGTTATAACATGTTTAGAGAGTGGAATGTTACTACCTTTCGCAAATTTCAGGAATGTATTAAATATGTCTTCTTCCCTTGTACGTTCGTGAAGTGGCAGCACTTTCATAAAGTCCTACTTAACCGTAAAATCAAGAACCATTCTAATAAATGAACACAACTGTCCACTATCGGAATTATCAGTGCTTTCATCAAACTGAAGTGAAAAATATTCACACGATTGCAGGTCCTGATATAATTAGGATTCAAAATTCTTAGAAATCTGTTCAACACGCCTATCAACAGTTTGATGAGACAATTGAAGTCTTTTATAGCAGATATAAGTGCAGATTTATCTTTGTGACCATCGAACAGAGATTCTGCGGCACTGACTATTGCTTCTTTAACTACTTCCCCGTCACTGAATGGTTTTTTTTCCTTTTCGCAAAAACATAACAGACTTTATAAGAGGCCATTGTCATGTTACTAGCTGAACCGGCTTTGTAAACACACTTTGCTGTAATGTTAATTTAGATTTTAAGTCTCTAACTTTGTATTTTCGTAATTCAGAAATAACAGGAAATTCACTATTAAAGCTTGTGTGATTTGTCGAAACATGACGTTCTACATTACTTTTCTTGGGAACAGACACATTACTGTTACACAATAAACACAGGTTTTCCTTTGAATTCGACAAAACAATACTGCTCCCTGTTGAGATTAATATATGAATGTGAACACTAACCATTGTATCTACTGTAAACTATAGTGTATGTGCTATGTTGATTGTAAAATGCTGGTCGCGCTATGACTTTACTGTTTAAGCGACCATAAACAAATACAAAAAAATACTGCTCCTCCCAATGACTATTAAAGCTGTAAGTTCTTTGCTCTTTTAGCCATATTGCATTAAGAATAATCTATCACAACACAAGCTTAACTAAGGTGACCAGACGTCCCTTATTAACTGGGAGAGTCTTTTTTTTCTTTTCTTTTTTGAGTCCCTGTTTCGTCTTTTTTTAGGGTAGAAACACGACGCCAAAATTTCTCCTTTTTTGTGACAATGACTTATCGGCATAAAAGTCTTTAACTATAGTTCTCAAAAATTCAAATGTCTTGTTTTGCAACAGTTTGATGACAAATTTAAAGATACTAATAACGGGCAAAGCAAAGTGTGCTGTTTATATTTATGGATCTACAATACATGTACACCTGAAACCGTGTGGAGACTTCGCTTGAAAAAGTAGTTTCGGACGACAATTGAACTGTGCCGGTCTGCGCTATCAATAAACAAATCGTAATCATTAATAATATGCCACCGCTGAAAAGGAAGTGTATTAATAGTGAGCTACAAAAGGAATATCTATATCTATACATTAAAAAAAACCATTTCTGACTCAGATGTTCGATGCAATAAGTGTGCATTAACTTTCAGTATAAGCATTGGGGGGGATCGGATATATCACAACATATAAACAGTGAAAAACATAAAAGAATGGTGCCTGCAGGTGCTTCTTCTAGCACCGTATTGACTAATTTTTTTAAAAGTGAAAGTTTTGGTGATAAAGATATGAAATTAGCAGCCGTTGAAGCGTTTGCTTACCATACTGTCCACCACAACCAATCTTTCAGATCAATGGACTGTACTTCTAAACTTATCCAATGTATGAGGAATGACTCCTGCACTAATAATTCTACAGGATTGTTTGGCTGGAGTGAATCCAGAGCTCCTATATATGTAAGTTACACATTATTTATTTATATATTGATTATTAGTTTCGAAAGGTTCATATTTGTGACGAAACAATTTTACGCATTCTCTTTGTCCGTTGTTCTATTGAGAAAAAATTAACATGTCGGTTTTCTTGTTTAAAAAATATAGTCACCTTACACTTAACTGAACCTACACTCACAAGCTCAACTTATACTGCATATTTAGTTAAAAAACTGACTCCTTCGCTCGCTATCGGTAAAAACAACGATGTCCAAAACAGCGAACTTATTATTTGCGGCAAAGCTTTGTTGGGATTACAGTGACATTGTGTGTAATTCCGAACAATTGGGGCCCACGATTTGTTCAGGGAAATAATGAGTACAGCTCTGAGTGTTTAAAATCAAACTTCATGGGTGTGTACTGGGAAGGAACTAGTTTTGTCCTGAAATTTGATTTAATATTAGAAATCGTAGGAATAAAAAGTTGCTTATGAAGAGCGCCAGGAAGACACCGGGGACGCTGCATTAGACAGGCTGACTTAAGAGGTTTTAGTCCTAAGGAAATGTTTTGCTGTTACTTCTGCCGTGAAGAGCCTGGGGGAACCAGTAAAAGACTCCTAAGTTAAAACTATGAAGTCCACCGGAACAGTAAGTTGTACTTAAAACTAGAAATGCTACGCTTGTTAGGAAGAAGCAGGATTGATAAGTGTAGATGCATATGTATGAAATCTCTTTAGGACAAACAATGAACATGTGACTTGTCATCGAGGATATGTTCATAAGCATGCAACTAGGTATACACGTGTGGAGAAAATGTCTACCCCCAAAAAATGTTACATTGTTTATAGTGTCTACATAATTTACTTGGGTTAAACATTACAACAGCTTAAGGTGCAATCACTTAAAGCTAGCACACCGTAAATTTATCCCCCATTCTCAAATTTGAGTAATTTAAAACAGACATTAACATCAATTTTTCAACATAATTGTATAAAACTTCGCAAACTGAACTTCGGGATTGTTTTATTTCCGATAAAAACATGCAGCTATTTACTTTTAATAAACAAATAAAAACTAAGAATCGTCGTGTTAGGAATGATGATCTTTGTCCCTGTTAAGCAAATCTCGTTTGAGGCACAGGCGCATAAGACAAGAAGCTGCAGGTGTTCAAACTGAAGAATGTTACAACACAGCTTTATTACCTTAAGATAAGCGCCAACACGCTTCTCACGTGATGTGTGTTGAGGCAGTGTAAAAATGAAAAACGTTAAGTGCACCAAGTGCGATAAGTGTCAACTCTGACAGAGTTATGCACCTGACAAGGTTCCGATCGTTTAACACAGGTCTCGTGCTTACTTTAAATCTGCCTTACAGATTACTAAGTAAATACTCAGAAAACTAAACATTAGCTAAGCTTACGTTTTCTTAAAATATTTCTTTTACTTTCTCAGCTGCTTTACCTACCGTACGCAGAGGAGGTATTACATTCCACCCAAAAATTGGATATCAGATTTCATCGCAAATACGTGTTTTGAGACCCCCTGAGTAAAAACTAAGTATTTTTAGAAAAAAAGGTCCTTGTACGGTGTGCGTGTTTGTGTGTGTAAACAGACAAACTCAAAAACGAAATCTCGGATAAACACTGAACTGGATATTTAAGTTGAGGATCTTCCAGAATGTTTTCAAGAAAACCCCCACCCTAAGCTACCCTTTACATGGAAAACATTTCATTATTTTTTATTTTCTAAAAAAGTAGCTCTAACGATTTAATTAAAATATCATATGTTTAAGATATTTTCATTACAAATAAAATGTACATTTTGGAGTTTTTTGACATTAGCCTGCGAAGTCCTCTTTATATTGAAATACTTTTGTATAATTAATAAACCGTAAGAGATAGACAAAAACGTAGACTTTGTTAAATCACTCAATTTACTTCAAATACATTTTTTATTGCTTAACTATTTCCGAAATATACTTTGTTATTGGTTTACATACTTTTTACTTTCTGTACCACGTATATAGTGGTAGAGAAGGTATTGCATTCAACCCAAAAATTCGATACCGATATTTCACCGACAATGCACGTTTTAAAGACCCCTGAATAAAAAGTTTAGAAAAAGCTCTGTGTGTGTGTGTGTGTGTGTGTGTGTGTGTGTGTGTGTGTGTGTGTGTGTGTGAAGAGTATAACTCCGAAACAAAAAGTCAAACTACGCTTTACATGGAAGATTTTCGAAATTTGTGATTTTCTAAAAAAATAGCTGTAACGATTTTGATTAAAATACTATATATGTAAGATATATTACAAATAAAATGTATTTCCTGAATTTTCTGGGAACAGCCTATGAAGTCCTCATTCGGAATGTATTTTGTATAATCTTGCATAACTGGTAAACATTAAGCGATTGATGCAACGTACTATACAAAAAATGTAGATCTTTTAAAACAAACAATTTATTTTAAATAGGTTTTCGTGTGGCATAAGCCATTTCTGAGGTTCCAATTGTTAACTTCTTGGTCATTCTCTTAAAATCCTGTGAACCTTCAGTTGTTTCTCGCGATTACATGGAAACAGTATGGAATTTTAAGTCCACCATATAGCGTTCAGTTCTTAAGCATTTGAATATCGCTGTTTCCTTTGTATCTATAACGGAATGTGTAATGTAGCTATTTCTGAAAGTTTAATTGGATTAAAATGTAGCAGATAAAAAAAGCTTTAGTAAGAATAGCTTGTATACCCACTAATAATCGATATATGGTAGAGAAAATCATGTGAAAATATCACATCAGATTATTATTATTGTTGTTGTTGTTTATTCAAGTTGTTTCAAAGCGTGTATTTCCGCTGAAATCTCACTATCGGATTTATGGATGGAATGCAATACTTCCCCTGCTCACTAGAGAGTGTATCTTTATTGGTGTCATATATTTGGGGGAACGTGTTCCCGATATCAAAACAGTAAAAAAGTTCATATGCACATGGGTCTGAAAATCAACCGTTTCGTTGTTATATGTCAAAGAAGATGTATTCCATGAGTGAACAGACGGATATGCACTACATGTATGGCCGTGCAGACGGCAATGCAGCACGAGCACGTGAACTTTGCGCAGAAAGGTACCTTGACAGGCCGTTACCGTGTGTAAGAACATTCGCACGAATTCACCAATGCTTGAGAGAGAATGACGCATTTGAGAGGAGTACTAGGGATGTTGGGACCAAGAGCGGTAGGAGGGATTGAACTTGAACGAGTTCTTCGTGCTGTGAATGCAGACACATCACAAAGCACAAGACGTATGGCTGTAAGGGAAAGTTAGTCATATGACTATCCGGAGAATTCTGCACGAAAATCTTCTACACTCGTATCACCTTCAACGTGTGCAAGGATTAAATGAGGGGGACTTTGAGCCAAGAAGACGTTTCTGTCAACGTATGTTACAGCAGTGCGCAGTGTTCATCAATTTCCTAGCCTGTATCTTATTCACGGATAAGGCTGGTTTTACTCGCGACGGCATCTTCAATTTTCATAACACACATAACTGTGGGCATTTGAAAATCCTAATGAATTACGACAGGACAAACATCAACAGAGGTTCTCTCTCAACGTTTGTGGTGGAATCATTCATGATCACCTTATTGGTCCCTACTTCTTCCCTCCGCGTCTGAATGGACAAACCTATCTCCGGTTTCTCAGAAATGAGTTGCATCACTTAACTGATAATGTGCCTCTGCACATCATCCAACGAATGTGGGTTTTACACGATGGTGCTCCAGCTCATTTCAGTATGATAGTTCGTAAGTTTTTGAATGATCGATTTCCGCAAAGATGGATTGGCCGAGGGGGAGCCATTGCATGGCCTTCTCGATCGCCTGATTTGAATTCAACGGATTTCTTCGTCTGGGAACATTTGAAGTCCTTGGTTTATGCGACTCTTGTACCTGATGTTGACATTTTGAGAGGACGTATCCAAACTGGATTTGACCAAGTACGAAACACACCAGGAATTTTCAACAGAGTACGCCAGAGCATGGAACGCAGGCTTACTGCATGCATCGAAGCAAGAGGAAGCCACTTCGAGCAATTTTTGTAACTTTCGATTTTGTGTTGTAACTCCGAAATAAATGATTTTCAGACCCATGTTCATATGAACCTTTTTTACTGTTTTAATGTCAGAACACGTTCCCCAAATATACGACACCAATAAAGATACATCCTGTATAGTAGAGAAAGTAAAAATCTGATGTGTTACATCCACATGAACTTTTCCATCCCTTATCATTATATAACGTCTACAAAGTATTCTTACAAAAGCTGTTTTTGTTTCTATCTACTCCAATTAATCGAGACAAACCTTTCGAGAAATAGCTTCATTACACATTTCGTTGTAGATGTGTAGGAGTAGATCACCGAATCGATTGTCAGATGTTTAAAAGTGGGCGCTATATGATGGCCTTGAAATCCTATACTCTTTCCATGGCATCACTATAATTTCAATTAGAGACATTTAGCGACTAGCTTATTAAATATCTGACCATCTATTTGGTTAGTGGTATCGCCCTTGTTCAATCCTATGCAGAAAAAATTAAATTGAATTTTTTTATCGACGTTCTTTAACTTCTATGATTCTTAGTGTCCCATTCTATATTGGGCGTGAAAGATCGAAAATTTTGCTCAGAGGCCTTTTAGCAGGCTTGAGGTTCTTTTACGTGCCGCCGTAAATCTACGACACGAGACCACCGGCTTTATTTCCCTTCCGAAGGAAGCCATGCTAAGGAGTTTTACGCTCGAAAAAATCCATCGCCCTCCACCGGGTTTGAACCCGCGACCTTCGAAACTAGAGGCTAGCGTGGTACCCCTAGATCACGGAAGACGACCATCCTATGCAGAAGAAATACCTAGCGGAAGACTCTATCGATCTGACTATTATGGTGGACTAAACTCCTGAGGACTTAACTCAAGAAACAAATGACATATGCTATACAGAAGGCCTGAAGAAGCTTAACACCTCGCTATGTTTAATTACCTCCTCGGTAAACGATAATACAGTGCGGGGGTTTTAAGTTGAGGACACAGACCATATATAGCAGGCTATACTGCAGTGACCTCGGTATTTTTCCGATGTGCAACTGACGGCGCATGACGCGTTCAAGGTTATCTTTATCAGCGGTGCTTTGGCGCTGCTTTGTGTTTTGTGCTGTAGAGTTGTGCTTGAGCATCTCAAAAGTGAAAGTTTATTCAAGACATCTGTGTTATATGTGATTTTGCTTAAGAGTGTTAATGTCTTGTTATTAGTGCACTGCAATACCTGCCGACAAATTCACGCTTGAACAACCAATTTTTATGTACGATACATACACTACGTGATCAAAAGTATCCGGACGCCTGGCTGAAAATGACGTACAAGTTTGTGGCGGCCTCCATCGGTAATGCTGGAAGTCAATATGGTTTTGGCCCACCCTTAGCCTTGATGACAGCGTTCCTCTCGCAGGCATACTTTCAATCAGGTGCTGGAAGGTGTCTTGGGGAATGGCAGCCCGTTCTTAATGGAGTGCGGAACTGAGGAGAGGTATCGATGTAGGTCGGTGAGGCCTGGCACGAAGTCGGCGTTTCAAAACATCCCAAAGGTGTTCTATAGGATTCAAGTCAGGACTCTGTGTAGGCCAGTCCATTACAGCGATGTTATTGTCGTGTAACCACTCCGTCACAGCCCGTGCAGTATGAACAGGTGCTCGATCGTGTTGAAAGATGCAATCGCCATCCCCGAATTACTCTTCAACAGTGGGAAGCAAGAAGGTGCTTAAAATATCAATGTAGGTCTGCGCTTGATCGTGCCACGCAAAACAACAAGGGCTGCAAGCCCCCTCCAGGAAAACCACGATCACACCATATCACTGTTGGCACTACACACGCTGGCAGATAACGTTTACCGGGCATTCGCCATACCCACGCCCTGCCATCGGATCGCCACATTGTGTACCGTGATTCGTCACTCCACACAACGTTTTGCCACTTCAATCGTGTAATGTTGACGCTCCTTACACCAATCGAGGCGTCGTTTGGTATTTTCCTGCGTGATGTGTGGCTTATGAGCAGCCGCTCGATAATGGAATCCAAGGTTTCTCACCTCACGCCTAACTGTCATAGTACTTGGAGTGGATCCTGATGCAGTTTGGAATTCTGTGTGATGGTCTGGATAGATTTCTGCCTATTACTCTTTACGACCCTCTTCAAATGTCGGCGGTCTCTGTCAGTCAACAGACGGGGTCAGCCTGTACGCTTTTGTGCCGTACATGTCCCTTCACGTTTCCACTTCACTATCACATCAGAAACAGTGGACCTAGGGATGTTTAGGAGTGTGGAAATCTCGCTTACAGACTTCTGACACACGTGACACCCAATCACCTGATCACGTTTCAAGTCCGTGGGTTCCATGGAGCGTCCCATTCTGCTGTTTCAGGATGTCTAATGACTACTGAGGTCGCGGATAATGAGTACCAGGCAGTAGGTGGCAGCACAATGTACCTAAGATGAAAAACGTAGTTTGTGGGGGCTGTCCGGATACTTTTGATCACATAGTGTATGTAAAAACCGAATCAGGTAGACATATGTGTAGACAATTTCGGGAGAAATTTCCTGGTATTATTACGCAAGAACTTGTGGTGTGAATGAAAATTTCATGCGCTGATGCCAGGAATGTCTTCGTGCAGATGGACACCTCTTATAACAAGGTTAGCACTAATTATAGTGCATGTTACTATCACTCGTAAGTAACGCGGGAGTTGCGGAACGAAAAACTACTAGTGTAATAGACTGTGCGGAGCACGCATACGAGCTATCCATGGCCTCACCATAAAACCTTCGCACTGTATATCCTATCAGCATTTCTTCTGCAGCCCAATGTACCTGCAACGAAATGTGTAATGAAACTATTCCTGCAGGGTTTTATCTCGATTGACGCAAAGTGGATAGAAAAAATGAGCTTTCGTAAGAACAGTTTGTAGACGCTATGATAAACAAACGATATGGTTGGAAAAATTCACATGAATATAACGCATCAGATATGTTTCAGTTATGCTGCTCTCTCTCTCTCTCTCTCCCTTTCTCTTTCGCTCTCTCACATACACATTCACACTCCCATTCATACTTCCATACTCTAGGACAGCGGTTCCCAAACTTCTTGCACACGCGACCCCCTTTTTGATAATGAAATTATTGGCGACCCCTCCATTCACTTCGTTGCTTTATCATTAATTTGCAAGTTTTCGCGCACAGTTCAACAACTTAAGTGCGAAGTTAAAGGATAAATTAATTGAGCTTTCTTCAGACCAAAGTTTACTACTGACTTTCCAGAAGGAAGACGTGTATCAGTTCTGGCTAGCAAGAAGAACAGAATCTGCCGCACTAAACATGCTTATTCCTTTCTGCACCTCATATCTCTGCGAAATTGGATTTTCGTCAATGATGAACATCAAGACTAATTCTAGGAATATATAATGTGTGCAACTAATATGCAGCCAGACGAACGATTAATTAATAGCAAAGAGGCTCATACTTATCACTAATCATCCTGATGTGCAGTGTAATAATTAATGGTTTACATAAAGTTGAACATGTGCATTTACTGTGAAATTGTAGTATTAATATGCTTCTTAAATGCAAAACATGATTCTGTTTAAATGTAATATGTAATAGGTGACTAAATTCCATTTTCTCCATTGTTATAATAATAATTAACAATAAAAATTATTTATTAATAATTCCAAATATCCATGGCGACCCCCCAGATAGAATACCGCGGCCCCCTTGAGGGTCACGACCCACAGTTTGGGAACCGCTGCTCTAGGGAAATATTCCTGACTAAAGAAGTCGTCCTCGTGGTCTAGGAGTGCCGTGCTAGCCTCTGGTTCCCGAAGTCGCGGTGTCAAACCCGGCGGAGAGCGATGGATTTTTTTCGCGCGTAAAAATCCTTAGCATGGCTTCCTTCGGAAGGGAAGTGAAGCGGTGGTCCCGTGTCGTAGATTTACGGCACGTAAAAGAACCTCAAGCCTGATAAAGAGGCCTCTGAGGAAAATGCTCGCTCTTTAACGCCCAATATAGAATGATACGCTAAGGAGTATCCACAAATAAAACTTTTTTTTTTTTTTACTAAAGCATTCCACCTAGGCGGTTCGAAATGGGGACCTCTAGGTTTAAGGGAGAACGTGCTAAACACTAAACCTCTAAGGCAGTCTTAGATAAACTTAGTGTTTCGAAGTGCATATTTTTTATTGAGTAGTTAGCTAAAACTTCAGTTGTATACTGTTTACTTTTCAGGTTAACATAAATTCTATTGCAAAATTCACAAAACTAGAAATGAAATAAAACAATTACCTATATGTTGCTTGCTTAATTTCTTCGTTCTTTATTGCTGGCTATTAAAATGCACGTCAGATTTATTTCCCTCAAACATTATTAACCTATATTGCGTCGTTGATAAGTGAAATTTTAAAGAAAGTGCTGGCAATTTATTTTTTTCCTGCGTGGGTTATTAGTGCGATTTGTAGCTCATCTGTCATCATACCTAATCATCTTGATGCTGTTCTATCGTGGATTGGTGTGGCACCGACTAGCTATTGTTTTGTTTACAGTCAAGCATGTATCTCTCGGTTCAAGAGGTGTGTGATCGGAGAAGATGTTATGATTAGTGTAACAGTGAAGGCTTTTTTGATAATTTATTAGAAAACCCAACACACTATGGACATGTATATACAATGTTCACAACCTAAATACGACTTCCAGCCTTCGCTGAAACTCTACGCACATTCTAAAAAAAATATGTGATTTACTTTGTCATCGCGTACCATAACTGCTTTAACTATTTCCGTACCAACTTAAACTGCCTGTTACACTCACAACACTTTGCACTTTGGCATTACATATTAACAGGTCGCAGCCGAATGTTAACTATTTACGTGTGATAAAATTTACTCTTAGTCTTAGCGATACTGTCCTGCATTGAAGATAAAATGGAACTGACGGGGCCTTCTGGTTTGTTCCCGTAATTTATAGTTTTGCGTTAAGCTTTTGCTAAGCGCTTACAACTCCGTGCCATCTGTCCGGCACCGCCAATCGCCATGAAACTGGAAGCACACCTGAAACGTGAGCAGGAAATGGAATAAAAAGGAAATTATGGAAAGAAACTCGTGGTAGATGAGAAACCACCCCGCCTACCGATCAGGCAATACCACGAAACCCAAGGTCACAGTGGGCGGTCAACGAGAATCGAACACGAGACTTCCCGATTGCGAATCTCACATGTTACTGCGGAGTCACCTCGCTCGGCGATGTTTATAAGTAAATGCAATAGGCCTTGGTCGCAATAGTGAAATCCTCCCCCTTCCTGACCCATACACCATCTGCTTTACTCATGTTCTCTTATTTTGGAAATAAATCCGCTGTTAGAAAGAAAGTACCATAATTGGATAGAATGTATAAGTTTACTTTCGCGATGTAGCCTATGGCTATATACATGGTGTGCAAAACCTAAGGACGAAAGTAATCTTGGCATGCTGTGACACCGTCAAGTAACATAGCTCGATGAAACTTGAATCATACATAGAGGGAACTGCTACGATATGCCACAGTAGGCAACTAAACGAAATATGCAATGAGACGAACAGAAATGCCACTTTTATTTATAGGCCATAAGCTACACTAAAGTCAATACGACATATGATGGCTCTCTAGATTTACAGAAACAGGTACATGGTGCTTAAAAGGGTGTATGATCACCACGGACAGCAATGCATGCTGTGTATAGTGCTCCCATGCTGGCCACAAAGTTGGTAAGCAGTTCTTGTGGTAGGGGTTCCATTCCTCCACCAGTGCTGTTGACAACTGCTGGATGGTCGTTGGTGCACGTAGATGTGCTGCAATGCGTCTCCCCAAAGCATCCCACACGTCTTCGATGGGATTTAAATCGAAGGAGCGGGCTGGCCAGTCCATTTGCCGAATATCCTCTCGTTCCAAGAGATCCTCCACCTTCGCTGTTCGATGCGGTCACGCATTGTCATCCATAAAAATGAAGTCAGGGCCGACTGCACCCCTGAAAAGATGCACACGGGGAAGGAGTACAGTATCACAATAACGTTGACCAGTGAGTGTACCATGTTCAAAGATTTGGAGATCGGTTCGCCCATGCAACATTATGCCTCCCCAAACCATAACACCCGGACCACCAAAACGATCGTGTTCAAGGATATTCCTGGGTTCATTACGTGCTCCCACCTCTCGCCAGATGAGGGTACGTCGAGAATCACTACTTAGACTGAATCTGCTCTCATCCGAGAAGATCACGCGACCCCATTCCTCGTTGGTCCAATTGTGATGCTCTTGGACCATCGCAAACGGTGCTGCTGATGTGCGGATGTCAATGGAACACAACGTACTGGCCGTTGGGTAAAGAGACCACCTCTGTGTAGTCGCCGTGCCACTGTGTATAGTGAGATTGCGTGCCTAGCTGTCCTGCCAAATGTGGTTGCAATTGCACGCGCTGTTTGGCGTGGATCCCTTCTTGCCTGTTGCACAATGTAGCGGTCATCTGCTGCTGTAGTTGAGCGTGGTCGACCACCACCTCTCCTTGGGATAGCAGTTTCTGTGGTTTGGAAGGTTCCCTATGCACGTGAAACAATGCTGTGGGCAATTTCAAACTCCTGAACAGCACTCGTCACACTTCGACCTTCTTCCAGTTTCCCGACGATTCTTCCCCGTGTGAAGTCATCCAAATGGTGTTACGGGCTATGTTGCAATGAAGAACGCCACAACAGCCACCGTAACAGCTTGGTAATTGCCACATACCGTCTTATCCTGTTTCATCAACTGCCCCGTGTTGCGGGATCAGACCCATTTGGTACTATAGGCTCGCTACATTCACGCCATGTGACGTCAAACTTTCTATGTACGTGTGAGAGACCTCTGGCAACATGCTCCCGCACATTCATCTACTTCCACCAAGTAGTTATGTTACTTTACCCATCTCGTCCTTAGGTTTTGCACACCAGTGTAAAACTGTGTTATAACAGAAGGAGAAGCCAGTGAATTATGTATGAGCAACATTGCTTTTTTTGAAATGTTTTGATGTCATACTGTCATGCTCAATCTTCCAACCAATTCCTGGTTTGTATTTATGTTGCTTTGGGTAACTTTTTTCTTGTGTTATCTTCAAGAAAACAGGTTTCTGGGAGGTGAGGATGTCAGATTATACTTCTTGCTCTGTTCGCAGAGTGAATGTCATTGTTACCAACTAAAAAAAGATTTATGTAGTGTCTATCGCTTTACGTACTATTATAAAGATAAATCCTTGCTTTTATGTACCGCACAATGCAGATATATATGCAGAAAGCAAAAAGAAAAGAGCTGAAATTAAAAGACATGCCATTGTACAGTATTAATTTTGAAGCTGTAATTTATCAGAATATGTATACTGATTTTGAGATGGGTGTTTATTTCGCGTGCTTTCTTTCTTTCTTTCTTTCTTTCTTTCTTTCTTTCTTTCTTTCTTTCTTTCTTTCTTTCTTTCTTTCTATTTCTTCTCTCAAAACAATGGGGAGTTTCTAGACTAGTAGACTAGTTTTTAAGTAATGAATGAGTACATATACTTACCTATGCCTCAAATTTCTTTAGGTAGAAAGGACGTCTGTTTTTCACCATCTACTAAGCACCGTCCTGAAACAAAAATTGCAACTCATTAGCATATTTTGCTTATTCTTAGACGCTTGAAACAACACTGTTATTCTGTATTTAGAGAATCAGCAGAAGAATTTGCAATATCTTGTCCACCTTGAAGATCTGAAACAGGAGCATTACATACGTGTTTAGTCATTTATCCCAAAAGTAACTGCATACATCGTACGTTTTCATAAAACGGCAAGTTTGTTACATACTACAAATCCATGGAGACATCCATGAAAATAATTTAAAGAGCACAAACGCTGTTGTTGTTCTGTGTAGCTGCTAATTAGTTCCAGGAAATCAAAAGCATTAATTCAATAATTCATTTAAAAGCCCTGATTATTGTCATGTTGGGAAAAGAATCTGGAATAACAGGATTTCAGGGATCTTCATTCTCCATGAACGATTTGTATGAAAGAATTTTCATTAGGACTGAAAGTAAAATTGAAAATTGCACCATCTGGCATAGTAAGAAAGTTTCACCTTACGAGCTGAGTAAGTTGTGCGTTTAATATAAAATAATAATAATAATAATAATAATAATAATTATTATTATTATTTTCTGGAATGTTCGGTTCTTGATAAAATGTTGATGTTAGTATAATGAACTATCCTGAAAATATTATATTTTTGAAAGTTTTCGTTGTATTTATACAAGTTCCCCTATACTTTATGTCAAATGAACCGATTGCCTTAAAGCAATAACCTAATCCCAATTTATAATCAGACTTTATTGGTTTCTAGGGCACATTACATCGGTAATGAGAACCGCATGAGAAATCAAAGCGTTTTGGGCTTTTAATTCACAAAGAAAATGAAATGGGAAAGCCTATCAATTAGTACATCGATCACATCATGGAACTTCAATTTTGTGCGTATCTATCATTTGTTTAGAACCTATCAATGAAATTGTTTTACTTCTGAATGCAGGGTTGCTAATTTTGAAATACAACGGATAAACTTCTTAAGAAAGCAAATCATTACGATGTGTGATTCTTAAACTAAATACTACTAGGGATAACATACACGAAATTGAAAATGGAAGCGCCTCATAGCTGCCGGCAGTCATCCTGTTTTTTTTCCCTCCCCCTTTTCTAAGCTTACTACTGCTGAGAACTCAATACCTCTATTTTCGAGGACTGGGGTCCGAGAGATTAGAGACCAAATTCTGAATTACAGAGCAATGTTGTCAATGCGTGCAAAATGTGTTCGCCTGACATGTGCATGCACCAGGATGTGATAATTATGGAACAAACTATTCAAAGACAGCAGCTACAAGTAATGTTTTAATCATAGTTACAAAAACAATAATACAATAGCAATAGGTTTACGGAATGCTACCAAGAGTTAAAACGGTAAAGGAGAGAGTGAGCGAGAGCCCTCCATACTTAAGCCCCTCTTGTATGCGCTTTGAAGTGCAAAGAAAGGTTCAAAATAAAAAAATGACCATACGAATTTGTAATTACGTTTCAGTTTTAGTTTTTCATTTTAACTGCAAATTAAATAATAAGGTAAGCAAATTAGTTGGTAATAGAAATATGCAGAAATCAAATCAGTTAAGCGTACACTTGTGCTATACGCCGCCATATTGTTTCATCTTTTATGAAAATGCAACACTGTAAAACATTACACATAACTAATAATGCAAATAGGAAATAAAAATAATGGAGAGCAGCCCTTTAGTCGGTGATTGAAACTCTATTTCTGTTGCAAGTGAAATAGTGTAATAAAAATTTATACTTTGAGCATTCTCGTAGCTTGTCTGTGAAATCTTTTCAGTCTAATCGAAGTGATTTATTTAACGGAGAAACCTTACAGACAGACCAAAGCTTGGAAAACGCAGGTCCCGAGATATTTGCACTTCTTCCATCTCTTCTCCACAGAATGTCACTCCCCTCTATTTCCGTTTTGTATAGTGGGTGAGGCTAGGTAGGAATAAAAATAAGAATTGTTTAGGCATTAGTTATTTCCAAAGCATCCGCTATTGTTCCTTTGAATCCTTCAATAGTTTAAGCAGGACGCTTTGAAATGTTAAGTAGCTTTTAGTTTCTCATGAGCTAACGCAAGGATGACGCAGTACAACAGTTAGTACGTACAAAACAGCTTACTGTCGAATCAGCCTTTTGCATGCTTCTGTATACTTGTAATAATATTCGCATTAAAGCATTATAGAGAATGTTTATCAGGATTGTTAGGAAGCAGAAAGAAAAAATCTGATATGTTGCATTCACATGACTTTCTCGACTCCTACTGTTTATTAACAGGTAGGTATACAAATTATTCTTACGAAAGTTGCCGTTTTTAACTACTTCATTTTAATCGAGACAAACCTCTGCACAAATAGCTATGTTATACATTTCATTACAACACAAAGGGAATAGCGATAGTCAAATGTTTAAGAATTGGACGCTATATGTTGGTCTTAAAATTCCATACTCTTTCAATGCATTCGCGAGAAACAACTGAAAATCGACGGGACTTTGAATAGAATGACAAAGTATTGAAAAAATCGAACCATAATAATGGATATTTTGGAAATGGCTGATACCACAAAAAAAGTTATTTGAAAAAAATTGTGTGTTAAACAGATCTACAATTTTTGTGTAATAGGTACGTTTTCGTCTATCACTTTAAACGTTTATCAGTTACACAGCATTATACAAAATTTCTTCTGAATGAAGAGGACTTCACAAGCTATTCCCAGTAAATTCGAGATATACATTTTGTCGTGTGAATATCCCTAATTATATGGCATTTTAATCAAAATCGTTACAGTATGCTCCATGTAAAGAGTTAATGTTTGGGGTGGGGGATTTCATTGAAAGTCTTCGTGTCGTATCTTTGGAAGTGTTGAACCTAAATACCAAGTTTGGTATTTATCCGACTTTTCGTTTTTGAGTTATGTTGTTTACACGCGCGTGCGCGGAATTTTTCTAAAAATGTTTTTTTATTCAGAGGGGCCTCAAAACATGTGTTTCCGGTGAAATCTCGACATCTAATTTTTGGGTGGAATACAGTCCTTCTCTACCAACTATGTACGTGGTAAAGAAAGTAAAAAATCTGATGTGTTACACTCACATGACTTTCTCTACTCTTGTACAAACTATTTTGCAAACGCTAATTCTCCATATGCTTCATGTTAATCGAGATGTTAATCATATTGCTAATTTTCTTGTAGATGCAAGGGGTAGGTTTTAAGCGATAGTCAAATCTTTTAAGTGCTGGTTGCTATGTGACGCATTCCATTCTCTTTGCATGCCCAGGACATAAAATAAATGAATAACGAATTTGAGAAAAAGTATAAGTATTGAAAATTTAAGGGAATAACAAGCAATATCTCGAAAATGGTTCACTCAACAACAAAAATGTATATGCCATAAATTGTGTATTTTAACGCGATCTACAATTTTTGTGTAGTAAAACTTTGTCTATCTCTTATGGTTTACCAGTTATGCAAAAGTCGTTCACAATGAAGAATACTTTTGGAGACATTCCCAGAAAATTCGAGATATACATTTCATTTGTCATGAAAATATCTTAAACATATGAAAATCGTTAGAGTCATTTTTGAGAAAATTAAAATTTTTCGAAAAATGTTCCATGTAAAAGATAATCTGGGGTGGGGTGATTTTCTTTAAAACCTTCGTGTCGCATCTCTGGAAGATACTGAACTTAAATACCAAGTTTGGTGTTTATCCGACTGTTCATTTCTGAGTTATGCTGTACACACACACATACACGGACAAGTTTCCAAAAATGCTTCTTTTGGAATCAGGGGGTCTCAAAACATGTATTTCCGGTGAAATTTCGATATCGAATTTTAGGGTGGAATACAATACTTCCCCTACTTAGTATACGTAGTAGAGAAAGTAAAAAGATTGTTTCAATTGTCTAGCTCCCTTTAACTTATTTGGCATATCGGGGGCTTTGATTTGAGAAACAATTGATGATGTTATTACTCGTTAAACTGTAGGTTTTAATTTTAATGTAGGTTTATTTGTTCTTATTATGAAACACACTCATATTCAGTCTTACACACCCTGGGGAGGATAGGGAATGGTTATAAAGAAAAATTCCCCCGACCCAAACGTAATAGAACTTGGGACCTCTGATTGAGAAACCAAAACGCCGATTACTCGACCACACAAGCAGCCAATTTCTTTTCCCCTTCCTTTTCATTTCACCATAACTGTTTGTCTACCGTTTCTGCTTATATGCTAAACAAATTGCAATTTAATGTTTTAAGCCACCCCAGTAAAAGAATCGAAAAAAAAGTCTGTGTTACATTCATATAACTTTCTCTAATTGCATTCGTTTATTTTATATAGCTACTACAAAATATCCCTTATACAGCTACTACAAGCTGTTCGTACGAAAGCTTGCTTTTCTACCTACCTTTGACTAGTTACAAAACTGGTTTAAACAGAAAGCATTTTACTCTGTACAAGAATATATAGAATATGTATGTATGTATATATATATATGTATGCATGTATGCATGTTTGTGTGTATGTAGTTTATTGTTCACATTTCACGTTACAAATTACAAATTTTGTAACATTTATTTGTCATACTTCTACTTTAATACGTACATGCCTGGTACCTTACTTTGTGTTGCACAGCCAATATCGCTCCCTGGCCTTCAGCACTGCTGTGTAACATTTACTTCTCTTTGCTAAAGCCTCATTACAATTAATTTTTTCTTACCTCCCCTCCCTCTTCTTCTCTTTCACTTTCCTCATGCATTTCTCTTTCATTTTTATTAAAAAAATCCCCTACCTTCCTATTTCTTTTTTCCTGCTATCTTGTTAACATTTTCAATGCAACTAATCCCCTTCTCCCAAATTATATAGAATATAATGTTTATGCTATTAAATCCATGCGAATGTATTGTGAAATATAGTAATAATTAGATAACTAATATGATTAAGTATATTGTTACCTTATGCTTATGTCTGTATATATTACTTGCAAATACAATTAATATACATAATAGCTAATCTAGTGTATCCTAGAATATAAGTATCACAGAAGCCATATAAATAAGTATGTTAAACTTGATTTCACACAATCACCTTCGATTATATTACATAAACATTTTGTAAATTTGTTGTACCTGTATATACATTTGTATATGCTTGTTTATAATTGAGTTACGAAGCTTTTGTAAGCTTAATGGTGAATAAAGAGTCATATTACATCATAATTCATATTAACCTTTGCAGAAATATTTTCATTACACATTTCGTTGTATTATGTGCAGGGGGAATACAGAAAGCAGAATCGATATCCGTATGTTTCTATACGTTGTCCTTGCAACTCCATAGTCTTTCCATGACGTCGCGAGAAACAAATGAATAGCGACAGTACTTTAAAAAATAACAAAGTACTGAATAATTCAAACCAATAATAACAGATATCGCGGATATAGCTGATGCTACAGAAAAAGTTATTTCAATAAATTGTATGTTTTAAAGATATTTAGATTTTTTTGTGTAGTAAGCTTTTGTCCATCTAATGATTAACCCGTTATATGAAATTATGTAAATTCCTCCCGAATGAAGAGGTCTTAACAGGCTATTCCCAGAAAATTCAAGATATACATTTTATTTGTCGTATAAATAAGTTAAATATATGGCATTTTAATCAAAATTGTTAGTCTTTTTTTTTTAGAAAATCAAGGTTTTCGAACAATTTTCCATGTAAAGCGTAGTTTGGGATTGGAGCTTTTTATTTTCTCAACAAACTTCGTGTCATATTTTTGGAAGATACTGAACTTAAATACCAAGTTTGGTATTTATTCGGCATTTCTTTTTTAGCTGTGCTATTCACAGACGCGCGCGCGCGCGCGCACACACACACACACACGCATAAACGGATCTTGTTCTAAAAATGCTTTCTTGGGATTCAGGGGGCTCAAAACATGTATTTAAGGTGAAATCTCAACATCGAGTTTTTGTGTACAATATAGCAGGTACCTACTTCCCCTACTTATTGAGTAGTAGTAAAGTAAAAAGAAAAGAAAGAAAGGAGGCAGGAAAACAGAGATCTCAATATGCATAACAGGTAAGAGTAGTCGAGCTACGAATGCTGCTAGTACAGAAAAATATCAGACGTGCTATTTAATTTATGGAACATCGACTTTCAAATGTGCATGAAGGGCATCTTTCAGACAACTGTCGTCAGTGCTGAGTTGGTCATTCATGAGGCATATTTACGACATGCAACATTCATCGAAAAATGACAAGCATGAAGGTTACTTCCCGTGAGAGGAAGCTTGTTCAGACAGCGGAAATACGCAGACATGAATGGAGGGAGAAACTTTGTTACGTCAGCTGTCTTCCAGCATGACTGAAAATCTCTGGCATTCCCTTTGAGGTACACCTCCCCAGGCCGTTATTGGAAATAGCTAATCAATACCTAAGCCACGTCCGCTTCTATTTGGAGTAATAGTAAGCACATGAAACCGGAAGTTAAATTATGTCCGCTAGCAATATGTAAACAACATTTTCACAACAGAATGTAATTTAGCATGGAGTAGTGGTTTCTTTCTGTAAGAGTTTCCGAAAATGTTCATATTTCTGAATATCTTCGTCACAATTCTTCATATTTTCTGCGACTTCTATTTTTCCATTTTTAAAAACATTATTATCAATAGTTGTGTAGCTTTTTGTTTTAATCTATAGAGTTATTCAAAAAGAACAGATTTTAAATATTCATTTTAATGAACGACAATAGATAGCGACACATCATTGAATACGATAAAGTTCAAAGTTCTAAGCCCCACCTATTAGCTCCAATCAGTGCCTACAGCGGCGCTGTGTTTGTTTACGAGAAAATGGCGCTGCCACAGGAAATTGTTTGTGTGCTGCATTATGCAAAGAGTGAATCCATTGTTTCATTGCAGCGTGCATTTCGTTATAAGTTCAACAACGAGCCGCTTCGTCATAAGAAATGTTCAATTGATACAATAAATTGTAGAAGATGGTTGCGTATGCAACTGGAAAAGCACTGGTCGTCCTCGCATAACAAATGGTGTTCATTTTGAACACATAAAATAAAATGTTGAACTTTTCTCTATTCAGTGACGTATTGTGTCGCCATTTATTGTCGTTCATTAGAAATAAATATTTAAGGTCTGTTCCTTCTTTTTGAATAACCCTGTGTATTACCACTGTGATTAAGCTACTGCCGAACAAGAGTTTGCGGACATTGTAGACACATATTACGAGGATTGTGTTTAGGAGGGCAGAGGGTCAATTAAACCCCCTAAGTTACGAGAAATAATTAGGCTACTGTTATTATTGCTCTACCAAAAGAAAAATTACAACTGTTTTTTTAGTACATTAATTTAGTACAAATATATTTCAGATGTATTAAATAAAAGAACATTTTCTTTTAGGCTAAATGTGTAGTAAACATTCAAATAAAAATTCGAGAAACTGCTTCAGGCAATCTTGGCCCTCCCCCAAGCAGAAACTGAAATGACACTGCTGTTGAAATCTGCAATCAGTAAAGGAGGATTCAGTTCCAACTGAGACCGAATCCGATACTTCTGAAGAATTGATCGGGATTGGGTACGCTACGCAAAAACGGATAGTGCTGAAATAGTTATTTACGTAACTGCATAGGAAAGTGAGTTTTTTTTTTCAGGACGAGTAAGATGTTAATGGCCGAAGCGAAGCGTTCGACTGGAATATTGAAATGAGTCCTGAAAAAAAAAACACTTTCTTGGAGTTACGTACAATATTTTGTTTCATACTATGTCGAAATACCTTATATATTACTTTTATTATCATATTCGTCATATTTTCTTTCTTTCAAGAAGTAAATAACTTTTCTCATGCAGTTTCTTTCTTCGTGTTCATTTGAGTTGTCACCTGAAGTAGAAAGAAGCTTTTCGAAGTACAAAGCTTTGTTGGCTGACAATCTTTTTTATATGAAAATTTCACAAGATATTCATGCCACTCATGGCGCATAAGCTGAGATAAAAAGAAGTATGCGAAAAAGTCACAACATACATTAACTATGTACTAATAACTTTAATAAAATAAAAAGCATACCTACAAAAATATCAAATTCCACAATTTAGTTTGCTTCTCAGGTGCATTTTATTCTTAAATGATTACTTCATTGCCATAAACTGACCTAATAATTTATAACAGAAGTTTTACCTCATTATAATGTTGTTAAGTCATATCTTTTATGTTATGTTACCATGTATATTTTTTATAAACGTGAGGTCATAACAACACATTTTTTTTTTTGCATATTATGGTGCTTTTTAGGACTTAAAGGTAAAAGATAAAGGAACGGATGAGGCCCCCGAAACCGGGGCAAAGCACCGCACGCAGGTCAGCCTGCCCTTGTGCTTCTACCGTGACCCCCGGGTGGGAGGGATGAGGGAGAGACCCGAAGGGCGACCAGATCCCAGATGACGACGGGCACAAGCACACACGGGGTCCCTAGTGTTTAAGATTGAACGCCTCCAACGCCGCCCGAGCCTACTCTATTGGGCCCGATCCTCCGGGGCTCTCCCAAAGGAGCTCCCACTAAAGCAACCAGAGGCGGGTTCCTTCCGAGCAGTCCCTGGACGAGGTCAGATAAAACTTCTCCAGAGCGCACATCCTGCGTCCAGCCGCAAACCGTCGAACACCGTCGCCTAGGTCATATAACCCTGAAACAGATGACAAGGAAGATGATGGATACAGAAAATGGGGGCAGGAGAATCGTGATAGAAGATGAACCACTCCAACATTCGCCTGTCGACCGGGGAAACCACGAAAAGCCCATGGGCCAGAGTGGGCGGTCGCTGAAGATCGAACCCGGGACCTCCCGAATGCGAGTTGCACAAGTTACCGCGGTACCATCCCGCTGGTCTTTTAGGACATAAAATCCTAGCCCTAGAAATCCATAGACACTCACAAATGAATGCAATTCAATTTTTTCTCCTTGGATTAAATCCTCAAATGTTAGCCAGATATAATAGCTGCTTTGCTTCAGCTATTTGAGGCGCTAGTCCAATAAAATTGGTAATAGAGAGCGGGATCCAATTAGGAACCCAGTTTGTACCCAATTGTACATTTAAGCGGGAATGGATTCAATCCATTTTAGTACACGATATAAAAGTGGCAAAGACAATTGAAGTAGTACGTTTGTCGGCAATTTTTAAGCTGTTTACTTTACCTGCTTCGTTGTTGATTCTGCTGCCGTGATCTCGTAGCTCGTTCTGTAGTCTCGTGCGCCAGCTGCTCTAGTGGTAAGCTATGAGATCCTTCTGTCAGGGTATGCGTGGGCGTGTTGTTAAAGGATAACACCAGTTTAAATTGAATGAGAAATATAATGCGATCTAATACTTGAGTTATTGAAGTGAGTTGCCGACCGCTTGAAGATAAAGAATGAAACAGATTATGAATCTAGCACTCGAAACTGTAACAACTGAATTATTATACCTGCTTAACTTCTGCAGTATCAAAGTTGCGGTTTGAAATAGCTGTTTCCGCAATAAAAGAAGCTAGCAGCGTAACTTGCCGCGAGTTGCTAAAATGCTTATCGGCGAGACCTCTCGCAGTAACCGCGAATTCTTACTCACACAAGCGCGTTACTACTAGACGCTTAAAACATCACACGAGCAGTATGTACCGGTGACGGTACCAGAGAGAGAGTAACTCTCTGATTTAGATGCCCGCCTCTATATTACTTATGCCACGCCTACGCATTATTCCCCTTCCAACTTTACATCTTTCCTGGGCCAATACTTAACCCTTCTTCATGCACGTCTCTGACTTTGGTTACTAGGGGTCCTGGCTAAAATCTCGGAAATATCTTTCACTTCTTTTTTTCAGAACTTCTGCCTACTTTCTGTGTAAGCGTACTGAACTTATAACCTAATTGCGTTACCAGAAATCCTTAAGCTAATGCGTTCTCTATTCGGCTAATACTAATGATTTTCGTTACATGGCTTGCTAATTACCTTCTTCTCGTGGAAAATCTTTTCAACTCCACCTTGTTACATTATACATTGATTTAATTAACGGAAATTATATACCTACTGCTATTATTTCTCTATCTTACTATTATTTCTTTACTTGATTATTTATATATTCCCGTCAATAATTACGGTATCACAATTAATAGTATTTTTCAAGGAAGATCTTATAGTTTCTGAAATGTAAGGTGATGCACCTGGGAAATTTGACCAAATACAAAAGACAATCATGAAATTCAATCTTTGGTCTATAACATACTTTGGATGGCAAACGTTATAAAAATGTGTATGCATTAAATTTATTGCTGTGCAAATCAGCACATCTTTTCATTGGACATAATGCTATTAAGTGCACGCCCTTCACTCCTTAACTTTCAGGCCCGCCTCTCTTCCTCTATTTCTCCTTCTTCTTTCTTCGATGCTTTGCAATATTACGAACTTCCCTCATGATAGAGACTTTCACTTATTTGTTTCAGATTTATTCACAGCTTTCGAGAAGCCTGTTAACAAAATACCTATTTGCTTCTTTAAAAAACTGAATTGGTTTTTACCGATAAAAAAAGCTTAAGTGTTAAAAAACGTAAAATCCTAGTGATTATTTTGGTCTCTATAATATAACACGTTTGGTGCAGCCTCTGAAAGGTGTTGAAACAGTTAGAACCGTTTTGAGAGATAAAAATAAAGCTTTTCCTGTGAAGGGTTAATTGGGATGGGAGTTTCCTGAAAACCTTTGCACAGCGTTCCTTTTTTAAATAACCCTCTTAGAGTCAAATCTGTATAACAATTAATTTCGGATCCAATACAATATTTACTCTGTCTTAGTTACGTAAGCGGTACAGAGAGGAAGGAAAATAATAAAAACTCGTTAACAGTGATTTCCTTGAGGTAATTTGTGGCTGTAGGTCAATGGTCCGATCAAAACCACAAATAACGTGCTACCGAAGCCGCAATATCCGCTTAAACAGTGATGTGGAATACCAGGGGAGTTCCCTCGTCTCATATGACGTCAATAAATCCAGTTATCTTTTCTTTTCAGAACACTTGCAGATTATTTATTGCTTCATCAACAAGTCATTACGACTTGTTCATTACGAACAATAAGAAAACGCTTGAACTACCAGCCAGGGGCTATGTCAGTTGCGTCCACGTAAATATGTTTACGAAAAATCAGTACGTCATTTGCGTCTGGGTTTTTTAAAATATATACTTCAGTTGCGTCCATAGTTGCCTCTTCGATAAAACACAGCCAAACACCATATAATGCGTTCTGCGATAAGACACAACCAAGCACTATTTAGAACACTTTCTGCTACGTCATATACAACGTAAAGATCAAATGGAACATACACAATAGTTCTCATTCTCAGTTGTGCACGAGCCATGGAGTCGATGATAAGTGAGAAGGGGAAGCCTTTATTTGTGATTAGTGGCTACAAATTTAGGCATCACAAGGAACTGCAGAACAATATTTCGCATTGGGCATGCTGCATGAAATCTTGTTTCATAAAGTGTTAAAAATGAAATGGTTGAAAGCAACCAAGAACATAACTACAACATACCAGACAAGTTTTAATAAACAGACAAAAAGTAATAGCCTTAAAAGGAAAGCTATTGAAAATTTAAGTGAGAGGTCAACTAAATCACTGCATACCAGTGACTTAGTGACTTTGACGACTTTTGATGCAACATTAATAAAACAAAGTAACGTGCACGACGATCATTGCTTCTAAAGTTACTCCAGAATATTTCTGAGGCACAGAAAGCGATTTTCCACAGCAAGTGGGATTTTCCACGGAAAGTGATCTACATACACAAATGGGACTTTTAAAAGCTGTCAAAAAACCAATCATTAACCTATATGGAGTGTTTAAATTTTATATACACCCCTCATTTTCATCCTACTTCCTGCCAAAATGAGGAAGAGTTACGGGGAAGCTCTTAAACACATAATCAGTGCTTGCGATAAAGTCAACCTACAGTTTTCTCTCTCGCGAGTGTGCATAGATAGATTCATATTGCAATAAAAGCAATTACTCCAAGCTCAGAAATAAAAGGGTATCGTTTTCATCTCGGACAGTGTTGGCGGTGTAAGAGACAGAGTCTCGGACTTGTGAACGAATACCGCTCAAACAATTCCGAAATTGCACAGCATTTGCAGTAACAACAATGAGAATTAGTAATATCTGCAAGTCATTTCATTAAACACTTAGTATTCTGTTTTATACTGCTCATCCCAACATTTACCTTTTTATAGAAATTTTGAAAGAAATACAAAGCGAAACATACTTAAAACTACGTACTAATAGAGCTCTTTCTACTACGCAAGCAGCTTTTATTCGTTAATACATGATTGCTTTATACCAAGGTCAAATAACAAGATTGGATTTTATCGGAATGTGTCATTCAAATTTTAGCTAGACAACTGTAGTTAATTTCTAAGCCAGAATTTTAGTAATGACACTGCCAACGTTTTATGGTGAAAATGCCACAAACAGCATTTCCAACCTACCTGTAACGTTTCAAACAAATTCTTTGTTCTTGTTTTTTTTTTTGTCAACTCTCATTCAGTTTTTAGATTTTTATGCATAACATAATGCAATATAACAAACATAACAAAATTTCATGCATTTGTGGATTTAAATTGAAAATGTTACAGACAGTACTAGTCTGCAAAATGGAAAGGGAAATGTTGTTTGTGCCAGGAACTGAAAATACGGGACTAACCATTCAAATCTTTCAGGGACGCAACTAACGTAGGACCAAAAGATTCAGAGACGCAACTGACGTAAAACTGACCACGGGACGCAATCGCTAGTCAACGACCAGCCACACGCGTGAACGTGTTAATTCCGAGAATAAAATACATACTTCGTTTCTCAGGAAGAAAACCCTACGAAAGAGGCAATAAATCTGTCACGCTACCTGAATTAGGTAAGGGACCAGCAAATAAAATAAACAGACTCTTCAAGAATGAACGTTTTACTTTTTACTTTCTCTACTACGTATAGTAAGTAGGGGAAGTATTGTATTCCACCCAAAAATTCGATACCGAGATTTCACCGGAAATACATGTTTTGGGACCACCTGAATAAAAAAAAAAAGCAGTTTTAGAAACATGTCCGTGTGTGTGTCTGTGTGTCTGTGAACAGCATAACTCAGCAACGAACAGTCGGATAAACACCAAACTTGGTATTTAGGTTCAGTATCTTCCAGAGATGAGACACGAAGGTTTTCAAGAAAATCCCCCACCCCAGATTACCCTTTACATGGAACATTTTTCGAAATTTTTAATTTTCTCAAAAATGGCTCTAACGATTTTGATTAAAATATCATATGTTTAAGATATTCTCATGACAAATGAAATGTATATCTCGAATTTTCTGGCAATGTCTCCAAAAGTATTCTTCATTGTGAACGACTTTTACTTAACTGGTAAACCATAAGAGATAGACAAAATGTTACTACACAAAAACTGTAGATCGCCTTAAAATACACAATTTATGTCATATACATTTTGTTTGTTGAGTGAACCATTTTCGAGATATTGCTTGTTATTTCCTTAAATTTTCCAATACTTATACTTTTCTCAAATTCGTTTTTCATTTTTACTTTCTCTACTATGTATAGTAAGTAGGGGAAGTATTGCATTCCACCCAAAAATTCGATACCGAGATTTCACCGGAAATACATGTTTTGAGACCTCCTGAATCCAAAAAAAGCATTTTTGGAAACATGTCCGTGTGTGTGTCTGTGTGTGTGTGTGTGTGTGTGTGTGTCTGTGTGTCTGTGAACAGCATAACTCAAAAACGAACAGTCGGATAAGCACCAAACTTGGTATTTAGGTTCAGTATCTTCCAGAGATGCGACACGAAGGTTTTCAAGAAAATCCCCCCACCCCAAACTACCCTTTACATGGAAGATTTTTCGAAAATTTTAATTTTCTCAAAAATGGCTCTAACGATTTTGATGAAAATATCATATGTTTAAGATAATGTCATGGGAAATGAAATGTATATCTCGAATTTTCTGGGAATGTCTCCAAAAGTATTCTTTATTGTGAACGACTTTTGCATAACTGGTAAACCATAAGAGATAGACAAAATTTTACTGCACAAAAAGTGTAGATCGCGTTAAAATACACAACTTATGTCATATACATTTCTTTTGTTGAGTAAACCGTTTTGGAGATATTGCTTGTTATTTCCTTAAATTTTCCAATACTTATACTTTTTCTCAAATTCGTTATTCATTTTTTTTATGTCCTGGACATGCAAAGAGAATGGAATGCGCCACATAGCAACCAGCGTTAAAATATATGACTATCGCTTAAAAGCTACCATATTCCCCTTGCATCTACAAGAAAATTACCAATAAGATTGACATCTCGATATCTCGATTAACATGAAGCATATGGAGAATAGGCGTTTGTAAAATTAGATTGTACAAGAGTAGAGAAAGTCATGTGAGTGTAACACATCAGATTTTTTTACTTTCTCTACTACGTATAGTAAGTAGGGGAAGTATTGAATTCCACCCAAAAATTCGATACCGAGATTTCACCGGAAATTCATGTTTTGAGACCCCCTGAATCCAAAAAAAGCACTTTTGGAAACATGTCCGTGTGTATGTCTGTGTGTGTATGTGTGTGTGTGTCTGTGTGTTTATGTGTCTGTGAACAGCATAACTCAGAAACGAACAGTCCGATAAACACCAAACTTGGTATTTAGGTTCAATATCTTCCAGAGATGCGACACGAAGGTTTTCAAGAAAATCCCCCCACCCCAGACTACCCTTTACATGGAACATTTTTCGAAAACTTTAATTTTCTCAAAAATGGCTCTAACGATTTTGATTAAAATATCATATGTTTAAGATATTGACATTAGAAATGAAATGTATATCTCGAATTTTCTGGGAATGTCTCCAAAAGTATTCTTCATTGTGAACGACTTTTGCAAACTGGTAAACCATAAGAGATAGACAAAATTTTACTACACAAAAAATGTAGATCGCGTTAAAATACACAACTTATGTCATATACATTTCTTTTGTTGAGTAAACCGTTTTGGAGATATTGCTTGTTATTTCCTTAAATTTTCCAATACTTATACTTTTTCTCAAATTCGTTATTCATTTTTTTTATGTCCTGGACATGCAAAGAGAATGGAATGCGCCACATAGCAACCAGCGTTAAAATATATGACTATCGCTTAAAAGCTACCATATTCCCCTTGCATCTACAAGAAAATTACCAATAAGATTGACATCTCGATATCTCGATTAACATGAAGCATATGGAGAATAGGCGTTTGTAAAATTAGATTGTACAAGAGTAGAGAAAGTCATGTGAGTGTAACACATCAGATTTTTTTACTTTCTCTACTACGTATAGTAAGTAGGGGAAGTATTGAATTCCACCCAAAAATTCGATACCGAGATTTCACCGGAAATTCATGTTTTGAGACCCCCTGAATCCAAAAAAAGCACTTTTGGAAACATGTCCGTGTGTATGTCTGTGTGTGTATGTGTGTGTGTGTCTGTGTGTTTATGTGTCTGTGAACAGCATAACTCAGAAACGAACAGTCCGATAAACACCAAACTTGGTATTTAGGTTCAATATCTTCCAGAGATGCGACACGAAGGTTTTCAAGAAAATCCCCCCACCCCAGACTACCCTTTACATGGAACATTTTTCGAAAACTTTAATTTTCTCAAAAATGGCTCTAACGATTTTGATTAAAATATCATATGTTTAAGATATTGACATGAGAAATGAAATGTATATCTCGAATTTTCTGGGAATGTCTCCAAAAGTATTCTTCATTGTGAACGACTTTTGCAAACTGGTAAACCATAAGAGATAGACAAAATTTTACTACACAAAAAATGTAGATCGCGTTAAAATACATAATTTATGTTATATACATTTCTTTTGTTGAGTGAACCGTTTTCGAGATATTGCTTGTTATTCCCTTAAATTTTCCAATACTTATACTTTTTCTCAAATTCGTTATTCATTTTTCTTTTGTCCTGGTAATGCAAAGAGAATGGAATGCGCCACATAGCAACCAGCGATTAAAATATTTGACTATCCCTTAAAACCTACCATATTCCCCTTGCATCTACAAGAAAATTACGAATACGATTGACATCTGGATATCTCGATTAACATGAAGCATATGGAGAATAAGCGATTGTAAAAATAGTTTGTACAAGAGTAGAGAAAGTCATGTGAGTGTAACACATCAGATTTTTTATGTCCTGGACATGCAAAGAGAATGGAATGCGCACATAGCAACCAGCGCTTAAAAGATTTGACTATCGCTTATAACCTACCAATATCCCCTTGCATCTACAAGAAAATTAGCAATAAGATTGACATCTCGATATCTCAATTAACATGAAGCATATGGAGAATAAGCGTTTGTAAAAATAGTTTGTACAAGAGTAGAGAAAGTCATGTGAGTGTAACACATCAGATTTTTGGAAACATGTCCGTGTGTGTGTGTCAAGTGTGTGTGTTTGTGAACAGCATAACTCAGAAACGAACAGTCGGATAAACACCAAACTTGGTATTTGGGTTCAGTATCTTCCAGAGATGCGACACGAAGGTTTTCAAGAAAATCCTCCCATCCCAGACTACCCTTTACATGGAACATTTTTCGAAAATTTTATTTTTCTCTAAAATGGCTCTAACGATTTTGATTAAAATATCATATGTTTAAGATATTTTCATGACAAATGAAATGTATATCTCGAATTTTCTGGGAAAGTCTCCAAAAGTATTCTTCATTGTGAACGACTTTTGCATAACTGGTAAACCATAAGAGATAGACAAACGTTTACTGCACAAAAAATGTTGATCGCGTTAAAATACACAATTTATGTCATATACATTTTTTTTGTTGAGTGAACCATTTTCGAGATATTGCTTGTTATTCCCTTAAATTTTCCAATACTTATACTTTTTCTCAAATTCGTTATTACTTTCTCTACTACGTATAGTAAGTAGGGGAAGTATTGCATTCCACCCAAAAATTCGATACCAAGATTTCACCGGAAATACATGTTTTGAGACCTCCTGAATCCAAAAAAAGCATTTTTGGAAACATGTCCGTGTGTGTGTCTGTGTGTGTGTGTGTGTGTGTGTGTGTGTGTGTGTCTGTGTGTGTGTGTGTGTGTCTGTGAACAGCATAACTCAAAAACGAACAGTCGGATAAGCACCAAACTTGGTATTTAGGTTCAGTATCTTCCAGAGATGCGACACGAAGGTTTTCAAGAAAATCCCCCCACCCCAGACTACCCTTTACATGGAACATTTTTC
This sequence comes from Deroplatys truncata, assembly GCA_030765065.1. NCBI lineage: Eukaryota > Metazoa > Arthropoda > Insecta > Mantodea > Mantidae > Deroplatys > Deroplatys truncata. Next base: position 79,030,776 of record CM060976.1, on the reverse strand, counting down.
GAAAATTTTAATTTTCTCAAAAATGGCTCTAACGATTTTGATGAAAATATCATATGTTTAAGATAATGTCATGAGAAATGAAATGTATATCTCGAAATTTCTGGGAATGTCTCCAAAAGTATTCTTCATTATGAACGACTTTTGCATAACTGGTAAACCATAAGAGATAGACAAAATTTTACTACACAAAAATGTAGATCGCGTTAAAATACACAACTTATATCATATACATTTTTTTTGTTGAGTGAACCGTTTTCGAGATATTGCTTGTTATTTCCTTAAATTTTCCAATACTTATACTTTTTCTCAAAGTCGTTATTCATTTTTTTATGTCCTGGACATGCAAAGAGAATGGAATGCGCCACATAGCAACCAGCGATAAAATATTTGACTATCGCTTAAAAGCTACCATATTTCCGTTGCATCTACAAGAAAATTACAAATAAGATTGACATCTCGATATCTCGATTAATATGAAGCATATGGAGAATAGGCGTTTGTAAAAATAGATTGTACAAGAGTAGAGAAAGTCATGTGAGTGTAACACATCAGATTTTTTTATGTCCTGGACATGCAAAGAGAATGGAATGCGCGCATAGCAACCAGCGTTAAAATATTTGACCATCGCTTAAAAGCTACTATATTCCCCTTGCATCTACAAGAAAATTAGCAATAAGTTTGGCATCTCGATATCTCGATTAACATAAAGCATATGGAGAATAGGCGTTTGTAAAAATAGATTGTACAAGAGTAGAGAAAGTCATGTGAGTGTAACACATCAGATTTTTCATTTTTCTTTTGTCCTGGTAATGCAAAGAGAATGGAATACTCCACATAGCAACCACCTCTTAAAATATTTGACTATCGCTTAAAGCCTAGCAATTCCCCTTGCATCTACAAGGAAATTAGCAATAATATTAACATCTCGATTAACGTGAAGCATATGGAGAATAAGCGTTTGTAAAAATAGTTTGTTCAAGAGTAGAGAAAGGCATGTGAGTGTAACACATCAGATTTTTTTCTTCTTACTCGAAAACCTAACTGCTAAGCAGACACTCCAAGAAGTAGCAAAGGGAGAAAGAAACAGCTTCGCAGTAAAAGTGACCCAAAGAATTCTGTAACTCTGGATGTCGTATGAGATAAGGGTAAAGGTAACATTCTCCAATAGTGAAACCAGCAGAAGCGGAATAAAGGAAATGTCGCAGTTTTATAGACGTTCTGTCTGGTTGCCTGCCTACCTGTCTGCGTGAATGCAGCAATATTGAGAATGGCTAGACTGTTTCCAGATTGCTTGGGCTCTAGGAGGAGTTTCTCCAGAAATGTATTGTTTTTTTTATTTAGCAGAATTGAACTACAATTTTCCCAATTTAAGGATTGGCAAAAAGACAAAACTTACCAATACAATTGAAGAAATATTTACACTTTAAATGTTGTAAATATATGATTAAAGGTATAATAAGAAGGAAAACATTAACAGAAGAAACACTTTAGTAACATAAAGTATATTATCATATAGTTATAATTATAGATGATTATACAGAGGATTTTTCAAAATTGAAATTGAGAATTTTAGTGCAGTAATGCGCATTTGTTAAAAAAATGTTTTTCTAATTTAAAGTCACGGCAAAACTAAACGAAAAAGGAAGGTATTGTTCCACTTACGCCATTCATTAAGCCATTTCTTGGAGATCGTATTTTTCTCTGCAGTGCAGGATGATGGATGCATAAATATTAGTTTTCTCCAAATTGATGTCACAGGGTTGGCCACTTTAAGACACCATCCTGATTGTTGAATCTATATGGTGCCGATTTTGGTGGTGTGATCAATGGCTATCATGTCAATTCTGGTACTGCCAATTTCAGAGACGCCAAGAACTTCCTTGCACACTGAGAGATTTTTTGTTTTCGTAGTTATTTGGCTATCAAATTATTCTATGATGTCTAGAATTATGCAACAGTTCCCCATATGGATACGATCCCAAAACGTGTACGGTTTCATACCCACTCAGGCAATGCCTGCAATGGCTGTCGTTTTAGGATCTACCAGGGATGGTTCTTACAGCACAAACATTAGCAGCTATTTTAATTGCCTCCTTCCATTCTCCACTTGGTAGGAGTTCAGGTTTACTCACCCAAGGGTTAGCGGATATGCTCTTTGAATAAGAGACTTTGCATTTGTGAGGTAGAGAACACCAACTTAGAAATTCCCTCTCGGGGAGAGCCTTTCTGACCCCAGGCACATTCATGTGGTGTTTTCAGGAGAGTCTTGGAGTCTTCTAGATTTAATTTCTTCAAACATTCCAAAGACTCACCAAAAAAGTCTCTGGTAGGTGAATGTGTACTTTGTTAGCAGAAACTAATTTCTGGCAAGAATTTCTGTGTTGCAGGAAAGCATCCCATTGCATTCTAAACAATCCCAGACCTTTTAAAGTTTCGGCGCAGCATACCATGGCATCTGGAATATCCCTTGGGAGTTATATTTCCTTTAAGGCGCCCTTTATCATTATATCAATGTTTAATAGAGACTTAATTGGTATTAGTTTGAGGGGTGTAGTTAGGAGTGAGTAAATTAAAGATGGACAGATAAAGGTGTTTAAGACTTGTAGTTTTTGATGCGACTGTAGCAAAGGATAAGCATCAGCAAATCCAGTTTTTCTGAAGATTGTTAATCAACATATACAAACAGCCAATTATCATTATTCACGTTTTATCCTCCTAACACCCCGAATTCGAAGAACACGCTTTACTTTATTTTGGTGCATTCGGAATGTTTCAACACTCATTCAACAGCTGTTTCGAATTACCGACATTGTGTATGGATGAGAACTTCAAGTTAGCCGTTGCCCTCACTTATGAAGACGACACGAGAAAAGCGAGATAAATCACCTTTCGACGGAATGGAGATGCGCTTATTGTGATTTCTAAAAGTGGCTTTACTGAAGCAACTTAAGCAACCAGGTTGCCTGCCGCATGCGATCATTGGTTGCTATATAGGTTTCTCTGCATCATGCGGCGAAGATCAAATGTTGCCGCATGCGTTACATTTGTTACGACTAGTTCGAACAGTTGCTGCCAAATTCATTTTGTTCCGAAATGTCATTGCAGACACTTGTTGCAGCAGCTTACTTAATTTTGCGTAAAAAACGAAAGAAGCAAAAACGCCGACGATTTTGGTGCAAAGAGCTGTTTGTGAATAGTGATGAAGTACGAAATGATTTTTTTAATAAACTATATACAATGACAGATCACTGTTCACAAGTTTCAGTCGTAGGAGTAGACTCGACTTTGAACATTTCCTAGATTTGGTAGTTCCTACCATATCGAAATCTGACAAAACTCCAATGTACATTGAGATTTTTGGCAACTGGGGATTCACATCGTACACTGATGTACTTCTTTCGAATATCAGACTGAATAATATCGCTGTTCTTCTCAGAGGTATGCAAAGCCTCATTCAAGTTTTGAAGAAATACATTAAGGTTAGTAGGTATGTTAATTAAATTAATTAATTAAAAAAGGTGTTTAATGTTGTGAAAATTGTACACTTTCTGTTTACTTCAATGGGGAATGTACACTGCTAACATGTTTAAAAACATATTTCAATATTATATTATTTCCAAATGTTAAGTCCTTTCAGTAATGAAAACGTATTTAAATAAATTATTTTGAAGGTTATGGTGTGATAATGGTCAGTTTTGTTGAAAATTAATTGAAAATCAACGATAAATAAATTGCTATACAAATTCTGATCGTAGCTTCTACCATGAGATTAATCGCTAAGAAAATCAGTCAAATCTTTAAGCGTACAGAAATTAGTGATTCAGTTGTTTTCTGTGCCTCTGTCGATTTCATTGGTAGTGAAGAGCATGCACTGATTTGTGCTGTATTCTGTGAATAGGATAGGGAGAACTTCGGTTTGAATGAAACCAGTACGTCGTTGAAGCTTGTTCAAATCTTCCCATAGCAGCATCAAATAATATGTTATTTATGTAGTGCTTGGCCACTTCTTGCGACATCCAGCTCATTTTCCTTAATTCAATACCAACTGCAGCCCAAATTCATCGTGCCTAGAAGTTGATTTCAAAACTGTAAGCTTTAACAGCTCGCCTGTCCTCTTCTTCGTCAGACAATTTGGCAAGGAGGTCTCTTGAATTGTTCTTGGCTAGCTCGCGGAGAAGACTGTTTACTGATGGACTGTATGCCTTCTGGAGAAGCTACAATGGCCTCTTGTTTTTCAGCACTGATTGGGATTTCACTTTCTTGGTCCTCTTCATCATGAGGCGTTAAAGTAAAAAGTAAACGTAATAGATTCGCTTTTGTACCTAGCAAAATCAACACCTACTTACATTTTGTTGTTACAATTGCGGGAGTATGCTCTTAACTACAAAGGGACGTACAATATTGTTTTGATGTCAGCGATTCAAACCACTGCTACATATTCGCAGATGCTGGAACTCAGGGAAGAATTTCAGGTGGCGGAGTGTTTCGGAAAACAAGCTTTTTTAAAAAGATGGGAATTAAAGAACTAAATTTGCCAAATCCTGAACGTCTTCCAGGGTGACAAGTGGAACAACCATATGTCATTTTGAGCGACGATGCTTTTGCACTTAGTCAAAATATGATGAAGATTTTCCTGGTCTGCATTTGGACTGCGACTCCATGATGTACAATTACGGCATTGTCGTGGTCGCCGTATCATTGAAAACATTGGGTTAATGACTTTGTATTTGGTGTGTTCAGAAGACCATTACTTTTGAGTAAGAAAAAACAGAACTTGTTACGCTTGCATGTTGTTATTTACACAATTTCCTAAGAAAAAGAAATGGATCCAAAAATATCTATGTCGCTCCAGGAGCCCTTGACTACGAAAGACAAGATTGGGATTGTTATTCCCGGTACATGGAGAAACATTTGCCAAGGTGATACAGGAACTATGCCACTTCAGAGTGTTCCCAGAAGACCGTCAAGAGAAGCAAGGCTGTTAGAGAAGAGTTTAAGACTTATTTCACCACAAGGGAAGGAAAAGTGTCTTGGCAAGACTATACGTTTAAACATTTATTTAATGAAACCCAGTGTCAGGCATTTTTAGCTGAGCCTTTGTTTTAATTTCTGTTTATTTTTTCATTAATTTTAGAATAAATGTTAAGCATTAGTACACAGAAACTTTCTTTATCCATAAAATTGTAGGCTTCCACGGCCGTTGTCCATAATAACTTGGCTGTCTTCCGGTGAAGACCGCGTCACGTTTAAGAAAATAGCCGACGTTTCGCCCTTCGTGTTGAGAGCTTTTTCTGGGCGCTGCCAACGGACCTTTTTTTCGAGTGGGGGAGAAAATGATTTAATCACTTACCCCAGTCCCGATGGGAGTCGGGACTGAGAGTGTGGGACTCACCGATATTGGAATGTGGTGGTGGAAGGCAAGCTGGTCTAGGCCCAGCTCACCGCCAATCCAAATTCTGAATGGCGAAGTCTAGTGATAGTGCCTTGGGTACCGAGCGCCGACTCGGGAAGCTGCGTCCGGCCTCTCTGGTTGATTAGTAGTCTGTTGGTTATGCTGTTTCTTCATGAAGAGCGACAGCTCGTTCTTGAAGATATTCGTTAGTGCTTCTCTGAGTTCAGCCATGTAATTGGTGAACACCGTAGTGGTTGGTATAGCATGTAGGCGTAGTCGGTCGATTAGTTGGTTCGTATGTAGTTCTTGGAGTGTATCGTGGTCCTCCATAAGTTCGGTTATTACAACCTCCAAGGAGGCCAGCTTGGTGGCGATGTTGAGTAGCTCCGCCTGCACATCCTCCAGCTTTTGCAGGATTTCAGGCGAAGGTTGTGTGTAGAAGTTGGCTGCGATGGTTTCATTCTTGTCTCCAGCTGCAGGAGGCCCGTTCTCCATGCCGCGGTCATGCGGCAGTGACAACTGCTGCTGCCGTGCAGGTACCTTGGCCTTCTGCTGCGACGGTGATGAGCCGCTGTGTGGATGTAGCGGACAACAAGCTTGTACGGTGAAGTGGTCGTGCCTCCAGCAGTTGCACAGAAGCGGCGACGCGTTAGATCGTGCTGCTGGCAGACAGACGTCAAGTTGGGTGCCCCACAGTAGTGGCACCGTGGGGAGCAGTATATCCTATCTCCGTGTGCCCGTAAAGGCAGCGGCGTCGGCAGGGTGGTGTCCAGGTTGAGCGGCTTGGCTCGATCTTAAGGCATTTGCCCAAGAAGTGCAGTCCGTCGGAGAGGGCAGCGTCATAGTGAGCCTTTTCCCGAAAGAAAAGGCGCACGAGCAGTGTTGGACCCTTCCATGATTGAATCCTAGTAGCTTTCAAGGCTGATGGCCAAAGGTGTTGTACGGAGCTTAGGATGGCCTGCGTTGGTAGTTGCTGGTGAACGCCCACAACCACAGCGCTAAAGTTACCATAGCACTGGGTTTGGCCTTCCCCAGGCGAGGCTTCGTCGAGTGGTGCTCTGTCGTCAGCGACTTCAGAGCGGTGCGAGGAGTCTAGTGCCCGCAGTGAAGTGTTCACCGATGCCGGTGAACGAGGCGCTGGTTGCGAGCTGGCAGTGCCAGCTGCGGCGGTGAGATCGGCGATGTCTCCTTCTTCCCATGGTGAGAGAAGCTCCTGTCTACTCGAAGGATCCAGGCGGAGTGCTTGCGTCATATTTATACTGTCAGAATGCAGTCCCTCCTACTCTTGCTCCTGTTTGGCTGGTAGCTTGCCACAAATTTTGTGTTTTGCGAGCAGTCTTCCATGCTGTATTAATGGGTTTTCTACCATCTCCATTCAATAAACTCTTATGTTTAAAAATTTCTGCGCTTTCTCGTACTATTCTGTGCGAGAAGCGGTCACATACAGCTAAGATCTCAATATTATTGTCAAAATCAACATGGTGGTCTGTTTTATAAACATGTTCGGCCAAAGTTGATTTTTCGGGCTGTCCGTGTTTTAAGAATCTGATATGCTCGTTGCGTCGAGTTAATATTGGCCTTCCTGTCCGGCCTACGTAGACTTGCCGCAATCACATGTGATTTTACATACACCTGGGTTGAGGAGTGGTGAAATTCTATCTTTAACTGGGCGTATACAGGGTCTTAGTTTTTTAGCTGACATATATGTATCTTGTTATTTTTTGACGATTTAGCAATTTGAAATTCTATTCGTCACTCCATCTACGTAGGGAATAAAGAACCAAATTTCATTTCTTTTTTGTGCGTCGGCATTTACTTTTTCCTCACTTTTATTCTTCTTATTTTTATTTTCGAATGTTTTGATTAATTGATAGGAATAGCCATTGGCCTGAAGCACCGTGTTTATGTGTTTTATTTCTTTGTTTAGTAATTCTGTATTTCTGTGTTACATATTCGGTAAGCTCACTGATAAAAATGTGTTGGCCACTGCCCATTTAACTGACGGTGGGTATGATGTGACTGGTATGTATATATATATATATATATATATATATATAATCTCAGTATGGGTCGGCTTACGATAAGGGGAATAAGTTCTTCTGAATTTCGTCCCGTTCAACAAGAACGTCCAAAAAAGGAACATTACCGTCCTTTTCTAACTCATACGTAAACTTGATACTTTTATGGAGATTGTTCATGTGTTGCAAAAAATCAGCAATCGTATCCTTCCCATGTTACCAAATTACAAAAATGTTAACGTAGCGTAACCATAATGCTGGTTACACACACCATCGGCAACCAGCCACCTCGAGGAGCCAGCACAACGCAGTACTTCCAGACGCAGCCACCACCAACGACCCCTTCGACTGCGCCGTCACCTTTGCACTCTGCTCATCCATACAGATGCAGTGTTGTGTTCTACGGAGTACCCCGGGACCTACCAACAAGATTCATCCTCGCCGCCGCTCGGCACCACTGCCTTCAGCATCACTTCGTCCCGGGGCCCAACATCTCTCGTCCGCCTAGCAATGGCTGACACGGTCGACTGCGAAGCAGCTTTGAGGTCGGGCCTGCCCTTCTTAGGGCGGGTTCTTCGACTAGAGGCTAGCCGAGCAGAAAACCATCAGCCATGTCGCCACTGCTGCTCCTACGGCCATGCTGCTCACCTCTGCAACGCAACACCGCGTTGCCACTACTGCGGCTCCCCAGTCTCACCGCCGAATGCAGAGGCCACGACCTACGACGACGACGTCGGTACCATGTCAGCTGTAATTGCTTCAGCCATTACACAGGTCAGGCACAGTGCCCAAGATATCCTCGTCCGCCGAGGACCACACCGCCAGCTGCCACAGCGCCACCAGCACCACCACAGGCGGTTCACAACTTCGGGCCACTTCCCCAGCATCCGGCTACACCAACAGCACCTAAACAGCCTACACTGCTTCATCACACCTCTGAGAAGCGCCTCCGGGAAGCCATCCAGGACCTGCACTCCGAGGTCCTGACGATAGGCGGCCGTCTCGGGGACGTCGCTGAAGAAGTCCACACCATCACGTCATTCATCGCAGAAGAAAACGCAGAAACCCGTCTCCGCCACCTCTACAATATTGACGCCACCATCCTGGTTTATGCGATCAAATTACAGCCTTCACAACCAAGTTCGACCAGCTACACACGTTCCTCCAATCACTGCAGGAGCGTGTCTATCAACTTCAGGACCTACTAGAAAATAAGGACAACTCAACAGCATCTACATCACAGTCATCACCTACACCAGCCGACTCTTCGCCGCTCTCTCCTCGGAGGGAGCGTGCCCGACGTAACCTCCATTTCTTTGAAAACTACATCAACCAGAATCCACAGGAATATTAACCCAGACACCGAGCCAGAGTCAGCAGCAACCACCACTAAGGACCAATAACAGACCGATCTTCGAGGCCCTCCCTAGCACGTATGTGCACAGTATCTATATGAATAAAGTATTTCCTTCCTATTCCCCAGGCTCCAGTCAGGGCTTCGGCAATGTCTGGAGGCTGGGAACCCAGCCTTGTTTCGCTCCTGCCCTCCCGCAGCAGCAACCTACCACCTTTACTAACGGGGGTGCGTCCGCGTGACCTCGCTATTTCCTTTCGACCCATCCTACTATCTCCTAAGATCAAAAAAAGTCCGTTGGCAGTGCCCAGAAGAAGCTCTCAACACGAAGGGTGAAACGTCGGCTATTTTCTTAAACGTGACGCGGCCTTCACCGGAATACAGCTAAGTTATTCCTTTATCCAGCTGCAAACCACTGTGCACTGGATTAGACAGTTAAAATATCTTTTGAATTACTTCTTAAATTATAAGAACAATTTATTCATTTCAAAAGTGAATGTGAATTGCACAAATTGTGACGTGAAAAGCTACAAGGAAACTACTCAGCACTGCGAGAAGAGCAGTAATGGGGGTTGCAGGCGCGGAGATAAGAGAGAGATATGAGATATGAAGTTAGTGAAAACAAATGTCTCAGTTCGAAATGTGGGCTTAAGTGTGTACATTTCTCTCTCTTAAAGAGTTCTAATATATTTAGACACTACGTCACCAGTTGAAAGATAATAAAATGTTATTTAACTTTAAAGGTGTTAATAAAATTAATATATTCAGTGTTTCGCAATATCATGCCTATTACTGCCTAATATATGGCTGGTAAGTCAAGGTGTGCACCTACAACAATGAATTAGCCACATTGTTAGTATTCCTAGTATATGTATAATGTTATTGTTGAGGTTGCTATAAATCAATTAGGTTTCTTGACAGATTATTTTAATGGCAAACATCAGTTCACCAGAATAAGAAGGAAAATTCCTGCGCACCTAGAAAAAAAGAAAATCTTACGGACGAGAGTACAGAGCCGAAGAAGGCGAAGACTGCAAGTGTAATAAAAAATGTAAAAGTTTTAGTTTAATTACTACAGGTGAAACAAATACTCGTATAAGAGATTTCAATCCTCTAAAATCAGTATATGTAGTAGAAAGGGTTAATAAGAATGCTACTTATTAAAGAGGCAGCCTCGTAAAATATGAAGATGAAGCTAATGTACTATTTCTTCTTTCAAATATAAGGCACGTTAAAAAGGGGTGACATGTTTGAGGAATTTACAGTATATCCTAAGCCATTTGTGTCTTTGCATGGAAGAAGGAGAAAACTTTCTGTTTCACTTGAAGAAAAGTAATTCATCATTGTTAAACAAAAAAGTAAAAGATATTTAGTTGTGCGACAGTTTAATAAAACAAAAATTAGGATTTAGAAGATATTATTTCATCATTTAATTACCCCATTCTTCCCATGTACAACGTGGTACAACAATCAATTCCATTCATTTCTCAACAATGGTGTGGCTTTAAGACCTTATAGGAAATTCTTATAAAAAACCAAATAATTACATTTCCCAATCCTTCAATTTAAGTGGTTTATTTCCAGCCAGTTTCACGCCTGTCTTATTTCTTTGGCCTTGCTTTCATGTTCTGCATCTTCTTCCACATCTGTCCATTAAAGTCAACTCCAACTCTTTTATATCTTCCACAGCTTTCTTTCTTTTTTAATTTAGTATGACATCATACAAGTTGGATCTTTCCAGCACAATAGGATAATGTTTTATGATATCTACAAATAACCGTAGGCTTTCAACAAAATCCCTCTCGCTTGAACCGTAGCTTGACATCGTAGGCGTAAACAGCCCAACTAATATTTCTACAGTAAATAAAGAAATGAACTACGGAGGAACCAGAAAGGCGGGAAGACCAACAATACAGCATGAGTGCGAGTGGTCATTACAACTGATTAGGGTCACGAGCAGCTGCTCCAATTGTTTGGAATGATTTTATGCATATCAAAATGGAGTGCATACTCTATAGCGGAGTAGCTACTCGGTTTAAACTCCTTAGTGCTCACTTAACTTTACATGTGACCAATGGTTCAGCGACACAGCCACGTCTCTTTACCTTTGGATTTCTGAATGTGGGTTAGAACTCTCCACTGCCAAATCTATGATCGTCTTTACCAGGAAGCGAAGAACACTTCTAGGTCGAACTACTCAACTAGGTCCATATATCCTCTCACTTGCTGCTTCGGCTAAATTTCTTGGTCTTCACTTGGACGGATACTGACTACATCTTAACCAAGACTAAGAAATCCCTCAATATATTTCGCTCTATTTAGCACACTTGGTGTGGAACAGATCTTTACTCCTTTTATTCCGTTCTCTCATTTGACCGGTACTGGAGTACGACTACATCTTTGGGAACACCCCTCACCAAAGTATGTTTGTATGTTTTGAGTAAACTGGATGCTGCTCAGTTACGAGCTCTTAGATCATGTTTCGGTGCAACGATGTCAGCGCCTACAAATGCACTTTTGGTGAAGGGAGTAAAACTGACTCCATATTCGTCGACATCAGTTGCTGCAGAGGTATTTACTATGCATCTTCTCTATAGACACACAACCCGTGGTGGAGATATTGCAGACTTTGTACGTAATATTTTTCCTATGAGAGCTCCTGAAATGCGTAGAGCGCTCTTACTCCTGCTCGGATATTGGACTTACGAACTTATATTCCACTTGTTCTGAAAAGTCATTATTGCTGGTTTTCAAAACCGCTACGAATTGCACATTTTTGAAGCTATCCATACATTACCTCCCGAGCTATCTCCTTCATAATAATCGCCTTAATGCCTCTTTCTCCCACACTGAGTACCACCTGGGCTGGTTATGTTCAAATCTACACTGATGGCTCCAAAACTGCCGCTGGAATTGGTTACGCTTATTATTGCCGCTCCACCTCTGAATATGCTCGTTATCAGTTACCTGCGGAAGCTTCTAACCACATGGCCGAATTTTCGCAATCAAGCTGCCATAAACTATGTTTTATGGCAGCTTGTAATATATGGAGTTCCCCGCGTTTTCCCAAGATATTAATTTTAACGGATGCTAAAATTGTGTTGCAGGCCAGAACATACGTTATGGAACGCTGACCTGCACCGGTATTTTCACGAAATTCACCTTGCGAGTATCGTTACCACTGAGTATCACTATTTATGGATTAAAGACATGCCTATAGCCTCCAATGAGGATGTTGATCGGCTGGCTAAACAGAGCAATACACAGGGAGAACTCTAAGGCATCAAACTTCCATATAAGGACTTATAACCGGCCGTACGTAATATAAACTTCAGCGCTGGAGTGCCGAATGGTCCTTTACAAAAGTTTCAAAATACAGATATCATGTGCCCATTCGGGAAGGCATACCGACAATGCCATGAATTTATATTTACCATATTGCGCGTTCGACATACACTATGTGATCAAAAGTATCCGGACATCCCCACAAACATACGTTTTTCATCTTAGGTGCACTGTGCTGCCACCTACTGCCTAGTACTCATTATCTGCAACCTCAGTAATCATTAGACATCGTGAAACAGCAGAATGGGACGCTCCGTGGAACTCATGGACTTCGAACGTGGTCAGGTGATTGGGTGTCACTTGTGTCAGAACTGTAGGCGAGATTTCCGCACTCCTAAACATCCCTAGGTCCACTGTTTCTGATGTGACTGAAGCGGAAACGCGAAGGGACATGTACAGCACAAAAGCGTACAGGCCGACCTCGTCTGTTGACTGACAGAGACCGCCGACATTTGAAAAGGGTCGCAAAGAGTAATAGGAAGACATCTATCCAGACCATCACACAGGAATTCCAAACTGCATCAGGATCCACTCCAAGTACTATGACAGTTAGGCGTGAGGTGAGAAACCTTGGATTCCATGGTCGAGCGGCTGCTCATAAGCTACACATCACGCAGGAAAATGCCAAACGACGCCTCGCTTGGTGTAAGGAGCGTCAACATTACACGATTGAACAGTGGCGAAATGTTGTGTGGAGTGGCGAATCACGGTACACAATGTAGCGATCCGATGGCAGGGTGTGGGTATGGCGAATGCCCGGTGAACGTCATCTGCCAACGTGTGTAGTGCCAACAGTGATATTCGGAAGTGTTGGTGTTATGGCGTGGTCGTGTTTTTCCTGGAGGGGGCTTGTACTCCTTGTTGTTTTGCGTTGCACGATCACAGCGCAGACCTACAATGATATTTTAAGCACCTTCTTGCTTCCCACTGTTAAAGAGCAATTCGGGGATGGCAATTGCATCTTTCAACACGATCGAGCACCTGTTCATACTGCACGGGCTGTGGCGGAGTGGTTACACGACAATAACATCCCTGTAATGGACTGGCCCGCACATGACTTGAATCCTATAGAACAGCTTTGGGATGTTTTGGAACGCCGACTCCGTACCAGGCCTCACCGACCTACATCGATACCTCTCCTCATTTCCGCACTCCGTGAAGAATGGGCTGACATTCCCCAAGAAACCTTCCAGCACCTGATGAAAGTATGCCTGCGAGAGTGAACGCTGTCATCAAGGCTAAGGGTGGGCAACACCATATTGACTTCCAGCATTACCGATGGAGGGCGCAGGAACTTGTACGTCATTTTCAGCCAGGTGTCCGGATACTTTTGATCACGTAGTGTATCACCATCATCAGCAGAATGCAGCTTGGCCATGGTTGTTATTTGCAACATTTTCATCATATACTTAGTAAATCCGATTCTCCAACTTATCCCTATGATCTCTCGAATATGCTGATCTTAGTCATACAATGTTTAGTTGTTCATAGTATACATTTAAGGTTCTAACTTCTTCAATGCTTTCAATCCCTTGATCCTTTTCTTGTTAGTGTCAGCTCTTTATCATAATATATCCCTCAGAGACCAGCTTATTATGCTTTAATTCAATTTCTCCAGGAAACCCAGTTACAGCTGTAATCCCACCCACTCCTGCTCTGTTTAGTTTCTTCCTCCTCTATATTGTTCATCTTTCCACTGCTGTTTTGTCTGGTGGCTACATAATTGGTCCTTGACCAAAAGCTTCATTTTAAAATAGCTTAAGCAAAACTACTATGACTAGTGTAAAAATTGAAGCAGTTTGATTGAATTTAACGTGTATTCACTGAACATGTGATCACAGAAAAAGAGGTGGCAACTGCATGACCAGCTCTCAATCAAATTGCTTTTTCATGACTTTCATTATCAATAGCCTTGACTTTTTAATCAGATCTCAACAAGGTTTCGTAAAGATTATTAAATTGAAAGGCAACGTCTGCTGTCTAATTGAGTTCATTTTATTTCTCTTCTTTGTATAATCACTTTACAAGCAGGCACAGAATTTGATGACGGCTGAACTCTGGCCATTACTGGGATGTGCGACGTTGCCACTGTTAGAAAGGGCGTAGCCAAGTTAAAAGTGAAAATGAGAAGAAGAAATTATAATGAGGAATTTATAGGCTTAAATTACTGCAGGACTTAAGTAAACATAAACTTGATATGATTTCCTAAATCAACTAGGAAAATACCCTGAAAGTCTCACATTAATAACAATAACAAAACGCATGCAGGCCAAGCAGAAAACTCCTTATGACAAAGAAAGTGCATCGTATCGAAAGGATTTTTAAAGAAATATTACACACTACGAATTACATTCGTCTCTAATAACGCAATACTTCCCATTTGGTTCACTCTCGCCGTCTGCACCTTGCTTATTAAGTGACATTTTGGGTAAAAGCCAATAAAGTAACAATCGCAGTAACTGATCTAGGAGCGCTCACTGAATTTACTATCGCTAACGGCAGTTACAACCTCTACTGAAGGCAAAACTTAAGCTTCCATCGGGCGCAAAGTTAAGTGTAGCATCAGAAGGCGCAATGAGCCTGACAGGCACACTTTAGAAATCAGCAGTAAACAATTTAGTACCAAAGTTTACTCAGTTAAACTGTTTTATTAATTGTTCCTTATATTATACAATCACATTTGCTTACATGAATACTTTCATATGAGAGATGATTTTAGTATGAAATAACACATTTCATCGACAAATAATGTTATCCACTATGTATTAGCTATTCTCATTCTCACTGTCTAACAGAACATCGTGCTTGAATCTGATATTCCTCGTGCGACTGATGTTCCCAGGAACGCAGCACCACCTAACAGCTCCCTTCTTCCTAATGTAACTTGTGAAGCAAAAACGAGTGCAAAGAAGTATAAAAATCTACCAAGTTAAAGCGCCCAAAACCCCACATCCAGCAGCAACAGCATAGAAACCACAGTCGTGAAGATGATATGTCAGACTCATCAAAATAAGCCGATGAATTAACTATAGACGAAATGGTTGCAAAATCAAATCATGTAACCGAAAACGTAAAGAAATCGAACACCCTCTCAAAGTTACCACTCGGTTATCATTGGCTAAACAGATGATACAAAAACATGCAAATGGCTTTATCTTTGACTTCTCGCAATTTAAAAGCTTCTTTGAAAATGCCCAGAATTCGAGAAACATTGCAGAGCTTGCCTTAAATTACACTAAAGGCCTTGAAAAGCTAGTAGATATGCTACGTAGAGTCATTCAGAATTTCCTGGTCGAGGCTTAAAAACAGAACTTCTCTAATGGAAAAAAGCTGTAACAAGCTATTGTCACAGCTAGAAACACACAGGAGTAGTTACTACAAGCGTCTAGACGTAGCTATTAAACCGGAGTGAATGACATGATACTGCAAAACCTTAGGAGTTTCCAAGCCCAATTTGAGTACATGTAGTTGCTAGTAAACAAACAAAACCCATATGTGATATGTCTTGGAAACAACATTTTCAACAGATTGTGTAGCACAATATAAAACAATTCACGGTATACAATAAAAACGGCATAATTTCAAACCATGACAGTGACAGTGTAGTTAAAAACACTATCCCGCAAAAAGAAGTACCTTTGAATACCCCGCTAGAAGCTAATGCAATATCAATTTTCTTAATCAGAACTATTTGTATTTGCAACCTACAGGGTGAATCACCTAAAACTTGCACCGCAAATATTTTGGAAATGGAAAGTGCTATTGATGTGCAGTCTTCACAGCATTGATTGGTAGTCAGGGGCTCATACATTTAGCCTATAAAAGATTTTAATAATATTGAGAAAGTGTATTTTTTGAGCAAACATACATAAATGGAACAATGCCTAGTTATATTGAGAAAGTTGTTCTGTTGTTGTTAGCCACACGCTTGGGGAGCAATTTGAAGTAGTAGGTATTGATGTTGAATTGTTTACTTATTTATTGTTTTGATGTTAGCCAACTTGTAGTAGATTGTTGTTTACGTAGGAGTTTGCACCACGTATGGACGTCAACTTGAAGAAGGTGTTTTATTGTTGAAGTTTGCCCCACGCTTTGGGCGTTAATTTGAAGAAGATGGTTTGTTACGTAATATGCTGCTACGTATGAGAAGCCGATTTGAAGATGTATTTTTGTTGTTACGCTCCAAGTTTTAAAATATTATATTAACTTTGTTATTAAACTGCTTCTATAGGTAGTATTTATGTTCATGTGTGCCTCGGCTGCGTCAGTATTGTTTTAGAGTCACATATTTCTTAGGCAGGGCGTGGTACGACAAGAATGTAGGCTTACACAGATTTTAAGTTTAAGTTCACTTCTTTTATTAATCCTTGGCACAAATTAAACAGCACTACACTGATATTAAGAGGCGTGAGATTCTTTAATTTAGAACTTGTACTTTGTTATCACGTATACTTAATTTTCGTTACACACGAGTACGTAATATTTCTTTAGAGAACACATCTTCCATCCGGTCACTACCAAGGTCTGCCAGCAACTTAACATATTTCAACCGTTTAAACTTTTAACTTTTTGTATTTCAAGTCTCTGATTGACTAATCCTAGTCCAATAGAATACGTGCATTTTACTAAAGCTTTTTCTGGCTGTTGATTGGCTAATTTTAAAAACTGTCACAAGATTTACTTATTATTCTCACAGCTCTTGCATTATTAAATTACATAATGTATCCACATAACATTATTAAACAAGTTTACAATAATATAAGCATATGCAATGACTGTTACATACATTTTTTTATAAATTATTACATACATATTGTTTCAAGGCGGGCTGTTATTGAATTTACATATTATATAATTCAATTGAAACTAATGAAACTATACTGCCTCAACATCAACAGAATAAAGATAGGGTAAATTAGAATGTCAGTGGCCTTTGTTGCAAGATTCTAGTGCAAGTGGTTTACGAGAAATCTTATTTTGAAACTTTACGCACCGACACTTGTACAACCTGCGGTAGCACAAACTAAAGAAAAACAAAAGAAAATTACAATACTTCTGTGGATTCTTACAAGTAAAGAGAACATGGCCCTTCATAGGTCGTGTTCAAAATGCCACTGGCAGCTTCAATACACGCTTCCAATCTGCTATGGAAAGACTGCTGCACACGTTCTAGTATTTCAGCGGAAATTTCAGAGCAGACAGCAGTAATACGTCGTTTCATATCGTCTGGTGTAGTTGGTACATCCTTGTAGACAGTGTCTTTCAGCCTTTCCCACAGAAAAAAAGTGTAAAGGGGTCAGATCCGCTGAACGGGCCGGCCAAAGTGCAGGTTCTCTTCGTGCAATCCAACGATTTGGAAACAATCCGTTAAGACAAGCTGTAGTACTTCGTGCACTATGTGCTGGACACCCATCATGGTGGTACCATAGGTTCCGCCTAGACTGCAAAGGAACTCTTCTAGCATCTGTGACAGATGATCTCTCAGGAGGCTGCGATACTTGTACAAGTTCATTGTTCCTTCCATGAACAAAGGGCCTATGAGCTGATGGTTCACTATCCCACACCACACTTTAAACTCCATGGACGCTGACGTTCCACCTGACGAAGCCAACGGGGATTGTCAACAGACCAATAGTGCATGTTTCTGCGGTTTACCTGGCCATGATTAGTAAATGTTGCCTCATCACTAAACAAGATACATGATGAATCTGGAGTATCATGTCTTAATGCCCATGTACAGAAGTTAACACGATTCTCAAAATCGTTTCCATGCAGCTCTTGATGGAGAGAGATGTGATAGGGATGGAACCTATGTCGATGGAGAATGCGCAGTACACTTGCCTGACTTATGCCACTTCCACGTGCGATTGTGCGGGAACTAATTTGCGGATCTACTGCAACGGCAGCCAAAACATTAATTTCTTCCTCTTCTCCAGTCAGTTGTTTGTTTCTGTTACGTTTTCTAGGTTTACAGTACCATTTTCACGTAATTGGTTGCAGAGGTTGATAAATAATTGCTGAGATATTGACGTCTATTGGGATACGTTTCCGCATACACCGTACAGGAACGAACTGCATTCTTCCTACACTCTCCTTATACCATGAGTATGTCGGCTTTTTCTGCATTAATAAACCCCATCTTTCACTCACGACTTACTGCTTTAACTGTCACAAACTGACCAGAAAGTCGCAATGCAATCAATGAACAGAAAACACAATGCAAACAAACATAACAACATCGTACCTAGCAACTAAGCAGGTTGGATGGGACAAACAATTGTCGGTGTGGAAACTTATCAAAACACGATTTCTCGCAAACCACTTGCACTAGAATCCTGCAACAAAGACCATTGACATTGTATTTTACCCTACCGTTATTCTGTTGATGTATCGAGGCATTGTTCCATTTAAAAATTGTATGTTTGTTCAAAAAATACACTTTCTCAGTATTATTAAGATCTGTTTATAGGCTAAATGTACGAGCCCCTGACTACAAATCAACGCTGTGAAAACTGCACATCAATAGCACTTTCCATTTCCGAAATATTTGCGCTGCAAATTTTAGGTGATTCATGCTGTATATTTCTTTAAGAGCACCAGTGTAGACCATAATCTACTTTCATTACTTATTACTTATTATTACCAAAACCATTTATATTGTTGGACGACTTCAATGCCCACAACAATGTATAGGGCTGCAATAATACTGATAAAAGAAGAAAGAAAATTGAATCATTATTACTTAACCTAGACCTAGATGTATTAAATTCTGCCGAACCTACGAACATTAGCGCACAACACTAACAGCTGCATCGATCTAACAATATCTTCTCCTGAAATTGTACATAAATGCAATTGAACCACAAATTTTATTTCACTGGTCAGTTTATTCGGTGCCGCTTGGAAGCGACCAATTCCCAACAGCTATAGGAATCTACAATAAACCATCAGTATATCCAAGTACTCCTAAATGGATACTGGATCGGGCAGACTGGTCCCGGTATAAAGCAATAACAATTAGCGAAAATATGTAGGCATTACGAACACCACAGAAAAGTCCAGAAGCTGACATAGGGGACTTCACTAATTTACTGAATTCAGCAGCTATCACGAGTATATCTAAACAAGGAAGCACTGTTCTTAAAAAGTCAAGAACAAGGAACATTATCCCAAACGTAACTACTGAAAATGGAGTCCCAAAAAGGATCAGTGTTGGGTGTTACTCTGTTTCTAGTTTTTATTAATAATGTAACATTCTATATCTACGCTTCAAGGCTTGCCTTTTTGCAAATGACTTGACGATATTCTGCAAAGGCAAAAACATCACTACTACACAAGAAATCCTTCAAATGACTATCCTCTTTCTTCTACACTGGAAAAAATATGTAGGGTTTAAATTTTCTTAAACCAAAATAAACCTTTACACGTCGATGAAAATACATTTAACTCCCGGAACTCTACATGGACAACCATAATGTTAATAATCTAAGCACCATTAAACTGCTCGGATTTGCATTTGATACAAAGCAATCTTGGTTACCCCATCTTAAGAACTAAAAGTAGATTGTGCCAGAGGAATTAATATCCTGAAAACGATTGCATCTAAAAACTGGGGAGCCCGTTAAAGTCTTGTTTATGAATATGCAAATTTAATGCGATCCAAACTTGATTATGCCGCGATAGTTAGAGTTCTGCCTCAAATAATACTCTGAAATTACTAGATACAATACAGACCGCCGCTGAGAATAATCCTTGGAGCCCTAAAGACCAGCCTTAAGCTTAAGTTAGCAGCATACAAATTGAAATTCAAGAACCGCCTATAACTCTCAGAAGAACACAATTGATTCTATCATACACAATTAAAGTAGCAGCCAATCCACACTCCCAAATGCATAAATAAGTGTTTCATAAAACACTACAACCCACAAAAGACCTTTTAATGTTAGAATTATTCAATATTTAAGGGAAGAAGGACTAGATATTCCAATATAAACCACAACTCCATGGAGAGTAGATCTGCGGGTTTTTAATATGAAAATGAAAACAACTAAAAGCGCAATGTAGGTATTAAAGGCAACGAAGAACCAGAATTCGCAGCGCGAGAAGCCACCAACATCCTCAAAATGACCCCAACATAGCTACCACCTACCAGTATGTCATATCTCATGTGAAAAAATAAAACACAACGTAACTGGATCAACAGAAGGCTTAGTAATGGCCAAACCAAATTACATGATACACTATCAACTAAGTTTGCATCTCCCGCTAATTAACAAATTTAAGACGCCGTAATAAAAAATAATAAGACTCACGCATGCTGCCATTTTATGCAAGGAACCGCCACCTAATGTCAACAGTGTCATCATACCTTGACCATCAAGCACATTTTCACAGAATGCCCAGCATATGAGGAAAAAATAAAACAGTACAATATAACAGCTTATTTCCCAACAGTATTCAATAACCCGAAAACTGTCCAAGCCATCCTTAAATTTCTTCACTCCACATCATTGTATATCCTCCCGTGACTGTACAATTGTGTAGGATTTATTTTGTAAAATGTTATATTATGTTGAATTAATTTATTACTCATATACTGCACTGTAATAACATTGTTGCATTGTATTCACATTGTTGTATTGTTCTAAAATCTGTATGTTGCAATATTTATAGTTAAGCGACAATACATAAATTTAAAAAATAATAACTTAATTGTTGTCACATTTAACACACTCAGAAAAGCTAATAGTTAGGACAGTAATGAGTTTTAGTACAATAATGCAAACAATTATACATTCTATGCATTTTCTGCGATACAAAAACTATCAAAGCACGAATTACAAATGAGATTGGCATGTGAACAAAGAGCATATTTGCATTTTTTGCACTTATATCGTGATAGTCCTCTAAGACCAGTTTCCGTGATACGTGCTGCACATCTTTTTATGCTTGGTTCTGGATTTGGTTCATCTCGTTTCTCTTCCTCCATGTTTGATCCATTTTCTTTTAATTTTCGTTGAAGATCCAAGGGCACCCCGACAGTTTTTATACTTCTAGCTACCTCTCCTATAAGTTGGATGACAGTTGCTTCAAGTTTAGTGTTCTTCGCATTGGTTGTATATGATTTTGGAACTGATACCAGTTATGTTTAGCAAGGTAAAAGAATTATCACCATTGGCCATCGCTTAGTATTTCAAATCACGTCAAATGTTGCACACATTTTGTTTACAGTGTCAACCCCTCCCTTTGGTGAGTTACAAAAGGTAATGCTTGTTGGTTCACTCTCTCTCTCTCTCTCTCTCTCTCTCTCTCTCTCTCTCAATTGAGGATCAAATTATTGATGCGTCATTGTGAGGTGTAGATACAATGCTTACATTCCATTGTTTCTTTGGGATGTACTAAGGTTGTGTCTTTCCTGAAGGTAAAAATTCTGCTAGATTTTTCTTCTTATTATTATTATTATTATTTTGTGGCTACAAGCTGCCTTTTGTTTCTTTTCAAGCTTCTCACGTATGATAATCTTTACTATTTTAGTTCCTCGCAAATTTCTAGTCACTGAACCAATTATAACCACCTGAACCAAATAAGGGCCCGCCGTACGTTTGATCACATCACTTGGCTTGTTACTGATCAAGCTTCAGGGTGCTTTCCAGTATAAATTTCCAAGTTAAATGAGTAAAACATTTCACCACTCACAAGTACATAATTTTTTTATCCCGTATTTGCTTGGCTTTGATGGAATGTACTAGCGAGAAGGACACTTTCCACGAAAACCTGGAGGCATTTCATCTATTGTAATATTTTATCCAAGGAATGACTTTTCAACACAAATTAGGAGAAAATATAACTATTTGGTGCAAGCCTGTCTTCTATTCCTCTATCATCATCCTCTATCTGTCACTATCATCAAAACGTAGGCAACGCATTAGAGTTTTGCACCTTCTAGTGTTCATTACTAGGCTAAACTTTTCTACTTCATCTCCGTGCGTGCCCCAGAGTTCCTCTAGACTCTGCCTATTTTCTCTATGGACTCCTGCTAAGTAAAGAAGTTCAATAAAGGTTTTATTTCTATAGCATCAGTATTCTTTATTTCTCTTTCCCGAACAAACTTATTTATTTACTGATTGGTGTATATGACTATAATATCCAAGATTTCGTCTGTAAATGAATGTTTCCAGCACCCCAATGCAGTTTTTGTTGACCTCACTTCCTTTAACTCCGGGAAGGTGAGTAAGCAGGCTATGTGGAAAGCACATTCACTTTCTAATAACGAATACGAGATAAAACTTAAGAAGTGTGACTGTCAGATTAGTTGCGCCCGACATAACTACTAAAGCTTCTTTCTTGTCACTATGCTGATGTCTGATGATATGGTGACACGATAAACAAATGAGGCAAAAAGAGAGTTGGACAGGCACTTGAAAGCTGTGGTTCATTGCAGCTTCCCTTGCAGAAAGATGTGTTCAAATGCACATTATTATCTCGGCAAGCAGTTAACACAGGATTTTGGTTTTTGCTATGCAATCTTCAAAACAAAGTGCTTTTCATGATGAACAGATTAATCCTTTTCTGGAGCGTCAGTAAATTTTATGGGCGTAAATTATATTTTTGTCAGTGCTTTTACAGTAAATTCATGGCGCCTTAACTGTACAACACCGCAAGCATGCTTCATATTGGGTACTGCACTGACCACTTCCGCCCCACCCGCTGTGAAGTTCTGTGTTTACCATAGTTTATTTATAATGGGATTTCTTGGTGTTATCTATCCTTTTCATGGAAATTGGTGGAACGAATTGGAGGATAATTCCTGTCCAATGTGCGCCCAAATTATTCCAATTCATCTTCTGAAAGAGAATCAGTTTATCGCCTGGTAGTAACACCTTCTAATGCTTGGAGATTTGTTCCCCAGCAACATTTAGCCTCATTTCAGTATGCGCACACCTTATTGTCCTTTGCTTTAAACTTAAAGGTCTAAATATATTGGGAGATTTAGGTGCAGTGCCTGTAAGCACACCTGAAGAGGTTTGTTTTGTTCTAATAACAGTGATCCATTAGCAGATATGCTTTACAGATCAACGAGTACAAAGTTGGAAATGTGGCCCATGGCAGAATGGAAAGGTTGGGCTACATGGCTCCTCGAAATAAAGACGCGCAGTGAACAGGGAAATATGATACTTTAGTCTAAGAAAAGGCATTCAGTAGACATACAGTGAACATACAGATTAAGATAATATTGCAATCTAAGAGAAATATGTACCGTAATTATTGATGGGAAGATATAAATAATTACATAAAGAAATGATAGTGAGATAAAGAAATAACTGCAATAAATAATTTCCGTAAATTAAATCAATGTATAATGTAGCAAGCTTGAGCTAAAAGATTTATCCGGAGAAAAAGGTAATTAGCGAGTAAAGTCATTAGTAATAGCCGAAGAGCATATGTGTTAGTGTAAAGATTCTTGGAATGCAGTTAAGAGTTAGAGTTCAGTGCGTTTCTAAAGTCACAAAAACCAAAATTCTGTAAAACAGAAAGGGAGGGCAATTGTTAGATTCGGGGAGGTACCCCATAGCAACAAGGTGACAGAGCACATGTTAGAGTTTCTAGTATTGGAGTGCATATGAAGGAACATTGGGAGGGGTAGTAATAGGTAGACAGAGCTAAAGTAATAAAAGAACGTGTAGTGCTAAAATTAGCGTCTTGTCCTTTCTTTTCTTCGTGTACAGCCTTAGGGGTTTACAGTCTTTTACGGAGATCGGGAGTTCGCAGCGCCATTTACTTAGCGGTAGCCGCAAGGGGTTTTGATGGTAAACTTTTCTACGACTCACAGCAAATTACGCTTCTAATTTCTATTATTGCGGAAACATTATTTCAAACTGCAGGAGTTAGTAGTATAATAATTCAATTGTTATAGTTTCGACTGCTACAATTTATAATCAGTTTCATTCTTTATCTTCAAACGGCCAGCAACTTGCTTCGGTAACTCAAGTATTAGAGCACATTAAATTTCTCAGTTAATTCAAATTGGTGTTGTCCTTTCAAAATACGCCCACGCATACCCTGAGAGAAAGATCTCATAGCAACAACTGCAGCAGTCGGCAGCAGAATTAACAGCAGATGTTAAAGCAAAGGGTACGGTTCAAAGAGTGACGACCATCGCCTGGCTTCATAGCGGACATTCAGTAATCATGTATGGTGATAGCATTAAGAAATACGAGTAAATCTTGCAATGGCCTGCGCCCTGAAAACTCAGTTCAAGTTCATCTTTTAACTTTCTACAATATGTTTTCATTTAGGAATCTTACATAAAACTTACTTTTGCTGATGTGTACATATGCAGGGCGGCGCCGTGGCCGAGTGGTTAGACCGCTCGCCTCTCACCAAGGCGGCCCGGGTTCAATCCCAGGGACCGCATGTGGGATTTGTGTGGACTGCGGCGTCTGGGCGAATTTTTTCCGGTTTCCCCGCCGTGTTTCATTCCACCGGTGCTCCATCATCACTTTTACTATTATCATTCTCTCATCTGCAACTATCACGAACTTCCTCGTTCTCATCCCGGGCGTGTGGGTAATCACCCACCCTGTTCTCTCACTCTCTGGTCCGTAGGCCCTCCGATCCACGTCAGGTGTCTGCCGCGGGCATTGTCATACGTTCTGGGGAGTGAGTCCTCGGTTCAGGGGGGGGCGCTAAAGAGGGAAGGCTCCGGCCCAGTTAGGCTGTTTCCGCCTTTTAGTTAGCTAATACATAGGTAGAGTCATTATGAAAGCCACAGCGTAAACATCAATGATACGCATAACGTTTAAGTGTTCAAAAACTCCACAAAGCTGCATACAGGCTGAAGTCACGCGAAGGTCGATAAATAAGAGCAAAGCTTAAGGCGCGTGTAGCGAGAGCCATTGGTTTATGCACTGTAACGTAGCGGAGTATAAAATCAAGAAACATCCTGAGGTTTGGAAAACATTCTAGTCCCGGGTAGTACCTAAACGATTGCGTCACTTTGCCCTCCTTCGTAACCTAAAATTACACGGGGACCTTTTTTTAAACGAACAAATTTTGTTGTATGTGTGTTTATCTAGGGAATAACATATAATGTTCTAGCTAGAGGTGGGGAAATGGTAGTTTCTAAGCAACAGCTCCGACCGTTCCACTTCCAAAAAATACTAGATTTTCTTACAACCACTCCAAAATAACAGAAATATGCCCACGAGTATTGTTTTAAAATTTGCGATATAATATCGTAACAGCAATATGCCCCTGGTCCACTGTTGCTTCATTGACTTGGGTTCTTTTGCATCAAGTCGTGACTTCTCCCATAACAAATATTGCCAAGCGCCAAGATGATGCTCCCTTTTCTTCCTCTCTCCATCCCATTCCACATTCAGTCATGCATATGCGAATTCACAACATAGTGTTAACAACAATGCATATGCTGCGTTACATCTAAATATTTATTGGCTGTAATTACTGCTCACTTAACTTACGTTAAAGGATTTTACGCCCTTCGTCGTCGTAGTAGCAGTAGTAGTAGTAGTAGAAGTAATGCTATTGATCATTCCCTAACGGCAACATGTCGCAAGAACGCAATATCATAATTAAATATGATTAGCCTAAAGATTTCTAGTGCCTGTTGCCCTCTATTATAGCTTGGAAGCAGGGACGGTTTCAAGGCTTCGCATTATACATAATAATATATTATAATATATAATTTTAATCGTTGTTGTAACCCAATGTACCCACTCTCCACCGTCAGAGCGTTATACTTGGAACTGGTTATAATACTACTCGAACCTGTCCTTATTTTGGAATTGTATAAACGGACTGTGGTTCTTTTTTGGAACGGCTCCATTCTCGGAGCCGTTTCAAAATCATGGTTACTTATTTTTTCCTCCCTCTTTTTAGCTTCAGCTAGCAAATGACTACGTCATTTCCCCCATTATGGACTAAAATGACACGGGGACCACTATTTTAAATGCGTCATTTTTTTTTTTTTGGTTATATATACAGGGTGGACCATTTAAGTTGGGACTATACAATATCTCCAAAACTAAGCGTTGTAGAAAGAAATGTCTTTAATAAAAGTTGCTTGATGTTATGGGGGAAAGTAAATGCCATTAGTCGTGTTTTATTTGGAGAACGTTGTGGTGGTCATTTTGGGGTCAATTTAATTGTTTAAAAGGGAACCTACCTTTTGTATGTTGTTTTCTCACTCTTCATAAAAATCTAAACAACATTTGTATGAAACACTTTGCAATTGTTCTTACACCAACATAAACAACAACGAAATCCTGAATGACTGTGTACGAAGAGCGCAATAAGTGGTTGGACCATCCATGGATGATCATTTGAGGATCAAGTTACGTTTCGTAATTGGGAACCAACATTTTTTATTTTGTTTCCTTATTCCTCATCACAAAATATACAACTTTTTATAAACCATTTTCTAATTAGAAAACAACATACAAAATGTAGGTTCCCATTTAAAAAAAAAAGTTAAATTGGTTCCAAAATGACCATCATAACGTCCTCCAAATAAAACACGACTAATGGCATTTACTTTCCGTCATAATATCAAGCAACTTTTATTAAAGACATTTCTTTCTACAACGCTTAGTTTTGGAGATATTGTACAGTCTCAACTTAAATGGTTCACCTTCTATGTATGTATGTATGTATGTATGTATGTATGTATGTATTTATGTATGTATGTATGTATATGTGTGCGTGCGTGCGTGCGTGCGTGTATGTATGTATGTATGTATGTATGTATGTATGTATGTATGTATGTATGTATGTATGTATGTATGTATGTATGTATGTATGTATGTATGTGTAGACACATACACAAGTTGTCCCTAATTGTAGGTTCCCATTAAAAAATAAATTGACCCTAAAATGACCATCATAACAAAACAGGATTAATGACATTTACTTTCTCCCATAACATCAATTCGTCCTTCGTGATGCAGTGGTTACCATGCTAGTCTATAGTTCCCGAGGTCGCGCATTCAAACCCGGCGGAGGGTTTCTTTTCGGGCGTAAAAATCCTTAATATGCTTCCTTCGGAAAGGATGTAAAGCCGGTGTCCCGTGTCGTAGATTTGCGGCACGTAAAATAACTTCAAGCCTGATAAAGAGACCTCTGAGCAAAATTACCGGTCTTTCACGCCCATTATAGAATGCGACGCAAGGACCATAGCAGTTAAAGAGCGTCCACAAATAATCAATTTAATCCTTTCTATAATATCAAGAAAATTTTATCAAGGACATTTCTTCCTACAGCTCTTAGGTGTGGAGATATTGTACAATCTCAGCTTAAATGATCCACATTATATATATATGTATATATATATGTTTGTGTGTGTGTGTGTGTGTGTGTGTGTAAAAGTGTGCACGAGGCTATCAACATTGTACCGTAGTTATTCAACCATGTTCCAAACTTCTTTATGAAGCATCACCATATATCTCATTTACCCCACTTTTCCACACGCTTCACCGCGTGAAGAAACAGTTGTCATGCTTAACGGAAAAGTTGAACATCACAAACATGTCACATTCCTGCAATTTTACAATTGGCAAAGGCGAAGAAAGCTATTGAAGTTTGCATTCGTGTGTCAGCTTGTAACTGACCTGTAGGAAAAGGACAGCTTCTGTTATGTTTTTTTGTTTTTGTGTTTTTTTAGTAGTGTTTAATGTTTGTTACTCATACGGCACCACAGGTCTGCTCACTGATGATACATGAAGTGAAATGATGGGGAAGGAAATTTAGGAAGGAAGCGTTCCAGGCCTAAGTTTAAGGTATCTCCGCGTCATTTGCCAGTTATGAAGACTGGGGAACAACTGGAAAAATCCTCGGTCAGTCAGCGAGGACGGCCTTAGCGGAATTTGAACCGCGGACCTCTATTTCACGAGTCATGTCTTATCGACCTCCGCCACCCATGTTGGTACAGCTTCTGACTGATTGATCAAGAGATGTTCCAGAATAGATAGTGAAAGTTTGTTGCAAAACAATAATTTTGATAACATGGGTTGTATAACCATAGGTACACTGGACTTAGTAAATTTCAACCTACATTTTCAAACACCCCAGGTGGTTTTAAATTATGCTACATATTGTCTGATAATAGTGCATGTCCTTAAACACGTTTTCTACTCTACGCTCGGGGCAGAAATAAATTAAAATAGAAAAGCAATTGAAGCTTGCTTCAGTGATGCTTGCATAATGCGTAACCACAAGATGTTAGTAAAAAATCTGATGTGAGCATTCACACTTCGCTCTCTAGCCATTACGAGTTCGCATATTATAACTCTTTTATGTTGCATTATTAGTGCGAAAGTTTGTTGTTCCACTCGCGTTAAGTAATCGACAGTAAATGTTTGCTTAGAAACGATCTGAAATTAAGAATTATGCATGCACTTGGCTGTGTGTACGAGGGCTGATCAATAAAGACTGAGACTGATCTTTTTTCACAGATATTTATTATTCCAATTCAATGTTGACATGATCTTTTTCAAAGTAGTCCCTTCCTAACTGAATGCACCTTTTATAGCGTCTCTGCCAGTCCTCGAACACATGGTGCAGGCCATTCTTTATCAGGTCTTTGAGAATCGCCTCACTTTTCTTTAGCACTGCTTCAGTGCTCTCAAATCGAATGCCCCGGAGTTTTGCCTTTAGTAATGGGAATAAAAATAAATCACAGGGGGTAAGACCGGGGCTTTAAGGCGGATGCGGCACACAGGTAATGTTGAATTTAGCCAAAAATTCCTGGACTTGATTTGCGACGTGAGGCCGCGCGTTGTCGTGATGAAGTCGCCACCCATTCCGATGATGTTCTGGACGTTTCCTTGTAATGTGCTTCCTCAGTGTAGCCAATACTGACGTGTAGTAGCTGCTGTAACAGTAGTGTGAGGGGGGAACTACATGCTGGTAAATCATTCCATTCCGAAACACCAGGCCCACCTTGCTTAGCACAGAGGACTCGCCCTTCTTTGAAGTCCTTGAACCATCTAAACACCGTTGCACGAGGTAGTGCATCTTCACCGTATGCTTGCTTCAGCTTTTCGAAAGTTTCAAGGTTGTATGATTTAAACAAAATAAAATTTTATTGCGCTGTATTGCTCCTCTCGTGTCACCTCAATTTTGTGGTATGCGAAATTCAATTAGGGTCAACAATATACAGCATTACTACCAACCTACCGTTACGAGAGTCCTGTCGCTTATGGACATTATACATGAAACCCTGCTCTTTTCAAGTATTCGTGGTAGAGACATAAAACTATCAAGGAAACTACAGAAAAAAATCAGTCTGTCTTTATTGATCAGCCCTCGTATAATACGAAAACAAAACAACTGCTTACACTGCAAGTCAGTTTTTGTTAAAAATGAGTCCATGTGGAAATAAAGAGAAATTGCATACTTTCAAACATACTTTATAGGTGTCGCGTCACAGTTCAACCTGGGAAAACTTAAAACTAATATCAAATGCTACGAAAAAGTTATTGGATACAAATTGTATATTTTCACGAGTTCTACATTTTTCTAAAAAAACTCTTCAGCTATATACGTGTTTCGGTTTCTAAGTTACGTAAAAGTCAATGGGAATGAAAAAGACAAGCTTTTCACAAAATGCAAGATATAAAGTTTATTTTTCATGCCAATATAATGTGGCATTTTAATCAAAATCTTTAGAGCCGTTTTTGAGAAAATAAAAACAAAAAAGAAAGAAAAACACGATTTTCAAAACCGTGTTTAGGATAGTAATATTTTCTAAAAAAAAATCCTCGCCTTGTATCTTTAAGGCCAAACTCAAGTATGGATTTAGTTTCTTGTTTTTGAATCAGGGTATACATATAGACACACAAACGGGTGTTTTTTTCTATACAGAAGCTTTATAAAATTATCGCGCTTTATTAATGTTAGTACATATATAAATATCTATCGAGAAGTTCCTATGTTTATGAGCTGCCATTGTTTTAAGGAAAGGGAGGGCGTTAAATGCCCTATGCATTGTGACCAGTTATGATCTATTGTGCTTCCCTTCATTTAATCTCCTAAGACCTTTGCCTCTTTCGCGAAGTCTTCAAGCCTCTTAGTAGGCACTTTTTGATATCCTTGCAATTGCATGATTTTTATGATAAAGGTATTTAACCCTAAGTACTGTGAGAGCTTCACAGTCACACAGCAAATGAGGTATTGCTTCATTCGCTCTTCTACATATTTGATCGACTGCTTTGCCTATTTTATAGAGATATCCATGCAGCTGACAGTGTCCTGCTTTTTATTATCTCTTTGATAAGACCCTTTGAGTGCTTGTGTCCTGATAAAGACTTCCAGTACTTATTTTGTTTGCTTTTTTTCCTGGCCCATTCCCGGATTACCCCCCGGAATTGTCCATAGGATAGCCCGAGCCTACGTTCAGGACCTACAAAAGGATTCTCTGCTCATTTCTCCGCCACATCATTTGCTCTTTCATTGCCATGGATTCCTCTGTGTCCCGGTACACATACCAACTCCATTGAATTATGCAGGGCACTGCCGTTAGAGCCTCCATACGTTCCCAGTCCTCTTTTGATTGATTTATCCTGCCTCCAAAACCCTTTAAGGCGGCTTGACTTTGGAAAGTATAGTAATGTGTCTATTTTATATCCTTATTTAAGCTTTCCCATACACAAGTCAATATGGCATACATTTCTACTTGAGACAGTGGCATATTGTTAGAGGATGAAAGAGCGTTTACTGTCACAACCAAATACCCCGGCTCTAGTTCCCTCATTAGTTTCGAATCCATCAGTAAACCATACTGATCCCTTTGGTATCCTTGAGCTAATTCCTTGTTCCCATTCATTTCTTTCTGGAAATTAAATAGTGAATTTCTGTTCCTCTTTGTATCATTTTGTCTGCATCCATACACAAAATATGATCCCGACTATTGTCCCTAGGAAAGCTCAGGTGTCAATTGCATGTGTACTCGTTTCACAGTGCCGTTACACATAAGTTTGTGTAGACCAGCTTTAGCTTCCCCCTCCACCCAAAGGTGTAGAGAGAGAAGGCCAACAAAACTTCAATGGTTGCAGTAAGAGTAGTCGTAAATGATCTGGTTATACTAATGCAGACTAGCATTTGCAATTCAGAAAGTTCTTTTCTACAAAAAGTAAGTTTAACCCTAGTTCATCAAATTACAGTAACATACGAGGTTATACATTTAACCATTGAGATGTATACCCAATACATAGCTCTAGGTTTTAGTCCCCACTTTTGCCAAGCATTCTTCTGCAGATATCTAAGGACCTATATGGCCTAATAATGCTTGCCTCCAAATGTTTCTTCCAGGTTGATCCCTTGTCCAGAATTATATCAAAGTATTTAACCTAACCAGAGAATTGCATTCTTATTATACTGAGACTAAGCTTCTTAAGGCCCTTCAGATCTCTGAGTCAGTGAAGGGTACAATTGTCATTTTAGTTGCTTTGACAGATAGTTCATACCTGTCACAACACTGTTGAACTTTTCTCAGAGGTTCTGTGGCATCTCTGAGACTGTTCCGGAAAATTTAACTCTGAAGATTATTGCTAAATCACCAGCGTAACCAATGGTAAGATAGCCATTCCCTTTGAGGTCCCGAATCAAGTCATCAACAACAAGGCTCCAAGAGGAGGAGCGATAAGGCCCCACCTGCGGACATCCCCTTGCTGCCGATGCGGACATGGTCTCTCCAGATACGATACTGACTATTCCTCTAGTTTGTAATATGGAACTAATCCATCGACAAACACTGTCAGGAACCCCATGTTCATTCACAGCTTTTAGTAATCCTTAGTAGAGGCTCTATCAAAAGCACCCTCAATGTCAAGGAAAGCTCCTAGAGCAATTTCTTTGTAGTGCAGCGCCTTTTCTATGTCTGATACAACATAGTGTAGGGCTGTTTCTATAGATTTACCAGGTACCTGTGTCAATGTTACAGTTATCACTTAAGAGTCTCAATTATCCAAGTTAATGTGACCAAGACTATCGTACACACAAAATCTCGTATAAACGGATGATTACTGAAAAAAAATGTGTTTTGATTAGAAGTCAGCCAAATTCTTTATTTAATAGGCTAAGCACGGTGAACAAATCAAGTTAATGTGAACCTTAGGCATTTAAAATACAATACGTAAACATTAAAAATAAAATAATAAACATGCACTAGTGTACAGTGCGCTGAAACGTTATAACTTCTTAAAAATGTCTTTAACAATCTTCTGTTTCATTACGCTGCCTCGCTTTTTCGCCACCATGTTGGCAGGCGTCGCAGCATCATAATATCGGCTTGTGATATCTCTTACTTTTCTGCGTAACGCAGTGTCTTTTCGATCGCATTAAACTGTCAAAGTGACTGATTTTACTTTCTGCAATGGTTATGTCGTTCTCATCTTGTTTATCATCTTTTTACCTTGGAATAATGGCTGCATCACTTAAGTCAGACTGTTTGTCTTTCATGAACTCATTAATATCCATGTCACTTTTTCTGATTTATTAGACTCGCTAGCTCATCTTCTACATTCTCTTGGGTTTCGCTTCGTTCATCCTTTTGGGGGGAAATGTTTTTCCAGCTCTTCACTCTGAGTCGTTGTCCTACGACTCTCTCAACCTAAGTAACATCCTTTAGGTTAATTTGTTTTAGGATTTCCACGACTGCCTTGCCATTTTGAAGATCTTGCAGTAAGTGTTTCAGAATTCTTTACCGGTAGTTGCGTTTCAGGTTTTCCAAAATCCTCTTGATTTAGGGGCTGAATGAGGGCCGTTATATGCAGAGGGAAAAAGAGCCGAGATATCTCCACTAATTCAGATTCGTTGACGAAATAATCCATTGGATCAGCGTTAGCCGATAACGAAATGGTAGACGGCCTAACGGTACGGGAGGTCTGCGGTTCAAATCCCGAGAGACCGTCCTCCCTGACTGGGGATTTTTCGTTTTCCTTAGTCTTCTTGAATGGCAAATACTCTAAACTTCGGTCCGGAACGCTTGCTCCCCAATTATAATTTCATTTCATGTATCATCATTGTGTGCATTGCCTATGATGTCATATGCAGTAAGAATGGACGTTAAACACATAAAAAAGCGTTAGCTGATAATATATACCCTATAATATTTAACTTCCTAACTTCCAATATAGGTAGTTCTCTCTCTCTCTTTTCCAGAGATCAAGTCAATATATGCCAGCGTGAAACCCTCCTCTCCATCGTTAAAACGCTTGAAAATTAGCATTGCCTTCGCTTGTAACATCGGCCCAGAAAATGGACTTCCCTTTTCTCTCATTTGCTGTAACAATAAAAACTGTGTCCCCGATCTCTGTACTCAGTATTTTTCATTGGTTTTCTCTTCTGTGTTAGTCTTCTACGCCTGTCATTTGTGTACGTTAGTATACCAATTCTTCAATTTGCAACCTCTTTTTTCTCTGTTCACCTATGTTAATCACTAGTCACTTTTCTTTTTTAAGTAGTTTCAGCATGACCTAAACATTTATGATTAAGCTTGTTTTCTAGTGATACCATCACAAGTTTTCTTTTTACCCTCATTTGACCGACAGCTGACATACTACTACAATCAAATCGCGATAACGGAATCGTTGGCTGCAGGTGTAGTCTGATGTCGATTAGGAGAGAGCGGTTAGACTCGAGGCTGTGAAACAATTGAATCGTGGTAATTGGAACGCGATAGCTATTTATTTATCTATTTGTTGGGACCCGGATAACACGGAGGAAGTGTTACCAACTTGGTGACTTTGTCGCTATTTCTAACGACTTTCAGTCCTATGTTAGTGATAGATTTAATCTTTTGGGGGCTAACGACAAATATGAAGACATTTTGAGTTAAACGCGACGAAATATATCGCTAAATTTTCTAATGTATTTATGACCATATAATTTCTATTAACTCAGTAGTGAATTGATTGTACCTTTTTACCTAGTACAAACTATACAAGTTACATGTGGGATTAAAATTCCAATCCACTTCATTTATGATAATTGAGGCAATAGTGTCTACTTATCTAATCAGCCATAGCTACAGTACTAGCACTTAAGAAAACAGGAATCTCAGATCTCTTACTCCTTTAAATCAACCGATGGTCCTGCCCTGCGATGCCTTCGATTTCAGGATTGAAAGGAAAGCTACGGAAAAAAGCAGCAGCAGTACAGGGAGATTTGCTTATGAATATGATGATGGAGTCGTTATCCTCCTCACAGCGAGTAGATATATACAAAAAATCTAATTCAGACTGAAAAATGCATTGCCATAGTCGGGATTTGAACTGCGAATCTTCCGATTTCCGTCCGGTTGCTCTAACCAACTGAGCTACCATGGCAACATGCCAGTACAACATTTTCCTGGTAAACCACAAGGAAATCTCAAATTCATTATGAGATGACACCCCAGTGGGGACTTACAATGTCATAAGTATTAAATGGGTAATTTAATATCGTGCCGGCATGTTGCCGTAGTATTTCATTGTTAAACGGACGCAAACCGGAAGATCCGTGCTTCAAATCTCGACTATGGCATTGAATTTTTCAGTCTGATTATAGCTTTCCAACCTTGTCCTACACATGGCTTGTGTGAAAGAACAATTAATTTTACCAAGAAATCTAATGATTTTAACCCCTTTTTGGCTACACTTTTAATATTTTAGCTTTCTAGCATCAAGATGGGGACAAATGCTGTTTACTCGTTGGCACACTGTACGGAACTTCGGTTAGTGGAAACTCGTATAATCGAGACTCTATTTGTCTGTGGCTCCGCTAAACCTGCCGGTTGCTTAACACTTTTTAGGTATGCAG
The DNA here is from genome assembly GCA_030765065.1 of Deroplatys truncata. Lineage (NCBI taxonomy): Eukaryota > Metazoa > Arthropoda > Insecta > Mantodea > Mantidae > Deroplatys > Deroplatys truncata. Next base: position 78,995,852 of record CM060976.1, on the reverse strand, counting down.
AACAGAGAAGTGAAACAAACATTATTAGGCTCTTTAGGTGATAAAACGCTCTAAAACAACCTTTATAAAAGCTTACTTCAGTGATTATACAAATCAATGAACTGAAGGATTTTATTGTCAATACTCTGAGTCATAACACGCACCAGATAAATTGAAAATGTTATGAAATCATATTGCTGGCTATTAATTATCTTTTTACCGGAGTTCAATGTACAAAGTTTTGCAGAAAAGAGGTAAACGAAACTGATAAGGTAAATCCTTAGCCTACACAATCGTAGCAGGTAACGATCATTTGGGGTGAATGTACTAGTGATGAAATTCGAGAGGAAAAGAGCTCACTCCCAAATCATCCCGAGAAAATATCAATTTATTTATTTATCTATTAGTTTATTTTATACAGCATATGCTACAAGCTAATCTGAGTGTGGAATATTACAGGTCACTGCGGTGATGCCATTGTCACCAGACGTTGCATGATTACTCCAAGATCTTTTCAAGGACTTTAATGACTAGATATATCACGGCAACAGAGATAAATCACGGAATATGACAACATTCGCAGAGGACAGCCACAGCTCAGCCTCTTTACTTCCTTTGCTTCAGAATAGAACGAACGAATGGAAAGGCAAATAAATCCTACAGTGGAATAACCTCTCAAGGTAACCTACGTTTGCCCCATTAGAAATATATTGGATGTCCAAATCGCTACCGTGCTCCAAAGCATCAACCGAAATCGGGTTTCCACCAAGTTACACCAACAACTATGTAAGAGAAGAACATGGAAGCCACTCATTCATAAACAGAAAAGCTGGAAAATTTGGGGTCGCTTTCAAAACCGTTACCTGGTTTAAGGAGTTCAGGTTCATTAAAACATAGTCTAAATGTAAAATTAGTTCCGTTTTATTTGATATAAAGTTTAAATATATTTTAACAGATCTACAGTTACTATACAAATGCTATAATCGGTTTTAAACTTGAGTAACAAAATGCTTTTCTTCAGGCTAGTTCTTTGTGGCACTGGTTGAAAAGAGATATTTAAGTACATTTCTTTTCGTCACCCATAAAAACATTTATTATGAAAAATAAATTTAAAGCTTAAGTAACTGGCGTCAAACTACAACTTCAGAAAGAGAGAGAAGGGGAGGGGATGAGGGAGAAACGATGTAAATGTATCCATCATACTCACAAGTTTATCATAAAGATTGCAGTTTTTAAGTGTCCGATCCAGTACTGATATTCAAATATTTTAAGAACAACTCTGTTACATTTAATTTACCTTTATAACCGATTACAATAGTCCTCTGTGTTAATCCTAAGTAAACGTGGGGTACTGCATCAATTTTCTTGTAGAAGCATACATGTGATCCTCTAACTCCATAAATTATGAATAATTATTAGCATTATTCATATATATATATATATATATATATCACAGAGGCATGTGGTTGAACATTACAAAAATATCAATACAAAAGGGGCCACCAAAATGAAATATTGTTCGCATGTCCTGCAAATAAGAGAGAAGTAAACACCAAGAATAAACAATCAATCCACAGTATTAACAGGAGCTGAATACACTTCGGAAGAGTTAACTGCTATAGATATATTTAACCTAAACCAGATTGTTCATTCTATACACTTAGCTATAAGTTGGATTGTTGACTGCTGTCTGCACACAGAAGGATATTTAAAACTGGGACGATGGATAATTTGAAAATCAATATGGCGAGATGGGATTCCAGAAATTGATTGGACGAACTTTCAACAGTTTAACTGTTCCGTCGAACCAGTGTAAACTGTCTGTATAGTATCATTGATGCCATTTAGTTTTACCTTGTATTCCTTCCACTCTTGCTGCTAGATTTCAGCAATTACAGTGGATATTTAAATGACACATTCGTGTTCATTCTAAGTATAGCTTATCAGGGTGTCCCATTTCACCGCCCTTCCTGGCAGAGACAACTACTTCTTAAGTGTTTGGCTCAAAAAGGCTTTTAATTGATAATGAACTTTATTCCTGAAGTGTTGAAATAAACATTAGAAAAGTGGAACTGCAAATAAAGTTCTTGATGTTTGGATGCAATACAAAACGCTCAAGTTTTGTGTGCACCCCAGTGTCTGACCAGAAGTATGCAGGAAATTGTAAATAAATGGTAATCCTTTATTGACGGGTCTAGAGAACAAGTAAGATACAACAGTATCGTATTAGTATCTCTGCTGTTTTACACCATAAAGAAGATGAGACAGCAATAGCTCAACTGAATAAAAATTATGTAATATAATCTATGTACTGGAAAACCTTGTATGTAATTTCTTGATAACTGAGACAACAGTTAGGGACTTCTCACTACAGATGTGATTGGCGCTAGTGTCTACCAAATAAGTATCATAACGTTTGCAATTGAGACAGCCACTTGTTTTTCATTTATATCGCAAAATAAATGTCAGTACGTGTAACCGTGGCGGATGTGTCGACCTCCAAGTCAAGGGTTACCATGCTATCCTCTAGTTTCCGAGGTCGCGGATCAAACCCGGCGGAAGACGATGGATTTTTTTCGGGCTTAAAAATCCTTTGCATTGCTTTCGTCGGAAGGGAAGTAAAGCGGATGGTCCCGTGTCGTAGATTTACGGCACGTAAAAGAACCCTCAAGCCTGATAAAGAGGCCTCTGAGCAAAATTTCCGATCTTTCACGCCTAATATAGAATGGGACAATAAGAACCACAGTAATTAAAGAGCGTCCATAAATAAAACTCAATTTAAATTTAGTGACCGATATGTGATGTTAAGCAATGGGAATATAACCTAGAATCTCAATACAGCCGGCTTTAAATGAATTATCGGCAATTTTCTTACCCAAAAGCGTCTGCTTCTCCCTAGTGCCATTCTGCTGGTGTTGAGCAAATCATCAGTGGGGTAAGAGACAGAGTGTAGGCGTTAAAAAGTTCAATAATTACACGATAGCTTGCTAGATGCCCTATATAACTCAACTGGGATTATAGGTTTGATGCTATTGGCTTGATTTCTACGCATCATTGAGCACCTTTTAGGCCTACAAGGACTGAATTATTGGGTTATGGTGGGTTTGCAATGAAAACATCACAATTTTGTCGATTTCCGGTGATAGTGGTCTGATGAATGCCATGTTTGTGTTAGCGGACATGTTAACAAACAAAACATGCATTTTCTGGGCTGGGAAAAACCAGAGGAGTACCTACAAAGACCATTTCAATCAGAGAAAGTAATAGTGCGGGCCGGAGTTTCAAGTGAGGGAATTACTAGCCTCTATAGAGGATAAGCATGGAGACGCAATAAGCGTAAACGTTATGATATATATGTAGGTAGCAGCCATAGAGCGGTTTCAGGTAGACCTGCAGACATTTTGTGGAATTAACAATTTGGATTTTGACGAGCAAGTGTTACAGGATGGGACCACCGTAACACATAGAGCAAGTAAACCGAGCACTGTTAGATAAACTTTCCACATCGGCTTGTGTCAAGAGGGTCTGAGTTTCCGTGTCTATTTCGATGTCCCGATGCGTTTCTGTGGACTGCAAAACCATGAGTGTTTCACACCACCTCCACAAACTCAACACGAGCTTCTCACAAACATTGCAACAATTCTATCTAACATAATACCGAAGTGTGCTCTGGAATAGTTTCCAATATAAACGAGCGCATGAAATATGTTACTGAAAAGGAAGGTGGCCACATCGAGGATGTATAGTATGTATAAGACAAAATAAAATATTTTTGCACAACCCTGTATAAAACGGAATCATTTCAAACCACTCTTAAAATTAGCTGCATTATCGATTGTCGGCAATAGTGCCTATCAACAAGCAAAAATACGTTGTACCTCCTGAAGAGCGTGTTCATTGTTCATACTTATTTCGGTTACAGAGACCTTTCTTACAATCTAAACAGTTCAGCACCGTATGTGGAAGGTGACAACTCCCATCAAAGTCGTTAATATGTGATTTCGCCCAGAAACTGGAAGGTCAGGATCCTGTCAAAATTAACGTGAAAAAAAAATCAGCCATCGACCCACATGACAAACTGGAAATGTGTATAGCGGCGGAGGCGATAAATTCAGCAAGTTATAAGTTATCTCATATTTGCAAATAATTTGGCATTTTTAGACTTCAAAATGACGCACACTGTCTTTATGAAGAAATTTTTTCTACTATGAGAATATTAATATTTAGCCTTGTTTTACAAAATTATGTCTCATAATTAGTACTTATTTTTAATCTTAAATAAGAGAAAAACGTTTTTTACAAGCAGGAGAATGTCTCATATGAGGGGAGAACTCACAGTACCCAGATTTTTTTATGCTGTTAGAGCAGTATGCCAGTGTCAAAGCTAGTCAGTATCTTGTCCCACATAGTTGCTTAACATTGAATCCTTTTCTGCTGAAAGTTGAATTCCACCATCACCCAGTTTCTTACAGAATAGGGCGAACTGTTACATCGACTTTGTTCTTTATCCATATAATAAAAATTATATACATAGGTACCACCTATATGTCTGAGTTCCATTCTATAATGAGATACGACATTCTGCATTACTAAACGGCATGCAAGACACTTTCTCGGTCTTAAAACCCCAGGAAATTGCCAACTATGGATATGGCACAATTAATAAATCATTAATTCAGTTATTTTTATTAAATATAATGAAATAATAAACTCAGGTAATCAATTTCACGAAAGATGGAGGATACAAGACAATGGTAATAATAATTTTCACTTATCAGAATGACAATTCACTGCAACGCTTCCACTGCAAATATCGTACTATCCTCAAATTATATTTAAAATACATGATGCCAAATAAACTCAAAACATCATTTATGGTATTCTCTACCGTTTCCTTTGAGAACTTAGAATGCTTATGGTGGATTCCCTGCTTACCAGAAGAATGACAAAACAAATGTAGACCTCAATTTTAGATTCTTTCACCAGCCAAGCTAGGTACTTCATGTATAGATATGCAGCAGTGTTACTTGTGTGATGTTTTCACAGGTTACACCCATGAAACCAATTTATTTGAAACAATTAATTTTGCTTTTGTAAAAGCAACAAAGGTTGTCATTATTGAGAATAACATAACTGCTGCTCTTCTACCAGTATTTCTACAAACTCTGTATTCCAGGAGGGTGCTTCTAGGGCAAAGGTTTAGAAAGTTAGAACACCTGTTTTCCTCATCCTGCCTTGGAAAATCACAAATTTGATGACGGTAGATGATTTGCTGATTACTCAAACCCTAGCCTGCTGTCGGACTTTTATCTACACTTACATTACTTCTTTTACGGATTACAAGTCAATGCCTTGGTCAGTAGCCTGCCCTGGAGTAAGCAAACTCTGGATCATAGCATATCCAGGATGGGTAATCAGACCAATGCCTGGTTTGGCGGTGAAGAAGAAGGAAATGAAACGTAGTGATGAAAGGGATGATAGAAATTCCAGAGATGAAATTATCCAACACAGCATTCGCCTAGCGACTGAGGGAAATCCGGGGGGGGGGGAACCTTCGGTCAGATTGGTCGGTCCCGGGGGTTTGAACCCGGGACCTCCGAATGCCAGCCATAGATATTACCACCTGAAGCATCCCGCTCGGTCACTTGTATCACAAAGAGAGGCAATCTGTGTGTATCTACCTGTATGGAGTTATATCTGTATAGATTAACGTCGGAAACAGCTCAGTCGACTTTGATAATTCTTTCACTATTGAAAACTACTGTTCATTTCTATGGAAACAGGCTATGATATAACTTCTGATCTCATCGAGTTTATAAGACTAATTTACTAGGCCTGTATTCTAGAATACGAATATGTTGGAGTCGTGAAAGAACACCCTTGCGAAGGTGACTTTTGAGTTTTCGTTGAGAATATCCTATGGATTGCTTTTGTAGTCTGGTGATTATCATGCTAGCCTCTAAATGCAGAACTCCCTGGTTCAGTTCCCGGCTGGAGGTTGGGGATTTTCTTTCACAATTATTCCCTATCCTCCCTAGAGTCTAGAAGTTAGAATGAGAGTGTAAATGTGTGTGTTAAGGTTAAGCCAGCCCAACGACTAACACACCGTAAACGAGTGAACATCATTGCCGATGAGCATTTTCAAATGTATAAAGCCGCCGTTATGGCCCGAGATGTTAAAGGTGGCATGCAAATGCAGCATAAAAAATCTTATGTGTTACATTCACATGACTTTCTCTGCCCTCTATTGCTCATTTGTGGGCATACAAATTATTCTTACGAAAGTTTATTTTCCCATCTACGAGGCATGTTTTTAAACTAAGTGCCTTTTAATATTTTGCCTCATGCGCACCACTTCCTCCATTCATTAGGCAGCCAAACGCAGCTGTGAACGATCGTCGCGTTGTGTTTTCCTTCGTTAGAGGTTTCGAAATGTTCCAAACAATCCAACGACCCGCCGACTGTAAAGTCAGATCAGTGATTCGTTTTTGAATGCGAGAAATGTTACGCCAGCAAACATTCATCGCCAATTGTGTGAGTTTATGAGGAAACAATAATGAGTGACAATGCCTAGGCACACAAACTCAAGATCCGGTCGCATCATGTGGTTGGGAACAATTTGACCACCCTTCCTACAGTCCGAATTTGGCACCAAACGATTTTCATCTGTTTTCATCTGAAGAAATTCCTTAGTGGAAAGCAGTTCAACGAGATGATGTGAAACAAGAAGAGCAGACTTGGCTTTCACAGGCGGCATTTTTCTTTGACGAAGGCATACAAAAACTGGTTTCCTGTTACGAAAAGTGCCTGAATAACGGCGGTGTCTATGTAGGGAAGTACCTAGGTGGTGTGAGGTAATGAATGGTAATGTATTCGGAAAATCATGTTATTTTTAAGAAAGTTATCGGTACTTACTTTAAAAATACGCCTCGTAATTCATTTTAATCGAGATAAATCTTTCCGGGAATAGCTGTATTACACATTTCGTTATAGACACAAAGGGAATGGCGAAAGTCAAATGTATTAGAGCTGGACGCTATATACTTGTCTTAACATTCCATACTCTCCATGCAATCACGAGCAACATCTGAAAATTGACAGGACTTTAGAAGTACTGAGCAAATCGAACCGTTAATAACGGATTTCACGGAAATGGCTGTGCCAACAAAACGTTAATTCACATAAATTATGTGTTTTAAAGAGATTTTTTTCTTTTGGTAGTACGTTTTCGTTTATCGCCTAACGTTTACCAGTTATACCAGATTATACAAAATTCCTTCCGAATGATGAGGACTTCACAGGCTATTCCCAGAAAATTCAATGTATATTTTGTTTGTTATGTAAATATCTTTAATATGTGTTACTTTACTCAAAATCGTTAGAGCCATTTTTTAGAAAATAAAAAATTTCGAAAAATGTCACATGCAAAGTGTAGTTTGGGGTGGGGGAGTATCTTGAAAATCTTCGTGTCGGATCTTTGGAAGATACTGAACCTAAATACCAAGTGTGGGATTATCCGAGTTTTCGTTTTTGAGTTTGTTCACACACACACCATTTTCTAAACATGTTTTTTTATATTCAAGGGGCCTTAAAACATGCACTTCCGGTGAAATTTCGGTATCGAATTTTTGGGTGGAATGCAATACTCCCTCTGCCTAATATGTACGTGGCAGAGAAAGTAAAAATGGAGTACAAAATAACATTTGTTCTTGTCACTCTACGGGAAATGCATGCAAAAATAAGACATACACCGTGGATATTTCATTTCAAGGAATATATGCATACTCGTAGATGGTCAGGATTTACCAACCGAGAGAACAGAAGGCGTAGCCAAGCAAAAGCCAATGAGATTCTGGTTGTAATACGATATGTGCGCGATACTCACTTATTTAATACTTTATTAAAATACCAAAAGTATACTCAGAGTAAAGTTTAATCTAATTCTACAGATGTATGTAATGAAGTCTCGGTATATCTAAACATTTTAATAATGCTTGTGGAATTAAGTTTGCTGCATTTCCTCTACATGTTGTATTCAGTTTAATTACCAGTGTGTTCTATGCAATTACATTAAGAGAGAAACTTATGAGTAGGCTTAGGCCATCACGTCCAGAGTTAGAATTACAACTAGATGTTATTTCCGGTCTAAGGAGCCATGGTCTACTGGAAGTTTCTTGTCTAGACGTTTCGTCCAAAACTGCAGTAGACACCTTCAGTGGTGTGGTCGAAGCCTCCTCAGTGAAGGTTCAGCCGTGAAAAGAATGTGTGTATTGTTTGTTTTAATCTCGTAAACCATTCAACCGATTTTGATAGTCCTTTCATCATTGAAAAGTCCTGTTCTTCCCGACGAAAATAGTCTATCAGCTCCCGAATAACTAAAATATCAACCTGGATATTAAAATGCGAATATGTTTGCGAAGAAGGCATTGACTCTTCTTTGAGAATGGCATGAAGTATAAACTAGTCATTATTTTATTCCACAGAAAATGTAAAAAATGAGACAAAAGCCGCGGATATATGGATGGTTATGATTTAGCAACTACGAAGCAGCAAAATTGGATTCTAGTTGTAATGGCAAGATATGCATGGAAGACTTAGTTCTTTAAATGGCGTTTTATTCAAATACAGTACATGTGTCCAGCATGTAGCAATAAACATGCGAGCAAACTTTATTTTAATTTTTTTTTTCATTTCTACGCGTAAATATAGTGCAGTTTCTGGATGTCAAAAACTTTTATTACTCATATGTAAGACATTCTTTCTAAATTTTTTTCGTATCTCAAGTTTATTACCGGTGAATACTAAATAATTACGTAAAGAGAGTAAATTGTGCCAGCGGAAGACCAGAGACTACTCAACAGACATTTATAATTGACTGAGGAGATTACTTTTCTCGATGGTTGCAGAGTGTGTGCCGTTTCCAAATTATTAATCTGCTGACCTGATGATGGGGAAATTTCATATTCGCTAGTTTTGCGTTGAATATTATCAGGTCATTTTGCATTATGTGAAAATATGTCACTAAACAACCAGAAGGCCAAAGAGAAGGCATAAAAGCATAACATTCAATACTGTAGGTTATCTAAAATTATTCAACCATTCCAATAATTCTTTCACCGTTAAAATATATTTACCTAGGGCTATACAGCATTTCTAGAATGGCTGTCAGAACAGATTAAAGAAATCAAAAATACATAATCTACCGATTTTTTATATTTATTTCCAAGAATATCGTGGGGTGAAGGGGGGTTACGTCCATTATTTGGTTATTCTGGAGGCTTTACAAATACTCTAGATAACTGTAAAGTAAGTTCGTAAAGATTACGGGTGTTGATTCCCCCGTATGAAACTAATTGAATGAAATTAATGCAATTAAATTAATTAAATCATCATTCGAGGTTTATAAAGGTACCCGTGTAACGCTGGATAAGAGAGTTAGTGATTAAAAGAAACATTTTTCTTGTTATATTTTAATACCAGAAGAAGTTTGGCAGCCAAATTTCTAAACAACCTGTATATACCACTTTTTACTTTCTCTACTGCTTATCTATAGTAAGTAGAGAAAATATTGCATTTCTCCCATAAATTCGATACCGATATTTCACCGCAGGTACATTTTTGAGACATCCTGAATACAAGAAAGAAAGAAAGAAAGAAAAGCTTTTTTAGAAAAATATCCCTATATGTATGTATGTGTCGTCGTCGTACTAGTAGTAGTAGTGGTGGTGGTGGTGGTGGTGGTACTAGTAGTAGTAGTAGTAGTGGTGGTGGTCGTGGTCGTGGTGGTGGTGGTAGTAGTAGTAGTAGTAGTACTAGTAGTAGTAGTAGTAGTAGTAGTAGTAGTAGTAGTGGTGGTGGTGGTGGTGGTGGTACTAGTAGTAGTAGTGGTGGTGGTCGTGGTCGTGGTGGTGGTGGTGGTAGTAGTAGTAGTAGTAGTAATAGTAGTAGTAGTAGTAGTAGTAGTAGTAGTGGTGGTGGTGGTGGTGGTGGTGGTGGTACTAGTAGTAGTAGTGGTGGTGGTCGTGGTCGTGGTCGTGGTGGTGGTGGTAGTAGTAGTAGTAGTACTAGTAGTAGTAGTAGTGGTGGTGGTGGTGGTGGTGGTACTAGTAGTAGTAGTGGTGGTGGTCGTGGTCGTGGTCGTGGTGGTGGTGGTGGTAGTAGTAGTAGTAGTAATAGTAGTAGTAGTAGTAGTAGTAGTAGTGGTGGTGGTGGTGGTACTAGTAGTAGTAGTAGTAGTAGTGGTGGTGGTGGTGGTGGTGGTACTAGTAGTAGTAGTGGTGGTGGTCGTGGTCGTGGTGGTGGTGGTGGTAGTAGTAGTAGTAGTAGTAGTAGTAGTGGTGGTGGTGGTGGTGGTGGTGGTGGTACTAGTAGTAGTAGTAGTGGTGGTGGTCGTGGTCGTGGTGGTACTAGTAGTAGTAGTGGTGGTGGTGGTACTAGTAGTAGTAGTAGTGGTGGTGGTGGTACTAGTAGTAGTAGTGGTGGTGGTGGTACTAGTAGTAGTAGTAGTGGTGGTGGTGGTACTAGTAGTAGTAGTGGTGGTGGTCGTGGTGGTGGTGGTAGTAGTAGTAGTAGTAGTGGTGGTGGTGGTGGTGGTACTAGTAGTAGTAGTGGTGTTGGTCGTGGTCGTGGTGGTGGTAGTAGTAGTAGTAGTAGTAGTAATAGTAGTAGTAGTAGTAGTAGTAGTGGTGGTGGTGGTGGTGGTGGTACTAGTAGTAGTAGTGGTGGTGGTCGTGGTCGTGGTGGTGGTGGTAGTAGTAGTAATAGTAGTAGTAGTAGTAGTAGTAGTAGTAGTAGTAATAGTAGTGGTGGTGGTGGTGGTGGTGGTGGTGGTACTAGTAGTAGTAGTGGTGGTGGTCGTGGTCGTGTTTTTTGGTGGTGGTGGTGGTAGTAGTAGTAGTAATAGTAGTAGTAGTAGTAGTAGTAGTAGTAGTAGTAGTAGTAGTAGTAGTAGTAGTAGTAGTAGTGGTAGTAGTAGTACGCTATTCGATTTTTCTCGTGACCATGCAAACAGCATGGAGTTTCAAAGCCATCATATGGTGATCGGCCTTTTAAAATCTGACTGTCGCTCTAGCCTACTGCATCCTTCTTATACCTAAAACGAAATGTGTAAAAGTTTAGTAAAAGTTTGTCTCGTTTAACGAGAAATAGACAGAAGCAAAATCTTTTGTGTGAAAGTATAGTTGTGAATGGAGAAAATCATGTGAATGCAACACACATTTTTAATTTCTGTACTACGTATTGTAACCCAAAAATTCGATATCGAGATTTCAAAGGAAATGTATGTTTTGAAGCTCCCTGAACTCCAAAAAAGCCGTTTTGGAAAACGGTCGGTGTGTCTGTGTGTGTCTGTGAACTGCATAACTCAAAAACCAAGAGTCGGATAAATACCAAACTTGGTATTTAAGCTCAATATCTTCCAAAGATGGGCCAAGGTTTTCAAGAAAATCCACACACCCTAACTACCCTTTATACGAAGCACTGTTTGAAATTTTTATTTGCTAAAAATGGCTCTAACGATTTTAATTAAAATACCAAATATATTAAATATTAAGGTTATTTACATGACAAATAAAATGTATATCTTGAATTTTCTGGAATTAGCCTGTGAAGACCTCTTCATTCTCAAGGAATTTTTTATAATCTTGTATATAACTGTAAATGTCAAGTGAAGACGAAAACCTATTACATAAAAAATGTAGAACTCTTTAAAACACCCAATTTATTTCAAATAACTTTTATGTGGCATCAGCCATTTCCGAGATATCGGTTATTAATGGTTCGAATTGTTCAATACTTATCCATTCTTTTTAAATGTTATCTGTAACGAAATGTTTAATGCAGCTATTTCCGGAAAGGTTTATCTCGATTAAAATGAAGTAGATAGGAAAATGCACGTTCGTAAGAATAATTTATATATCCACTAATAGGGGATAGAGGATAGGAAATATCGTGTGAATGTAACATCAGATTTTTTAAGTCACTGTACTCCATTTTTTAACTTCATATGTCCCCTCTCTTTAACCTTTTCAGTGCACTCAGCGACCGGGTGGTGCTTAGTCAACCGCGTGTACCTTGTTCGCTCTACGCTGAACGCTTTCCGGCAATTTGAGACCGCACCCTTAGATTTGTCTCGTATCAATCTGATGATAAGTATACTATCTCTACTGCAGATATGACATAATTTATCTTGGCTTTCTGTGAATATAGAGTGAGAATGCAAGGCGTCCTGGATTCACAGAGACCAATAGGAATCGTGTCGACATTTAGCAGAGGTAGCATTCTTATTATCAGCTGTAAAAGAGACGAGTAATTCTTGTGCAAAATCCACATAAGCACGGGCGTTTTTCTGTGTAAATAATGGAAATAAAAATTGTAACCGTATCCAAAATAAAAGCATAACATTGGCCCTCAAGTCATAAACACAGATCATAGACTGTACAGCCAGAGTACCAGACGCCGCCACAATGGATGAAGAAACCAAACAGAGCAGAAGAAGACGAAGACGACCGCGAAAGAGGTCAAGACCGCGTCGTTAGCAGAGAAAGAGTTAATAATAACATTTAATACATCTGTTTGGAAAGTTAAGTCAGCAGAGTTTAGCACCTAGGCGAAGCAAAGGAACAAGAAGTATGAAAATGTTAGATAAAAAACATATGTTTGACAATTTCTAGTTTCTCTTACTGTGCAAAACTACACGAATATATTTTGAAGGGCCGCAGTATTTTGACTATGCAAGGGTAGCATAATCATTAGTCTTTTAATTGAGCATCAGCTTTAACCCCAATTCTTGTGATCAAAAGTATCCGGACACCTGGCTGAAAATTGCGTACAAGTTCGTGGCGCCCTCCATCGGTAATGCTGGAAGTCAATATGGTGTTGGCCCACCCTTAGTCTTGATGACAGCGTTCACTCTCGCAGGCATACTTTCAATCAGGTACTGGAAGGTTTCTTGGGGAATGGCAGCCCATTCTTCACGGAGTGCGGAACTGAGGAGAGGTATCGATGTAGGTCGGTGAAGCCTGGCACGAAGTCGGCGTTCCAAAACATCCCAAAGGTGTTCTGTAGGATTCAAGTCAGGACTCTGTGCAGGCCAGTCATTACAGGGATGTTATTGTCGTGTAACCATTCCACCACAGCCCGTGTAGTATGAACAGGTGCTCGATCGTGTTGAAATATGCAATCGCCATCCCCGATTTGCTCTTCAACAGTGGGAAGCAAGGTGCTTAAAATATCAATGTAGGCCTGTGCTTTAATTGTGCCACGCAAAACAACAACGGGTGCAAGCCCCCTCCAGGAAAAACACGACCACACCATAACACCACCATCTCTGAATTTCACTGTTGGCACTACGCACGCTGGCAGATGACGTTCTTCGGGCATTCGTCATACCCACACCCCGCCATCGGATCGCCACATTGTGTACCGTGATTCGTCACTCCGCACAACGTTTTGCCACTTTTCAATCGTGTAATGTTGACGCTCCTTACACCAAGCGAGGCGTCGTTTAGCATTTTCCTGCGTGATGTGTGGCTTATGAGCAGCCGCTCGACCAAGATTGTTCACCTCATGCCTAACTGTCACAGTACTTGAAGTGGATCCTGATGCAGTTTGGAATTCCTGTGTGATGGTCTGGATAGATGTCTGCCTATTACTCTTTACGACCCTCTTCAAATGTCGGCAGTCTCTGTCAGTCAACAGACGAGGTCGGCCTGTACGCTTTTGTGCTTTATATGTCCCTTCACGTTTCCACTTCACTATCGCATCAGAAACAGTGGACCTAGGGATGTTTAGGAGTGTGGAAATCTCGCGTACAGACTTCTGACATAAGTGACACCCAATCATCTGACCACATTCGAAGTCCGTGAGTTCCAGGGAGCGTCCCATTCTGCTGTTTCACGATGTCTAATGACTACTGAGGTCGCGGATGAGTACCAGGCAGTAGGTGGCAGCACAATCACCAAGATGAAAAACGTATGTTTGTGGGGTGTCCGGATACGTTTGATCATATAGTCTATATTATTGAAATATTGAACTTTTTGCGTAGTAAAATCACCATAGAGCTTTCACTCGACCATAAACTCGGCACCCATGTGTATTATAGCTGTCTATCTCATACCACTAAACAGTGGGAATAAAAAACTAGTACACCCAGATATGAAATGCATTGCCAATCTATGAAGGGGGAGGTGAAAGTTCTAATGAAAGTTCAAAACAATCTACATAGCAACAAACGTGCAGCTCATCAAGTACCCGAATATGTCATCGTGATGAAGATAGTAATAGTATTTAATAATATAAAACACAGGCGGAGGTGGTAATAAAGCATGCAGGTAAAACATTTATTTAGTATGGATTATTAATAACTTATTTTAGACCATAAACTATATAACCTTTTTCTAAGTCTATTGTACCAGATGTTTTAGAAACAGCGCATTTACATATTTTCTCAGCTGGAATTAAATTTTTCATTAAACAATAAGCGAGTTCCTAAACTTGTTCTTCTAGAATGTTCAATTTCTTTTTCTGTAGGTAGTGTAGTTACGAAACAACTGCATTACTGCAGAGCAGATATGAGCAATCGCGTGACTTGTTGATAAAATTTAGGTCTTCTTTATCTAAGCAAGATTAAATATTTACAATACATTTCCTTAATGCAATGCAATCTTTAAAACCAGTTGCTCAAGGCCACCTGCTTGGACGTGTGCATACTTTAATTACAGACCTGTCCACTTGGAATTGTTTAAGGCGGTGAAAGCTGGATTCTGAATCAGTTCAAAAGATGTTCTTGATGGACGAAAATATTTAGCTTTATTTCAGCTAATCGGTTTTCCGCGTAGAAAATTTGAAAATGTGGGCTAACGTTTGACACATTTTGAGATAATTAATATTTCTTGCACACACTATGTTAAAGTCTCTTTCCTATACAAGATATGGAGGCGTTTGCTGGTTAAAATATGTTCCCGGTTATAGAAAATCAAATTCACGCAAATGCTGTCTGATGATCTACTAACACATCATTCCCTTCGTTCGATGGTCGGCTTCGACAATTGTTTTGTTTCGTTTCTTGAGAGACTGCAACAGAGCCTGCTATTCCCCCAGCTTTTCATTCTAGAGTTTTTTTAGGCCCTGATTGAGGGATGGATGATTACAAATTATAAAGTTCATTGGGTCAGGCTACTCTTGAGCAGGATTAGTAGTTTTGGGAAATTCGGCTAAAGCGGTAGTTCCAGAGAACACTGTAATATGGGTTGAATGTATCCCCGTCATATTCTAGTCATCTTGGCAAGTAATTCGTCTTCATATGACCCAATACAGGCCTGGTCACCGCCATTTGCATTGGAAGGGATGAATGCTGTCGCAGTTTTCAATGGCTAGTGTTATCTTATTTGTTGAGCGCCTCTTGTTTTATTATTTTAAATTTGGGTTCTTTGTCCTCCAGCTAGCTATTATAACTCAGTCGAGCACGTGTCTCTAAGCAGAGCGTGTAAACGGAAAGGAGTTGTTGCTAAAAGATAACACTGATAAAATAATTTGTTTCTACACTTTTATTGCCGTCACACTTAATTAATAATTCACATATTTAATCTTTATACACGCCTGACTGAAGCTGAGATATTTACGAATGTAACTACAGTCGTTATAGTTGCCGCGCACAAATTACTTCGCGTACTTCATATCTTGTGACTAACTTTGCGACGTGTACCTCGCGAGAGATTCTTCAGGACTACGTGACGTGCACCTCGTGAGAGATTCTTCCGAACTGCGCGATACTTGCTTATGGCTCGAAAATATGTACACCTTCACCCCGAATTGCCTAAACATTATAATAGAGCTGCTATTGGTTACCAAATTGCGCCCACTTTAGCGTATGTTTTGTCAGCCAATCACTGCTACTAACATATATACTCTAGGGAAGATTTCTAAAAAAAGGCACGCCACCCTGACGTTATTTGTTTGTCTCTTCTTAGTGATAAACAACTCACCCCCTCGGTTTATTGTTACCCATTTCTATTGTCAGTTTCAGGCCGTGTAAACTTATTTCCTAACAATACTTATGGCTAACAAACATCTAAAACCCTGTACATACAATAATATTAATTTACACTACAATCACTCTGGCATTCACAGTGTTGTGATATAAAATATTGCCTCAATGTGGATGAAATTGTCCGCATAAATCCATCTTCTGCTACGACAATTAGTTCTGTATGAGGTCCGAAATAATGAATTTGCATCGCGCAGAGTTTGTCGATAGTAAATTAAGCAGTCGGCGGCGCCGTGGCCGAGTGGCTAGACCGCTCGCTTCCCACCGAGGCGGCCCGGGTTCAATCCCAGGGACCTGCATGTGGGATTTGTGGTCTGGGCGGGTTTTCTCCGGGTTCTCCGGTTTCCCCCGCCATTCATTCCACCAACTGCTCCATCATCACCTTTCCTTTCATCCATTTCACCAACATTTCGTTTCATCTACTTCCCTCGTCCCATACCAGGCATCAGGCTGATCACCCATCCTGGATGCACTGTCTGATCCATGAGTGTCTGCTCCTCGAAGGGCCTCTGACCCCAGGCACCCCCTGGGGGGTGTAAGTCCTACATAAGAGGAGGGTAAACAGATAATGAATGAATGAAATTAAGCAGTCCTGGCCGGCATCATCACTTGCATTCATGGTTGCAATAAAGAAGTCTATGGATGCAGGGTGTAGGTTTATGTTGAAGAGGCGATCTACTTGAGCGATAGTATCTAAATGTCCCGTGTACAGTTCTTAAGTTGTCTCTATCACAGCCATAACTAAAAGGAAAAACCCTGGCCTTCAATATTTCCGCGCACTGTATAAAGTCGAAACCACTGTTGATGTACATGCCATTAGACATCTAATAAGCATATCTACACAGTCTCCCTAAGTGGGACAGCTAAAATGATTAATCTCTTCTCGCTGTTGAAGTGTAGAAGACACTTCATGTTTTATTCTATTTTGAATGTCATCCTCCGTGGTGTAGTAGTTATCATGCTAACCTCTAGTTCCAGAGGCCGCGGGTTCAAACGAGGAGGACGATGGAGTTTTATCGGGCGTAAAAATCCTTAGCATGGCTTCCTTCGGAAGGGAAGTAAAGTCGATGGTCCCGTGTCGTAGATTTGCGGCACGTAAAAGAACCTCAAGCCTGATAAAGAAGCCTCTGATCAAAATTACCAGTTTTTTACGCCCAATATATAATGGGACGCCAAGGACCATAGTAGTTAAAGAGCGTCCACAAATAAAACACAATTAAATTTTTTTCTATTTTGAATTTGTGAGAAATAACTCTTAAGTATACATTTTGAATTAGGTGGTAGATAACCTGAAATATCCCCCGAGTATTATGTCTCATAATACCTTCCTGTTTTAGTAATATCTTCTCCGTATTGTATAAGAAAAGAAACACGTGCTTTCATAAGAAACCAAGGCAATCTTATGGTAATGTATTTATAACACTAGCATTACAATTGTTGCATTAAGATGTGGCGTCAATAGAATTAAAAGTTCATAAGCCGTAGTATTTTCTGAACATTAGACGGTCTATATAACAGGTTTTATAATCACTGAGACAAACTGGAACATGAATAATTATTACGAATAAACCTGTGTTGCGAGATTATTACTGCTCCACACACTCATATGCCTTTGCGTTTTGTCGGTTACGAGGTCCTTAGTCACTACACAAGTAACGATATAAATCCAAAAAACATATCTTAATTATAATTTTATATCGTGTTTATTTCTGTATTTACAAGCTTTCTTTAATTACGTATGTGTTTAACTTATTTAATTGTGTATATATATGTTAAAAGTGTTATTTTTAATATTTATTCTGGTCGTTTCGAGTGTTTGGTCTTATCACGACCTCTCATAATTTTATAACATATGCATTGTTTCAACATTAACACAGAAGTTTGCATTTTTACACTTTATCATACAGATTAATATCCTTAAGAAACGGTAAAGTTTTTCTGGTCTTTTCTGGCTTGTTCACAGCGTTGAAGAAATCTAAGGTACTGGCTTGTTGTCTACATTTGGTGTAATGACAGTCCCAATGGTGTGCTGGATAGTTAATGGTGTGTTGCAGCTGGCACAGGTTGGAGGCTGATCTTTGGTTAGAAGAAAAGAGTGCGTCAGGTTTCAGTGGCCAATTCTTAGGCGGGAGATGATTACTTGGTTTCGTCATTTAGGTGTTCATAGAGGTTAGAAAGAGTTTGTACAGCCTGAACGAGCTTCGTGAACTTTGCTATCAAGTGATAACCACTCTGTCTTCCATTTCTGCACCAAGGCTCGTTGAATGAAGGTGGTGACGTCTTGGTGCGAGGAGGCTATAGATGAGTCACTTACAGGATGTCTGGATCCTTCTTTAGTGCTCCAATATGCTATTTCATTGCCACCTTGCCTATATGGGTGGTAATCCATATCTAGGATACCTTTTTTTCTTGATTTTGGATCACAAGGAACAAATGTCGTGTATGATTGCATGGGGTGACTCAGATTTCTGTGTGGCTAGTAACTACCTAAGGAATCAGTGAAGATGGTAAAGTAGGCTTTTTGCGAAGACTTATTTATATGTAAAAGAGATTCTTTTATGGCGAAGACTTCACAAGAAAACACAATATAGAAGTTCGATAAGGCATAGAGCATTACATGGTCGAGGTACACCACTGCATAGCCACGTCCTTCATTAGTTGTTGAACCGTCGGTAAAGATTTTTACCGAGTTGTGATACTTATCTGGTACATGAGTGAACGTTTGTTTAAGAAATTTATAGATTTATAGTAGGTATTTGGAGTTTTGCATGGGATGAAAGTTGGATATCAATTGGCGGATGTTGCATACGCCAATAAGGTGTCTGGCATTGATTTTAATGGATTTAAAATCTGGCATTTTTAAATTAATATCTTGGGAGTAATGCCGAATTTCTGATGTGGAATGGACTTTCATGTTATTTTGAGAGCACTCTATTTGGGATGTATTATGGGAAAAAGGTAGCGATACATTTTATGAGGGACATGGCGCAATTTTTATAGCATATGTAAGACTAAGCATTTTTCTGCGAACATTCAAAGGTAGCTTACATGTTTCCAATTGTAGACTAGTAATTGAGCTCGTAATGCATGTCCTTAGAGCAAGCCATAGTGCTGTAGTTTGAATTGTGTCTAGTATTTTGAAAATAGAAGGTTTAGTGCAGTTGTAAACTACAGCTCCATAGTCCAGTTTTGATCGAATAAGAGCTTTGTAGGTACTAAGAAGTATGGTTTCGCAAATTTAGCAGCAAGAATTTTGAGTACGTTAAGTCGTTTTGTGCAGGTATTTTAAATACTTAATACGGGGAATCCATGAAATTTTCCTGCCAAAAATAATGCCAAGAATTTTATATCCGTAACAACTTCAAGCTTTTCCTCGTTAAGATATGTTCTAAGTCTTTCTCTGGTGATCTTTTCCTTGAGAAAATGATGCTTTTTGTTTTCAAGGTAGAGAATTTAAACCTAGTTATTGATGATCATTTTTGTAGCTGTTTCAAGCATACTAAAGCACTTCTTGGGTGGTGGCAATATTTTTCCCTTGACAGAGATCACAGATCATAGCATAGAAGCAAGGCTTAATTGGTGGACTAAGAGAATATACAACGCTGTTGATGGCTACAAGAAAAAGAGTTACGCTCAACAAAGAACCTTGAGGAACGCCTTTTTCAATCACGACTTCTTTGGAGAGTATACAGTTTTTCTTAACTCGAATACTACGGTTGTGAAGAAAGTTCCAGATAAAAGCTATCCTCCTTCCTCTGATGTTGTTATTTAGAAGAGTTTCTATTATGTGAGGTTTCCATGTCATATCATAAGCCTTTTCAAGATTTAGGCTTATAGTAGAAAGATGTTGAGATTCTGAGAACGCTTTGAGTATTTCTGTTTCAAGCATAATTAGTATATCCGTGATTGAATGGTAACGGTGAAATCTACTCTGAGAATTGGTAAAAATAAGTGTTGCTGACTAAGAATCCATTTTAGTCTTTGGTTAATGACCTTTTCCGCAAGTTTGATCATAGCACAAGTGAGAGCAATAGATCGAAAGTTTTCAGGAATGCTGTGGTCCTTGTTGGGTTTAAAAATAGGGGTTATTATTGCTAATCGCAATTTATTAGGAAATACTTTATTTATTCAGATAAAATTATATATTGCATTCAGACATACCAGTACTTCACTAGGAAGTTGAGTAATTCATATGCTATGTTGTCTGGTCCAGAATCATTTGATGTACATTGCTGTAGATTGTCCATTAGCTCGTCTAGTATAGTTTCTTCATTGTAACTTTTATGGCAATACGAAAGTGTTGTAATTATTGTTAAGTCTTTTATGTGCCAACCTAAGTTATATCTAAACATTCAATGTAGAAAACTTATGTACGCTTTGCAACCTATTGATAAATAGTTTATTTAGTTACCATGCTCAGGCAAAATTCTTACTCAACCTATTGTATCCCCGCTAGGGAAAGACGTGTTTAAAGCAATCTTTTCGAACCCCGATGAGGAAAAACGCAATAGCTTTTAAGCTAGCTGTATAATTAGCATGACTACATGAGATGAACGTTGATTGCAAAGGAATAGGTGAAAATTTTACACATACGAATTATATTAAGACGTTTCATTATTTAAACCAAGCCAAATTCGATTCCAAATCCCGAGACCACTCAGCGAGATGGCTCCGCAGTAACGGGTGAGCCTGGCATTGGGGAGGTCCCAGTAGGATTCCCGTCGGGCCGGCCACTTTGATCATGGGATTCTTTCGTGGTGTCCCCGGGTCGATTGGGGACTGCTGGGGTAATTCCCCCTCCTACCATAATTTTCCTGTCCATTATTTGATGTCCCCATCATTTCCTTCATCTGTTCACCTCAACTGTTTCAGGGTTGTATGACTAGGCGACTGGGGTTATGTTGCAGCAGGACGGTGAATATGTGCTATGAAATTATTTCTTCCTGGCACTTGGCGGGACTGCTGTGACCCCCTTCCTTCCTGGGAGCTCTCATCTATTCCAGAGACCCCCAGTTTGCGGGTGGCTAAGGCAGGGTTAGCCGGCGTCAGGACTGGTGTCATGTTGGAATTGTTAGGGGCCCCATCCTTGCTAGTGCACATCATCGCCCGGATCTGGTCGCCCTCGAGCCTCCTCTTCATCTCTTCCTCCAAGGGGTCACGCAAACACAAATGACCCACTATGGCCTACGCAGTACTGTGCTCCAATTACTGGAGGCGCTTCCGTCTGACTACTCCTAATTCCCGAGATCACGTGAGCAATGCTCACGCTCATTGCTCTACCAAACGTCTGCCGAGGATTATCAACCATCTTTTTCACTTTAAATGGCGCACAGCGGCTGGGGACCTCCTATATAAACTCAACAACAACAACAATAATAATAATAATCTTGGACAACCTTTTTCAAGTCACATATCAACTTTCAAATTACATACATGAGCTGTGCACACACGAAGGCGGGTGATTGAAGCCACTGCGCAGAGAGATAGTACACTGTCTCTTTCTTTCATTCTCGCTCGCCATACACTTACAGGCCACATGACTCAGAGCAATACTACTGCACAACCTGCATTCACCCGTCTTCCTGTGCGCTCTCGAGCAAGGAAGTAGCGAACCTCTATAAGTAAATACTTTTATTTGCTTCAATGCTTCATTTAAAGCCACACTAATAAATATAACCTTTTCAGAAATTATGCAAAAAGGTCCTTTCTTTGTTTTGGAACGATCATACTTTCTTGCTCTTAGAGAAATGTTATACTTTCAAATCACGCAATGTCAAGAAAGACCCCACGCAGAGTGGAAGATTTAAGTGCGTATTTGGGTAACCCAATTTTAATTGCCACTGTGTTTGAAACCCACACAGAAGACATTTGGAAGCTGAACGTGGTATACTATGACTCGAGAAAGCAACCTTCTCCAGCTTAGAAAGATTCTAGCAGCTAAATTAAAGGTAGGGAAGTTCTTATTTTTAATAGGCCGAAAGAAGAAACGATAGCAAAGTTTACGTGTTTTGAGCTTTTCAAAATAACTCATTATATAATATTTTGAGAAATTACGATTCTTAAACTCTTTCGTGGATTTATCTTATATGCATTTAGTACAGCAATTTTTATATAATGCTTGAAATTACGGTGAAAATAGATTTGTATTTCAAGTAGGGAAAGAACCTTAAAGCCAAGAATTATCAAACTGTTTACAGAGGTTTCTCTTTAACACCTCAGTTATTACAACTTCATAAATGTATTAATCAGTTAGTTTAAACCATGTGTAAATGACACTATCGGGCACTACATAGAATTCTCTGCTAAACTATAATACCAAGCATACAAAGCTTGAAAATCGGTGAAATTTCAGAAATTATAAAACTAATAAACTGAAAAATACGAGAAAATCCCAGAACGCGTAAATTTCAATATAGTTTGTGCTTTCAGCATAATTAAAAATTATCATTTTCTCTCTATTAATTTGGTTGCTCGATATCTTTAGGGTGGCCTGAGATACTGTAGTATGTAGTTTGCACTAGCTAGCAACAAGTTTTAGGCATGTGCCTGATGGGACACAAAGTTTGTTATTTAACGAACAAGCTATTTCCTTCACGTTTATATACAGTTGATACTAACAGAGACTGGGCTTGCATGTATGCTGGATATTTTGGTATGTTAATAAAAGGGTTAAAATGTATCTATAATTAAATGAATGTCATTATGATATAATACAAAGTTAGCACAAATGATTAATGCAGTTTCAAACAGTTGTGTTTTCTTCCCAGGCATTACACATAAAGTAATGTCTTGTCCTGTAAAAGAAACAGAAAATGTACAGATTTTTATTACTCCATTAGGAATGTCCAATGTATGCTTAGTTTGTATTATGTACTTCTTGCAAGATTCAGAAAAGGTACAAACGATGCGCCATTTAAAAACAGTACGGTTCCTATTCTTCTCTAATGACCTGACAGCTTGAGGAGGGTTGCAGTTGGATGGTGCCAATGACCTTGTGCTTGTAGCTTGGGAAGAGTCCCTGGTCACATGCCTACGTTGTCGAAATTTTTTGTTACACACTGCTGTATACAACTTTAACACACTTTGTGCTATATTTACTGCGCTTAGGCGCATATGCCACATTGGTCTGCTGGAAACTGGATAAACTGACAACATAGCAAAGTTTATTATAAAAAGCAAAGAGGGAAGGAAAAGGCAGAGAAAAATTTTGTGGAAACATGCGGCTATAATAGACAGTTGTTTTGACTGTAGGACCCACCCTCTTACAACAAAGACACGTGACTTATTGAAAGTTTGCATTTATAACCTCTTACAAAGAAGCGACATATACTCTGTACATTTCTTAAACTTTGCGAAAAGGATACCTACAGTACGTGAGATTAACGTGACCTGTCACGGTCACCCTTCACTCCCTAGTTTCTCAGTATCGATTGTACTTGTAATAGTGCTGTTGCCAGTTGCACTTTTGGCACCGAAATATGGAAAATATCCTGATATCTTCGGCAGTCTTGCTTCGCTGACTTTGTATTGTTACAAGTGGATGTTGGTTGTTCTCTTCTAAATTTCATGTTACAATCTAGCCCAGATTTTAAATAGCAAGTTTCAATAGTAAAAGTTTTGAGATTAGGCGGTTAAGGATCACCAACTGTCGTGTGGAATATAGTGCTATCTCTTTCTACTTTCCATGTTTCAACTTAAATCAAATGCACTATAGTCTGCAAGCTGCTAGCCCTCAAAGCGGCAGAAGGGTTATACAGTGTCGTGAACGTACCCGCAAAACGAGAAAGGTCAGCAGAACGCAAACGTTTCCATAACAACGCCCATACCATCGTCGTGGCAGCTAATCGTTCAGATAGCGACGCACAACAACGTTTCAATGAGATAGACTTTGTCTTGTGGCGATGAAAAATCGGAGAGTCTCTACTACTTTTCGTTACCAACCATTTTGTGTATCAGGAGAGTCTCTGGTACTTTTATTTTGTGTATCAGGAAAGTCTCTGGTTCTTTTCGTTGCCAACCATTTTGTGTATCAGGAAAGTCTCTGGTTCCTTTCGTTACCAACCATTCTGTGTATCAGGAAAGTCTCTGGTTCTTTTCATTACCAACCTTTTGTGTATCAGAAGAGTCTCTGGTACTTTTCGTTATCAATCATTTTGTGTATCAGGAAAATCTCTGGTTCTTTTCGTTACCAACCATTCTGTGTATCAGGAAAGTCTCTGGCTCTTTTCATTACCAACCTTTTGTGTATCAGAAGAGTCTCTGGTTCTTTTCGTTACCAACCATTCTGTGTATCAGGAAAGTCTCTGGTTCTTTTCGTTACCAACCATTCTGTGTATCAGGAAAGTCTCTGGTTCTTTTCATTACCAACCTTTTGTGTATCAGAAGAGTCTCTGGTACTTTTCGTTATCAATCATTTTGTGTATCAGGAAAATCTCTGGTTCTTTTCATTACCAACCTTTTGTGTATCAGGAGGGTCTCTGGTTCTTTTCGTTACGAACCTTTTGTGTATCAGGAGAGTCTCTGGTTCTTTTCGTTACCAACCTTTTGTGTATCAGGAGGGTCTCTGGTTCTTTTCGTTACGAACCTTTTGTGTATCAAGAAAATCTCTGGTTCTTTTCATTACCAACCTTTTGCGTATCAGGAGGGTCTCTGGTTCTTTTCGTTACGAACCTTTTGTGTATCAGGAGGGTCTCTGGTTCTTTTCGTTACGAACCTTTTGTGTATCAGGAGGGTCTCTGGTTCTTTTCGTTACGAACCATTTTGTGTATCAGGAGAGTCTCTGGTTCTTTTCGTTACCAACCATTTTGTGTATCAGGAAAGTCTCTGGTTCTTTTCATTACCAACTTTTTGTGTATCAGGAGAGCCTCTGGTTCTTTTCGTTTTCAACTATTTTGTGTATCATTTTGGAAATAGCAGCGCTCTGAAATTGAATTAGTGATTTGTGCTAAATCTGTATATTCAACCAAACGCTATTCCAGTGGCCAGCATTATCTCTTACAAATGAACATACCTACATTTGAATTTTGCATACAGAGTTTTTAGTAAGTAACGCAAAACACTAATAAAACTAAAATTAACTCACATAAAAAAATGCTCCGAGACGTGAAATTTAATATTTGAGATCTTCCATACCTTTCTGTATCTCTGACATGTTCGCGTTCTTTGAATTTTGCTTCAACTCACGTTACTCGTGATATAGCTCGTCGATTTGGATGAGTTTGATTGAAAAGTATGCATACTTCTTGTTGTGAACGTCTTCTGCCACCAACTTGTATCATAATTGTCGTAATATTATTATCATAATTAGTATTTCAATCCTTTCAGTTTGTGTTAAAAACATATTTTAACTCTTATCATGAATGAGTTTTGTTTACACAAAATTTGATTCACACTTCAGGAATTAAACAAACTTTCTGCATGGATATTATGCTACAACTAAAGAAAATAACTAATTTTCAGAAAAAAGAATAAAACTGTAAATGCTTTCACATTCTGTAGAACGATGGCTGCAATTTTTGTTTTTTGTAAAATGTTGAAGTTTACGCGTCCGACCAGTTTTTAAAAAAACGAGTTCATTTTAGTTTTGCTGAAAGTATATGTTACTTTTGAAACACGCTGTATAGGCTTTTCAGGTCGGTTCATATGAAGGCATACAAACTTTGAAGACTATTTTCTACCTTCTCTGGCACTTATCTAAACAGAGGAAATGTTGCGTTTCATCCAAAAACTGGATAGTGCAGTGTCAAGAGAAATAAAGTTGTGACGTGCCTTATATACAGAAAAGTTAAGAAAGAAGCCTCGTGAGAAAGGAGTGGAAGAATAAGTGAAAAACAAAAGGTTGAATAATTTACAAATTTGATTAAAAAAAATCTGATATGTTACATTCACATGCCTTTCTCTATTCTTGTACAAACTATTTTTACAGATCCGTGTACGTAATTTTAATCGAGATAAACATTTGCAGAAACTATCTTATTGCTAATTTTCTTGTAGGTGCAAGGGGAATATGGTAGACTTTAAGCGATAGTCAAATATTTTAAGAGCTGGTTGCTAAGTGTGGCATTCCATTCTCTTTGCAAGTCCAGGACAAAAAAATAATAATAAACAAATAAAAAAGATAAACAAATAAGGAATTATCATTTGAGAAAAAGTATAAGTATTGGAAAATTCAAACAAATAAGGATATTTCGGAAATGGTTCACTCGACAAAAAAAAAATTGCAGTGGAATGGTTTGTTAGCCCCACGTTTGGGTGCCAATTTGAAGTAGATTATATTTGTTGGTAGTTGGTAGATGCTTCATGTTTATATGCACCACGTATGGGAGCCAATTTGTCGCGGTCACTTCGTGTTATCTTATTTCTGAGCGCCTGTTATTGTTTTACTACTTTGAATGTTGGGTTCATTGTCCTCCGGCTAGCTATTATTTCTCGGTCGAGCAAATCTCTTGAACAGGGCGTGTAAACGGAAAGGAGTTTTTACTAAAAGATAATACTGATAAAAGAATTTGTTTTTACACTTTTATTGCCGTCACACTTTATTCATTTCACATCACTTTTGATACACGCCAGACTGAAACTGTCTTGTTTTCTAATGTTATTATAATCACTTATTTGCCGCGCTTTATTAATTCGCGTATTTCACATTTATAACTAACTTTACGACGCGAGAGATTTTGTAGAATTGCGCGACGATTTTCTTAAACTTTGTGGAGTATAACCCACGAATACTTATGTTGAACTGAACGACGTATTACACGCGAATGCTTCTGTTGGACTGTGTGCCACCCGTTCTCGGCTTTAGCTTTTTATACACCCTCACCCGATATGCCTAAAGATTATAACCGAGCTGCTATTGGTTAATAAAACGCGCCAACATTAGCGTCTATTTTTATATCCAATCAAAATTATGAACACATATGCTCTAGGGAAAATATTCCCGCCATTTCTAAGAAAAGCGCGCCAATCTGACGTCATTTACTTGTCTCTAATAATTGATAAACAACTCACCCCCTCGCTCATTGTTACCCGCTCTTATTGTCAGTTTCAGTGAGGCCGTGTAAACTTATTTCCTAACAATGCTTATAATTAACAAACATCTCAAATCAATGTCATACAATAATGCTTATTTACACTACAATCACTCTGGCATTTACATTATTGTGATACAAATTACTGCCACAAAATGTCTATTACTTACGGTTTACCAGTTATACGAAAGTCATTCAGAATGAATAGATTTCACCGGAAATACATCTTTTGAGCCCTCTGAATAAAAAAAGAGACAATTTTGGAAATAGATCCGTATGTGTCTGTCAATGATGTGTGTGTGTGTGTGTGTGTGTGTGTGTGTGTGTGTGTGTGTGTGTGTGAGAACAGCATAATTCATAAAAATAGTTGTATAAGAGAAGAGGAAGTTATATTGTACAACACATCACATTTTTTAAAATAATGTTTACAGTCCTCTTCTTTCTCACAGGAAAATGTAGATCTCAGCTTCTGCCAAAAATATATATTTTGCTGTTGTCAGTTTCCGAAATATCCCTTGCTGTTCTTGAGTATACATTTGATATATTAAACGGTCGATCTTTTTATTTCTCCTGGCCTTGTGTCCACTACATACTCTCCTTCTTTTTAAAGGTACAATTATGTTGAAAATACTGAAACTTTAATACAAATTTCAATGTTGAATTTTTATGATATAAACATATTTTGTGAATTGCCATTTTTAAACGATCTAGCTATAGTTTAAAAACTTAGCAATATTTCGGATAGTTTTAGAACTTTTATTTGATCTTAAAAAAATCACTTGCACCGCAGCTTTTATCAGAACCTCAAGACAGTCTGTTTACAGACAGCTAAATATAGTACATTGATTGGAAGTTACAATAAAGTCTGCTTGTATGAATGCTCATAATACGAATTTGACTAATTAATAATGATTAAAGACTGCCAATTTTCTCGAAAAATTAAAGTTACTCTTAGGTATACAGTTTTAGCTAATTATCCGTTCATTTGCGAAAAAAACATAAGTAGTAGCGTTTACTTTAAAATCTGTAAGAAAGCATGAATAAATGGTGTTTTCTTCGAGTATTAAATTTAACACCGAGCGAGGTGGAGCCGCAGTAAAGCGTGCGACTCGCATTCGGAGGTCCCGGGTTCATTCTCGGCGATCGCCCACTCAGAGGATTATTTCGGGGATTTTCCCGGGCGATTGTCTCCGCCCCCTTCCATTTCGTTCTATTAATCATTTCATTCATCATTCACCCCGTTAACCTCTGATGCTCTACGCCTGTGAGGCGTGGGCCATGGCAGCAGATTCCTGGCTTCTTTGGCTGCAGCGGATTCAGAATAGGGGACTTCGGTCCATCTATTGTCTGTCGTCGCTTTCCAGTCAGACTACTTCACGAGACCTCGGCCCTCCCTTACGTGGAGATGTGATTAGACACCGGGCTCAAAAATTCTACGGAAAATTGATTTATCATGAGAACGCCCTTGTCAGATCCCTGGGGGACTACTTACCTCAAGAATGTCAATACAGACGCTACCGGGTTCCTCGCATGGCTTGCGGGCACCCCCGGTAACGAAGGCTTTAAACCTGCCAACAGCAAAAAATGCTGTCACTAAGTATTCCCCCCTCCCCATGGGAGTGGTCAATCTAAATTAAAAACCAATCAAAGTTGCAATATAAATAAACATCAGCGGAACAGGGCACTGGCGCTGCTCCTGAAAAGGCAGCCACTGAGGAGCCTATACAAACATAGCGCTACTTCCCCTCAAACCCCCAACATCAACACCAAACTGTCACCTTACAAAAATCCTTCCTACCTGTGGTAAAGCCCTTCCAAGGCTAGGTGCATAGCTAAACTCACTTAGGCTCACCACGAGCCTACCAGATTGAAGTCTAAGTCCACCCCGTTAGGCCTGTTTCAGGGTTGAAAGGATGCTCTCTGTGGGATTTTCTCAGTCCTTCGGAGTATACGGACCGCCCCTTGGGAGCGTTGGACCCTCTGTATGAGTCGGGGTCCCCAGTTTGCCTATCCCACTGACTGGGCATCCCAATCTGAAAACAGTGGAGATCCTGCCATTGCAGTGTCGTTAATCCTAGTTCCAGCCGCCCGGCGTCTCCTCTCACCTCATCCCTCCCTCCCGGGGGCAACCCCTCGAGGGGCGTAGGCACAATATACTTATTCACTGCATCGGTGCCGATTCCCCGCTGATGTACATTCCATTCCATTGAACAAAATATATTATTTGCACATGGAAGACACGCCCTGAAGACGACCTCAAAAAGAGGTTGGAAGTTGGTATGGGTAAACATAACCCCGGTAAACCAGCAAGCGGCTGCATGGAGTTGTCATCACATTGCCTTATACACCTTGCACTCTGGTTGTATATGGACTCTGCTCATATGCTTATTTTTTAGTAACTTTATCGATCTATCTCTTATTTCTTATATCAGTTATAATTTTCCCTAACATTTCTTTGTGATTAATAGCTTTCCACCAGTTATCTCTTACCACCCCTTAGTAACCATTGTTTCAGAAACTTGTCCTACGATTTTAAAACAATTTCTACGTCTAAGCCACTCCATTTTTATTTCTTTCTCTAGCAGGTATTGCATTCCACCCAAAAATTTAATACCGAGATTTCACCGGAAATTTTGAGGCCCCCTGAACTAAAAAAAGAAGGCATTTTTAGAAAAAGGTCCGTGTGTGTGTGTGTGTGTGTGTGTGTGTGTGTGTGTGTGTGTGTGTGTGTCTGTCAACAGCATAACTCAAAAACGAAAAGTCGGATAAATACCATACTTGGTATTTAGCTTTAGCACCTTCCAAAGATGCAACACAATGTTTTTCAACAAAATCCCCCTACCCAACTACCCTTTACATGCAACATTTTTCGAAATTTTTTATTTTTTAAAAAATGACCAACGATTTTGATTAAAACATCACATATTAAAGATGTTTCCACGATAAATAAAATGGATATCTTGAATTTTCTGGGAATACTCTGAAGTCCTCTTCATTGAGAAGGAATTTGTATAATCTTGTATACCTAACTGGTAAACGATAAGCGATAGATGAAAGCGTACCGTACAAAAAAATGTTTTTAAAACACGCAATTTATTTACAATGTTTTTTTGCAGCGTAAGCTGTTTCTGAGATATCCATTATAGTTTCGAATTGTTCAATACTTGGCATTTTTTTTAGTCTCATCGATTTGCAGTTGTTACCCGCAACAGCATGGAAACAGTATGGAATTTTAAGGCTAGAGTATAGCATCCAGTTCTTAAACATCTGACTATCATTGTTCTCTTTGTATCTATAAAATGTGTAATGTAGATATTTCTGCAAAGGTTAAATAGAAAAATAAGCTTTAATAAGAATAATTTGTGTATCCACTAATAAAGATACAGGGTAGAGAAAGTCATGTGAATATATAACATCAGAATTTTTTCCACATCTTTTCCCTCCATGCTTGGGTTTCCGTGTATTGTATTAACCAATGCAACATTTTATATCTTTTTTCTCACAGTGACCAATTTCTTTTTTGACTTTTTATCGGCTAAACCACATTGCTCCCGCTCTTGACCTTTCGATTTTGTCACATATATTCACATTTTCCTTAGGGAAATTCTCCCCTTCTTTCTTACAGGTTAGGTGGTATTTTAAATCTTATTTAACTTACAGTAAATAATAAACAAATCTTAAAATCATCAATCTCATGTCCGAAGCTACTGCATATTTCTTGTTTTCCAATGCCATCAATGCTTAATTTCACCTTATTCGTTAATATCGGACTATAAATTGTGTGTGCAATTTTATTATAAATTTCAAACATGAAGAATCATATTACAAATATAAGTCGAAGGGACCGTTCTATAAAAAGACAATAATAGTTAATTAAAACATTTTATACAGGTAGGTATTATTATGAGTTATATACTTCGATGATCAAAATTTGGTGAATTTATGTGTGAAATTATAGAAGTTAATAATTTCACTTTAGGCATTTGTCACCTTGTCTCAATTTTCTGGGAAGACAAAATGTATATTACCGTAGTATTATCTAATTAAATTCTTTGTTGTGTGTAGGTATTGATGCATCACAAAAACAAGAAATAAGAAAAACAAATAAGCCTAAATCACATTAAAGTGATTGCTGTTTTTTTTCGGAACACTGAAACTGTACCATTTCAATTTTGTTTGTTTGTTTGTTTGTTAAATGGATAGACATCTACAAAATTGATAAGCTATTACAGACAAAAATTGTAATCTGAATTATAAGGTATTAGTTGCCATTTTTCGAAATAATTTATATGGCATTACAAGTTCATACATCTACTCCTAAATATTGCGTTATTTACATATTTAAATTATATTATATTTATAACGTACTTCAAGAAGGAACAACTATTCTATACCTTTTATAGTCTGCTTTATGAGCGTAATTTAATTTATCTTTTGTGTTAAGAATGGTTGTATGTTATTCTGTGTGTTTATGGCAAATTCATTTTGGATCAAAAGACTGAAATATTATAATAATAATAATAATAATAATAATAATAATAATAGGAGGAGGATCAAATCTTATAAATGTTACCTACATATCAGAGTTTGTGTCTGTTATTAAAATCGCAAATCATTAAATTCCGAAGCTTTAAATATTACAGCACATGTAAACATAACGCAGGCATTTTCTGTTAAATGATTTGTCAACGAACAAAACGGAATTAGCGAATGTTATTGCTTATAACATAAAATTAGCTTGTATAGTTTTGAATTCTGAATACTTTGGAAGGCAATAGTTGAAGATAAGTGCACTGTAATGTAAATATCACAAAATGTCATCTTCGGTCAAACACACGACTACTACTTCGTTATCGACTTATCGCAAGCCTCTCTGTCCATGCCTCTTATCTTCTCGGCGGAACAATTTCCTTATTTTGGTGGAAATTTAAAATCCTTCACTTTCACGTATGTTACAGCAAGTGGAGGAAACATTGTATTGCACCTAAGAATTCGATACCGGAAATACATGCTTTCAGACTTTCTGCTCCAAAAGAAAGCATTTTTAAGAAAAGTCCGCGCGCGCGTGTGTGTGTGTGTCTGTCTGTGAACAGCACAACTCAAAAACGAAAAGTCGGTTAAATACCAAACTGGGTATTTAAGTTTAGCATCTTCCAAGGATGTGATACGAAGATTTTCAAGAAAATCCCCCCCCCCAAGCCAAACCACACTTTATATGGAAAATTTTCGAAACTTTTGGTTTTCCCAAAAATGGCTCGAATGATTTTGATTAAAATACCAACGTTTAAGATATTTTCATGAAAATGAAATGAATATTTTGAATTTTCTGGGAATAGCCTTTGAAGTCCTTTTCAATTTAAATGACTTTCATAAATAATCAACGCAATGTACATAGAGTAATAATCAACATTTTTAACCATGCGATAAGGAAGGGCAGGCAATTTTATAGTTTACCCGTCCCTGCCATATGACAGTCCTATGTCTGCAGAGAATGGGAAGGAAAATGTTGACTTCCAACCAGTACTCTTTTATTTTCAATTCGGAACCGAACTAGTGATGTTTACTTATTGATCCAGGACGAATTGTAATTATTTACTTCTTGACTCTGGACCGAACTAGCTCGTATATATTTTTTACCATAGAACCGAACCAGTAAACATCGGTATAGCCCCCTTTTAACTTCTATGGTTATATCAGGGTGTTTGACCTTATTGTGTTACTATTCTTTGAAGTGAAGGCTAACTTAGCGCTGGTTTTAAATAGTTTTTGCTATTAAACACACTCACGTCCACTCCCATATTCATATTTCCAGACTCTGCGGAGGACAGAGAATGATTCTATTTAAAGAAAAATTTCCCAGCCGGAATTGAATCTTACCTGTGGGTTGATAAGCCAGAACGCTGACCACTCGACCACAGAAACATACCTACTGCAATGGAATTGATTTGGGTTCCACTCTTGTTTCACCAGTTTTAATTAGTAGTATCTTATGTAATTAAAGTAAGCCGGATATTAAATAATTTTAATTTAGCAACATATATAAACAAGGCGATCAACTGCGAATTATCCATTTAAAGAAATGCCTTGCACTTATTCGTTAATGGTTATGTAGTTTCAATAGAGATGAATACAATCCGTATTTACATGCCAATATTCGATATGAAAGTCGATTTGAGCCTCTTTTCTAGTAGGATCTGATTTGAGATTAATCTGAACTGAATTCCCGTTTATGTCTTATTGCATAGTAGATACTTTCAGTATCCCCTGTAAAGGTAGTAAATGAAGAAAATGAAACCAATTGAAGTGTCATGCATTGTGGGCGCAGTCGATGATTCTGAGCAACACTACTGCAACATTGCTTAAATATTAAATTTCTTCTGTTTACAAACGTAATCTCCTAAACTGGCAATACTGCTGATTCAGCTTTACCGGCAATTATGTCAATATGATGCTTTTGGTAAACATTTAAGGTATTTATACAACATTTAATGGCTTTTAGTTACAACAGTATTGCTCTGAACTTGTAGAAAACCGGCTTAGTTTGTTATTCTCCTAAACCGACTTCTCTGTCAATACATAAGCACTGCATTTGTAATATGACCATCAGCGTCGTCACTCGCCGGTTTACCGTACACACACATGTAGCTATTTAGCATACCTGTCAGGTAGCAAGCTGGCTCGGTCTTGTTGTAGTTATGTGCCTGTTTCTGCTGGAAGGTGTATTTCCGGTTAAGACGAACACTGTACAACACTGAACAAAGTCCCGGTTAACTCCTTTTCATACAAGATGTAAACGCTTCACAGCACGAACTGCAGCGAGGTGGCCGACCGGTTTGGCTGGCCTGAAGAAACCAGCGCGCGCTCCACACACGTCTTTTCACGCCAGCCAGCCGCACAAGAATAGACAGTCCTGTTCACTTCACCATCACAGCGCATCATTTTGTTCCCCCCGCACGCCGATGACGCGGATTATGTCATCATGGCTCCTACTTCCGATAATTCAGTTATCGGTTTTACGCTAAAATTTTGATGGTCGCATTTATATTTGTTTGCTTCTGTCGATATAACCACAGGGAAACTAACGCATAAGGTGAAAAGTGCAGTCTGTGATGATAAAAATAATAATTTAACAGTATAGAAACGGTGTTTTGTAGTCCTCTGTTTACTAAGATTCCAGGTCATCGAATTAATCATGAAACCATCATCCGTTCGTCATTGTTCCCATATGAGGGAAACAAAGTAAACACTTTGTAAATATGTATCATATAATGAAATTGCAACCAAAATGTTCTGCTCTGGATATAGAACTAATGTTAACGTTTATAACGGATCACTCTGAAGCAAAAAAATAGGGATTTAAGAATGGATGGTGAAATATCAGAAGAATTCAAAATGGGAAAAGGAGTGCAGCAGGGCCGATTCTAGGGGCGGTATGCACAGTCGTTACTTTGAGAATTCCTTAAGGAAAGGAAAAGGATAGGCGAAGATATGATTTCGTATGCAGAGGCGATTCTTAAGGATTCCTTAGCCTTGAGGATGCCTTGAGAAACTCCTTCGGAAATACTCGGAAAGTGTTAGAGAAATTATTTGAGTGTTCATAATTCTCATACGAATGCGTCACTTTCAGCCAATAGGAAATATTCATAAACATAAACAATACGCACATCAATCAGCATGGCGGGTGAAACTCCTCAGAAGGTATTTTCTCCCGAGCAAAAATCAATTTTAATTGACTTAATCAAAGAGAAGAAAATTATAGAAGATAAAAGAACAGATTTGTAAGTGTTTCTAAGAAGAAGGCAGCATGGGAGGGAATCGAACACCAATTTAATAGCCACAATGCCGTGTCCAAGGTAAGAAAATAAGTTTGGTTAAGTCTGTATTAAAACAACTGCAAATATCAAACCGCATTTGTGATATAATTTATTCAAATGTAATACTACAGTTTCATGGAGTATTCTATTTTTTTAAATACACTTACTATATTAAAAGGAACCTCAGCACGATTTGTCAGTGAAGATTAATGCACCTGCCATTAAATACGGATTGGTGTTATAAAAATATGCATGGAATTCAAAACGATTTCGATACACCAAGTAATTTATATTTTAACGTTGGCCAAAAATAACTAATTAGGAACCTTAGTTCCGTATTGAAATCATTTCAATATGTATTGAGCCCACCTTCCTAGAACATTGATGGCGTGTATGTTTGTAATGCGGAGAACCCAAATTCGATCTCTTATTTAAAACACGGATCGAAAGTATAATACTCAATATGGCAAAGCTACTCAATTGAATACTCCATGAAAAAATGGTAAATGCATAATCACTTCTTAAGGATACCCATCTGTGAAAATAGGCCAAAAAGGGCCAAAATTCACAAAAATTCATTTTCGTGTTATTATATAAATCTTCTAGTTTAATTCCTATAGTTTTTATAGCCCTACGGCTCTTTAAACCACATCATATGGTCATTTAAATGGCTGCCTGCAGCTGGGTGTGTTCATTTAAATCGGTAACTTTTGAGCTTGACTTCGTTTCTTTCAATTTTCATATTTTTGTTTTGTGTCCCCTTGCGAAAGTCTCACGCTTTCAGACATAACCTAAATGTTATCCGCAACGTCGGTCCTTCATGACTACTTATTCTCACATAACGTATGTGTATATATAATATATATTTATATACATTTGCATGGGAGATCAATAAATAAAATTCAAGAAGAGATATATTATGTGGTGAAGGAGCAAGCTTGTTCTGAGCGAAAGATAAAAACAGGTAAAGTTACACTAAAAATGTTCAGTATTTTGGGTTTGCCCCTTCATCAGGGGATTAACAGATTAAAAACATACGCAAAATGAAAACATACTTGACGGTCGACTGCACTGGTTAATGATAATCTTTATTATAGGCTATACAACGGAGGGGAACACCTCGCATATTGCGACCTTCGAGAGATCTGCGGCTACCCCCACCAGCAGGAAGGAATAAACCTACAGTGGCTTGAACCTTCCTAGTTATAATAGTGATGCTTATTGACCATCATACTGAATGTTTAGACGATAATCATCAATGAGGGTCACATCCAAAGTGACCAACTTCGCTTCATTTGTTCACCAGTTTCATAACAAAAATCTCCAGAAAGTCGCAAGAATTTAAGCATGATTTGTAATTCCGCCCTATTTTCAAATATCTTGTCCTTGTTTTAATATTTTGGCGCCCCTAAAATCCGCACACCCTGTGCGGTGGCAAGGTTCGACCCCCCTTGAACCGCTCTGGAGTGAAGTAGGGTGACAATTTATTTAAGCCCTCTTCTATTTGTCACATATATGGATGAAATTTTAAAAATATGTAAACGCCGAACTTCAGTAACTAAAGTTGGGAACTCGAAATTTCGATCAGTATATTTACAAGCATTTTTGTATGTGGATAATATAATAGCAGACTCACCTCAAATATTACAAAATATGGTTAATAGATGGTATGAAGAGCTATTACGAAAAGGAATGGTAATTAACATTAATAGAAGTAAAATTATATGTGGTTAATTAAAGATGACAAGCAAAAGGAAGAACTTAATATTAAATGTAATGACGAGGTACATACTAAAGAAAGTAGGAAGTTTTAAGTGCTTGGGTATCACTATTTGTAGTGGTGGTAGAGTAGAACAGAAGATATTAAACAGAATAAAAATGTAATATCCGCCTGCTACCAAATAAATATAACTGTATATAAATAATACATTAGTCGAGGAAAAACGATATTAGTATGAGGTGTATTCAGAAACTAAGCTTACAAGGACGATATTCCTAGGGTTTCGTCTGTTATAGAGAAATTAGTAGTGTACGGTAATCCTAGTACAGCTTGTGTAAAAATGTCGTGACACTCCATATGCGCAAGAGAGGATGTAGCGGGAAATCGTCGTTCTTTGCGTTGATGCTATCTGCTGCAGTGTTGTTCCTCGGCTATGGATGCTCGTCGGCTGTTGAGTTTTCCATTCCTAGCTTTTCCCTATATATATTGGTTCTCAGGTTATTGTGGGTGAGGCAAATTAAGAATAAACTGCATTTCCCTTAATCAGTATAGTTTATTAACAATTTAAATATTTATGGGCGGCTAGCTTTTCCCATTATTCTAATTCCACCACTTTAAATAAGTCAGGAGCCTAACTATCTTTTTTTTTTTTTTTTAGATTCGAGTGGAGGAGAAAAACACATGTTCCGTGCTGTCCAACCCCGATGGGAGTCGGGGCTGGGGTGTGTGGGACTCGCCATCATGACGGATGGCCATACCCACTAAAAAACTCCTCCACCGGAGAGTTGGAAGGAAAAGGATTTGCAGATCCCGCGGTATGCACTCTGGTTAGTTGTGTAATATGTGCAGCAATGAGTCATGCTGGGTGTGCTGTGTGTGCAACTCCTGAGTGGTAAACATGGCTTTCGCCCTGAGTACCAGACAGGGGAATGTGTATATGTTTGTTGTGTAATGTGTGTGAATTGCGGATTGAAGGGATTTTGAATCTTGGTATGTGTACATGCTTAGTTTAGTGTGTGGTAAAGCTGAGTGTATTATTGTGTGTAGTGTGTGTGAATTGCGGATTGAAGGAATTTTGGATACTGTTATGTGTGCATGGTGTGATTAGTGTGTGGTAGAGTTGAGCGTAGTGGGTGTTGTGTAGTGTGTGCGAGTTGCAGATTAAATGGATTTCTGATACTGTTATATGTGCGTGGTGTGTTTGAGTGTGTTATTGTGTGTTTGATTGCATGGGTATCTCAGGTTTCAGGGTATATTAGTGTTGAGAAGGAGGTTAGTGGGTTTTATGTTCGTGCGCACACGGTCACCCTGGCGCATTGTGAACGGATTCATATCTCCGTCTCTTTCTTTTCTCTATCTGTCTCTTTCTATTTCTCCGTACCGTTACCGGTTCCCTGCTTGTTGGCTTGGTGAAAGGTGTGCTCTACTTAGAATTCTGTTTTACCTGGAATTTTGCTAGCTCGCCCGTTCTTACAATCTGCTCTGTACAAATATTGGATGTTGAATATTTTAACATGTTTCTTGGTGAATGTGTATCCCCTTTCAAGGAGAAATGAGGAGTAGTGGTGAGTGGTGGGGAGCAAGTGATTTTGGAACTCGGAGGCAGCCACATGCACAACGCGTTCTAAACAAATGTGTAAGATTACCTTGCACTTGAGCTCGCAGCAGGCGGAACACTGACCCCCACCTCTCTTATTATGCAAGTGGACTGGTCAGTGCTATTGCGCATATATGCTTCAGGAGTGAGGGACTGTCACGACGATTTACACAAACTGTACATGCGGTTGGAAACTGCAGAGTTTCAGTCATGCGCCACCTACAGCGCTAGTTGTGGTAAACACAAATGGTGACTCGCTTGGAAAATGGTCTCGCGAAGAAATCCACTGCGTTATTCGACTTCTGTGGGAGAAACATGTAACTGCGGCTGAAATTCACCGGCAGCTGGTAGAGGTTTACAGAGAGACTATAATATCTCGTCAGCAGGTCGCAGAATGGTGTCGAAAGTTTGCGGCCGGTAGAGAAAACGTCACCGACGAGGATTACAGTGGCCGACCCATCACGGCACCAACAGATTTGAACACAGCTCGCGTGGAGGAGCTGATTCAGGACAACAGGAGGATCACGTTACGGCATATGACGGTAGAACTGGGAAGAAAACTGTCGTTCGGAAGCGTTCGTCACATTGTTCATGATATTCTGCAGTGCCGGAAAGTTTGTTTTCGGTGGGTTCCATGAAGTCTGTCTAACGCAAGAAAAAGCACATGGGGGCAAGTCTGCAGCTTTTGAAACGGTTCTCCAAGGAAGGGAACAGTTTTCTTCACCATATTGTCACGGGTGACGAAACATGGATCCATCACTACACTCCCAGCAGTAAGGGGTCGTTAGTGGAGTGGAAACACCCCTCCCTCCAAAGACAAAGAAGTTTAAGGCAACACCATCTGCCGGGAAGGTGATGGCCACAGTGTTTTGGGACAGCGCGGGTGTCATACTCGTAGATTTTTTCGAAAGTGGGCACAAAGTGACCGCTGACCGATATTGCGAGACCTTGACACGATTGCGCGAAGCAATCAGGGGAAAACGGCCAGGACTTCACACCAAGGGCGTCATCTTCGTTCACGACAACGCGCGACCTCATACAGCACAGAAGACACCAGGCTGTTGAAGTAGTTTCGCTGGAACATCATCGACCACCCTCCCTACAGCCCAG
Source organism: Deroplatys truncata (assembly GCA_030765065.1). NCBI lineage: Eukaryota > Metazoa > Arthropoda > Insecta > Mantodea > Mantidae > Deroplatys > Deroplatys truncata. The sequence goes on along the minus strand of CM060976.1, from coordinate 78,956,560 downwards.
ACCTCGCTCCAAGCGACTTTCATCTTTTTTCTCACTTGAAGGAACACCTAGGAGACCGACGATTCGCTTCAGAGGAGGAGGTGAAACACTTCGCGACAACGTAGCTGAACACGCAAGACAGGTCATTTTCGAAATTTTCGATTTTCTCAAAACCGGCTGTAACGATTTTTATTAAATTACAATTTATTTAAGATATTTAAATGTCAAATAAAATGTATATCTTGAATTTTCGCGAATAGCCTGTGAAGCCCTCTCCATTTGGAAGGAATTTGTAATTTTGTATAACTGGTAAACTATAAGGGTTAGACAAAAATGTACGGCACAAAAAACGTAGATCTCTTTAAAAAGTAATTAATTTCCATTAATTTTTTTTTTGCATTAGCCGTTGTTATTGCTTTGAATTTTCAATAGTTTATCAGTTTACAAAGTACTATCGCTTTTCATATGTATATCAAGATGTCATGAAAAGAGTATGGGTTTTAAGACCAGCATATAGAAACCCGGTTTAAACATCTGACTTGATTCGGTTTACTCTATCGCTCTTGTGTGTACCTTCAACGAAATGTGTAATGAACTGAACCTATTTCTGCAAAGATTTATCTGGATAATATGAAGTAGATGTTATTTAAACATAAACGATAGTAGGTAGAGAAAGTAATGTGAATGTAACGCATCAGATGTTTTCTTTTGTATATTAGTTGAATTGAATTAAGTTTCTGTGTCTGAAAACTGGTGCAATTTTCATAAATTGCATTGGGTTGTAAAAGCAACTCTATTTGGCTACAGTAACACAGGCATGCTCCAGTGACATTATTATCTTATCCGTTTCCTATTCCCTGCTATGTCGCATCAAATCCTTCCCTCTTTCTTTCTTTTCGTTTTTTAAGATGTTTCAGAACTTGGATGTGAATTTTCAGAAGTGAGAAATAATCTGTTCCTCTAGGTTATTTGTTTTTGTAAATTTATCTTAAATGCCATGCAAATATTTTAATGAAATTACTGAAGCCACACAAAATATATTAAAAGCTGTTCAGAGGAATAAAACTATGTTGAAAATGACCCGACACGAACAATGAAATAAAATGACAATTTCAGCATATACATATTAGGCCATTAATTAATAAAGTACACTATGATGCCAAAATTATAATAATATTATTATTCTGAAACAAGATTTACAACTTCCAGAACATGAGAATTCTGGATTCCCTCTACGGCGAATTTGTAGGATAATTCGATTTCAGGCAACTCTGCATGCAACAGATGCAAGAAATCGACAGTTCAACACAATGCAATAACCCAGGAGTATGCCCAAAATCTTGTGCTTTGATAATGTAGTGGATCTTCCTTCTCGTAGCAATTAAAACTAACAGCATAAACGTCTATAAACGTGTACACCCTTAGACACAACCTAGATAATTACACACATCCATATACAGAATGTTAAAAAATAGAGGACATAATTTCAGGTGTGCATTCTCCACATGTAGACAATAATAAAAGTCCATTACAACATGTGTCCGGAAATGCTTGTTTCTGAGTTATGGTCTTCAAACAGCGATATTCACCGGAACGTATTTCTTACCGCAGGTAGTTTTCTTTACAGCAGATGTTGAAAGTGTCCATCTTCTGCTTTAATACAGGCCTCACATCGACGTTTCATGGCCGTGCCAACACGGCCCCAATTTCAGGAGTATTGTGTATTTCCTCACAATCTGCTACATTTCGATTCTGAAGGGATTCCATGTCAGGCACCGGAGACAACTACACCAACGCTTTCAAATGGCCCCACAAGTAGAAATCAACAGGGTTCAAATCAGATGTACGTGGTGGCCAAGCAATTGGGCCACCTGTACCTATCCATCGATCAGGAAACCTTCGACTCAGGTACAGACGAGCGGTACGACTGAAGTGTACGCCCGAAAAAATCCATCACCGTCCGCCGGGTTTGAACCCGCGACCTCGATAACCCTAGACCACCTAGGACAACAATCGATCACCAATGATATCGGCTCACATGTTGAGAGTGAACCGCACTTGGTGACGAGATGGAACAATTGCATGTGGGTTTTCATGTGCCCATACATGCTGATTGTGGAAATTTGTAATGCCATCTCGTGTGAACTGTGCTTCATCTGTAAATAATACTAAGGCAGGAAAATTCGGATTTGTAGCACACTGCTGCACGAACCCCTGATAGAACATAAATCGAGCAGGATAATCTGCTGGTGACAGGACCTATACACGCTGCAAATAAGGATACGACTGTTGCTCTCGCAACAGTCTCCAGACAGTTGTATGATAGAAGGAGTCGTGTGCACAGAATCCAAAATCCCCTCATCTACATCTAGAGTTGTAGATCTTGGTCGTTCCCTCCCGAAACCACGATATGTACACTTCCCATGAGCGCAAAGACGGTGATGGAGACGTTCAAATGTCTTCCGATGTGGACATCTTCGCTGTGGGTACCTCTCTTGGTACAAACGATGAGCCAGGCAGCATTGCCGTCCGCTTTACCGTACATGAAGTGCATTTCTGCCAGCTCCTGACTTGGGTACATATCGTTCAGTCGAACGCCAAACACAACACTCGGTATGCTCTTCGCCTCGGAATGAATTGTCTAGAGCGTCCAGTTAATATTTTCTGTGACAGCAACTACCTGTTGGGAAAAAAAACAACGTTCCGGTGAATATCACTGTTTTGAACGCCGCCATAACTCAGAAACCAAGCATTTCCGGACACGTGTTGTAATGGGCCTTTTTACTGTCTACATATGGGGAATGCATACTTAATTTATACCCTCTATTTTGGAACATCTGTATAGTAATCTTACCGCCTGTGATGCCGGGATTAAACACTACTAAAAAGAAAAATAATCGTGGCATGAACAGCCTTAACGAGCCTGGGCCGACCAACCCGACTGCTGACTTTACGCCCACATGCACACGGCAGAGTTGGACGATCATCTAGACGATGTGGGGAGATGATGTAATTAGCACCATGCTTGTCGCAGCCGAGGGTTGGTTTTCGTACTTGATGTTACAGCCAGGCGGGAGACAAACGGCTTCATATCACTACTGCAGGCGGAGAGAGCCGAGCTGTCGAGCCGAATGACAACGCGAAGAATGGTATTGCACAAGTAAACAAACCATTGTTTTTTTAGACATCTCTTTACATTACCCTACTGCCACCCCTACAGTAGAGGAAATAATTATTTCATTTAACCCAAAATTTGACATGGAGATTTACACTATTTGAGTGTTCTGCATAAAAAAAAGTTTAATAAAGGTCCAGTGTACAGCTAGTTCCTATTTTTACATCCAATTAATGGGATGAGTATCATTAATAAGTACATAATTAAACTAGTCAAGGGTTCAGAGAACCTGGAGCTACTCAGTGCTTATTTAGGATAACAGAAAAACCAGAAGAAGAAAAATCTGATGTGTTGCATTCACATTACTTTTTCTATCCTCTATAATTTATTATTGGGTTGTGGCAGTATTTTATATCACAACACTGTGAATGCCAGAGTGATTGTAGTGTAAATTAACATTATTGTATGACAATGATTTGATATGTTTGTTAATTATAAGCATTGTTAGGAAATAAGTTTACACGACCTCACTGAAACTGACAATAGGAGCGGGTAACAATGTAATGATGGGGTGAGTTGTTTATTAATTAGATGAGACAAACAAATGACGTCAGAGTAGCGTGCTTTTCTGTAGAAATGGAGGGAATATATTCCCTAGAGCATGTGTGTTCGTACTTTTGATTGGATATAAAAATAGACGCTAATGTTGGCGCGTTTTATTAACCAATAGCAGCTCTGTTATAATGTTTAGGCATATCGGGGTGAGGGAGTATAAATTATGAAGCCAGAGACGGGTAACGCGCAGTTTTACAGAATCATTCACAAGGCAAACGTCGCGCAGTTCAACAGAATCATTCACAAGGCAAACGTCGCGCAGTTCAACAGAATCATTCACAAGGCAAACGTCGCGCAGTTTAAGAGCATCATTCACGCGTTACACGTCGCTCAGTTCAACAGAATCATTCACGGGTTACACGTCGCGCAGTTTTACAGAATCTCTCGCGTCGTAAAGTTAGTTAAAAGATGTGAAATACTCGAATTAATAATGTGCGGCAAATAAGTGATTATAGTTACATTCGAAAATATAACAGTTTCAGTCGGGCGTGTATCAAGAGTAATTATGTGAAATGAATTATGTGGCGGCAATAAAAGTGTAAAAATAAATTCTTTTATCAGTGTTATCTTTTAGTAACAACTTCTTTCCGTTTACACACCCTGTTCAAGAGATTTGCTCGACTGAGTAATAATAGCTAGCCGGAGGACAAAGAACCCAAATTCAAAGTAGTAAAACAATAACAGGCGCTCAGCAAATAAGATAACACGAAGTAACCGCGACGGGGTATAAAAAGTATTCTTATGAAAAGTTATTTTTCTCCCTACTTCATTTTAATCGAGACAAACCTTTGCAGAAGTAGTTGCTCTAGCTCTTATTAGTGCGTATATAGTTTACACTTACGAAAGTTTATTTTCCTATCTTTTTCATTTTAATCGAGATAAACATTTCCGGAAATAGCTGCATTACACATTTCATTATTAGATACAAAGATAATAGTGATTCTTAAATGTTTTATAATTGGACGCTATATGCTGACCTTAAAATTCCATACTCTTTCCACGACATCGTGCAAAAAAACTGAAAATCGACAGGATTTTAAAGGAATGGCTAAATATTGAACAATTCGAACCGTTAATAACGGATATCTCGGAATGACTGATGCCACAAGAAAAGTTATTTGAAATAAATCTGTGTTTTAAAGACATCCACATTTTTTGTGTAGCACGTTTTTGTCTATCGTGTAACGTTTTTCAGTTATACAAGATTATACAAATTCATTCCGAATGAAGAAAAATTCACAGGCTATTCCCAGAAAATTCAGATAATGACCATTCTTCAGATTTAATCGAAATATCATACACTGATTACATATTTTCATAGACATTGTTTTCAGCACTTAATGATGACTGCACAAACTACACTTCATTACTTTACCATGACAATCTTGCTGTCTGAAAAATAAGAGGTGTAATGATGGCATAATGCGCAACAACAATAATTACTACTACTACTACTACTACTACTACTACTACTACTACTACTACTACTACTACCACCGAGCGGGATGGCTCAGGCGGTAATGTCTGTGGCCTGCATTCAGGAGGTCGTGGATTCGATTCCGTGGCCGACCTTCCTGAACCATGGGTTTTTGGGGGGTTTTCCAGGTCGCTAGGTGGATGCTGGGGAGGTTCATTACATCCCCCGAATTCCCTGTCCCTCCATTTCACCTCCATTCTGATTTCACTTCATCTTTCATCTGCTTGGTCTGCTTCAGAGTTGAAAGTGCCGGCGGAGGAAAATGATTCTCTATGTAACCCTTCGTAACCGGAATGGGAGCGGTCTCCAAATCCCGCCCCCAGTGGGTTGTGTAAGCCTGCAGGGGGAGGGAGCCGGTTGCACCAGCTGCCATCTGGGGAGTTTCAATCTGTAAAAACGGTAGGGACCCTGCCCCTAGCCCTGTCGTGTCTCCTGGTCCGGCTGCCCTTTGTCTCCTCTGACCTCAATCCTTCCTCCCGGGGTGCACCGCCAGGGGCTTCAGCCACAAAGATCTTGTAGGTCGAGGTGCTAAGTCCCCCTCTACACCTAGTTTTACTCCTACTTCTACTCCTGGTACAGCAACAACTGCTACTACTATTTCTTCTAGAAATGAATATTAAATACTGCAATGATTTAAATACTTTAATAAAAGTATCTAAACTCATCCTATTTCGCGTAAATTAAATCTGTCTTCCTGTCCTTCAAGCTGGCATAATTAATCAATAATGTCCTCGTAAAGAGAATGGCTCTCGATGACTTTGGGACTTTGAACAACTCCTGTGTATTGAATTGCTAGCCAATGCAAAAAGCCAACACTGACATTTTACTGCGCGAAAACGTCTTCAGTGTTTTCAGACAAGAGAAACTGCGTTCCTCAGATGCACCTGTTAAAGGTATAATCAACACCAAACTAAAAATTAAAGTTCCCATGGTTTACAGATGAAACACCCTCGCCATGGCGTCTAAATGGAAGTTCTTGAACGCTTAAATACAGCAAGCCCTAATGATTTGTCTGAAGATTTGTCAATTTAAAGAAACACATTCGTTAAATTGAAGGATGCACATTCTTGTATTTCCCTTGGAGTATCTACGATTTTTTGCCAAAGCTTTCAGTTGCGATTGACACTTTAAATACTCTTTGTACTTACAGCACGCATCACATTTTGAAAGTCACAAGATCCTTGTGTATTCGAGACACCAAATTTGTTATTGAACTAAAGGCATGGCCAACAGAAGAGCTTTTGTAATGTCACACTACTGCATAACCATGTGTATTGTTGAAACAATGAGTCCTTAAAATGAAGGTTGTATGATTTTTTTCTTTCTTTTTTCACTTCCCTTTTAACATTTAGTTCTTTTAAATACACTGACCTTCCGCAGTTTAAAAAGCTTTCTTGTTTTCGTCCTTCCACTTATTAAACGGTGTCTCCTTTAATATTAACAAACGAATACATATTTCACTTTCACAGCGCAAGAAAAGCTGTGCTTCTAAATAGCTTCACATCATCAAATCAAATTGACATCAAATTTGAAATTATGCCGTTTGTTGTATTATAACATGTTAAGAAACCAAACATACAAAAATACGCTAAATTACTTATGTTCTGCCAACTCTATCCGCTAAGGTTTTATTTTAAATTAAATTAACTGCAAATTGATAATCTGTTCTTAACAGAACATTTAGTAAATGGGTTACAAGTCATGTCTGGAACACTAAAGGCATCTAAAGCGGAATCCTAAGTCCAAAATGTTACAGCGCTATATACGGTTAATCGTGTACTATTGTCTAGTAGGTTGATGGCAAGAGAGTTAGAAATGGTTACGTAACCGATGCTGATACCGAAAAGTATGGGAAGTGGTTTCTTATTTTATTGTAGAGACGTGAAGGCGGGTATGTAGCGTGGCGTTGGAAATGTACCATGGTGCGCTTACCAGACAAGAAAGAGTTCTAGATTCAAATCTTCGTCGGATGTCAATATTGGAGCTACTGGTAGTTTCCCAAAGTTGAATATCATATTCCTATACGGGTGTAATGATGGTCTTGGATATTAATATTTTGTTGATTGATATAATCGCTGGAATTTTAGTTTTGCTTCTTTTCGTCACAATTGGTGTTTCCATGTTAGGTGTTCATCTAAGTGCAATCCAAGGTATTTTACAGTTGATGAATGTCTACATGATCTAGATATACTTTAAGGCATGTTCCGCGTTATAAAGAAAATATGAATATCGCGAGATTTGCTGGGGTTTGCCTATATGTTCAATTTATTTAGCCATTGTTGAAGTAGGTCTAGATGGTGTTGCAGATATTCTGAGGCTGTATGAGGATTTTTATGTGAGGCGAGAATGGCCGTGTCATCTGCAAAAATTGCTGTCCTGGTATGTTCAATTGTTGGTAGACCAAAAGTTTAGATAAGGTATAAAATCGACCCAAGAATCGACATTCGAGTACTCCAGATTTGATGTCATGGAAGGTGGAAAGTTCGTCTTTGTATTTGACTTGGAAATATCTATCGCTGAGGTAAGATTGTAATAGAATATAATAAGGACGAGGAAGTAGCAATTTTATTTTATGTAAAAGACCGGTATGCCGTTCCTTGTCAAATAAATGCCTGCTGTATATAAAGGAAGGCTGCAGTACAGTAGCGGCGTGATTGAAAGGATTCTGTTATAATGTTTACTATTCGATGGAATTGTTCAACTGTCAAATAGTGTTCACGAAAACCAAATTGTATATAGGATATTATTGCAGAAAGTAGAGGATTCAGTCCTTGAAAAAGGAGCTTCTTCAATACTTTGGACAAAACAGGCAATAAAATAATTGGTCGACATGATGCTCCTTCAGTCGAGGCTTTCCCCGGTTTGAGGATGTTAATTATTTGCGCCACTTTCCACTGACTAGGGAAATGGTCACAACGAAGAATGGCATTAAAATATATGTAATAAATGCATAAGCCCTTTTAGAAGATTCCAATAGAACTTTGTAACAAGGTCATAACCGGGGCTTTTTGTTGGGTTAGTATGTCGTTTTATTGTACTTTCAACTTCGTCTGAGGAGAACGGCTGAATAGGAGGCGATAGCTGTAATGGAGCAGAGAGGTAAGTGCTAATTTCTTCTTCAGAAGTGTTTCTCTGAGTTACCGATTCAAGATGGACGCCAAATGTTCTGCAAATCGCTCAGCTTTTTCCTTATCACTTCGAGCCCAAGTATTGCCGTTATTTCTTATTGTTGGAATATGGTATTTAGGTTGTTGCAATCTTATTGCTTTCCAAAGCGAGGACTTACAATCGGGTGTTGCAGTTGGGGTCAAAGACTGAAAATACTTTGCAATTGTTTCATTTCTGTACAACAGTAATTGTCTTCGTAATCGCCGAAAGCTCTGTTAAAAGCATGTTTGTCTTCAGGCTGTCGGGTACGTTGCTATACTCGTGTTTTTTTTCTCTCTCCTACTGGAGAGAGAACTGGATATTATTTTAATGTATTATGTATTGAGACGTAGAATCTCAAGCAGCTTGCTGTAAAGTAGATGTTAAATGGTCAACGGCATCATCTATGTTCTTGCTGGTTTTCAAAGGCAAATTCGCTGATAGATTTTCCTGGACTCTAACACAAAAATGTTCCCAGTTGGTCACATTATTATAAAGTTTTGATGATGGACTACATTTAATCACAGAGGAGCTCATAGCCAAGAGCACAGGAGAGTGATCTGATGATAGATCAAAATTGCTGCTTAAATATATTTTTTCCAAGGGAATTTCCTTCATAATGAAAAAGTCTAGAAGATCTGGACTTGTTAGTGTATATGTTGGACAATAAATTGGCTCTCCAGTGGAAGCTGATACAAGGTGGAGTTCTTTTACATAGTTAAAAGGGTTCAGAACCTCTTGAAGAATCAATGCGAGAACCCCAATTGTTGATGTTTCGCATTGTAATCTCCAGCCACAGTAAATCTTGTACTAATGGGTTTAAAGAAGACAGAAAACAATTCCTGAGTTATTTTATGTTTAGGTGGATAGTAAATTGCAAAGAATGCTAATTGATCCCAAATATCCGTTAGCATAATAGATGTGTTCTGTATTCAGGCAAAGTGTGATGTTTGATTTTATTACGTATAATGCTGCTCTCCCTCCTTGAGCAGTACCATCAGGGTGCTGGTTATTATTAATAATGAAGACTGGAAAGTTTAAGTGACTTCTTTCTGTGAAATGTGATTCTAAGATCAACATTACATCTATATTATGTATTTATATATGTAGAAAGAACATTATTCTTGCCTATGTTGAATTAAACCATTAGCGTTCCAGAGAGTTACTCTACGCTTAAACTCCATTATTTGAGTTAGATACAATGACAGACAGGATAATGAGTGGCGAAGGATATTGAAACTGTTCTGCTTGCTGCTTCAGGGTGTTATCAAATATGAAAAAGGATTCCTTTATAACGTGACTGATGTAAATCATCACGTTTGGCTGCTTGAGCATTGTTAGAAATAGGTGCATCAGGGGAGAAGTTTAGTGGTGGAAAATCTGATGCGCTTAGAGCAGGTGGAGATGGTAAGATAACCCGGGCTTATATCTCGATACACTGCACAATCCTTATAATTAGTCGGGTGGTTCCCAGAGCAGAGGGCACAGGTTGCAGGAGTCGTTCTGCTCTTACGATAGGTTTCGGATTTTCCTGACATTAAACACATCGAGGTGACAGTTTACAATATGTCCTTGTATGACTGTACATCTGACAACATACACACTGTACCATTTCTTTTTCTTTTTTCTATAAGAAGGTTCAAAGCATATCTTCGCATGCAACAATGAATCAATTTTTATAGATATCTTTGTTATTAGTGCGGTTTCTATGTCCATATAGAACAGGAGCAATGGTTCTTTCGAAACTCCATAAAGGTTACGTATATTGCGCACCTTATGGCCCTGATCACGCAATTCTGCAACAAAGCTTTCTATATCTATAGAATGGTGCATGTTGCGGAGAACTATTCTAAAAGCTCTTTCCTGGTTCACTTAGTAAGTATGATACATTGCATTTTTTATTATTTAGTAGTTTTACCAGTGTTCTGTACGTATCCACAGTGTTTGGTAGCAGTTTGATCTCATCTATACATCTTATATGAAACGTCCAGCTCAGAAACAATTCTTTGAGGAAAATGAAAAATTTTGGAACGTTAACTACATTAGGGACAAAAATAGGAGGTGGGTTTTTGTGCTACAAGGACTTTGGAAGATACCTGGATGCCATTTAAGTCCCCTAATGTCTGAAAAATATTGTGAATCGATACTGGATGTATAGTATTTGTCGCAGATTGATCTACAGAGGGCGTGTGGATTAGCTTACGCTTCTTACAGCGAGCGTATTGCCATTCAGGCGTGTTTACGGCATTAGGCATATCTTCACACGCAATATTAGAATTAGATTCTTGGTTTTCACTTTAGGTTATGGTTAGAATCTGTTTTTGTTATAGGGCGCTACTGACCTAGCAGTTGGGCGCCCATAAACACAAATCATGATCATCATGTTGTTGTTGCTGACATATTTGTGTTACAAGTTAACACATTATTACTCACAGCTTTGTTAATCTAGTCTTTAGAAGTCCCGTAAGTTCTTGAATTATGATTTCTATGCGGTGATTCATCTTCCATTAGTAAGTTATCTGAACCGCCATTATTTGCCATATCCAGAAAATATAAAATGTTCAAATCACAGGTAAACAGTTTGTAAACACTAACACTACACATAAATAAAGCTAATATTCAAGTATTTTGACACAATTTGTATTCCTGATAAGTATACAACACGATGTAGCTTTCCTAAGCTTGGCTAAGCATAATCTACTCGATTCGCTAAGGGAATTGACATGTTATAGATAAACCTCCAACAAGTCTTCATCGCAGCTGCGTTTTGTAATGCGCCAGAGTTTCTTTAAAAAAAACTCACTAGACTATGTCACTGTTGTCATAGCAACCATGGATAGTTGGGAGTAATTTACCAAAGCAGTTCAACGTCAAATATACTAATATTCATTTAAAAGTGTGATTTCATTCACTGCAGACATAAGGCTCTAGCAGATAAAAGTCAACTCTTAGACGCGTGAATAGCACACCTTCGGCAACACAGAAAAAAGCAAAGAGATCGATAACAGCAAGATAGTTATAAAATTGTCACGAACAAAAATGTTAATGCTGATAATGTGTCTGATATTGGAAAACAGGTGAAGCGACACTTCACACACGTCACCTGAATAGCCACTACTGTCATACTGGAAATTATCTTTGCATATGTTACAATGATAAGAAAATTGTTTACCTCTTTAAACAAGTGCTTAGGGGGGTGTGCTTTAGAAACATGTTGTCGTAGGTTTTTATTATAATCATATCCCTTTCCACAGTCGGAACACAGAAACGTTTTTGACTTACTCATATTTAAACGATCTTATTCACTTATAGCAGATTCTACTCGCAAGTTAAAAATTATTAACCAAATTAGCAAACTACAAATAGAAATGTGGCATGAAGAACGCAACTGAACAATTATTATTAAGGCGGCCGGCGTATTCGACTCTCTCCGCCGGCAGTCATAATGAAGCCGATCGGCTCTCCGGGATTCATGATATGAAAGCTTTTATCGCATCTAGCTGTAACTTCAAGTGTTTTTTTGACCTACAGGTCGTTAACTACCACAGGTCCTAAACTGTTTCACGATGCTAATTGGGCGTCGGTCCTAGACTACGTCCGAAAAATCCGCACCCCTATAGGTGCATCCATATAACAAGAAATGTAATTTTTTGAACCTAAATGAAATAGCTGAAAGTGCAATATGGCATGTATTTTGAAGTTGCTTTAAGGACCTTATCCTAATTAATTCCTTTAAATAATCTCAGTGGCAACAAGAACACGCAATTAAATCCCTCCACCTAAAACAGAATAAAGAAATAAAGAAAGAAAAACAAGGAAAGAAAGAAAGATTTTGGTACCAGGAGACTTGTGACCACATTTGGATTTAAGCCTTCCGCTGCAAGTGGAATCAAAATCTGTTCATTACTTTGTACCTGAAAGGCTGTGAACCAGTTAAGCCATAAATCGATGAATGCATTAATGTGTGTCATATAATAGTCATTCTATCGATTAATAGTTGATAGAAAATAGCTCAGCAATCAATGGTTAGAAGATGCGAGATGGCAGCAATGTTGATGGCTGAGCCATCAAGCTGCTTGCACGAGGTTCGCAGAGAAGCTTACGAAAGCTGCCGTAGGAGTGCACTGCTCGCGAGAAGATGAATTAGTTGGCCCTCTATGTTGGTACTTTGGCATTTCTTCCTTCTAAACTCCTGTCCGAGTTACAAAACTTCAAAATAAGATTACGATGTTTTGCATCAAACGTCTTTCTCTATCCACCAAAGGCGTAACGTACGCAATACGGGCCCGCCTGCAAAAATAAAAATCCGGGCCCCATAAAATAACATGTATAACCGATTAGTAACTAACATAACTTCAATTACAGCAGGTAGAAGTATAAATTTAATGCAATGCATTGTATAATCCTACGTAATATAAACAAAGCTATTATTTTTTCACTATTTTCAAAGTATTAAACAAAATTAATACCGCTAAGATTAAATACATTATGGTAATTGACATTCTATATCAATAAGGATAAATCTATACTTCTGTTGTTTGATGTACTGGTACTTATAAAACCTCACTGTACTCACCTTGATCTCTAGTGAAGCTGGACCATGCGGCGTGCTTTCTGTGATGCGAAAGTATGGACAATTTCATTGACATCAATGGATCTTTCACTTTCAATACCGAGAAGGCTGAGTTCACTTAGTCTATCTTGTGTCATAGAATCCTGCAGATAGTTCTTTATAAGTATGAGCTTCAAAAATGAATAGAAACAGTAACAGGAATAGTTAAAAACAGGTAAAACGCTGTGCATAAATCTGGAGCGCTAGCAGCTACGATTGAATTCTCTATTACTAATAGTTTTGTTAAGTCAAGTACAGAGGTTAATGAGGATATTTATTTTTTCAGAGCGTTTTTGAAACCTATTACCTGGTCTGGGAATTCACTGGATAAATCCTCCCCATATTCATTTTGAAGATTTACTGCTGCATTGTGAATCTCTTCATCAGAGGCAGAATTTAGAAATTTTTGGGAAATAATTTTGAAGAAATGGTTAACATTGTGCATTCCCTCAAATCTGCCTTTTAACTGGGCTACAATAATGTCCAAACAACCATTAAAACAGTGGTTCTGAAATAACATACTTTGATCCACTAGCCGCTCGTCCTGACACAATTCATCTTTTTTTTTTCACTTTTCGAATTCTTTTATTTTCAAATTGTGGTGAAATGCCCCATTTCTTTGCCAGAGATATATATAGCTGTGACATTGCTTCTTCAAAAAATTTTCGATAAGAAGGTAAATTATCAACTGCATTCTGAACAAGAGAACACGCTTTATCAAGATTACATGTTTCGATTGCATAATTTGAGATGCTAAGTTAGTACATTCTAGAATCTTCGATTGCAGCACTATCTGAAAAATGAATTCAAATTTCTCTAATTGGTTTTTCAAAACAACAGCTTCTTCGCTTTCTTTCTTTTTTTTAGATATCAATATTATTTTTGACAGAGCCTTAAGTACATCGACGTATGCAATACCGAAGGGCTTTAATAATTTGGTATCTCGAAGACCAGCGAGTTGGGAAATGCTTTTTTAAGGTACAAGAAGATACCAAAAGTTCCCATCTTTTAATACTATTACTGAAGAAAAGATACAACGTTTCTACTGTGTCATAAAAGGACCTGACTTCTTGAATTCCACATGCAGCATCGTTAAGTACTAGATTTAAATTATGCGCTGCACAATGCACATATTTTGAGGTTCTTTGTCTTTGTTGAATTCTTGTTCTAACACTTTTGTATATGCCTGACATTGGCACAACCGTCATAACCCTGACCACGGCATTTAGTTAATGAGAGTCCCTTTTTGTCTATTGCACTTAATATTTCTTTTTCTATTCCTAATGCACTTTGATCTTTTATTTCACGAAAACCTAAAAAGCTTTCATTTATCTTCACGTCACAAGGCTTTCCAGTGACATCATGTGAAACTGTAACATATCTAAACATATGAGTTAATTGATCTCTTTTTGTAAGTCCTGTGTTGTATCTGTGATAATAGAAAACAATGGGGCAGCTTTAATGTCATTAATAATTTCTTTTTCAACTGCACGGGATAAAACGTTCATTAACTCATTTTGAATTGAAGGGCTAAGCTATTTTTGCGTGTATTTTGGTTTATTTATTAAATCGTACTTTGCGAGAAGTTTAATATTCGCCAAAAAGTTTCCACTGTTTGACTTTCCAATTTCCTCCGTATGTACCCGAAAATCTATATTATTGGATGCCAGTGTTAAAGTCACATTCACAATACGCTCAAGTACCTGTTTCCATATGTACTCACCTTTCTTTAGTTCTGAATTCATACCCGCGTCAACTGTGTTTTCCTTACGCCATGAATTGAAAACGAAACTCGCGTTCAAATGTGCATATGTGCTAGTTTCATGTCGCACTATACTTTTGGTTAGGCACCTCTAATCTCGAACCCCTCCCCTCCAAGCTGACGACGATTTCTGTCCTCCAAACAGCCAATACGGTTTACAGTAAACAGTCATTTTTAGATGAATAACACAACCATTCTCTCCAAATTCTTTGTTCTGCCAATGTGAACTTTTCGTAATATTTAGTGGAGAAGGACCTGTTATCCTGCTTAGCATCTTTGGGGAATGGGCCCGCTGGCTGACAAAGATTTGGTCTAACAAAGAACATTTTAGTTTCATTATCTACATCTAATCGATAATCTACACGATCATTTGAATACTCTGTGATATTAACAGGCCTAATTATATTAATGGCGAATTTGTTATAATCTTCGTTTTCACTTTCACAATTGTTATTGGTGTTCACTTCAGAAGCGCACTCACTTGTGACACTGCAAACTTCTGTAACTGTTGAGCTAGTACTCTAATAGGAAGAGAAAGAAAATAACTTATTTTCACTAATTTGTTTGTTTCTTTTTCTAATTCACGCTTCTTCTTTCTTTTTTGTACATCACTTAGATGTTCGTACTTAACTTTAAAAGGTTTCATTTTTCTGAAAAAAGTACACAGTTAAATAGAAAAACTGAAAAAGTTGAAGTTTTATCTAGTAAAGTAAAGTTTTAAAAATTTCACACCACTTTTTTCGATACACCTAACTTCTCGCGAAGAAAGCTTGTCTGAAACTAAGTTGGCTGTTGACTGACCGTTATTCACCACATTTTAATGGATAATTGACAAATGACATTGTCGTCGAATGAAGAGTGTGACAAAAGTTAAATGTTTAGAAAAAATGTGCATATTACAATTTCAGGAACACTACACATCAATGAAGAATAATTTTCTGCCTAATGTGATATTTGTGAGATAAATTTATGAATTGTTTTTAGCCATGTGTTTAACTCGTTTTGCATGACCCGTCTCATTTGGTATTTTCAACCTGAAATGAAGGCACGACGGATGAGCATCTGAAACAGGATGTCCAAACCCCAAATTAACTTTTTACGATTGTACATTCGGAACAAAACTGATTTAGAACAAAGAAGACTGCGCAGCTGTTTGCAGAATATTTAATATATACATTTTATTTGTCACGCAAATATTTTAAATATAGGCATTTTAATCAAAATCTTTAAAGCCATTTTGGAGGAAATAAAAAATACATGCATCATGTAAAGAATAGTTTGCAGGGGGGATTTTCTTGAAAAATTTCATGTCGCATCTTTGGGAAAATGCCAAAATTAAATACCAAGTTTGGTATTTGCTCCTACATTTACTTTTTGAATTATGTTGTTCTCTCTGTCTCTCTCTCTCTCTCGCCTTTTTTTCTAAAAATGTTTCTTTTTCAGGGGCCACAAAACATATAGGCATTTCCGGTGAAACATCGATATGGAAGTTTTAGGTTGAATACAGCTAGTTTAACTACCACAGGTAAGTGGTAGAGACAGTAAACATTCAATTACAATTTCCTAAGGAAGAACGGTAAATGTAACATTGTTTATAATGGGCGAGGCGTCGAGATAGGTAGGAGTAGTGTGTTGTATGGAGCGCTGGTGTAGTCACCCTGTGCTGTGTCTCTTACATAAATATTAAACAAGACCATCTAGAACAGAGGCTCTCAACCTTTTTAGGAGTTTGAGCACGACCCACATTTAACACCAAGTAAGCGAGCATCATGAATTCGAATAACGTTAATTGAAATACATAAATTTCTAAAATAGTTACCAAGATTAATGAGATCCTGCAGTAATTCTCAACCTCTTAAGATTGGGCGCACCACCCAAAAGTAACGCCCAATTCGCCAGCACCATGAAACTGAATACATTCAGTAAATAAATACACAATTATTTAAAACACTCACTTAGGTTGACATCCTTGAATGCCACTCAGACCTTCAGCAATGTCCAGGGAGAAGTCGCTTGCAGATGTGAATTAGTTAATCGTGATCGTCCTTTGTTCATGTGTTTCACGATTGAAAAAGCTCTCTCGCAGGAACATCATCCCGAACATAGCCAAACATTTGAGAGAAACACTTTGCAATATTTGAACCTTCTGGTTCTTTGATCCCCAAAATGTTACGTATTCCTCCTTCTCGAACAGATATTTAAGAGCTAGCTTCAAGTTCTACACCAGCAGTCATATTATGCTCTCCACTAAACTTTATTGTTCTTATTAAGTGCACACTGAAGTGAAAAGGATTACATATCACATTAAAAATTGTTTATTCTCTTTCAAAACAGAAAAACGCCATTCGAATTCATTCAAAAGATCTTGAATTGCCAGATTAACAATTTTAGGACAATTAATCGGCCAAGACTCATGTGTGTGCAAGTTCTTGGAAATGATGCATTTTACTGTTAGCTGCTGTAGAAAGGAACTTTTCTAACTTCCATGTTCAAGATGGCGCACAGGGTAACGAGTCCACTCAAGATCTCTGATAAAAATGCCACTTTAGAAGTAAATATGTGTGAATCTTGTAAAAATTATGTTAAACTTGGAGTAGTTTGCAAGATTTGCAAACACTACTATCATTTTCATCGTGGAAAAGTGGACCCAGCCTTGCAAAATGGATATGTAAGCGAATGGTGTTGTCCTGGATGTCAAGGTGACGCTAACCTAAGCTCACTTAGATTAGAAATTTTATTAGAAGAAAACAAATCACTTCATGCAATTATAGGAAGCTTTCAATAAAACTTGAAGAAGTTAGAAAAGAAAATCTTGACAAACAAATGCTATTCCTGTGTATGTAAAGAAACATGTGCTGCTGAAACATGGACCGAAACACGCAGCTAAAGCATTACCTACCCCAAGCTCCTTTTCTGCAATAAATACTTCGAATCAATTCGAGGCGCTTCAAGTAATGGAAGAAAGACAACCAGAGTGTACGCCAATTAGATCGGCGCAGATGCCAAGTGGAAGATTGCAGCTGTTCACGGCTAGTCATGTGCGAGGACACCAAGGAATTAAATCATATCGGAAAGAACATTCCAAAAGCCAGCGCGATTGTGAAACAAAATGCGAAAATTAGTGCAGTGTTAGACAGTGTTAATTCAAATAATTCTGTTTTCACGAAAAAAGATCGTGTTGTGCTCACTGCTGGGAGCAATGATGTTGCATGCGGTGAACCAGAAAATGTTGTTCCATTTTTACAAAATGCAATAACCTCGTTAGTGAATACAAATGTGGTAGTGAAGCAATCCCAGACACAATCAGCTTCGAAACTCTTGGGAAAACCAACAAAGGATCAAGATTAGCTTAAGCATAACCTCAATGTCACAAATTCAATCATGTAAAAGTGAAAAATACTTTCAATTCTAAGCGTGAACTTTACACTAAGCATGGTATGCACCTAAACAGGAAAGGTGAAAGGTTACTTTGCGAAACATTAGTTAAAGCAATATCAGCAGGTTAAAAAAAATCCTACAAATGAAACCCAAAATGCAGTAGAGAATATAAAAAAACAATAAAAAAACTAGCCAACCTCCAGTATTGCAACAGAGTAATAATTCACTTAAATTTATGCATCAATGCAAACGCATTCATTTATACAAACGCTAGTAAATAGAATAAATCAATTAAATCTACTTGTTACGTTGAAATGCCGGAGATACTTGTCATAAGAGAACATGGATTAAGGGAGTGCGAATCTTCATATAATTTCATTCCAGATATGAACTTAATAGCTAACTATTGCCGTAAAGAAAGGCATGGGGAGGTGTAGGAATATATCTTAAAATTGGTAGTAACATAGTTACTGAACCTATAGAATTGACTGAAGCGCTTAACGCTTTCTTTGTTTCCGTAGGAGAATATATAAATCAAAGAAACAATATATACACATATTCGACTAAAAAGTAAAAAAATAAATAAATAAAATAAAAAAGTATAATAAAGTGTTTAAAAACTAAAAATATCATTGGCAATGATGGCATACCCATGTCACTCATAGAAGAATGTAGTTCTGAGGTAGCGAAACCACTTGTGTCTATTATAATTCTCTGGCAAATAATCCCAGTATTTAAGATCTATGCCGCTATTACCCGCTTTATAAAAAATATTCGAACGGGTACTCTATAACAGAATAACAAAATATATGAACAAACACAAATTATTCCTAAAGAACCAAATGGCTTTGTGAACAAAAGATTCATAATCACTGCAGTATTAGATTGCTTAGAAAGTGTAATCAACGAAATTGATTGGCAATTATATTACTGGCATACTCCTACACCTTACTAAAGCTTTAGATTGCTGGATGTGTATATTTTAACGGCTAGATTATATATATATATATATATATACACACACACACACACACACACACATATATGAGGTTTTAGAGGATTGGGGCAAAAATTGATGTACTCCTACATGACTAATAGGAAACGACTAGTGCAATTAAAAACCAGTGATGGAGACTACAAATCTAAGATACAACATTTATCCTATAGCGTTCCTCAAGGCTCAGTCTCGGGACCATTATTATACAACAATTATTGTTACTAATAAATACACACAGATACTTGAGATAAACACAAATGCTGTAGTTAATTCTGTAATAAAATATTTCAATTAATGAAATTTAATTTTAAATACACAAAATGTGAAATGATATTCGTTGGCTTCAAGAATATAATAAATTCCCCCAAATTAATAATTAACAACAACCCGGTTAAAGTGTAAACGATGTAAGCCTACTTGGACTGAAAGCATTCACTTTTAATAGTCATACTGATAAATTGACTACAAATGTTAGTAAAAACTTATTCGTTTTGAGATTTTTAAATAATTCTGTCCCACGCTCTTCAGCCAAAATAATATACTTTCTTCTCATCCGCTCACTCCTATCTCATGGAATTGAAATATGGAGAAATACCTGCAAAACAAATTTCAATAAGCTGTTTATACTCCAAAAACTTGCGATCAGATATGTAGGGAATTTAAATTATAGAGATTCTGGTAGGAACACATTTATGCGTATAAAAATACTTACACTTCCAAGCTTATTTATTTATAGTATAATCTTCATTTGGTTAATCACAAATTCCATATGAAAACCAACTCTGATACTCACAACTACGACACTAGAGGTAAAAACAATCTCGTTATCCCTGAATAAGATTACATACATATGAGAAACTGCCCAGTTATATGGGGATAAAACTATGTAATATATCACCTAACTCAATTAAGACCTGTAATGTCTTAAACAAGCTCAAAATACTTCTAAACATTTTTATTGAATTATACCATTGAAATACATAAACGAATTATAAACGTTACTTGGTCTATCATAGCCTATAACATTCATACTCTTACTTTCATATTTACACTGAGTATATATTATTTTTATATATGTACATAACATTAACACTTGCATAACGTTTAATTGGATTCTTTTCTATGTTTATATATCTTATGCTTTGTAAATAACCATTGTTAATTTATTGTCTGACATAGTTCTTTTGTGATAGGTACTTCTTGTAATCACGGTACTGAACTACAATAAAACTGAAATTGAACTATAATGGAAATGCAAATATAATTTCCTTCATATCACAAATTGTGTTTCGTCTACCCTGAATTTGCTATTAGGCTCGTTCAGATACTGAGAGTGTACTATGAAAGCAAATATCCTGAAACAATTCAGAGAAGTTTCCTGTAAAACCATTTGAAAAAACAAATACCTTGATTTCTTCGAATACTTTCTAGACCTTTGTAATAGAATCGCCACGATTCCATCAATGAACGTCCACATGAAGGATTATTTGTGAATATGGCATCGATAAATCATTCAAGAAGACTTTCAGCAAACTATTTTAAGGGATCTTGGATAAAGAAAGTTTATTAACATAACAATTACTTTTAAAGGGGAACGAAACACAAAAATGAATATTTCATTCACCACGTTAGTTTCTTTGTCGTCAGGAATAAATAACGCACGCGGTTTCACCATCCCAAGGTGAATGGTTGTCAGGTTACAGCCTGTTGCTGAGTTGACGCGTGACGTCATGAGAGCCATACTGCACCCAAACAAGACGTACGTAGCATAGATGTTTTAAATTACTAACAAGTTTACGTGTTAATTTCACTATATCAATAACAAAGATCAGATCTAAAACTAGCCAATCACGTTTCATAATCCAGTTAATACCTACTAGGTGATACTGTTAGTCCAACAATCTGCTTTGAAAATGAGTGAAAGTGGTAGCCGACCTTATCAGTTGAACTAAAAAAGAGCGATTTTGAAGATTTACACCATTCTGACGCGATTCCGAGTCAATTAGTGTGAACACCGAAAACCGTGCTGGTTCCATCCATTGGTGTATGTATAAATAATGTACACCTATGAATAATGATGAGGAAAGTGTGTGTTGCTCGAACTATGAAAACACAAACTTGATGAATGATTTTGTATCACAAAGCATTCTAATTTTCACAAATTAGTTATAGATTGCGATGTTTTGAATATTGTGAGGCATAACTTAGCGTTAAAAACAAAAAGCTGAGCTAAAAAGGAATTAATCACCGCCAACAATCCTGCTAATATGGCTTGGCGATATTCCTTCTACAAACAACTTACAGCGTGCACTGCTATTGGACACAGAAGCAGAGCTGTCATACCAGCATATGTAGTGCTTAGTATTAGAAATACTTTTCCAGAACCCAGCGAAGTATATGTAGGCTTCAAAATTCGCTAATAAACACAGAAAATAAAGCAGTACGTTTTAAATTCAACCATTATTATTATTATTTAAAATTGTATAACGGTCTATGATCAACCTTCTTATGTTGACTGAAAACGTGAGAAGCACTTCAATCGTAGTAACTCTAATACGAGTAGAGGTCGAAGCGTGGGAGCTATATCTTCGATAGTGACAGATCCATTGTTGCGTCCGTTAATGGATCCACACAATGTGCGTGCAGATATTTTTTTTACGCATTATCAGCAGTGTCCATTCTTCGTTAGATTCCTATATAGTTTTCATGATCCAAGACCCAGATGCTTTGGAGTATTGAAATTGAGTATTTATATTGAAATTGAGATCTAGCGCTGCTATCATGGATCTAAATTGAAGGCTATTACATAAAAAATGTATTCTTTTCGGACTGTGATAACTTTCAAAACTGCCAGCATGTTTATAATGTCGAATATGAGCCAAATCTCTTCTAAGAAGTGCTATCCAAACTAATCTTCTTCGGAGCATGACACGCATTTGATTCGCCTTCGACCCATAATTTATTTCTTTGGTCTTCTTCCAACAATTCATCATGTTCACAAGATTTCTATTCACCGTTTTCTAGCCATTTATGTTAATTGTTATATGAGAAGAATTTATGTGAATTTTTCAATTAATATGGTACCGTTCTCATTGCACTTTTACGCAACCCACCATAAATGGTTATTTATACTGGCTTTCCATACCATCAGCTCTGGGTAGTTTTTCTGCTATTTTAATTTTGATTAGACTTTTATACAAATGCCATACGTCAAATTCATGCTCAACTTCCGGATACTGAGTTTTTAACAGGTTTTCCTTTGTGTCTCTATACATTTCCTGTTTTTGCAGCTTAGTCCTTATGTTGTCACAAGCAGCCTTTTCCGAATCGCTTTTCACCATACCTCTTTGAACAAATTCAAAATAAAAAATTTTGCGGGAATTTAAATTTTGACAGAAGAAACTAAATATTTGGATGAAAATCCTGGGGAATCATACCTCCCATCCCCTGCCAACCATATAAGTATACCACAAACTCTTAATGCTTTTTTTCTTCTTTCTTTAACCCAAAATGCTCGCAACTGATGCTGCCATGTTTCGAATGCTTTTATCGAATGTACGCCTTGAAAACATTGCCAAACCCAGTGATTTGCAGAAGGACTTGAAACTGCTGAAACAATATACCTACCAGATAATAAAGAACTTGCTATTAAAGCATTTCCTTTGGTTCTTTCCTGATAAACTTTGTGAGTTCGAAGTGAATGTATTGCCACAATAACACTCTTAGCATTGTTCCTTTAATGTAAAGAAATTGTCTTGATTTCATTTCTACATACAACACATACCTTGAAAAATAAAAGTAGAGATGTCCAAGCAACCATGAAATATTCCGCTGTAACTTATTTCCATGTATGGTGAGTCTCTTCTTCTTCCTCGTTATCACTTGTATCAGAATCTGAAGTATCAGGTTCGTAGAAGCTTTCATTCAGCTTATCCTGATCTTCATCATCATTCCTTGTTTCGTAGATATTTTCAGGTTACCTTACGATTTCAGTACCTAGTTCACATTTGTACTTCTGAATTCTTGGTTTTTTTATCACCTTCTATTCTGAATCCTCTTTCACTACTTTTATCACCATCGCGTTCGTTGTCAGTCTTATTGCAAGTAAAACTACCGCATAGCTCAGAAACTATACTTTTACGATTTCTAGTCACATATCGTTTTGTTCTTTGACGTTTGCTTTTGGATGAAGATGGTGAAGGATCAATTGCCTTACTAGTACTTGATATCTGGAAATTGTGTTCATTTTTTCTTATGGTAGGAATAGTTTTAATGAAGGCCCCCTTAAAGTTTTCATCCGGCATAAGCTGCGTTTTTAAAACTGTGTCTGTTCATAATCTGGGTCCTTAAAATGGAAAGAACATAAACAAGCACAGGGACCAGGAGAATTTTTTTTTCATTTGCAAACTTCTACCCATCTCCTATATCTTTTGGGAGATTTGTCTCTGTTTAGAGACGCGTGAAAATGAGTTCCCTTTTGTGTTTCCCTTCTCACATTACAGCCATAGTCACAACACTGAGGCATTTTATTTTTCACAAGATTACGTTGTTTGTATAATACTAAACTGACTCAGTAACACCATTACCAAAACACCACCACAAAGTATATTACTCCTGAACTTAAATTCCAACAAGAACAATTTTTGAAAATGCAGCAATGGCTGACTTGTGAACTTTCTACTGCTTCCTGCGCACGGCTGGCTCTGATGACGTATAAGGTGGTTATTATTTCGCTTGTTCAACGGTAAGAATAAGAAAACAATTTTATCACTCTATTTTACAGGTCCTGTCCTTCATTTAGGAAGAAACGTGTTTTTTGCGTTTCGTTCCCCTCTAAGCATTCTGAAATTTCAGGTACAAATTTGAAAAGATTAGCCAAGTTTTCAATATCAATTAAGCAATGATAGCGAATAGATGAAGGAAAGCGTTTATTACCTTTCAAAAGGGTAACAAATGCTTTGATGGTGCGCCGTCTGTAATCACACACCAGCTTCGATATCATTGAATGTTAGGAAGCCGGTAATGGCGCTATACATATCCTGACTATAATTGTGCCTGAGAGGGTAAACTGCCCAAAATAAATTATCTACTATTCCTTGATCATTAACGCAGCACACAAAGGACATCAATTGAGCTACGGACGCACAATCTGTCGATTAGTCAACAGCAATTGAAAAGTAACTATATATATTTTTTTCAATTTTAATAAAGTTTTCTCCTTTATTTGAGCTGCGATGAGGTCAACGTGTTCAACAATCGTGCCATTACTCAGTGGCACATTTTTTACAGCATTAATCAGAATATTTCTATACTTTTCAGATATACTTTCCACCAGAGTGGTTACTGCTGAAATAGTACTCTCCTTCACAACCTCCCCATTGGAAAAATGACATGTCATGTGTAACAAGTTTATGGGACACTGATATAGACACGTCAGCTGCGATTTTGAAATCGTCTATTTTCGTACTCTTGCATTTCAAGCTGCTTGCTCCTCGGCAAATGCACCGAGATGTGTATTGTCTTTGAAATTTGCTTTTCTGAAGCTCGATAAAGAAGCATGACACAGCAAAAAGATCAATCTTGAATTGTCCTCATTAGTCACCATAAGAAATTATCTAAAAAGCGCATTGCTTCTTTCTTCTTGGCTCACTCATACCAGTATGCTGGAATCTTCTTTCGATAAAGAAGGTACCGAAGTATTCGAATCATCATTGCGTTTACATACATTTATCCAATGTTGTATATGTAAAATAATTATTTTGAAATATTACTAGAGTTTGAGGTAAAATATTACCAAACCAGTACTCGCTTAAAAAACAAACAAACAAACTAAAAATCCATGTATAGTATAACAATATATACTTTAGAACATTTAAAGCTGTAGTTTACAGCTGACAAGGCACAAATTTGGTTGCCATAATAATTTGTAATATATTTTTCAAATTACCGAAGCAGTTGCTTTATTGAGCCTGAAAAATGCTCTATGAATGCGATGCCAAAATGCAAATGAACAAAAATCAGGGCTTGGTAGTGAGCACATCTAGCTTGACGAACTGTGTATCAGAGTATTTTTCTTCTTCAACATTCTGTCTGTCAATGCTCACACTAATTTCGGCTGCCATCTGCACGGTACGAAGCAGAAGATCCGAAACTATGTGCTAGGGTCCCTGTGGACACGCGACGAAGCAAGATGGCATGGTTACAGGGATGAGACCTAGAAGACTGTTTGCATGAAAGCAGCGGTTAGATTGGAGGCACCCTAATGCCATCTGCACGGCACGAAGCAGATCCGGTTGCTATGCGCTAGGGTCTCTGTGAACACGACGAAGCGGGTGGTTACAGGGATGAGACCTACAAGGCTGTCCACCACACCTCGATCTAAGAGTTATCCACTAACAGGTCCGTCGCGATATGACCATGTAGTTAAAGCAACATAAAATAAAATAGCCATAATAACTAACTTAGGCATCTGATTAATTGTTCCTTGCCATACATTCAGCTATGCTCACTTAAATCTGTGGATTGTCGTGTTATTTCGTCAGCATATTCCCAATATTTTTCGGTAATAAGGTTCGATTCTTAAAGCTTATGCATTTTATGGAAGTGCACAGGATATATTCTTGGAGCTCATCACACAAGGTACCAAATTGTTCCACTTCAATCATAACACCAGGAACGAATGAACAACCACGTGTGCAGTGCTACATGCTTGCTTCATACAGATACAGCTATGCATGATCATGCCTGTATCCACCAATTCAACGTTCTAAACAGAACCACTAGTTCAAGCTTCAGAATAAATTAATGAATTGCACTTCACAATAACTTCCACATTAGGTTTGTTTTCACTGTATGAAATCTCATTAAAATGAGGTTAGGAAATGTCTGGCTTATTACCAGGCAGAGGGGTTTCAGTAAGCAAACAGAGCAATCGTGTTACCGCACGCAGTGTGGGTGACGTCAGGTGTTGTGACGGCCAATCTCCTCTCCTTCCCAACAGCCGGTTTCGTTGCGATTCTTCCATTTTTTCGCTGCATACAAACCAGTGGGAGGGCTGTGGTAATATGCCTAAAGTAAAGAAGACTCACACACCAAAACAATAATCACAATTAGCATCGTTTGTGGCGAAATTTGGCAGAGAAAACTTCAGCACAAATGACAAACCATCTGGAATAAAAATATTTAAGGAGATGGAACGTGGAATTCCCTTGGCTCACAACCAATTGTAATTCGGTGGGGGATATCCTTACAGGCTGAAGTATATTATGGCCAATATTATGATAAACTTGTTAATGTAATTAATGTCTTTGACTGAGAAAAATTCCGCTATACGCGCAGTCAAAGAGATAATTTCAGCAGCTTGGTTTTTAGATCCTTCATATATTCATAATCATTTCAGTAATGTTGCAACTACAATAACATATGTATTTGCAGGTATATGTACAAAAAAAATATCAGCTCTTGAGGCAATAGAAGAGGTTTCAGAAACACTTAGTAAGGTATAAAGCTGGAATTTTAAAGAAAGAGTGGCAAAGGAATTACAATTATTCTAGAGAAGAATTTACGGTACGCAGATATGTGCAAAACGAGGGACACGTTAGTGAGGCAGGGAATCTCAAGCAAGTCTGATATTTCGTTTTCCATTTGTTCCCACTACGTCGGGTGATGTGGAGCATAGTTTTCCAAATGTCTACGTGCTAATCGCATGCGATTTCTGTTCCATGTATTTCGAAAATACATTGTAAAACTCATGATGCAGCAGAAAAGCCAATGCAACTCAGATTTCTGTACATTAATAACTTAAATAATGAAATAGCTTTATTGCACACTACCAATAGCTAAACATATCTATATCTTTCTTCCGATACTGTGTAATGCTGATCTACCTGCTTTGGAAGCAGGATGTAATGCCTTCAACTGTTCATATTTGTTTACAGAAAACACTGCAATATCACATTCCCTTACGCCTTCGCTCGCCACCAACCCTCGGCGAGTTCCTAACTTGATGGTTTACTTAATAAAACCCCTCTGCGTGTTTATTACATATAAAAAAGCCTGAGCACATTTCTTCCTATTAAAATTCTGCATCTATACGAAACTACCTTGTATGTATTAACCCGGGATGAAGGGTGCTAAATTACGTCGAAATATATTATTTTAAGTTACATGCACGGAGTATTGGTCAAGTTATCGGAGGAGGTTAGATTATCTTAACACATTAAAGCGTATTTTTCTTATACAACTGTTAAAAGCACAGGAAGAATGAAACAGCGTACGGGAGGAATAAGCATTACTTTAATTTGTGTTAAATAGAGTTACGGAGGTGCTATAGACCACCTCGCTAATGAAATATGCATCTGAATTTATCACCGAAATCTTGCTCTGAATTCTCTTTCGTTATAGTGATGTAGGGGATTAGAATGGACTCTGAACACACTTCGCAGTCGTATCACCCTTCTTTTTCTTCTGGGTGTAAAACTCCTTCATATCATGCAACAATATCCAAGAATCGCACAATCGTCATCTTGCTTCTCTGCTCTCGCTCCGTACTTCATGTGAAAAATACTGGCGTTTAAAGTTAAACACTGGCTAAACCATTTGTTATGCAATGTCTAAACATGGACGAGATTTATACACTGTTTAGCACTAAACATAGTTTTTGCAATGAATTAAATATCGTCTGGTGCTAAATGTTGTCTAAAGATCGTTTTTGCAAGCGGCCGTAAGTCTTTAAACTGCGTTTGATTTTGAAACCTAATTATCAGATAAATGTAAAACTTTCTACTTGCAAATAATCTCAAATAATTTGCTCCAAAAGCACATGTACATTATCTTCAACTTCCACTTATGTAAATAGTAATTAATACAATAATTACAATTATTACTTTATAATCGATTACTTTTACGATTTCCTTGTTTCTTCTTTTTAAATTTATGGACACTCCTTAACTGCTACGGTTCTTAGCGCCCCCATTATATATTGGGCGTGAAAGACCGGGAATTTTACTCAGAGGCCTCCTTATCAGGCTTGAAGTTCTTTTACGTGCTCTAAATCTAAGACACGGGATCACCGGCTTTACTTCCCTTCTGAAGAAAGGCATGCTAAGGATTTTTACATCCGAAAAACCCCATCGCCCTCCGCCGGATTCACAATTTCGCAATGCAATATTTGAAATACCGCTCGTTATGCCCCAAGTCACGTGATTTTAAACCGTCTCGATGTTCGCATCATTCTTGTGTTAGGATGATCCGCGGTCCATCTTCCTCACCGAAGGAAGAAGTCCGGCAATCCATCTTCGTCATGCCTAGCGCCTATATCGGGGTTGCAAATTAACACTAAATAAATGTAAGGAAACTGACCAGCAAGAGTTTTGCTAGACACGTGGTTAGTCGAGAGAGCGCTGTCAAAAAAAATCCTGTTTAAATATCCGACAAAATGCTAATTAGGGCTTAGCTAGCAACTAACGTAAGTGTATGTCAGCAGAAATTACATAACTCACCCACGTGTCTGACATGAAGGATCTTTACCCTAAACCGCATGCCGCCAAACCTTGATGCAGTAATTTGTATCACAAATTACTTAAATGTAAATAATGATTGTAATATGAATATGCATTTTTATGTGACATTGATTTGAGATATTTGTTTATTGTAATTATTGTTGAGAAGTAAGTTTTTAATGCCTTACTGAAACTGACAATAATAGCGCGCAATAATGCAGCGAGGGGATGAGCTGTTTATCATTATTGGAAACGAGGAAGTTACGTAATGTTGGCGCGTTTTTTCCTTGAGAATCTTCTGGAACGTTTCCCTAGAGCATATGTATTCATAATTTTTATTGGATATTAAAATAGACGCTAATGTTGGCGCGTTTTATTAGCCAATTGCACTTCAGTTATAATCTTTAGGCATATCGGGGAGTGGGAGTATAAATAGAGCTAGGTTAGAGGTAAAGTCCTTCAGTCGGTCAGTTCATCAAAATTCTTTGTATACTACACGTCGCATTCCCGTCAGTTCGTCGAAAGTATTTGCAGGTTACGCGTAACAGAGTTATGAAAAATCTCAAGTATTATAAAGTTAATTATACAAAAAGTTGAAGTACGCGAATTAAGAATTATCAGTAATGAAGTTATTATAACAGTTTCAGTTTGGCGAGTGTCAAGATCAATATGTAAATGTGATAGTGACTGTGTTTCGACAATAAAAGTGTATAATAAATTTCTTCATCAGTGTTATCTTTGGATAAAAGATTCCTTTCCGTTTACACACCCTGATCAAGAGATATGTTCGACCGAGAAATAATAGCTAGCCGGAGGACAGTAAACCAAAATTAATTAAGATAACAATAGCGTTCTTTCAAACGAACACTAACACTGCTGCAAATTGCTAACACCAGATGGAGCTACAAACCGAACAAATGAATGACGTCACAAGATGGCTTCCACGCGTGAAGTAAACATAAATACACAAACATTAGTAAGTAATGCCGTTACAACCTCTGCTTACTTTAGCAAATAAAGGGTCTTTCACAAGAGTGTCCTATCTTTAACATGTGATAGCTGCCGTTGTTATTGAGTTACAGCACTCATTTTTTTCATGTGGTTACAGTTGTTTTTGACAAATAGCCATGGAACGTTACAGCATTCGGCAACGCGAAGAAATTGTGAAAATTTATTATCAAAATGGATCATCTGTTCGCCAAACCTTCCGTGTGTTGCGTGAAGTTTACGGTGTGTATAATCGTCCCTGCGAGAGAACGATTCGGCGTTTGATTGATCAATTTGAAAGAAGTGGTTCTGTCAGCGATCAAAGAACGCCTGTATGTAATCGACGTAAGCGCTCCAACGAAAACATAGGCGCCGTTCGTGAGAGTGTACGCGAGAACGGAAACAAATCGATTGTTCGTCGAGCGCAAGAATTGGAGCTTAGGCCGATCACAACTTGGCGAATTCTGCATCTGGACTTTAAGTTTCACGCTTACAAAATGGTGTTAACCCAAAAACTACAACGCAATGACCATAGGTTGCGCCGTGTATTCACTGACTGGGCTATGGAGCAATTGGAAACTGACCCGGATTTTTGTCGAAAAATCATCTTCAGTGACGAAGCCCATTTTTGGATGGATGGTTGTGTTAACAAACAAAATTGCCGCTATTGGAGCAATCACAATCCAACGCAGATTCAAGAACGACCACTTCATTCCCAAAAGATTACTGTGTGGTGTGGATTTTGGTATGATGGAATCATTGGTCCATATTTTTTCCAAGATGAAGATGGAGAAGCTCCAACTGTCAATGGAGAAAGATACCGGGTTCTTATAAGGAACTATTTTTGGCCTCAATTGGATGGTATGGATCTCGGAAACATCTGGTTCCAGCAAGATGGCGCCACATGTCATACTGCTCTCGAAACAATCGAACTTTTGAAGGAGAAGTTCAGAGGTTTCATCATTTCCCGTGGTGGTGACGTTAACTGGCCCCTGAGGTCATGTGATTTAACGCTGTTGGATTACTTTTTGTGAGGTTATGTTAAATCTCAAGTTTATGTCAACAAGCCAGAAACAGTAAATGATCTTATGAATAACATCACGCATGTTATTCATTAAGTGGATCTAATTTACGTTCTTCTGTCATTGAAAATTGGGCCAATAGTATACGCGCAATCCAACGAGTCACGGCAGCCACTTAACTGATGTTCTCTTCCACACGTAATGACATTAATTATGTTCCAAAATAAAAAAAGAAGTAAACCTCTATCATTTATAGAACGTGTTTTATTTAAGTTCAAAGATACGGCACTCTTGTTGACAGACCCTATATTTATCACAACATTTTAAAATAAAATTATAACCATCACAATATTAAGGCAACATGATATTCTTATATACACCTATAAAACCAACAATAAAAAATAAAAAAAAATGTTGCATGAGATTTGAACCCACCAGCTTACCATGAAGAACTGTCTTCTAACCACTCAGGTACAGTAACACTACATGTTTTTTTCTTTCTGGTTTTGTGTGTGATCAATGTGTTAATTGGCAAAGAACCTACCTACTGTGGTAATTCCATACATGTTGTGAAATCAATGTTTCCGTGTGTGCACAAAGTTCACTGATTGACTCGTACCGTCTGAGAATGGCTCATTTTTTTGTGGTCAAGACTGTGTCTGCCCTTATTTTTCCATTCCTTGTCACAATTTCTTTTTTTTTCTTCTTTTTTTGTAGTACAACGATTGAATTAAGTATCTATGAGAGCTTTGACTTGGTCCTAGCAATGAACAGCCAATAAAGAGAAAGGCCATACAAGGGCAACACTGAAAGCTTTTAGAAAATCAAACAAGGATTAGCTTTAAAACTTAAAGATTTTGTTTTTTAAAATATGTTTATATTAAATTCAACTTTAACATCAGTACACTGAGCCGAATTATTTCTCTTTTCAGGATCACAACATATCCAAGATTCATCACTAGTAACAATATCCCAAACCAAGTTTGAAGTGCTGCCTTGGAATTTTTCCAGAGTTTTTCTACACCAATCTATGTGGTGTTGACTGGGAGTCAGTTTATGCAGAATCCATTGACAACAAAATTTTCTCATGTCTGTTGATGTAAAATGCTTTGGATTTGACTCATACCAATGCCCAAATGAATTCATAAGATATCTGTCAATCTTCTTCTAGCATTGCTTGGGCAGCATCAATATTTTCATCAGTAACAGCAGTTCTTGGGTGTTCTTCACAAAATTCATCACTAAGAAAAAATGAATCTCTTTTGAATTTGCTGTATCAATTATAAATTGTTGCTCTGATGGGGCTTCTTCACCAAATACATTTCTAAGCGCTCTTCACATTGTTTAGGCATTAATGATGATTTAAAATCATAAAAAAATCAGAGCCCAGAAATCTTCTCTAGTCAAATTCATTTTGGGTGAATACAAAATCTTTAAATGACAGTAATTAACAAACTGTTAGAGCAAATTGAACAAGCTACACAGCAATCAACTCATAAAAATTAGAAAGTAGTTGTCAAATATAGAGAAATTTCATTTGTTTTTAGAAACATGGCATTCTAAAAATTTTCAGTAACCCCCTCGTAAATGTTTATGAGTATTGGGTTGAAGCTGCTGAATAAATATCACAAAATTTATGATTGCAGTGAAGTATTTTATGCTAAATTTGCTGGAAGATAGGCAACGCTTTCACTTATCAGAATTTTTAATTTTATGAATCAAGTTATGTATCCGCAAACGTGATATCCGAGTGAAAGTCTTTTCACAAACACTGCATTTGTAAGGTTTTCTACCATCATGAATAAAATTATGCATTTTTAAAGATGAGAACCACATAAAGCTCCTTTCACAAACTCTACACTTGTAAGGTCTTTTGCCCTGATGTATCATATTATGCTTTTTCAATGCTGACAATTGGTTAAAACTTTTTTTACACATTTCACATTTGTGCGGTTTTTTGCCTTCATGAATTAAAGTGTGTCTTTTCAAGCCTGAATCACTGAAAAAACTCTTTCCACAAATGTCACATTTGCATGGTCTTTTATCTTCATGGATCAAACTATGCACTTTCAAGTGTGAAAGTTGAGTAAAGGTTTTTTCACAGATTTCACACCTGTGTGGTCTTTTGCCCTCATGAATCAAATGATGTCGTTTCACATTTGATGTACGCGTAAAGCTTTTACCACAGATTTCACATTTGTAAGGACTTTTGCCCTCATGAATCAAATAGTGCACTTTCAAATTTGAAAATCTTATAAAGCCTTTCTCACAAATTTCACATTTGTATCGTTTGTTACCCTCATGAATCAAACTATGTTCTCTCAAACTTGACATCTGGGTAAAGCTCTTCTCACAAACTTCACACTTGAATGCCCTTTCATTTCCATGAAGTAAACCATGCGTTTTCAAATGATTCATCTGTACAAAGCTCTTCTCACAAATTTTACATTTATAAGGTCTTTTTCCCTCATGAGTAAAATTATGTCTTCTCAAGTTTGATGCACGGGTAAATTTCTTTCCACAGATTTTACACACAAAGGGTTCTTTGAGCACATGAACTAAACTATGCTTATTCAAATAAGACTCTCGAAGAAAGATCTTTCCACAAACTCTACATCTGTGATCCGATTTCTTCAAATGGATTAAATTATGCCTTTTCAAGTCTGAAAAACTAACAAAGCTTCTTTCACAAACTTGACACTTGTGTGGTTTGTTACCCTCATGAATAAAATTGTGTCTTTTTAAGTTCGAAGCACGAGTAAATCTCTTTCCACAGAGTTTGCACATATAGGATCCTCTGTCTTCATGATTCAAATTGTGCTCTTTCCAATCTGCAAATCTTATAAAGCTTTTTTTACAAGTTTCACACCTATATTGTTTTTTAACCTTAGGAATTGTGTTATGGCTTTTGGAATGTGTTGAACTAGCATCACAACTCTTCCCTGCAAATTCATTTTCATGTGGCGATTTACAGCCGAGAATATAGGTATTTGTTTCCAAGGAGTGTGTCTCAATGGCATTGTTTCCTTGAACTTCATTAACACTGGTTCTGTCAAGATCAGGGCAGTCTTCTGTCATTTTTAAGCAGTGCTTGTCATCTAAAGTTGTACCAGTAACATATGTAGAAACTTCATCATTGTATATAGCCTCTGAATGTAACCTGAAATGCAGCAGGAAAAGTAATTAGAGGATACTCTGGAGCACAGAAAGTGAAACCTGTAAAAAACCTAATAGAAATATGCACTCATTAAAACAAAAAGTGTATAAAAATGCAGTTTACTCATTAAATTAGTATTACTTTATATTACAATCCAAAGGATACATAACAAAGCCTAGAACTTATTTTTAAAGCCATAATAGCTATGAAAATTTTGTTATTGATGTTTTTAGAATTATTTCCCTCCATTTAATTTGGATTCTTCAGGAGGCAAAATAATGTTTTGTCATGATTACATTTTGTTTTAACAGCATAGAAAAGTGAGTTATTCAGTGGTTGTTTCAATTTCAATATTCTTGCTTCATTTTGGAGATGCTTGCTGTTGCACATGGAGTATGATTATGCTCTCATCAGGGCCACCCATGGGGCGGGGATTTGGCACAAGTTGTGCCATCAGGAATATTTTTAGGGGAGAATTCAAAACGTTGGAGAATACAAAAATATTGAAGTAAATTAATAAAGGCAATATTTATTACAATTTTTAATTGAGTACTGTAATTGTTAACTCAGTTTGTATCTTTAAGTTTGTTGATCTTAAGGTCAAAAGTAATCTTAAGTAAAACTCGTACTGTATGGTATAATGGTGCATATCAAATTATAATTTTTGAAATGTATAAAAGGAACTATAGCATTATAGGTAGGTATGTAGTTGTTCAGATCGTATAGGATTATTACACGTATTATATTGGTCTATTTAGATAGATTCAATAGGATATAATGAAATACAAAGTAATAAAATACACCATCTGTCAAATATTTTTGTTTGAGTTTTTTGTGTAAATATTACTACCTTTTATTGATTTTAACTTTGCAATTATTTCTTTAAGCTTGTATGTATACATACCACAATAGCTACTATAGTACCTATAAGACAGCCCCTTTGCGAAGCTTTCCAGTAACATAGTAAAGGAATTAAATAATTTAAATTGAGCTCTCAGAAAAATTGGGGAGGAAGGGCGATTGTTCTGGGGGACATAGTCTTTGGGGGCGGGATGAGCACCCCTTGCTCAAACTATACTTTTTATGGTTATATTGGTCCTTTTAAAAGAGATTTAATATTACTTTGCCTTTTCTTCATGGCTTTAATACATTGCTATAGATCATGCAAACCATTTTATAATCTAAGAATTACAGAAATTACATATCGAGCTATAAAAGCTGACTATGAAGGAACCACACAACTGGGTCCACTGACATTATGGTATGCTCATATATTTTGAATACTGGAAGTCAATATGACAAAATGATGTGACTACTGCAATTTGTAATGAGCAATTAGAGTACTGATACTTTTCAAAAGATATCGGGTTACTCAATGGATATAAGCTCTGTGTGCATGTACACACTGAGGCCAAGGTCAAATGCTGTAAAATGACACCGTCCTCAGCTCTCTAGCTCAATTAGGAGAGCTCCTAGAGGATTTCAAAAAAACTCTGTTCACGGTTTCTTGGTCAATTTTTGAAAACTTTACATAACTGTAATTAAAAAATGAGCAGACATGTTGATGAATAGTCAGTGCCAAATTAAACCTAATATGATGAGGTAAATTTCCTTTAGTACCTTCCAAGGATGTGACTGAGGATTTTCAAGAAAATTTCCAACCCCAAACTACCCTTTACATGGAACATGTTTCGATTTTTGATTTTCTAAAACATGGCTCTAACCATTTCGATTAAAATACTTACCTTATATTAAAGATATTTATATGATAAATAAAATGCATATCTTGAATTTTCTGGGAATAGCCGGTGAAATCCTCTTTATTGTGAGCAAATTTTGTATAATCTTGTATAACTGGTAAACATTAAGCAATGCAAGAAAACGTTCTGCACAAAAATTGTAGATCTCTTTAAAACATAGAATTTAATTCAAATAACTTTTTTTTTGTGGCATAGTAATTTCTGAGATATGCATTTATTAATGGTTTGAATTGTTCAATACTTTGTCATTCTTTTTAAGTCCTGGGGATATTAAGCTGTTTCTTGCGAATGCATGGAAAGAGTCGGGTATTTTAATGCCAGCATATAGCCTTCAGTTCTTAAACATTTGACTGTTGCAATTCCCTCTGCATCCTAACGAAACGTGTAATGTACCTATTTCTGCAAGGTTTATCTCAGTTAAAATAAACTAGATAGAAAAATAAGCTTCTGTAAGAATAGTTTGCATACCACTAATAAACAATAGAGGGGTAGAGAATGTTATGTATAGGTAACACATCAGATTTTTTATTCTTTACTGTTAATTTCAAACCACAATGAAAGAATATTTACAATTAATGAAATTAAAAAAACAAATAAAGGAAAATGATTGGATCGATACTAAATATCAATATTGATTTTCAACTACCAATCCTAGACATTTAATAGTTTACAAAAATAGACTAGAGGCAATAGCTTCTTCAGGACATTCTTTTTAGTTTCTAGGCAGTAAACACTTATAACCAATTTTGCAATAAATTCTATGACAGTCGGTTTTGCACTCTTGAATTGGCAGGAACTTTTGTTTTATTAAAGCTATAGATTATAAGTCAAAGCTAACAGCAACAACAACTATGAAAATTTGTTTCCCTTCTTACATAATTATTCATGTGAAAATTTACATTTAAAGATTTTTCTAACCAAATACTAGCAGAGTATACTTCTATATTATGCAACCTGGAAAAGTATCATAGGACTTCTTTCTTTTTCATAATTTTTTTTCTACTGGAGACACCAAATTTCACTTGACATATAAATAACATGCTTCTTTAAATTGGATATATTGTGTGACTTACCACTGTGTGAAAATAGCCTTTTACTCTCAATGCTCTGGTGTTATTAGTTGTGTCCATTTCAAAATAGTTCCACAATTTACTTGTATTTTATTTAATATCACTGATATTACTACTGTGCATAATGTAACACAATGAATGGCACAAAATATTTACTGAAACCCAATAATCAGTGTGGGCTATGCTTATGCAGAGAGAGTACCTGAGTATGACTGCAACCACAAACAAATGGAAGGAAAATCAAATACCTTCAGCAGCTGAGTGACCTCGTGTCTCAAGTCTAACACTGTTAGTCACTGGAATAAGTAAATGTAAAGGTTGAGTGTAAGCCACCAAGCCAGGCAAGTGGAGAAACAATGTGATGTAATGCGTCAGGTAAGCGCTGGTTACATTTACCCTTTGCCTATTATTTTGTATCTTTTCATTCTGGTAAGTGAAATGTAGCTTTGATTCATCTACAAAATATGTAGTCAAGGCAGAAGCCAGAATAATAAGTACAGCAATACTTCATGCTTGACTTCTTTCTTTCATCCTTTTCTAGTGTAAAATGAAATGCAACTGCCAGTAATGGTGTCTGGAACAGAAATGTGAAAGTTAAACATTTAGAAATATTGAAAAAGTATTGAAGACTTATCACAAAATCTACTGAGTACTGAAGAGTATCAAGGCATCAATGGTATCGTAAGAAGAAACGAAGACTATTGTGAGTTTTGAACTGTGACATGGATGAGAATTACCAGCCTATTTCTTTACCAGTTAATATGATCTAGGTGTAAGGAAGATCTATGATTCATATTGGAACTATTCAGAGCACCACCATCGATTAGAGAATCACACTTGGTGCACAATGCTTTTGTTTATATTTATGTTTTGCTATCAGAAGGTGAAGATAAACATACAAATTGTTTCTTCTACATAATAAAATAGCAATCATACCTTGTAGATTCTGATGAATTGGACTCTTCATCGATTTGATCCATCCAAGAGGTTGAGTCCTAAAATAAAAGACAATAAAAGTATGTTACATTTAATACCTATGTCCTTATGTGTAGACATCCAATTAAAAATTGGATGCTTATATTATGTTCTATAAATTCAGGATGGGAATTATACAATATAAAATTAGTGTAATTAGCAATTTTAAACTTCCCATGCTGCACTACACCTTATAAGGACAAATAATCACAAATGAGACTGATCAGCATTTTCTTTTCTACTTCTCACCTTATACAAACATTAATTGAGTTTTATTTATGGATGATCTTTTAACTACATGGTTCTTAGTGTCCCATTCTACATTGGGCCTGAAAGACTAGAAATTTTGCTTAGAGGCCTCTTTATAAGGCTTGAGATTCTTTTGCATGCCATAAATCTACAACATGGGACCACCAGCTTTACTTCCCTTCCGAAGGAAGCTATGCTAAGGATTTTTATACCCGATAAAATTCATTGTCCTCTGCTGGGTTTGAACTCACGACTTTAGGAACCATGGTACCCCTAGACCACAGAGGACCTTACACAGGAAGTACTGCATTCTACCAAAACTTCAGTAACAAGATTAAACTAAAGATATATATAATTGAAGACAACAAGACCAAAAGAAGCATTATTCGACAAAGGCATACATGTGTGATCAGTGTAACTCAAAGTTGTATAACGTTAAATTTGTTACATTTATTCTGAAGCTCTAACAGTGAAGATGCATAATTTATTATACATGAACAGGTGAACTAATCCA
The DNA here is from genome assembly GCA_030765065.1 of Deroplatys truncata. Classification (NCBI taxonomy): domain Eukaryota; kingdom Metazoa; phylum Arthropoda; class Insecta; order Mantodea; family Mantidae; genus Deroplatys; species Deroplatys truncata. Next base: position 78,918,244 of record CM060976.1, on the reverse strand, counting down.
CACACTAATCTACTTTTAAAAGCTAAGACATGTTTCAAGAGTCATTATTCCCAACATCAACTGTAGACCTACAGGGTGAGCCAAAAAGCTATGAACTGGCTACGCGGTGTTTTTCCTGTCTGCGTCCTCAGCGCTCGCTGCCGTCTGCTGCTATCATAGAAAGGCGCGGATGAAAACATACAACATTTTTAAAACTACTTTTAAAGGCTTTACTTACCAACTTTATGAAAGGAAATGCTGAAAATGACCACTGTCTTCCATACATTTTTGGCACCTCTTTAGGAAACTATCCATCACTCACTGTAGTTCATGTTGAGAAATGCTGGCAATTTCCTGGTGGATATTTTTTTTAATTCTTCCAGGGTGTGTGGGTTTGTCTTGTATACTTTGTTTTAAGTTACCCCAGAGATAGAAATTGCAGGGGGTTAGATCGGGGGACCAAGGGGGCCACAAATCTGTACTAATAATTCTGTCCTCAAACATACTTTCAATTTTTCTCACTGAAATATTGGCCGTATAAGCTGTTGCAGAGTCTTGTTGAAAAAAAGCAAAATCATGCTCCCTGGCTGTTAATTCTCTAAAAAAAAAGAGAGGGGGCAAAATTGTATTCACATATGTATGGGCTTCAACTGTTGACTCGAAAAAAATTGACAAGTGATGGATAGTTTCCTAAAGAGGTGCCAAAATGTATGGACAACGATGGTGGCCAGTTTCAGCATCTCCTTTCATAAAGTTGGTAAGTAAAGCCTTTAAAAGTACTTTTAAAAATGTTGTATGGTTTTATCCGTGCCTTTCTATGATAGCGGCAGAGACAACAAGCGCCAAGAATGCGGACAGGAAACACACCGCGCAGGTAGTTCGTAGTTTTTTGGCTCTCCCTGTATTAAGTGCTTACAATGAAAACAATAGTTCAGAAACATGTCCCAGTTTTTAAAATGAGTTAAGTGTGTACACCACACATTCATTGGCAATTCAAATTTGTTACTTAAGATGGTAAATTCAAAGGAATCAAGACAATTTTCAGGAAATTTGCTTTATTTGGAAAAAATTACATAAAATATACCTACACTGAAAATCACACGAACAGTTATAATTGTTCACCTCATAACTATGAGTTAAATTTGTCTGAACCAAACAGAATATAATTGAAGATACAGCAAAATCATCAGAACTATAGTACTAGTAGCAAAAGTGCAAAAGATTAATAAATCAAAGATGATTAGCAAGATGGTTAAGATGGTAGTATCTGTCGCTCACATTCAGAGATTTCATATCCCTTGTACCAATTACATTGACTGTTTCTTTTCTATTTTTTCTGCAGTTTCCTTCAGTCCTGCAATTCTTCAGAAATTACTGGATTGGATATTCAAAATTACAACTCAAAATTCCACCCAAAGAACAAAGTAAATAGAAATGAAATAGTTGGTACATGAAACCAACTATGCATATCAGCAAGTTAACCAAGCAGATGGTACTACTGGCATCACACTGGTGTATGCACTCTACTGACACAGGTGGCCAAGCTTGTTAATGCACCAACTCATGTGTAGGTCTGCAGTTCAAATCCTGCCAAGACCATCCTCCCTGACAGGTTTTTTCCAAGTTTTCCTCAGTCATAAATGGCAAATGGCGGGAAGGTACTTTAAACTTAGGCCTGGAACATTTCCTTCCCAAAAATGTATTTATAAAGTGATTCAGTGTCCACTGCTTATGGTGCCATATGTAGTAAGAATGGGCTTTAGACACTACAGAAAAAGCACTAGAAGTTAATTCAAAAGCAACAAACTATATGGCACAGGAAGGTTTTGTGTATTTTGTTTCAATACAATCTATGAATTTTAAGTTAGCTTTTCATGAATTACAAATAATGTAAATATTCTAACTGAAACAAATGGAAATTAAAACTAATGCTCCATGCAATCAAATTTGCTCTAAATTAATTCAACAATTCCATTGAAGAAATTTGTTTCTTAAATATATATAAAAAACCATGTTAATAGTCTATCTGCTTTCTGCAACCTTGATAAATGTAGGTGTACAACCTTGTAGAGAAGTTGTTATAAAAGTGTAATTAGATATTCCACGTTGCCATTATTTCTGTGTTGTAGCAGGAAAATACAGCCAACTTGGCAGACTGGAAGCAAGCTGTTGACCAACTAAGTCACTTACGCATAAGCCCTCAACTCATATATACAGATTTCCATATTGCATTTACTCATACCTTTGTCAGAGGAAATATTAAAAATGATACCTTGTATTGCCACACATCTCTTTTTGATAATGTTTGCATTCACACACTTTAATTGCTCACATTTAATTGCCGCATTTCTCTTATTATATTGTCTTTCAGCTCTTCTAATCTGTTATTTTTTATTTATTGTATGTTTAATTTTTTAAATTCACGAATTATCAGGTACTAACTTTTGGCCAGTTCTAACACTGTGGCTGTTAACCAGAAAAAAAATAGGTCAGGGGAGCCTGCTACTGACACATAATCTCATAACACTGGAGCTGGTATGCTCCCTCGGCATGGCACAAAAGTAATGCCACTGTAGCATTCATGAATACTAATAGACTGAATGAAAACCCTTGAATTCTGTTATATGGTAAACTGAAACAAATGTATCAATTATGTTCTTACCGCAAATTGATATAAACGGTATTGTTTTCCAATAATTCTGCGATTCCCATAACATTAATTTAATTTTCTGCACTTAGAGTATAAAGTAAGATTTTTGGCAGGCAGTATATTTGCAGTAAAGTGAGGTTACTTGTTTTTGGGTATCATTTGGCTTTGTTGATTTTATTGCAGCTTCTGTTACAACTTATCCAACTTTGGATACAAAAAATTTCAAAGGAATGAATAATACTTTTGTATAGTCACATCTTTTAGAAGCAGTTTCTCAACCCTATTAGTGCAATCAGAAAGTTGACTTGGCAACGTATCTATTTATTATGCCTGAGTGAAGTTTTCCTTATTCTGAAATGACAAATAATAGATAACTCTTAGCTGCCTTTTGATGTAACTTTATTGCTTATGTAATATGTTTTTACGTAAATTATTAGAACTTGAAGATCTTATGTTGTGCTGCTTTTGTTTTGTTTGGTTACATAATTTTAACTGCCCCACGTATGGGAGCCAATTTGCAATGGTTTTAATGTTATATTTATTTAACATTATTGTAGCCCCACGTTGTGGTAGCCAATTTGTAACGGTATTACTTACAAATGTTTGTTTACATCACGTGTGTTGAAGCCATCTTGTGACATCATTCATTTGTTCGGTTTGTAGCTCCATCTAGTGTTAGCAATTTGTGGTACCTAGTATCAGTGTTTGAAAGAATTTTAAGTTTTGTTTATTGTCCTCCGGCTAGCTATTATCTTATCTTGGGTCGAACATGTGTCTTGATCAGGGTTGTGTAAACGGAAAAGAATCTTTTATCCAAAAAGAACACTGATGAAGAAATTTGTTTTATAATTTTTATTGTCGAACACGTTCACTATCACTTTTACATATTGATCTAGATACTCGCCAAACTGAAACTGTTATAATAACTTCTTACTGATCAATTTTAATCAACGTACTTCAACCTTTTGTATAATTAACTTTACCATATTTTAGATCTTTCATAATTCTGCTGCGCGTAACTTGTGAATCTATATCCGATGTATGACGAACTGACTGACTGAAGACGACGTGTAGTGTACACAGATTTTTGATGAACTGAGCATGAAGCTACCTCTAACCTACCCTATTTATAATCCTGCATCCAGATACGCCTAAAGATTATAACTGAACTGCTATTGGCTAATAAAACGCGCCAACATTAGCGTCTATCTTAATATCCAATTAAAATTATGAATACATATGATTTAGGGAGAAAATATTCCAGAAGGTTCTAAACGGAAAAACGTGCCAACATTACGTAACTTCCTCGTTTCCAATAATGATAAACAGCTCACCCCCCCTCTGCATTATTGCGCTATTATTGACAGTTTCAGTAAGGTCGTATAAACTTACTTCTCAACAATAATTACATTCAACAAACATCTCAAATCAATGTCACATAAAAATGCATATTCATATTACAATCATTATTTACATTTAAGTAATTTATGATACAAATTACTGCATCACTTTGGAAATCTGGCTCATTTGAGCATTCATTAATAGCCATCACTTTTCATTAGCACTGTAGACTTGAAATGTCATAACTGATAAGAGAAGCTAAGCTATTACAAAAAAAGCCTCATTCTCTTCAGAATCAAGTTCATCAACAATACCATTGAAACTGTCATGAATGTAACAATAAACCAAACACTAAATAGGTAATTTATTATTCTGTGCTTAAACCATTACTCATTTATTATTATTTTATTTATCATTTACATAAACTACTTATCAGTTTTCAGTAGCTGAATTATCATGAAATTTAATTTCACTAAATTTTATGTTCTCTCTTTTAACTTCTGAAAGGGACTTCTTGGTCTATACTACCTAGATCTTCGTCCTTTTCCAGAAGGTGTTTTGTTCATCTCTAGGCAAGATTATTTTTAAAAACGTTTAAAACATAATGAGTGGGAAATTGAAGCACTTTTATACTTCACTCAGTTATTTTGATCAGAACATGTTTCAAGAGCATTTGCTCTCATCCTCAGCAGCAAAGTGACTGATAGATGAACAAGAAGGAGCTTCCCTTGATGTGCTGGCATCTGGTGTTGAAAATTTGTCCTATCCAGAAGGTGGGGTTATGAATTTGCTTAGCTGATCTGGAAGGGGACACCAAAGTTCAATACCTATCCAGTCTTTGTTCTTCTGGATATGTATTTTCTCCCAAGTTGACAGTTGGGCTGCATTGTTGGTACATTTCAAGAGTTTGGCCACAGGCTTGATTTCATGGGCTTCTATTGTTGATTTATCAGTCTGTTTGTATTTGGCATTTCATAAATGTTCTTCGAATCTGGTTTCCAAGTTACGTTTAATTTTTCATAATTGTTGTTGTTGTTCAACAATGGCACTGGGGATTAATTGATCTGCATCATTTTCCCTCTGGCTTCCCAACATAAAGTCTGTAAGTTATCACTTTTAAGGCCTTTGCATTTGACGAGATGTTGTTTGTTCAGGATGACATCATCTTCACAGAGAGTGCACTTGAGTGTAGATAGGCTTCCTAACTTGTAGAGGTGTTCTGCGAGGCAATCGTGGCCAGTTGCCGTCCTAAATAAGGCCACTGCAGTCTTCCTTGGCATTTTTTGTATATCAACTCTATCTTTAATATTCTTATCTTTATCTTTTAATTTATCTTCTTTATCAAGTCTCTGCTGTCTTTTGAAATATTGTTTAATGTTATTTAATTGTTTATTTATTTCTATTTGTCCTACAGGTTTTATTTGTTGTATTGCACCTTTCTTCACTAATTGATCCGCATGTTCATTACCCAAAAGTCTGACATGAGCTGGGATCCATTGTAGACTGCCATGATTTCTAGTTTAACTGCTTTAATTAAGCTTCTTATTTCTTTAATATTTCTTGTTGTTTTATTATTGTAATTTACTATTCCATCTATGGCTGATTTTGAGTCTGATATGATGACTATTTGTTGTTTTATGTATGGTCTATATAAAATGATCTGTAATGCTGCTTAATTCTCCATCATAGTGGTTTGACATTTCATCTAATGTTAGATACTGTGCAAAATGTTTACAGTATACTCCTGCACCGGCATTTTTTTTATTGATGAGGGATCCATCTGTATATATTCGGAGCCATTCTTTTTCTGGGTATCTTTCATTTTCCGTAGCTATTGCTATGGCTCTCATTTCATGTGGTATATTGTTTTGTTTGTGTATTGTATATATCAGGTCATTCTGATATTGTATATTAACATATTCTATTGGACTCGTTACCTCTGTTGAAATTATATTTGTTGTAATTATATTCTTGTATTTAAAGTTATTAATATATGTTCTGAAGCTTATTTGAGTTTTTAAATTACTTATAGTATCTGCTGTGTGGTACCATTTGTATCTGTTTCTATTGACTTGCAGCTTTTGTGCTAGAGGGAAATAACGTAGTGCACCTCCACGTGGTGTTCCCTGGGTAACGCTAAATGGACTACAACACAGGCATGCTTCCCAAGCCAAACATTTTTCATAAATGTATACATTTAATATGTATATTTGGTGGCAAAAACCAATCTGGTATACAGCTGCACATTTTTGGGGTGGAATTTTGTCATTGAGTGAACTGCATAATAGGTTTTTTATACTATACCTGTGTATATCGTAAAATTTATGAATGGCTTGAATTTTTTTCTTTATTGAGTGTAGTTTTCAATAGAAAGGCTTACCAGAGAAATGGATAGCTCCAGTTCAGTAATTGATGTTCATGTTATTTGAGCAAACCTCAAATAACATGGCTTGGCATGAATAGGCTTGAGGTTATTTCAACCTTAAAAACTTTAATGCAAGTTATTCCGATCATAATGTTACAATATCAAGTTTAATTAATATATTAAACATTATCAACACATCTAGGCCTCAAGCACAATACAAAAGTGTTTTTCTAATAAAAATATGTTATATTTTTATATACTACTAAGCAATGAAGATTGGTCAGATGTGTGTGTGTGTGTGTGTGTGTGTGTGTCTATATATATATAGATACACACACACATTATACAGGCTATGTCATAAACACTGTCCATTGCATCACATCATATAAATTTTGGCTGAAATGACTACTTTGCACCGCTGTGTGTGCAGTGACTTGCACTCATAGTGCAACAGTGTGCGCATTAGCCTTCAGTGGTGAGGGTCCCAGGTTCAAATACTGCCACTTGAAGGTGCTTCTTTTTATGTTTAGTAAATTTAACGAGAACTGATAGTATGTGTCATTTCACTTAATTAGTTTAATTATGTGAATTTCATTAAAACACAAATTGTTACTTGTTAGAATATGCTTTAATGAATATCATAAATAAAGGCAAATATCACTGTAATTATAATTTACAAACATAAGGCATCATTAAATAATATTTTATTATTTAAAGCTATTCTTTCATACAAAAGAAAGCTAATAAATTGTCCTGAGAGTTTACAAAATGCAGTAGGTACATATAAACTAGATAACGTTTGCAAGCCCATATTATGATTTTTGTGAAGCTATCTGGTTCCCAAAGTAGTGCATTTAACGTGACTATGACATCATGCCGGACCATCACACAGATAAACCTTTACAATTTACCCGTTTTCTCCATGTGGTTGTAACAGGTGTTCGAACTAGCCACCATGCCGGTGGATGCAACATCTCAGTCTAACCATCATCGCCAGCCTAACCAGGCGCAACATGACCAGTGTGATGTCACGGCAAGCTAAGATGATGCATTCCCTGAGCTATTGAGGGGTCATTGGCCGCTCCTGGTACACGATATCTTTAAGATAATCCCATAAGAAGAAATCTAATGGAGTTAGATCTGGTGAGCATGCTGGCTACCCTATTGGTCCATGCTGCCCGATCCATCGCTCAGCATAGGTGGCATCAAAATAAACCGTTACATGATGGGTCGAATGAGCTGGCATCCCATCATGTTGGTACCACATAGTTAGTCAGTTGTGCAATGGCACCTCATCCAGTAGAGGTACAGGTGGTGTTGTAGGAAGTGGATATAACGATTCCCAGTGAGTTGGCAATCATAAAAACACGGGCCTATTAGATGATCATCGAATATACCAGCCGAAACATTGAAACCTCAATGGACTTGTAAGGTCACCTCTTGCATCCAATGTGGGTTTACAGTGCTACAGTAATGCATGCTGTGGTGATTTACATGGCCTGTGTTGTGGAACTCTGCTTCGTCTGTAAATGACACAGTTGCCAAAAAATGTGGATCTTGTTCAGTTTGTCATATGATCCACTTAGCAAACGCCACTCTCCATCCATGGTCCGGCTGCAGTAGCTTCTGGTGTAGTTGAAGATGATAAGGGCGAAACTTTGCATGATGTAGTATTCTCCATGCAGAAGATTGGCTAATACTGAAATGCCTGTGAATGCCCCTCGTACTACAATGCAGATGCGAATGGCACAGTCAGTCACACGATCCATCGTTGCTTGATCACAGACGGGTGATCTCTTTGTGGATGTGGTGTCTTGTACACTGTTCCTGATTCCAGAAGGCAATTTGCAACAACTTGCAAAAACGTGTGATCTGTAGGAAGTGTTCTCTGTGGAAACCTCTGTTGGTATAGACGGCATGCCTCCATTACATTCTGCTGTGCTTCTCCATAAACTAACAGCATGTCCCGATACTCTCTATTTGAAAATGAATGGCTGAACTTCGTTTTTATAGGCAAATCATTTGTTAAGTGGAAAGAAATTGATTTGCTAGAACATTCTCAAAACATGAACAGAAATGAATAAAAATCTCATTTATTTGCAGGTGTGATTTGAGCTTCTGACCTTCATCATGATATTCCAGCATGTGCGCTACTACAGCATCTTAATGAGCACCACCGTAGTCCTATTGAGCGGACTGGTGAATGCAGTGTCAACACCTGAATTTTGCATTGTCTGTAAAATGCAGGGTTGCCTAGTTATCAATCTGCAGGATGAGTAGACTCATGGGGGGGGGGGGGGGGTGTGCGTGCGTGTGTGTGTGTGTGTGTGCAAGAACTTCAATTGGGCTGCAATTATAGAATTAAATTGCTCTCATAGCATTAAAATGTTCTAATTTTTCTTGCATTTGGTAAATCTGTCAATTATAAGTCATCGGATTCTAATGAATTTTTGTATTTGCTAAATCCCTTTATCAGTATAACATACTTTTCAGAATAAAATATAAATCTTAAGATTTTTTAAAGTACTTTATACTGAGATTCCACTGTATTAAGAAATAATGAACCTATTTTTTGCCTATTAGAAAATGCTGGTAGCTTACATAACATGAAAACTGGTGATAATTTTTTTCAGTAAGGTGATCATATGCGTTACACTGTATTTTTCAGCAATCATACCTTTATCTCATCCTGTAAGTCTGTATCTGAGACAAAAGGATCTTCTGGTTCACTCTTCAGAACAGCAGATGGCATTTCTACCCACCAGGGCTCCTCTTTAATTTCTATTTTTCCATCCATTTCAAAAGCGTTATTGTATATGATGCTCTAAGGTCCCATAAAAATCTGAAGGAAAAGAGAAAAATTTTGTACAAATCCCAATTATGAAAACAACAGAGAATAATGTGACACAAAGTTGCTTAGTACTAACTCAATAAAATAATAGGCTAAGAAACTTGACATATCAAGACATGTTTAAATCCATTATCAGTAAAAAGTGCATATACAAAGTATTTCTCCATCAGCAATTCAAAACAGAGCAGCACTTCAGCCAGTATGAGTTTTAATAACTATTAATTTATATTTAAAGATGTTACAAATATAATTTACTCCATATTTTTCAAAATACTTGAGCAAAACAAAAGCTGAAAACACAGTGGCCAGAAAACATATATATCACTAAAGTACACGTTACTATTTTTAATTGTATATTAGAATTACTATATATATCAGCATTTAACGTAAGTGTACAAGATGAACAAAGCAGATTGGTTACTCCATTTTGTGGACTGTAGTATTACAAATGAATGCCCTGCTGTTTCCAACTCATGACAATGTGTTGATATAAGATTGAATGCTTACACATTGTGTTGTTTGTCCTCAGTAAGAAATGCTAACATAAACATGTCTGAAAATCATACAGAATTGTTTTCTAGTATGAGTAGAGACAAAGGAAGCAACAAATAATATGTCTACATTTACTATGCTGCTTCAAGAACTTAGTTGGAGGTTTTTTTGTTTTTTTGTTTACTTCCTGAATCCATAAAAGATGTTTTTAGAAAAAGGCCCATGTGTGTATGAACAGCATAACTCAAAAATGTAGTCAATTAAAGTACAAAACTTGGTACTTAAGTTCAGGGTCTTCCAAGGATGCAACACAACAAGTTTCAAGAAAATTCTCCCATCCCAAACTACCCTTTATATTATAAAATGTCATTTTTTTTTTTATTTTCTCAAAAATGGCTCTAATGGTTTTGATTAAAACATCATATATTTAAGAGATTTACATGACAACAAAATGTATACCTTGAATTTTCTGCAAATAGCCTGTGAAGTGCTCTTCATTCTGCATGACTTTTGTGTAGTTTATAAACTGTAAGAGAGAGACAAAATCTTACTACACAAAAAGTGCAAATCTCATTAAAGCACACAATTTATGAATCTACAATTTTTTGTGGCATTAATTATTTCTGAGTTATTCTTTGTTGTTGTTTTGAATTTTCAAATACTTTTATCTTTTTCTTAACTGCAAATTGCTATTCATTCCCCCCCCACCACATTTTCACGAAAAGAGAATGGAATTTCAAAGTCATCACATTGTGAGCAACTTTGAAAAGATTTGTCTATTGCTTTAACTTACTGTATTATTCTTATATCTACAACAAAATGTGAAAATGTGTAATGAAGGTTTATCTGTATTAAGAAGTAAAAGATAGAAGAATAAGCTTTTGTAAGAATAGTTTGCAGAAGAGTAAGAAGAAATGTCTGTGAATGCAACACATTACACTTTTTATCCTGAGATCTGAGCAAACTGCAGCGTATGTCATGGTACAGAGATTATCATGGGCTGTAACATGCATATTTATCTCATTCAGAAGCAATGTAAGCAAACAAAAACAAATTGCCTTTGCACTAAATCAATAAAACTGTACCAATATCATATGTGCAAAACGAATTATTTAATGCCTAAATAAACCATAATGTAGTATGAGAGTCACTACAAAAATTTTGTGGTATGGGAAAACTAAATGGATCGCACCATTGGATAGTCACATTCTTTGTGAATAAAATGGTGTAGCAGTTTGTGTTCCTCTCCCCTCTCACAGTCCACAGTGCAAGGTTAACAACCTCTAATGTTGTGACAGCCATTTTCCAGAATGGAGGTGGAAAGATAGCACTTTTGCGCAATGATTTTAAAAACAGTTTAAATGAGATCAAAAGTCTTGAGCACTTTTGGGGATACTGCTCCTTCCCATGCCAAGTCTTTTGGTGGTCTCAAGAATTTAAAAGAGGCCAAACTTCTTAAAGGACAAGATTAGGAGTGGTCGTCCATCTGGAGTGATTGTCAGCAGTGACTGAGGAAAACATAGCTGCTATGGAAAAAATGGTCTGCAAAAACAATTGATTGACATTTAAAGAAATTGAGGCAACTACATAGATTGGATTGCCAGCAGCTTCTAAAATATTGCATGACTATCTCCTTGTGAGGAAGGTGCCCCACAATTTAACTGATGTGCAAATGGTGATCTGATATTGAATGGTGTGAAGAAATGCTGACCAGATTTGATGGAGGCAATTCTCGGCAGATTTCTTACATTGTCACTGGTGATGAAACTTGGTACCAGTTTGACCCAGAGACTAAGCATCAGGCAGCTCTGTGGATCTTTCCAGATAACAATCTTCCAACCAAGATGGAACACTGGGTAGAAAATGGTGGCCACTTTCTTTTGTAAATCTCCTGATGTGGCTACCATTCCTCTTGTGGAACAAGGACAGTTACTGTGCACTGCTACATGACAGTTTTCTTACCACAAGTTTTCGAGAAGCTTCGTGAATTGCGTCCAAGGATGGGACTGTGAGGAATTCTGCTCCACCACAACAATGCCTCTGTGCACACAGCCAATGCAATGATCCAGTTTCTGGAGTCCACAGAGGTGAAGTTGATGCCTCAACCCCCTTACAGTCCTCATTTGTCTCCATGTGACTCTTTTTGTTCCCCACGGTGAAAAATCATATGCGAGGAAAGAGGTTTTCGAGCACTGAAGAAGCAGTTGCAGTGTACGAAAGTGAGTTTTTATGCCTACATGAAAATGAGTGGCAGGAGTGCTTTCAAAAGTGGTTTGAGAGAATAAGCAAGTGCATACAGTGTGGCAGTGAATACTTTGAAAAATTCCACCAGACTGATTTTATCAAGTGTAGTTTTTGTGTAACTCAAAACTTTCGTAGTGACCCTCATATGAAGTGTTAAATCTGCAACAAGTGTAACTTAAGGTTGACATATGGCACCTCTTCCTGTAATACATAATTACCAATATCCTAAATACAGTATGAATAACACAAGACTTTTTAACTTCTAATCCAATGCATATTTTGGCAGAACCATTCTGTCCCATTTGAAAGGCAGCAAGAATTAATGGAACAGTTCTGTCAATAATGCTGAAGAGTTTAAGAGCAGAAGAAAGGGTCTTATCATTTGGTAACAGGCTTTCAAGTAATAAATAGAGAAGAAACTAATTAGCCAACTAAGCATGGCAATTTTCATCAGTAAGGCCCATTTCAAACCAAGTGAGCCAAATCAAGACAGTACACTCACATTTAGATCTTCTTAGTTATACCACCCTTTTGTCTTCACACTATATTAACTCTTCAGTCAATAATGAAATTTTTTGATGGTGTACTCATATTGAGTGCAAAATACATTGAAAGCTCAGAAGGTAGACTGTACCAAGTATTTTGGATACATCCTAAATGCAAAATTATCTAATTGAGATTCTTTAGTGGTACATTTCTGACCTATTAAAGCATGAAGACAAATTTGACAACGCATCACTAGGAGTAATGCTTCTTCCAATTTCGGAGCCCACTACTACTAAGATCTGCTGGTAAAGACATGCATTTCACAAACATTGACCAGGAATTTTCAAAAGTAACCATTTTAATCAGATAGCTCGAGTACTTTGAAAAATGTTTATTATATGAAAAGGAAGGGGTACAGATGTCTCCCTTTAATCTACAATCACCATTGAAGAATTCACTGCACCACTTGCCTTAATACACATGGTAATGAGGTCAGTTTTGAATGAAGTTAACAGCTTTATTCTCAGCTAATACTGGTACATGCTTGTCATTGCTCTCACTTGGAAAATTGATGTGACTACACTGATGTTTGATATGAACAAAAAAATTCTGCATAAAATGTATGGCGTAAGACAAAGTCAATGCTCATCTAACAGTACTGAACATTTTATGTGGGAAATGAACTGATATAAGTTGTTGGCAAATCATTCTTGAAAATTAGTTATCTTTAGGCATGCATATTCTTATATGCACAATAAAACTGTTGTGTAAACTGGGGAAACCACACTCTGCATGCTACAACTGCCACTAGCATTTGACATATGAATTCTAGGTTCTTATATAATGCATATCGTATCCACAGTTCAAAACACCTGCCAATGAGATACCTACTGCACTTGTTTGTAATCTTAGGCATCTGTTTGCACATTTACAAGCTTGCAAAAGAACTAATAAACTTCAACCATCCAAGTTGCTTCTTCATTGTTAAATTCCAGATTTTCCCCTCTCGGCTGCAGAATAAATTTCACAAATTTTTGCATGACTTGCATTTCTCATGTCTCTATGCTGATAATGGCAACAATTTTAGCATGATATGGAGGCTTTCTGCTAGAAAATTTAGCCTGCTAAATTCTAGCTGCTTCCCTAACACCATGTGTCACATCTGCACACATTAAAATAATTTCTAAGTATAACTGATATGCAAATACTTTCATTTAACAACACTTGAACACAGCGCTCTTATGACCTAGTTTCACTTCAGGGTAAAGTGCAGCATGACTCAGGTGGTGATTGTGTTATGAATGATGTATATCTCTCTTCAGAACTATCAGATGTGCTATACCATGAAAATTAAATTCTATAAAAGCTTCAAAGTCAAATTATACAAAATAAGTTACATTTTTACAAACAAGATGCAGAGAAAATCAATTTAGTTTCTTTTAAACTGCATATCCTTAAGCATGTTTTTATACCAAAATATGTCAATGTGATAAAGTGTCCCATAGCAAATAAAGGTAGATGTGAATGGGAAATCCAGGACTCATATTAGGAGGGGAGAAAACTAAAAGGGAAAGTAAGTTACTGTTATCACTTTCTTCCAATAATGTTTTCTCTAGAAAACCATTTACTTTCTGTTTTTAAAATTAAATTTAATCTTTGGGATGAAATTACAACTTTTCAAAAAATATGCTAAAGTTAACAACTATGCACATTTGTCAAATTATTTTCTGCTCAATATTTTGGCTACTTGAAAAGCATGCTACAAACCTAAAAAATGCTAATTTGTAAACCCAGAAAATGCCACATTGATCTTAGATTCTCACTGTGAGGCTTCTGTGTACTGTTTAATTCACGTGCTACATCCGTTTCCATTACTTTTTTTTTTAATTTTACAAATTTTCTACTAATATTTATTCATTCTCCATTATTCCATTCCATTTTATTCTTGTTAGATGTATATATGTAGTACTTTGTGTTGTGCTTACTTCCTTAATTCCTATTGCTATTTTATTCAAAGTGCTTATTCCTATTAGTAATGAGGAATCTATGGATGACAAATCTGGTGAGTTTAAGACTTTTATCTTGAGATGCTGGTCTAATTTTACCTATCTATGGAATGCCTGCCAAGAATAACTATCTGGAATTCTGGTTCAACTTTCAATTTCAGGCATCATATTGTGATTATTATTATAAGCTCTGGTAACAACTACTTGACTCCTATATTCTATGAAGCAGATTTTTTCCCTCTTCATAAAGCTTTCTTCAACTATCTTAGCTAGCCATTTAAATTACTTTATTTATTTATATACTTTTTGGGGGGGGATGTAAGGATTGTAATTAATTTCATGCTTGATTGCATTAAGATGGGCACATATGACTACCAATTTGTGTTGCAAATTTCTGAAATGATGCTGTAGGATTGGAATGTGAAGCAGAAGGCATTCGACACCGATCCAGGAAGGAGGGAGGGATGAGGTGAAGGGAGAGACTGGACGGCTGGAACCAGGAGTGATGGCACAGCAATGACAGAGGCCCTACAGTTTCCAGATATAGATGTCCCAGCAGTCAGACAGGCAGAGCGGGGACACACACAGGGTCTAAACCAGCCCCCAAGGAGCGGTCCATATACCGCAGCAACCAGCCGAAGGCCAAGGGATAGAGAAAGTTCATAGAGAGCATCCTTTTTCCTTGCCACACTGCACCAAAGCACCATTGCCAACAACCCCAACCCTCAAATAGACCAAGTGGGGAGAAGGATGAATGAAATGATTGATGGAACGAAATGGAGGGACAGGAAATTCGGGGTTATGAAAGAAAACACTCCAGCATTCGCCTGACGACTGGGAAACCCTCGAAAAACCCATGAGTGAGGATGGACAGCCTCCTGGAATCGAGCCCAGGACCTCCTGAATGTAGGTTACATTACCACCTGAGCCATCCTGCTCATTATGCTGTAGGAACCCAAGCAATTTATATTTTTTATGATAAAAATTGTATTAAATGAGGAAACCACTAATATAAATTACATTAATAACCTCCTCTTTTGGTCTGAGAGACTCTTATTTTATGAAAACAATTTTTCATTAATGGCCTACATTACTGACTAGAACTTGGATTTTGATGACCTACAAATGTTTGAAAATGACCTACAAATTACTAAAATTAAAAAAAAAAATGACATAATTACCAAAAATTGTCTAAACTGATATTTATTTAATTTCTTAAAACTAGTGTGCAGAAAATTATAAAGTAATTTTATGCAGAAATTTTATAATGGTTATTACTGCTACCGAAGTAGAAAATGAGGTAAAAGAATCTTGATGGAGGGCAATAAATGCCCTACACCTGTGGCCACTTGTAATCTATTGTGCTTCCCTTCATTTAATCTCTTAAGATTTTTGCCTGCTTTTGCATGATTTCCTGGTTACTAGGGCCTGGATTTTAATGAGCTAAAAACCATCAAAATATGCAAGCATTTATGACCTAAAATTTATATGAATATGACCTTAAAAATAAAATATGACTTTATATATGTTATTTTTAAAAACATTCTTGATGATTTTTTGTATACCATGTAATACAAAATAAAATTCAGAACAAATTGTGAGTATAGCACTTACTTTTTGCAGTGTTTGAAACTAACTAGCACTTAGTTTTGAAGATTGACCTGCCTGCTCAAATAACTGCATTTGTCTGCTGTCATTTTCAGCACTTCTCTTCACGCAGCTGCTGTGTTTAGCGGTATTACAGTGTTGTTGCACATTAAAGTATTTTTCTGCACTAACTTTAACTTCACATAGTTTATAAAATAATATTTCCCAGTCAGTGGTGAAGAACTGCTCTCCAAAATCATGAACAAAACCTCTCAACTTTATACTTTACTTTCGGCATGTTGAACCAGACTGAGTTTGCATTCAAACTGAATAGTGTGACCACGTGTACGATGTTTATTATGTTGGAAGCTGCCTTTGTTGGCTTCGATAGCATTTTGTCAACCCTGTGCAACAATGTGTTATTTGCAACATGACCACCTGAAACATTGTCATGTGAGCAATATTTTCATGTTTTTAATCTTGAGTCCTTAAAGATGCATCAAATATATGCATTTTGGCAAAAGTTGGCTGAAATATGACCTATTATGGCAGAAGTTGGTTGAAATATCACCTATTACTAAAAAAGGTTTAAATATGACTTTATATGCACAATAAAAGTACATATTTCCACACTAGAATACCTGCATTCATGCATAAATTGTTGTAAAATTCACCTTAAAGTTCAGGAAAAAAATATGACTTGGCATTAACATCCTGGCCCTACTGATTAAAGTATTTAATCCTAAGAACTGTGAGAGCTTCACAGTCACACAGCAAATGAGGTATTGTTTCATTCACTCTCCTACATCTTCTACATATTTGATCGACTACTTTGCCGATTTTGCAGAATGCCCATGCAGCTGACAATGTACTTTTAATAGATCAGCTGTCCGTTGTAATGCAATTCCAATCATTTTAAGCAGGAATGGTGTCCTGCTTTTTATAAGGGCCATCCAGAAAGTAAAGAATGTTTTGCTATACCAAGATATTCTTTAATAATAATACAGAAACTGAATATACAAGTTTTGGCACATACTTTTGTCTATTTTTCCACATAGACAGCTTTGACATTAAGGCACTTGTCGTACCTTGGCACAAGTTTGTATATACTCTCTTCATACCATGTGGCTGCCTGGCTATTCAACCAGGTCACAACAGCATCCTTCAAGTCTTCATCATTTGCAAAGTGTTTACCAGCAAGGTGCTTATTCATTTTTGGAAACAGGAAAAAGTCAGACAGTGCCAGATCCAGACTGTAGGGAGGATGCTCGAAGATATTCCACTGGAATTTCTTACGCAGCAAGGCTTGTGTCTGCCAGGCGGTATATGGACGTGCATTGTCGTGCAACAGAACAATTCCAGGTAATTGTTGTGTTGCAGGGCATAAAACGACAAGTGGGACCCCTTCACTGTACCAGAATACAGAGATGATGCAGTTTGTATGAACTTGCGTGGCAACTGAGTATGATGCCCCTCAAAGACTGTCGCTTCCTTATGGGAATGTTATGAGAAACCCTGTTTCATTCTCCTGTAACAATCGGTCAATGGACATGTTGCCTCCCTTTCATAATGCTCCAAGAATGCCAATGCAGCACCCATTCTTGCAGCTTTATGTCCATCCATGAGCATTTGTGGCACCCACCGTGCACAGATTTTGTGGTACCCTAAGTGGTGAGTGACAATTTTGTGCATAATTAAATGAGACACTTCCTGACAATGATCATGCACCTCACTAATCGTGATTCTCTTGAATGATGCGATCCACCTTTTGTTTCAGGCATCTGTGATAACGGAGGGTCGCCCTGATCTCTCTTCATCATGAACATCTGCTCTCCCATTCTTAAACATTATACACTACTTTCAGAAACTGGCTGCATTCATTACACCTTGGCCATAAATGGTAACAAGTCTGCAGTGAATGTCACAGAGTGTAACATTTTTCACCTGCAGAAAACAAATAACACCTCACAGCTCACAGTCAGCGGGATTCTCAATTGGCACAGCCATGGTCACAGCTATCTCTGCACTTACCACATGACAAGATCCGACTTACAACTGCATCAGGCAACTGTCCACATCACATGAACACCAGAAACCAATGACAGGCTGCCACAAAACAGGTGCGCAGACTGTATGTGCAAACGTTCTTTACTTTCTGGATGGCCCTCATATTATCCCTTTGATAAGAGCCTTTGAGTGCTTGTGTCCTGATAAAAACTCCTAATACTCATTGTGTTTTTTACAGATCCATAAGACAGTCATAGTCTGGGTTCAGGAGCTTTAAAAGGATTCTCTGCTCCTTTGACAAATTATCTGTTCTTTCATTGCCATGAATTCCTGTGTGTCCTAGCATCCATACTAATAGAGCCTCCATACATTACCAGACCAGTTTAGATTTGGTTATCCTATCATCAAGAGCTTTAAGGCTGCTTGACTATCGGAAACTGTGGTAATGTGTCTATTTTTATTGTTCTTACTTACATTTTCCCATACACCATCCAATATGGCATTTCTGCTTGCATATTGTCCAAGACTGAAAGAAAGTTTTCTGCCACAGCCAAATACCCTGTTCCAGTTCCTTCATTAGTTTTGGATCCGTCAGAAATATTGGTCCCTTTCAGATCCTTGGACTAATCTCTTTTTCTATTCACTTCTTTCTGAAAATGAGATAGTGAATTTCGGTTCTTCTTTGAATTATTTTTTTTGTATTCATACAGAATACATTATCCAGACTATTGTCCCTAGGAAAACTGGTGACCATAGCATGTGAAACCTAGTTTCACAGTGCTGATACGCATGTCTGTATAGAACAGCTTTAGCTTTCCTTCTGCCCAAAGGTGAAGAGGAGGAAAGTACAATGGTAGCATAGTAGTCCTAAATGTCTTGGTTATACTAATGCAGACTAGCCATTGCAATTTTGAAAGTTCTTTCATGCCAATACTAAATTTAACCCTGGGCCACCACATTACAGCAGCATAGGAGATTGTAGGTCCAACCATTGTGATGTATACCCAATACATAAGACTAGATTTTATTCCCCATGTTTTGTCAAACATACTTCTACAGATTCCTAAGGACCCATATGCCCCATTAATGCTTGTCTCCAAATGTTTCTTCAAGGTTAATCCCTGGTGCAGAATTATACCAAGGTATTTAACCTCATCAGAGAATTGTATCACTTGTTCCTCTGAGACTGAGTTCCTTATGGTCCTTTACATCTCTGAATCTAGTAAAGGGTACAATTGTCATTTTAGATGAGTTGACAGATAGTTCACATCTGTCACACCAATGTTGAACTTTCCTCAGAGCTACCTGTAGCATATCTGAGACTGTTCTGGGAAATTTATCTCTGATAATTATTGCTAAATCATTAGCGTAACCAATGGTAATTTAGCCATAGGTTCATGAGGTAAGTTAGAAAATTAATTAAAAATATATTTGTTCCATGTTCTTGTTTGATGAATCTGAAAAGAAAATTAGGAAAATTCTTTTCAAAGTAAGTCTTACAAAACTGTAGCATTAACTCTTTTGAGCACTCAGAATATACAAAATTCATTGTGAATGAAAGGGCATTCACAGCCTATTGCACAATACAAGGACAATAGTAAACTGTCTGTATGCACTGATTAATTAAAAAACAAAAGGAAAACTGATCTGTCTCATCCCTAGTTTGGGACATGAATTCATAATGTAATTATGCTTGCTCTCCTGACAATACCACCCCTCCAACCCCAAGCAGCCCTTTCCAGACTATCCATTAAATAGGAATGTGATCTTGTTTACAAGAGTAAGAGTAAAGAATATGCAAATTTACTCATACTTTTCAGTTGAAAATGAAAAGTTATCCTTACGTAAAAGCCAATAATATACCTACAACTCTTTATGCACTGAATGTAAATGCAAGAAAATTATTAAATAAAGATGTAAAAGGGCAAGGCTACAACAAAATTATGATGTTAAATTGAAGGAAAAATTCCCTAAAAATAGATAACGTAATAAAATGACAAAAATATACATTTTCATAACCTGGATCCATGATAAGGATTTATGTATAGGTTAGCAATCCCTATGAAGCAACAATTAAAAGATGACATAACAGTCCTGGTAATGCCATACTGCCAGTCTTTTGTGTAGATCTTGAAATGAGTGCTGTTATTTTCTGGCTTGAGCAACAGTTATTTCTCTGTGAATCTTGAATATACCATGTTCTTCAGCTATCCCCAGAAAAAGCAACTGCATGCATACCAACTAAGTTATGCCATTTCAGAGGACCTGGGAAGCAAAGCAGTATCTCCATACTTCAATATTTTATTCTTAAAGAGCTGATTCCTAGCTGCTATAGAAACATTCTAGAAGAGTATAATGTGGCACCTCTCTAGCTGAAGCCAGGTTGGCTCCCCAAAGGAAAATTATGCAAATTTTAGGGTAAGGAAAGTCTCAAGCAACTGAAAACTTCATTTATCTTCTCCTATGCTTCTTGAAATGACTGGGCTATCACTGTCTGCATTTAAAAAAAAATTATAGCTATGACAGTTGAAATACATACATCACCACATTTACAACAATGGAATGAAATGAATGAACAGCTAATATTGAGCCAGTGTCACAATCTCTTTTGGATATTCTACAACAGATCAAAATACTTGTTTCAATGGGACATCCCATAAACTCTTAAATGCTTCATTCCTGTTTCAGCTACATCTGTTACATTTAAGTAAGGTTTAGTCATAAAATTATTAAGACACATGTTGGACCTTAATGAACTGCTATGAACCCTGAGATTTAACACTATATTAGTTTAGGCTGGTGGTTTTAGTGTGCATATCAGGGGCAGCCCTAGAATGGAGTAGCAAGTTAGCGCTACCCCCAGAAATATTGTAACATATAGTTCATTTAATAAACAATGATATTTCTTTACAGATTTTCCAGAGCTCTTAAAAAATACTTGTTATCTGTAGGGGACTTGTATGTCCATCTGTACAGTCCATGTTAACAAAGCCTCTGCTACTGGTGATAGGGAACAAGGGGCAGGTTTGGAGTTGGAAATTTGGATGTGTGGCTTCGTTAACATGAAGCTATATGATGTGTTTACACTAGTGTAAATGACGTATAAATTTTCTTCACTCTGCCGAAGAAGTGCTGGCATCTAACGTGTTGTTGGAAGAATCTCAGTTGGAACAGCCACGTGCAATGTGAGATTTTAGTGTATTATTATGTAAATAGTACCAATAGCATAATAATAATAACTTACTGCAAGTGAAATGAATTCTATAAGTAATTTGTAGTCACAAGCATTTTCCTCTAGGTCGCCAGAGGAGAAAATCAAAATAAAAAGGCTTGGAAGATCATCACCTGCAATCAAGCTTACACAAACAATTTTACCAAAAGGTAGGACCTTCAATAGAATTTTCAACACTAGTATGTTTGAGAAATATGACTGGTTATGCAGTTGTAATGTAAACAATGCTGTGTTTTGTTTTCCCTATGTACTATTCATTGGAGGAGCATGGACCAAGATAGGTATGACTAATGTGTATCACTTAAACTAAAGAGTTAAAAAGCACGAAGTATCATCAGCCCATGTGAAAAATGTACTTGGTTTGACCCTTATAAATGTAAACATTGTTGCTCAGCTAGATAATGCATATAGAATAAATACTGAACTTCATAACCAGAAGTGGCCAACAGTCAATATGTCCTCAATATTATTATTAATTGCATCAGATTTTGTGGGGCCTTCAAATTAGCACTGAGAGGTAGATTTGTCCTCAAATCCAGGTATTTTTCATGGTCTAATCAATTTCAGCACAGAACTGGACAAAGCTATGAAGACTCATCTTGAAAACTACACAGTTTTCAAAGGAATGTCCAAGACCATCCAAAACAAGCTTTGGAAGTTATGTTAGAAGTATGTCAGATGAAATCACAAATCAGATAAAAGTTGCAGATTCCTAGCTGTTATTACAGATACAAGTGATTTATCTAAAAACTCTGTAATATACAAAACATTCATAATAATAGACTTGTTGAAAGATCCTGGGGCTTCATTGTTCCTCCTGGCCATGATGCTCCAAATCTAGCAAAATGTATTACTGATGAACTTCATCATCATTTAGAAGCCTGCCCTAGTATACTCATTGTCAGACATGATGGAGCCCCAGTTATGAGTGGATTGTTACATGGGGTTCATCACTAGTAAAGGAGCTTTACACAGATGCGCAATATGTTCACTGTTATGCACATCAGCTCAATCTGATCATGCAAAATGCAGCATCAGTAATAGGAATGCGAGAGTGTTTTTTTTTCCAGTCGTCAAGGTATGTGTTCATTTTTCTCCACTTCACCACAGGGAACAGCAGCTTTGGATGAAGTGGTTAAAAAAACGACTTCCAAAATCAGTTCCAACCAGACGGAATTTTCAGTCACGGAGTGTCCACACAGATTATGAGTATAGAAATGAACTGATTGATTGTATGAGGGCAATTCAGACTGAAACTGGCATACCATCACACAAGCCTGTGGTTTTGAGGAAATTCTCCAAAACAAAAAGTTCAAGTTTTGGCTTTCATTTTTCCACCAAATAATGCCTCATATTGACCTTCTTTTTAAGCAGATGCAAAGATCTTGTGAGCCATATGTCCATAAACAGATACAAGCATTTGAGCCTGTTATTTCAAACATTAGAAAAAATATATATGTTTCTAGTACACAAGACAGTGAAGCCAAAAGAAGAACTGATGACAGCATGGAAACCAGAGAACAGGAGATCAAAGAAATCTATGACATAATAATATAACACACAGCGTGCTTTTTTAAAATTCAAAGGCCATCTTTCAGCAGGTATGTTATTCTTACCTCACAAATTTTCACTATATCGTGATCACCCACAGGTAGTTTACAAGAACTACAATTTTACAAATGAGAAAACTACAAAAAGAGCTGATAGCAATATATGAAAGTCAAGAATTTAGGAACATTACAGGTGCTCTGTCTGTTTGACTTCATTACTGAGAACAAATAAAACTTTCAGTGAATGTGTGAAACTACTTAAAAGTTATGCTTACTATCCCTATGACCACATCCAAAGCAGAACGCAGTTTTCTCTACTGTGAAGAGAATAAAAACATTTCAGCACAACATGATGATTCAGGACAAATTCCCTGCTCCAGCCATGCTTTCAGGAGAATGAGATCTCATTATGCAGGTGCCCAATTTCAATCAAAGGATGACCGAAAAATTTGCGGGTAAGTTGCTCTTCCGGGTCCCCTACAGCGATGGAAGTGTTGTCTTATATGTCCTACAGATGTCACTCTGTGTCGTTCTCTAGCTCTAACGCAATGCTGGCAACATATAAATAACTAATGCTGCCAAAGTCAGTAAGATACTCAACCTCAAGGCGTAGCCGAGGATTGAGGGCCCTCAACCTCAAAGCGTAGCCTAGGGATGTTTTTTTTAGGAGAGGAGTGTAGCAGTTGCATTCAGCGTCTGTTTTAGCGGGAAGATGGCTACGTTTGTTGTGTTTATATAGCAATTTTCCTATAAAAGTAAAACACCTAAAAGGGCCAGGCAGGTGAGAACCAGGTATCGGCGAGATCACATCTACTTATTTCCTCACTCTTAAGGTAATTTATTTAATTCCTTCTTGCTTTTTTTAGCGTTTTCAACGGGGACCCCAGAAGAGCAAAATAGCCAAATTTGTTACCAGAAAGGATAGGCAAATAGATTTTCTCTTCAAATTGGTGTTATGTTTTTAAATGAAATCTTATGGTTAATTAAAAACACATGTATTATTTTTACATTATCAATTATGGGAATTCAGTGTAAATGATCATTATTACGGCTACTCCCAAGTTATTTACTCACCAGCCGCCACTGGTGCACTTGAAACAATCTTACCACAGTGTTCACCTATTACAGTAATGTTTGGCGACAGTTATGGTGGGTCAACATACAAAATCTGCACATTAATCTGGCTGAGAAGTTTGTATGTTCATTAGAATTCCTAGTGGTCTATTGGATATGACTGCTTTTACGCAAATCTCACCAGAACTTCTAAAAAGTATTTGGACTATTTTGGTGTATTTGTATCCTGAATTTTTGTTAATTCTGTACCACGACTCTATTTACTATGGCGACCGCGCGCAGAGCCTTATTGAAGTGCCAACGTCAGAACTGTATATTCGCGGCATGACAGCCGCTACCAACGTAATATTTAAATCGCTATGCGTTAAATGAACATACACACACGCAAACGCACACACAATTATGTTGAAATGTCCATGATATTTTGAAATGCGCATTTCGAATAAGAGAAGAACCTGGATAACCAATGGATGTCACACGCAATGAAGACACGCGTAAAATAACTAATGCGTGTTTTCTGTAAGGGGAAATAAAAAGTGAAATCTGCATAAACATGGGTATAACCCACATAAATTTGCGCGGATTGTGTGCGAAAACACAAAAATGAATAGCAATAATGCCGTAAAACAGAACACATAGATGGAGGCAAACAAATAACATTTAAAGCAAAGCATACGTAAACTACACAATTAATATGTATGAAATTTTGGGAAAGTCTGTAATATATGAAGTTTAGAGTTGTCAATTTTTTAAAATTCATTTTTACTTATTCTTTTTCTCATTCATTATTCCAGCACGTACCTAGTAGGTAGAGAAGGTATTGCATTCCACATAAAAATTCCTGACCGAGATTTCCCCGAAAATGCATGTTTTGAGGCACCTTGGATGAAAAGAAAAAGAACTTTTACTTATTCTACCACGTACCTAGTAGGCAGAGGAGCTATTTCATTCCGCACAACTCTGCCTACTAGTTACGTAATAGACTAAGTAAACGTCCTTTTTCTTTTCATTCAAGGTGTCTCAAAACACGTAGTTCCGGTGAAATCTCGGTATCGAATTTTTGGGTGGAATGCAATACCTCCTCTCCCTACTACGTACGTGCTGGAATAATGAATGAGAAAAAGAATAAGTACAAATAAAATTTAAAATATCGACAATTCTAAACTTCATATATTGCAGATTTTCCCAAAATTTCATGCATATTTATTGTGTAGTTTACTTTGCTTTAAACTTTATTTATGTTTAGCTTCATCTACATGTTTTGTTTTACGGCGTCATTGCTTTTTACATTTTTCTGTTTTCGCACACAATCCGCGCAAATTTATGTGGGTTATACCCATGTTTATGCACATTTCACTTTTTATTTCCCCTTACAGAAAACAAGCATTACTTTACACGTGTCTTCATTGCATGCGACATCCAATGGTTATGCAGGTTTTCTCTGATTCGAAATGGGCATTTCAACATAAGTGTGTGTGTTCCACGTTTGTTTAACGTATAAGCGAGTTAAATATTACGTTGGTAGCGACTGGCATGCCGCGAATAATATGTTCTGAATGTTGGCACTTCAGTAAAGCTCTGCGCACGGTCGCCATAGTAAATAGAGTTGTCGCACAGAATTATGCCTTAACAGAGCTTTACAAAAGTTCTCAGCTACATGATTTTACATTAAGCATTCTCTCATTATGCTAACTGAATAAAGTCTTGGTCATCGTCTACACAGCGGATCAGTGACATTTTAAGCAATGCAAGCAAAATACAGTAGAGCACGTTGCAGAAAAATGTCCAACGATATTAGCCAAAAGAAACACAATGCAGATTAACAAAAAGCAAACAATAATAAGGCATTTATGATACACAAATATGGAAACGTTAAAGAAAAAAACATGCTTCACAAAATGACATGCGGTGTTTTAATTTACTATTGCAATTTTAACATGGGATAAACATGAAAGCTTTATGCATACGTTTATTGTTAACTCGCCATCCTGCAATGGTTTAAGGTAGGTTTAATTCATATATTGGTATTTATTTTTGGCGAAACAAGAGAATTCATATAAGCATCAGGAAACTCTACTCTTAATCACTAGGAAATAGTTAATTACCGTTCAATTTTAGGACTCGAAAAACAGAAACTCGGAAATCTGATAATTTTGAGATTCTGCATTTTAGTACCAGTATCGCCAACCTGTGCATGTTTAATTCGAAGGCTTCTTTTTATACTCTCTGGTTAGCCGAATACCACCAAGTTACAGGCAGAGTCCTACAATGCTCGCTGAAAGCGATACCCTGACATGAATTTTCATTCTCGGTCAGTGTCGTAAGTGGTCGGGTTTTTGTCTGCATAGCACATGGTAACTTGCGCACCTTTGCTTTCCAAGATTCAAATGTTTCATGATCAGAAAAGCTAAATGGGCCATATGAATAAAGCGAAGAAAAAGCTTTACCTTCGAATTTTGAAGCTTACGCTTTGGAATTTATGAATAAGATGTGAAGGGAAAGCTTTAGACCAGAAGCGACCGGCAGGGTGAAGATTTTTTTCACCTAATATTTCCTGCTTACGCCAATTATTAATTTTCTTTAAATGCAGCATGCAAGAATCAAACTTGTCAATAGTTGTGAAATGCTTAGTCCCTAGACTTTCAACTTGCAAACTTTCCCTTTTGTATCCTGACTATGAAGGCAAGCCCGTGACCTTTCTCCCGAGGAGAGAGGGGCTATAAGAGCTCAACCCTCCAGCAAATTAAATATTTCGGCACATAGGGTTCAGTATTTCTCTTGTTTGTGAAGGTTGCCGTGGTAATGTGATGTCATTATTGCTTGTCTACCTATGGAAGTGAAAAACTTCTGTCTCAACAAAAGTATTTCTTTTGTATTCTTAGATAGCAGTTAGATTGCTGTCGGCCCCACCGAGGTCATCGGTAGTCGTCCTTTCGGGATGACGCGCGTAAGTGGCGTATCCACTTCTATCTCCGCGCAAGCGAGGGGGGGGGTCTTTTTAGACTCCAGGTATTGGCCTCATGGGAAACCCCCACGGATGGAGGGCCACTCGGTTGGTGCTATCCCTGGGTCAGAGGGGGCCTGGGCTAAGGCTCTGCCCTTGTAGACCTTCGCTCAACAGGTAGTAGTTTGTAAATTGTACCTAATAGCTTCAGACGAAGAGTCAGTCAGTGAATAGGTGTGAGAATGTGAACGCTGAATATTTTTGTTCCCTTTTTTTTTCTCAATAAAATACGATGTCGTGTGTACTTATGGGTATGTAGTCAGTAAGTGGTATGAAATGTGAATACTGAATACAAGTAAATTTGTGTCTTTCCTGTTCTATTTCCAACTGTCAATATATTTTGTTTGAAACTCCGTTCAATAGGTGGAATGGTGACAAGGAAGACCTTTAATTACTGGGCAGCCAATTAATTCATTGCACATTTCCATAAATAAACAAATTAAAAGCTCCAGGATGGTGTATAATATAAAATTTAAAGATTTGTTTGTTTTTTTAATTTTGTTGCAGGAGAATTGACTTAGTATACAAAACGTAGAGTGAGTGGTATTAACAGTAATCCATTTTTAGGGTGCATTTTGGGGGGGGGCAGACAGCATTTTTCACCTGTTTTCTACACCAAGAGCTGCCACTGCTTTATCTTGTGATGACGAAACGAAGGAAGAAGCTTATCCTTTGCCTTGAAGCTCTGGCTTCGGTGTTAGATAAATTGTATAAATAAAGCGAAGTTCTGGCTTCATTCCGGGAACTATCACTTCTAAAATGTGGTCTAGTCAGCTGTAGACTCACCTTTGCAGACTGCAAATATGGCTTAATTAGCGGCGTGTATATACCATTAAGTGTTACAGACCACACCGATGTCCACCTGGAACGCATTAAAAAGCTCTATATCCTTTCAACGAAAAAAAATGTTAAGCGGACTGCAAATCATTTTCTGCCAGACAGAGGAAAGAAGAGATTGAGCGCTGTCATCGGAACAGAGGAAGATTTTTCTTCGATATTTGCCTGATCCAGGATTGCAGTCCGTCTTAGAGGAAGAAATAGAATTCATAAAAAACTACGAGTAAAACAGTAAATTAAAAAGAATGACTGGTGGATCAAATTTCCCGTTGTCATCACATGATGTGACTGTGGCAAAAAATCAATGACTAGGAAACTGCAGATTGTACTTAACCGGAAATCCCAAATCTTGTGCAGTATGGCGACGAATATATATATATATATATATATATATATATATATATATATATATATACACATAAATTGTATCCAAATATCAATGTGCAGGCTACAAGCAAAGGGACAGTTCACAAGTGTTGAGGTTAGCTGACCTGGATCGTACAATAATTGAATATGCAAAAATTCAAATTTTAGGGATGTGCTTGGTGGATCTGAGAACACTGTCATTTTGGTTGATTAAGGGTATGGCCTAGAGCGCTGGCTAATTACCCCCGCAATCCAAAAGGACAGTAAAAAGTAGTTTATCAAGTGTTTAAGAAAAAAGGTGAAGAGCGTTGTTTTGGTGAACTAAAGAGGCAGTTTCCTATTTTGCAATGTCTTTAGAGTTGGCTTATCAAACATTCCAAAAAGGTTGCTTCGTACTGCACAATGTTGCAAAACACCTACAAGATGAAGATCTTAAAGACACTGCACAGGATTTCAATGAGATGGTGATAACGAAGAGGAGCTGAGAGGGAAATTCTTAGGAGAGCACATGAAAACAGATCACAAATTGTAAGACTTTGAATTGCTTTATTTGTGCATGAATACAGAACAATTATCACATACAAAACTGCTAAGCATAAGATTTGGGTTATAAGCTACTAGAAACTCTATGCTAGATGTATCACTGCTAAAGAGCAGTGCGTTTGTAGTTTGTGTTCCAATCCATTTTCCGTTTTAGCCTGGTTTTCACATTACTAACGTTTTGGCAGTTATTTTGTTTTAGTCGTGTGCCAGACTTAGCCGCAAATAAATGTACGACTAAGTTGGGGGATAAATGTATCACTCTTTTTTCCCCGGAAGTTGGCATTTCTCTAGTATGTCAGGATACATGTCTAATGCCGCAGCTAAAAACTATTGTATTTTCTGCATAAACCGAATTTTCATCTGAATCGATTGATGACAGTTTTAATAGACAGTTCACGCGGGCTTATTCACAACAAATAAACCTATATGAACCGTCAAGACTACAATGAAATCAGATGCCCTGGCTTACTCGACACAAGTTGCTCATAATGACGACGCAGCAGATTGCTAGAAGCTTTAGTTTTGTTAGAAGGAAAATATACAGACTATTCATGCAACCTGAATTCAGAGCTTCCCTTCTACAGTTTGCTTGCAAGCAAATTCTCTAACTTCCACATTTTTCTTCCTAGCTTGTGCCTCATTTTTATTCATACGACCCAATATTTTCGGATGTTATATTTAGTCATGGTCATTCTGGAAGTGTAGTATTAGATCCCTTTTGTTCCTTGAAGCTGCGGTGTAGGGGAAAGTTTCCCCCCTCTCCCAGCAGACTTTGCTTTTCAGCAACTTTCTCATGGCGATTTAAATTGTGTATCCTCAAAATCCTTTTATTCCTATTTTTTCGAGCAGGTTCTGACTTCAAAGAAGGAATTTGGTCTGCATTATATTGTTTTACAACCTGAAATTTGTGTTGAGGAAGTTTTGCAACAGAAAATACACAGGGACATTTTACTGAGAACCTAATTTCCCTTAAAACATTCACAGTATCTTAGTGTGAAACCAATCTCCAGCCATTTGAAAACTACACATTCACAATATCTTACCTGCATTAAAAACGGCGGGTATTCCATGTTGGCAAGAAACGCTATTAAAATTCTGTAAATACCATTAGGCTAACGATTCTTAGAAAATTTCAGCTTTTAATATTTAAGATATTATCATCGAACATGTAGTAATGAAGATAATATTTCGAAGTTAAATGTAATAGGATAGGCAAAATGCGAGCGGATCTATTATCTATTGTTTGAGCAAACACTAGTCACCAATGTTCCTAGAATTGATTTAATACCATAATTTTAACCTATACCTAGCTATATAGTTTATGCTGTAGTAACTTGAATGAAATGGACGAAGTTATTTTCAAATGAGCCCGGGATCCACACAATTTAAAAGTTACCTGACGTTCACATTTTCAAGATAACGGAAAACCCCCTGAAAAAAACTATCCGGGTAATATCCTAACCGAGGTTCGAACTCGGGACCTCTTGTATGTGAGGCAGTCACGCTACCCCAACACGACATAAGCACGTTTTAAATAAACTTGTTTTAATGGCCCCCTTTTGCTTCAGCTCATTTTTTACTTTTTGTGGAATAACTAAATAAAAAAAATCTGATGTGTTACACTCAGATGACTTTCTCTACTCTTGTACAAACTATTTTTACAAACGCTTATTCTCCATCTACTTCATCTTAATCGAGATAAATATTTGCAGACTCTATCTTATTGCTAATTTTCTTGTAGATGTAAGGGGAATCTGGTAGACTTTAAGCGATAGTAAAATCTTTTAAGAGCTGGTTGCTATGTGGAGCATTGCATTCTCTTTGCATGTCCAGGACATAGAAAAAATAAAGCATTTTTGGAAACATGTCCGAGTGTGTGTTTTGTGTCTGTCTGTGAACAGCATAACTCAAAAACGAAAAGTCGGATAAACACCAAACTTGGTATTTAGGTTAAATATGTTCCAGGGATGCGACATGAAAGTTTTCAAGAAAATCCCCTTACCCCAAACCACCCCTTACATGGAACATTTTTCGAAAATTGTTATTTTCTCAAAAACTGCTCTAACGATTTTGATTAAGTATCGTATGTTTAAGACATTTTTATGGCAAATTAAATGTATATCTTGAATTTTCTGGGGATGTCCCCAAAAGTCCTCTTCATTCTGAACGACTTTTGCATAACTGGTAAACCGCAAGAGATGGACAAAATTTTACTACATAAAAAAAATCTGATGTTACACTCACATGACTTTCTCTACTCTTGTACAAACTATTTTTACAAACGCTTATTCTCCATCTACTTCATCTTAATCGAGATAAATATTTGCAGACTCTATCTTATTGCTAATTTTCTTGTAGATGTAAGGGGAATCTGGTAGACTTTAAGCGATAGTAAAATCTTTTAAGAGCTGGTTGCTATGTGGAGCATTGCATTCTCTTTGCATGTCCAGGACATAGAAAAAATAAAGCATTTTTGGAAACATGTCCGAGTGTGTGTTTTGTGTCTGTCTGTGAACAGCATAACTCAAAAACGAAAAGTCGGATAAACACCAAACTTGGTATTTAGGTTAAATATGTTCCAGGGATGCGACATGAAAGTTTTCAAGAAAATCCCCTTACCCCAAACCACCCCTTACATGGAACGTTTTTCGAAAATTGTTATTTTCTCAAAAACTGCTCTAACGATTTTGATTAAGTATCGTATGTTTAAGACATTTTTATGGCAAATTAAATGTATATCTTGAATTTTCTGGGGATGTCCCCAAAATCCTCTTCATTCTGAACGACTTTTGCATAACTGGTAAACCGCAAGAGATGGACAAAATTTTACTACATAAAAAAAATCTGATGTTACACTCACATGACTTTCTCTACTCTTGTACGAACTATTTTTGCAAAATCTTATTCTCCATCTATTTCATATTAATCGAGATAAACATTTGCAGAAACGATCTTTTGACATGCAAAGAGAATTACATTTTACACATAGCGACCAGTTCTAAAAATATTTGACTATCGCTTAAGGCCTACTAAGTTCTCCTTGTTTTGTATTTGCAAGGGCAATATAGAAATACAGTAGCCTTTAAGCATCGACATATATCTTAATAGCTGGTTGCTAGGTACAGCACCATTCTCTTTGCCACAGATTAATATACTCTTTGCATATCCAGGACAAAAAAATGAATAACGAATTCCCATTTGAGAAAATAAGTATTGAAAAATTTAAGGGAACAACAAGCAATATCTCGAAAATGGTTCACTCAACAAAAAAAATGTATATGACATAAATTGTGTATTTTAACGCGATCTACATTTTTTGTGTTGTAAAATTGTGTGTATCCCTTATGGTTTACCAGTTATGCAAAAGTCGTTCACAATGAAGAATACTTTTGGAGACATTCCCAGAAAATTCAAGATATACATTTTGTTTGTCATGAAAACATCTTAAACATATGATATTTTAATCAAAATCGTTAGAGCCATTTTTGAGAAAATTAAAATTTTCGAAAAATGTTCCATGTAAAGGGTAGTCTGGGGTGGGGGATTTTCTTGAAAACCTTCGTGTCGCATCTCTGGAAGATACTGAACCTAAATACCAAGTTTGGTGTTCACCCGACTGTTCGTTTCTGAGTTATGCACATCAGAATTTTTTTTTGTTCTTGACATGCAAAGAGAATTACATATTAGAAGTGTTGCATTCCACCTGAAAATTCGATACCGAGATTTCGCGGAAAATACATTTTGAGGCTCCTTGAACCCAAAAAAGCTTTCTTTAGAAAAACGTCCGTGCGTGTTGTGTGTCCAGTAAACAGCATAATTCTAAAACGAAAAGTCGGATAAATGCCATATTTGCTATTTAGGTTCAGTACCTTCCAAAGGTACGACACGAAGATTTTCAAGAACCCTTAACTATCCCATACAAGGAACACTTTTGAAATGTTCGATTTTATAAAAAATTGCTCTAACGATTTTGATTAAAAATACCATATATTAAAGATATTTGCATGAAAAATAAAACGTATATCTTGAATTTTTTGGAAATAGCCTGTGAAGTCCTCTTCATTCGGAATGAATGTTGTATAATCTCGTATAACTGGTAAACGTTAAACGATAGACGAAAACGTACTACACTAAAAAAAAAGTGTAGATATCTTTAAACGCACGATTTATTTGAAATAACGTTTATGTGGCATCAGGCATTTCCGAAATATCAGTTATTTATGGTTCGAATTGTTCTTTTCTTTTAAGGTCCTGCCGATTTTCATTTATTTTTCGCGATGTCATAGAGATCGAACTTTAAGGCCAGCATATAGCGTCTAGTTGTAAAACATTTGGCTATTGCTATTCCCTTTGTAAATATAACGAAATGTGTAATGCATATATTTCCGGGAAGGTTTATCTCCATTAAAATAAAGAAGATAGTTGAAATATTTTCCTTGCTTTTCTTAAACAAACACTGTGTCTAAAACAAAGTGATTATTTTCAAAATTCACTGTACATTAATATCAACACTCTTATAAATCTGCAATGTGTGAACAAAAGAATAATTCACGGACGTTTAACACTACTACGATTTTTTTTCGTTCTTTCAAGAAACTGTGAAAATCAGATTTTTAGTATCTACCACAGGAAAATGATATGGTCTGTAATAATTGCATGACTAACTTACTACATTCACGCTATCCCTTCAATAAGCAGTTCTTCTACTTTATATTATAATGATAAACACTTTCCCAAAAATGTTTCAAATTAGGCAATACAGCCAAATACACCAACAGCATTCAATGTTTGCCATAAATTGTTTGCCGGTAATGAGTTCATGTGTAGAAAAAAGAATAGAACCATTTGAAAATTTCACAGGCAATTGGGGCACTTGGGCAAACCTCAACCCAGGAAGGCTAAAACGTTGCCCACAGAAAAGAAAAAGCAAATATTTCGGAAACTAAGACAAAACTAATCTTACATAAGTGTGTATTTTGGTGCCTGTATTTTAATGAGTTCTGCCACTTTTTTCATGCAAGAAACATTTGTCTTTCTTTTATAGCTTCCCATTTAATACACATTTCAATGAGAATGAAGAGAACCTTGCAAGTTATTTACAAAATAAAAAACAGGTAGGTATACTTTTATTTTTTAATTTTTTTTTTGGGTCAAGCAAATAAAATATATTTTACTTCCCATATAGAGAGTTAAATCGAGGCAGTTATGAAAATGTTTGCACTGTGTTCTTAATGCCCGATTATTAAAACATGGCTTAACCCACATAAGCTGTGCTTTACCCATGCATGTTATCAACGGCACCTGCAGGGGCGGGCAGATGACCCTACTTAGAATTAATTTAATGTATGCACACATTTTGTTATAGATACAAGACAACAGCAACAGTCAAACGTTTATGAACTGGACACTATATGCTGACCTTAAAGTTCCATACCATTTCCATGCAATCACGAGAAACAACTAAATGTTGACAGGACTTTAAGAGAATGACAAAGTAATGAACAATTTGAACCATTAGTAACGCAAATCTCAGAAATGGCTTATGCCACAAAAAACTCATTTGAAATAAATAATGTGTTTTAAAGGAGATTTACATTTTTTGTGTAGTATGTTTTCATCTATAGCTTAACGTTCAACAGTTATACAGGATTATACAAAATTCCTTCCAAATTAAGAGGACTTTCACAGGCTATTCCCAGAAAATTCAAGGGATACATTCTATTTGTCATGCAATATCTTTAATATATGGTATTTTAGTCAAAATCGTCAGTCACTTTTTAAAAAATCAAAATTTTCATAAAATGTTCTATGTAAAGGGTAGTTACCAGTAGGAAAATCTTTATGTCACATTCTGGGAAGATACTGAACTTAAATACCAAGTTTGGTACTTATCCGACTTTTTGTTTTTGAGTTATCTGTTCACAGACATAGAAATGGAATTTTTTCTAAAAATCTGATGTGATACAACGACATGAATTTCTCTATCCTATATCGTTTATTAGTTAGTATACAAACTATTTTTTACTAAAGCTTATTGTTCTATCTCCTTCATTTTAATCCAAATAAACCATTGCAGAAAGCTGCATTACACATTTTGTTATAGATATACAAAGGGGGCAGCGATAGTCAAATATTTAAGAACTGGATGCTATATGCTGGCTTTAAAATTCCATACTGTTTTCTTGCAATCATGAGAAACAACTGAATGTTGACAGGACTTGAAAAAAATGACCAAGTAATGAACAATTTGAAACATTAATAACGGATATCTCAGAAATGGCGTATGCCACAAAAAAAATTATTTGGAATAAATTATGTGTTTTAAAGAGATCTACATTTTTTGTGTAGTACGTTTTAATCTATCGTATAACATTTACCAGTTATATAGGATTATGCAAAATTCCTTCCAAATGAAGAGGACTTCACAAGCTATTTCCAAGAAAATTCAAGATATAAGTTTTATTTGTAATGAAAATATCTTTAATATATGGTAGTTTAATTGAAATTGTTAGTAATTTTTTATAAAATTAAAAAAAAAGTGTTCCATGTAAAGGGTAGTGGTGGGGGGATTTTCTTGAAAATCTTTGTCACATCTTTGGAAGATATTGAACTTAAATAATGAGTTTTTGTTTTTGAGTTATGTGTGCATTCTCTCTCTTTTGAGTTATGTGTGCATTCTCTCTCTTTTGAGTTATGTGTGCATTCTCTCTCTCCCTCCCCTCTCCCTCCCTCTCTCTCCCCCTCCCTCCCTCTCTCTCTCGCATGCACGCATGCACGTGCGTGCATGTTGTTGTAGAACAATAATTGAATAGTTTAGAACAATATGTTTTAATGATTATTTAATTATTAATATGAGGAGAATGGCACTGTTACTTCTTTGAATTTAATTTCATATTGCTGTTCTCTTTTTTCTAATTGCTGTTTTGGCCCGTTTCCCTTTAATATCAGGCTTAATAAAAATAATAATTAATTAACTTGAGAGCTTTAGCAAATAAAAATATTAATATACTTATTGTTATTTAGCTATTTCTTTATCCTGAATAAACTCAATAACTAATTTTCAGGTGAGGGAGATATGCACAGCCTGGGTGTGCCCAATTTTTCAAGAAACTGTTTGGTAAAGAACGAACAAGACTTAATAATATTGTAAAAGGGTTAAAGTCAGGTGAAGAGATAAGAGAGGAGGGAATTGTAAAAGTGAACATTATGCAGAAAAACGAAGAAAGTAATTGAATTAATCATGAAATTGGAAGCAAAGGAGTCTCATTGTAATCAAATAAAAGCTAACAACTTTTTTTGTCAGTTGACTAAGTATAAACAGATTATTCAAAATCTATAATTCAAGTGTTTCTGAAAATCAAAAGTAAAAAAGTGGTACATTAAAAATTTTTTCCACACAAACTTCAACATTGGTTTCGGATCACCAGCAACTATGTATGTAGTTACTGTAGCTGCATGACTTTTCAAATTAAAAATACAGAAGACACATCTGTAAAGAACTGCCACCTGGATGAACTGGGTGTACACAATGCAAGATTCAAGGCATTTTACAAAGTGATGAAAAAAAGTCCTCTTGGAACAGTGTCATATTGCTTTGATCTACAACAGTTGCAAAAGTTGCCAAATTGGCAAGACATATTATTCCCACCAATTAGCACTCTATTCTTTGTACATTACTGATATTATACAACTTCTCCAATATTCTTCATGGAACAAAACTGAAGCAGGAAGAGGAGCAAATGAGGTTGCATTAGGAGTAGTCATTTTTAGGCAAGGTAAATTTTGATGGCAGCACCATGTGTGTGTTAGGTTGTTCTGTGACAGATGCGGAGGACAATAAAAATACCCACAATGTCCAAGCTCTTACTTACTGGCTTCAATGCAAAACACCTTTGCATCTTCGTAAAATTATAATGTACTTTCTAGTTGTAGGGTATTCTTCCCTAACGGCTGATAGAATTTTCAGAGTGATAGAAAAGATGCTGCATAAAAAAGAAGAAATAAATACCCTGGAAGAATACCAAGCTATCTACCAGACTGTAGGCACTGTCATAACCTTGAGAGAATTGGGTGGTAAGGGATTATAAAGTACATACTAGCATCACAGCTCAAGAAAGTGGAAAGAATAAAGCAGATGAAGAGGGTAATGCTGGAGAACGTCTATAGATTGCTCTCAAAATGGAGCCAACTTACAGATGCAATGATCCAAGGAAGCTCTTTACCACGATTTTGAAAAGAGGAATAAGAACAATACATGAGCCATTTGTCCTGTCAACCTGAAGAGTTGTAGCTGATGCAAAGAAGTCTGATGAGATTTGGAGATAACTGGCAAAGGGTAGATGCTCTACAGTTCTATGTTTCTGCTTTCAACATCAATGTTACACCTGATGACAGTACTCAGGATGCTGAAGGATGTGACTGAAGAAAGTGGTTTAGGGAGACTGTGAGACAACATGACATCCACAGTGTTCTCAATTCTATTCAGTGTCTCATTCTATTATTATTTTCTTATTTTAAATCCTCATAGTTTGTGTCTCAACTACAATATATTTTTACATACTATAATTTGAGCATAATTAAAAACTGATTACTATATTCTGGAACATAGTCTGAGGTACAGTGTCACTGCAAAATCTCAAAAGGCTATTAAATCCCATAGATGGATCAAAATGTATTCAATTAAATTAAAATGGCTATTAATTTTCGCATGATTGGATCAAAATATATTTAACTCCAAAGTGCTGTTTCAAAACATATTCAGTGGATTTTTAAATTTAAAATTACTTAGGAATAAGATGGGAAACATATTTCAAATTTCATGTGATTTAGCTACAATTATTTACACAAATATTTATGTATCACGTTTTCTGCAAACACTGCATATTTTTAAGAAAAATGTTTTTATCATTTCCTGCAAAAATAGGAAAGTGGGACTTAATATGTTTTGAAATGATGCTCCTCATTTGTTTTCATTCATGTTAAAAGTCAGAAATCTGGTACACATACCGATGTAAATGAAAATAACACATTATTAGCATAATCTTAGTTACATTTATGTGCTTAAGTTGTTAATATCTTCTAGAAGTGCCATTTTGGTAATATCATGAATAGTATATATTTGACTGCATTCATTCTTGCTTCCCATTTTTCCCAAATGCATAGAACTGAGTCCTTAGTACAGCTCTCTGCATAGCATAATGCACATAATACCCTTTCCCTACTTCCCAAATACCGGTTCATATTGAAGAGTGGTATACAGTAATACAGTAATTGCGGAACAGGCAGCAAAACCTGTTGTACCTGCATGCTACATGTTAAGTCCTAACCTTCAAAAGATCACATTAATAATAATAATAATAATAATAATAATAATAATAATAATAATAATAATAATAATAATAATAATAATAATAATAATATAATGGGAAGGTAGTAGTGAAGATGATATTTGCAATTTGGACAAAAAATATCATTGTGGACTACATTGTACATACACATGCATAAAAGTTTAAAGCTATTTTTAAATTCAATAATGTTTCTGTTTTCTATGTCTTTAATTACAAGTTTTAGAGGCATTATAAAATGTAGCCAATATGCAGTAATATTACAGGTACTAAACAAACATTTATTGCAACTGCTAGGCCAAAAGATAAATATTGATGTTTTATGTTAAAAATGTTCATTTTGGTTTATATCTTCTTTATCATCTACAAAGGTGCTTCTACAGTCTTTTATCATTGCATAATAATAATGCAACAAGAAGAGTTCTCTATTAAAGTTAAACTGACAAATACACAGCTTATAAAAGTTAAACATAAGTTTACATCATATATAAATGCACTGTATGTAATAGTAAACACAATTTGTCTTTCAGTTTTACAAGTGTGGATCTTTTATTAACATATATTGCCTTGTCCTAAAGAAACCTTTTGGATTGCAGATAGTGTCCAGTGCCATGCTTTGTCCTATTTGTGTTTAGTAACTTCAGTTAGCATTTCTGTATTAGTTAAAACAAATGAAATACCAAATGTTTAAAGCAATAATTTGTCGTTTAACACACCTTTCTCTCCCTTCCATTTCCTATATGACAATTTGCATAGCTTTAAAATTAGTCTCTAA
The DNA here is from genome assembly GCA_030765065.1 of Deroplatys truncata. Taxonomy (NCBI): domain Eukaryota; kingdom Metazoa; phylum Arthropoda; class Insecta; order Mantodea; family Mantidae; genus Deroplatys; species Deroplatys truncata. The sequence continues at coordinate 78,879,511 of CM060976.1, read as the reverse complement.
TTAACTAGTTGCCATTAAGTCATAGCTAACACAAATGTTATACACCTTTAATAGCATTACAGCAAGCAGAAGCAACAAGTTTGTCTCGATAGTTGTATACTGAAATTTGGAGATAACATGAATCTACATATCTACAGCAGAGGTGGCGAAAACGTGACTCGCGAGGCATTTTGACTCGCAGGCGCACGTTCCCTCTCTGCAACCGTCCGTTTGATTTTCACATGCTACTGGGTGACGCCGTGCGTGTTGCATATTTGGTGACTCACGGAAGGAAGTCGTTTTCGCCACCCTTGATTTACAGCATTCAAAAGCAAGTGCAGATGAGTTGGTCTTTCTTTCAGATGTTAAGCTTCACATTGTTGCTATTATCAAAGTGTAACAATAAAAGACTTTCTTTGTATGCATCCATGAAAGGAACACATGGTGTGTTATCCAGGCTGCATTGTTACAAAAATTGAGTTTTATTTATGGACGCTTTTTAACTGCTGTGGTCCTTAGCATCCCATTCTATATTGGGCATGAAAGACCAGTAATTTTGCTCAGAGGCCTCATTATTAGGCTTGAGGTTCTTTTACGTGCCGTAAATCTATGACACGGGACCACTGGCTTTACTTCCCTTCTGAAGGAAGCCATGCTAAGGATTATTATGCCCACAAAATCCATCACCCTCCGCCAGGTTTGAACCCGCGACCTCGGAAACCACACAGGCTAGCATGGTAACCACTACACCACGGAGGATGACTGCATTGTTACAGATGACACATGTCATTCAAATACAAATTTTAATTTCTCAAAGGGCTGTGGCCAATTATTATTATTATTAGTCGTCGTTGTCGTGGCAGCGGCGGCATTATTATTATTATTATTATTATTATTATTATTATTATTGTTGTTGCAATAATAATATTGCTTTCATAAACTGAATGTTCTTATCCGAATTGTCTCTGGTTTATGCAGTGGGTTCTGAAAGAATCCCTTCTAATCCTTTAATTTCTCCTTAAGGGCCAGTTTTACAGTTTAAGCTTAAGCCAAAGCTTTAGTAAGCTACAAACTGCTTAAACAAGGCTTAAGCTTGGGTTTAAATTTTGTTTCACAGTAGGACAACCAGTTTCGGCTTTATTGAGCTGAACAATTTCACAGAACAGTAAAGTTGGTAACGCTTGTGCATCAAGTGAATTCCCATCATTTGTTTATGACAACATTGTTTCTAAAATAAGATTTTGTAGGCTATCCAGCAATATAAAGCTAAAATAATTGAAAAATCAGAATCAAAGCATAGAACTTTACTTCTCAAGTCAGCATTCTCCTAGAAATTGTGTAACAGCATAAGCAGTAAGAGAATGTAAGCAATGGACAAATTACTATGGAATAAAAAAATACTGCAATACAAAGGGTAGATTAGAATGGTGTGAAACAATTTTGATAGTTCTGCATGATGTTTTGAGAGGCCAGAAAAATCTCCAGCTGCAATTAGCATGCTTTCATTTACATATACCCTCAATATTAAGGAGAAGTATTGTTTCTGATGAGAGGGCTTTGTTGATGAAATATAAAGCAATATGTTGTATATAAATGTGACAGTAATGAGTAAGACAATGCATGTGATAAAAGTATGAAGTATCATTTTAAAATTAAGAGCATTCCAAATTAAGTCTTGCTTCTTACCAGTCAGTTTTATGTTTAGGTCCAGGGTTAACTAGAAAATAAAACAATGTCACAAAAATGCACAAATCAAAATTTACATTTGTGCAAAATCCTGCTAGTAGAAAATGTTACAAATTATACTATTCATGAGGGTTTTAAAAGTGAAATATGTGTATATTGAACTGAAGCCAGCAGTAATTGCTGAATGAAATTTTATTATATTTTTAAATTAACTTTTGCACATACAGATCCATATATCTGCGGTAAACTGTCAGTATTGATTTGCATATTTTGTATTACATTATATTGTATCACATTAGAATGCATCGGTTTTTATGCATACTCCACAGGCTGAATGCCTCTTCAAAATCAAAGTCATTATGAGATGGCCCTTCAGTATTAATTATCAGAAGTTCGCTAACTCTTTCTACAGAAAGGCAATTTCTGATTTTATATTGTTCATGCAATGCAACTAAACTAGAACTAGAAGCAAGATGTGTTTGTAATATAGGAATCCAAATTATTTATTAATGCAGGAATAATTCAGAATTGCATTAATAAATTAATTAGATCGACATTTATAATCAGGTAAAATTTGAACCGGGAGCATTTTTTTTTTCAGGGGAACCTAATTTGAATTAGATATAAAGAATTATTTTATAATTATCATTTGTGTTGCTGTCTACCTTGAAAAACTGTTTTAAACTGTTAAGTTGTCGCATTTGTTGATGTTAATACTACAGGGTGAACAGAAAGTTCCTTTATACTACCTTTGAAACTATATAGTTATGTGCAGCTTACCTTCTATGGGTCCAAAACGTCGTGTGGGTTTTTCCATGTTTGTAGCATAATTTAATGTGCCTTCATGTTCGATTGTTCATCTGCAACAGCTGATTAGGGGTGAGGGTTAGAAATGCCGCACAAACATGTTTTTCATTTGCTCATCATTTACATATCAGCGTTTTCTCACATCTTCTTTCATAATACCCCACAGTGCATTATCAGGTGTGGTGAGGTTAGGACTTCTTGGAGGCCAAGGTAATGGAGCCGGAGATTGTTCTGAGCCACATCCAATCCAGCGATTTGGAAAAATTTCATCCTGGTGTTGGCGGACAACTAATCTGGCAGTGGTTGGATGAAAACATTTCAGTTTTAAATCTTTCTTTATGTGGTCTCGCATTGTCGATGTCGGAATGCCCAACTCTGCAGAAATTTGCATAATTATTTCACCGGGGAATGTTCAATTGATACTTCCACAGCAGCACAAGTTTCAATTTGAGTGCTCAGTCACCCACTGCGTTGCGCATCGACAACACTTCCCATCTTTTTCTCCCACTGCAATAACGTTGAACGTGATGGTGGTGCTTTGCCAAAATGTACCACAAAGTTGTTCTGGATATCTGCATTGTTTGGATGGTGTTTTGGTGACCCACACAGAAGCCACCAAACGCTCTTCTACACTAAAAGGACTTGTATCAGTCAAAACTTTACCAGCCATTTTGAGTGAGTATTGTATCTTGCTTCTGGTATCACTATCAGCATTGTCAGATCTACCGGCCTTATCAATAATCAATTTCACATTCGATAATTCGTATTACACATTTCCTTCCTTCATAGAACCGAGTTAAGGCAGTGTAAAGGGACTTTTTGCTCACCCTGTACAGCTTACCTAATGACATCAAACAGTTCTTTTTTGTGTTCTCGCACAAACTACACACAAATAATGGATTTCTCCACAATACTGCTCTTTGCATCACTTATATAACACTTTCCATTAATTGTTTATTTGGTATGCCTATTTTAGTATCAGGTTTTATTTCTTTTGTATGTCCAGTTTTAGTTTCACTGGGACCAGGACTTTGTTTCCTTTTCTTCCTTAAAACAAATTTATCCATCACTTCTTAAAAAACACACACATACACACTGTACATTTGACAAGAATGAGTGAACCACGCAGACCAGATCAGAGCTCCACTAGCTGGGAGAGAAAGCGGTATATCGTTTGTTTCTGTGACTGATTGTTATGGCTTGTTGAAAGGTATTTTTAGCCTCTTACAAAGAAGTGGCATATTGTTGTCCCATTTTTGCAAATGCTGTTTTAAAGTTCATGGCATTCTTCTACCTCGAGTGGCGAAATGTGACAAAAGTGACTAATTTAAACCCTGTTTAATTATATCATCAACAATTTCTTGTACCACGATTGCCAACTGTTTACTTAATTGAAATCTCTTGAAGAATTCTTGGTTATTCCATATATGAAAATGGTTGGAACACATTCTAAACATTGTTTATTGTTGTGTATATGGGTTAAAATAATTTGCATTTCCTCATCACTAATACCATCTTCTTCAGATAATATGGTGACTCCTTAGCTTAAACCACAGTTCAGTACAGTTTAAGCAAAGCCACACATAAGCTCGGCTTATCACTTGAACTATGCACTGTAAAACTCTGTTGTAGCTTAAGCCTCCATTTAAGCCTAATTAGAAGCTTAAGCTTAAACTGTGAAACTGGGCCTAAGTTGTTCTACTTCAAACTCATAGATGTCAAACTGAAAATCAGATGAGGTATAAAGTTACAAGAACAACCATTATTATGTAGCATGCTTGCTTCACTGTGATAAAGTATGACTACCATAGGTACTTGCTTTAATATGTGAACATGCAGATTGTTGTTTTACAAATCCTAAGCTAATCATAAATAAGAAGGAATGCAACTAAGGGATTACTTTACTAAACAAGTTTGTCACAACTTACTGAGGAAAAATGTGTCGTATTAACAAAACAGAGCTATATAATGAATATGTAGAATTAAAATGAGTGGAATAATAGATTTTAATATATGTACTAAAAATGTTGGTGATTAAGCATGCTTATCTTCAGCCCCATATTTACACATGGGCCCAGGCCTAGGGAGGCAAATTCTTATGTGCAGCAACATTGAGAAAATAATGAAATATAAATATATATATGCTGAAAATAAATTTTCACATGCTGTAAAAAAGAGCAACGATGGCAGAGGGAATTCTTATTAGTGAGAGGGAAGTTGTAGGTAGATGGATAGAGATCGTACGTGCATGGTGCATCTGGCAACACTGCCTTCCTGCATGCTGCCTGCGCTGTTTTAAGAGTGACATCATGCAGATGGGGAGAGGATTGCTGGGCCCATGGGTGTAACATTACCTAAATATGGGGCTGCTTATCTCATTATGTAACCTAACCTTAAAACCGAATAATGTCCCTTGCTGGTATCCGCAAATTCTCAGCCATGAAAACACTGGTATGTAGGCTGGTTGTTTATCTTAGCCAAAGTGGCTTAATAGCAACTTCCACTTATGCCAGCAACCAGTAGCTTCTCCATTTTATCAGTTTATCTGGAAATAAAGATAACCTTTTAAGTGTGCAAAATGTTACTTAATATTTCTGATATTACTTAAAAAAAGTTTAGTTCACAAACAATACCTGTTCTGATTCACCGAAAGCTTTATTTCTACAATGAGATGATGAAAGTCATGTACAGTTATTTGTGTAAAAGCATGTCCCAATTCCAAGTTTCCTAATTTGCTAATGTTACGTTGATCATAAAACAACAACAAAAAATAGTATCAGAAGAAGATAAATACCTTAGAAGATAGCATAGTAGATGGTTCAATCAGAAAGAATGCATTCTGGACTAAATTAGCAACATGAATCTTGAACATTATAATTTCCAAGTATGTTTGCTGCAAACAAAAAATATTTATGTGGTGTGTACTATTAATAATAAGTCAATGTTGCAATAATAAATACTTTAACAACTGTTTACTCTAGTGCATTCCCGAAGATTGGCTTTTATGCAATATGGAAACAATATATATCTAACCTAACATTACAGGTAGTAGCTTTATTCCTTGCATATGAGATAAATAAATTAAACCTGTGTGAGCATTAGGATTTATAAAAGCCCATGGACCTTAAATTTGTCATGGTTACAGGTAATTGCATAAGATTACTGTTTTCATCTATCAGAGAGTTCTTGGTAAACTTTCATACAAAGTGGCCTATACTGAAAAGTTCAATAGAACAAACACTACACAAGCATAGATATATATTCTCAAATGCAGTACATATGACATATATATTTATTTTATTTATTTGTGCTAGCAATCTTCCTTACAATATGTTATACATCACCCAAGCTGTTATCTTGCCATATTCTACCCATACTACTTTCTTTATTTATAACATAAAAATTATAATTATAATAATAATAATAATAGTAGTAGTAGTAGTAGTAATACCAAAATGATAATCTAATAATATTAATTTTATAATAATGATAATATAATTACATATCTTAACATCTCATAATGAAATTAATTCATATCTCTTTTTATTGTCCATAACCATTTCTGTTTTACTTTGGACAGATACTCTCCAACCTTTTTATTATCCCTGTTAAAAATCTTGCTTAAGGCTACTTATCTGTGCAGTTTTAACCATTTCTCATTTATAGGTTGCTTTCTCCAATGCTGTGTACCTTTACAATCAAACATGATATGTTCTAAATCTTCTCTTCCCCCACATATTGGACACTGGTTCTGTGGGAGCCTATTTCTCATTCCTATTAGTCTCCATACATCTGCTCATAACCAAGCTATACTCTCTCTTTGTTCCTTATTCGAGTTATCCACATATTGTTCTCTAGCCCATACATTTTTTATTAATATATATGATTCCAAGGAACTTTTCTTTTCGATGCTACTAATAGAATTTTGTAGCTCTATATCTTCAAACCTCCACCTAGCTTCTTTCCAAAATCCCTTAACATTATTTTCCTTCCTTCTCCAAATTTCTCCCAGACCACTATTTTCCAAATTAGTTTATATATTATAACTCCACCCGTTTTTCTTTAAGCTCCTTTCCTGAAATTCCAGACACTGCTTCAACAAGTTTTTCTCTTCTAAATTTAATAGTGTATACCAATATTTAAGAGCTCTCTCCATTATTACCCCTTTTCTCCCCACTCTGCATTTCAATTAGAACAAATTCCTTTACTGTGGCATTTGGCAGGCCTAAAACTTCTCTACAAAAACTCCTATGTACCATATCTATCACTTCCCAGCCTCCTCCTACTCCCCATATTTCACTTCCATATAACATTTTTGCTTCAACTACTATGCTATGTATTTTATCTAGCCATTTAACATTTATATCTGGTATTCTATATTTACACCCTCTAATCGCTGACATTGCCCCTTTCCCCTTCGCCAATACCAGTTTCTTCTGTTTCTCCCATTTTCCACCCCCATCCATTTTGACCCCTAACTATATACAATCTCTGACCACTTTATATTTCATCTCTCCATTCTTTCACTTTTCATACTTGCACAGTTCGGAACCTCTTAAACACTATGACTTGAGTCTTCTCTTGGTTTACTTTCAGATTCCATTCATCACAGTATTTATTCATTTGCTGTAGGAACTGCTTCAGACCAATCATTGAAACAGACCCTATCACTAAATCATCAGCAAATAATAACCCAGGAATTGATACCTTATTTATCACAGGCAACCAATTATTATTTCTTCCTATCTCAGTGAGGATATCATCAATATACAGATTAAATGACACATCCTTGTGTAACCCCTTCCTTTGATTTACTTCTTTTGTTACCAATCCTACTCCTACTTTCACACAAAATGTGTTCTCCTTGTACAGAACTTTAAGTAAATTCACCATCAGTTGACTTACTCCCTTCCTCAAGAGTTTGTGCCACAACAAATTTAAATCAATGTGGTCATATGCTTTCTCCAAATCAACAAATGTCATGTACAATTTTCCCCTTTTTTCTTTTAAGTACTTATCCACCTGAGTTTTAATTATGAATAAGTTATCCACCATTCTTCTCCTCTTACGGAAACCCATTTGAAACTCCGAGAGAATATTATATTCCTCTACCTAGTTTTGTATTTTATTTGCTAAAATCCCTGTGAAAATCTTTCCAACATTTGATAGTAATGCTATTCCCCTGTAATTATTACGTTCTCCTTGCCTTTGTAGAGTGGTTGAATTATTGCTTTCCTCCAATGCTCCGGTACATACCCTTTAGTTTTTATTACATTGAACAAGTCTGTAAACATCTTTACTCTATTCTCACCACTACACCATTCTTTGATAAACTCTGGAGGAATTTCATCTATACCTGTTGCCTTATTATTTTTCATTGCCTTCACTTGCTTCAGTACCTCATCTCTCAATTCACTATCTATGTATCCCATTCCAAAATCCGCCACTAACTTCATCTTAATAACACCCTCCTCATACTCCATCCAATCTGCTGAAGTGATATTTGGTTTACCTAACCATTTATTATACGTGAATTTTAACACTCGCCACAACTTGCTGGTATTGTTCTCCCTTAAAACTTTAATCAGATTACTCCGTTTTTTATTTCTCCATTCTTGTTTCTGTTCTTCTAATATTGCATTATAGAAATTCCTACTCTTTAAATATTCCTTCTTTTCTTCCTCACCCCCTCTCTTTTTCCATCTTACTAATGCCTGTTTTCACCCTTTTTATGTTATTTTGCATTCCTCATCGTACCACCCTATTTCCTTTATTATCCTGCCCCTTCTCTTTGCATTAACATATTAAAAATATTGGTTGCAATCTCTATTTCCTGGTTCCTTATCATAGAACTCATTCCCTGTTGACATATTTGATCCTGCTTAGAATCTAATGTTAGTTTAAATTCTACCCTCTGTTCCTCCCTCCATTTAAATTCAATATACTGTTTAGTACTCTTTCCCCATTCCCATCTGACTTCCCTTACTTCCTCTGATTGTCTTTGAGTCTCCAATACCAGTGGGAAGTGGCGACTATTAGATACAAAATTTAGCACCTTAAAGTTACTTATTGTATATGTCGGACACACACACACATATATATATATATATATATATATATAATTAAAAATATTCCTGAAATTAATGTAATATATATCTTTATTTCTTTTTTAATAAAAAGGTAAGACATAAATTATAGTATATGGTTTGAGAATAATTAATATACCTTGGGCAATTTGGCAAATTTTTTGCTCTCAGTATGTAATTATCAATCTTTGGTTCATAATAGTCATAATTACACAGCTATTTACATTCATGCATAACACATGCTCATAACATTAACAGGCAGGGAATGAGATGATACCACTTGCTGAAGTTGACTGCTAATAGAGGTCTGCACAGGTCGAAATTCTTAGGTTCAGCCTGGACACGAGTACCTAATTTGTTTTAAGTAAAATTATTTTGCAGTTATTTATTAGTATTATTCTACAAAGCGTTGCTCCTGCATGGAGATTTTTTCCCCTGCTGGGTGTCCTGGTAGAGAATGCACTCAGGTCCTTGGGACCAACTGAGGAACCATTTTACAGAAATAGTGGCAGCTGAGGTCCCGGAATCCTCATATAGCAAGCCGAAAGTTGACAGCCTACTGCCTTATTGACCACATGCTGCCCTTTTTACTGCACTCTGTACAGGATGTGGATGAACGGAGGGAGACAGAATTTGCAGCTGCCATGCTGTTGTAATTATTATCTACAATTGGTCAAAGTGAGAATTTATTTATTACTATTACTACTGTTATGAAAGTGTGCAGGCTGCAATAGTTATGTCATTCCCGGCATTTCAACACCAGGGACCAAAAAATTTAAGAAATTCATTTTTTGGTCTTTATTTCCCCTTTACATGGAAAAGCTTTTGTTATTTTCTCAAAAATGGCACTAATGATTTTGATTAAAATACCATATGTTTAAAATACTTAGATGAAAAATGAATGTGACAATTTTTTCTTTCATCTTTATTTTTAAGCTCGAGCCTGGCAAAACATTTTTCGAATTAAGCCTGAATCAAGCTCTCTAATTGCTAGGCACTTAAAATATTGTTGTCCTCCATGATCTATTGGTATCATGTTAGCCTCTAGTTTCTGAGGTGATGGGTTCAACTTTTTTGGCATAAAAATCCTTAGCATGGCTTCCTTCAGAAGGGAAGTAAAACTGGTGGTCCCATGTCATAGATTTACAGCATGTAAAAGAACCTCAAGCCTGATAAACAGGCCTCTGAACAAAAGTTTTGGTCTTTCATGCCCAATATAGAATGGGACACTAAGAACCATAGCAGTTAAAGAGTATCCATAAATAAAACTCAATTTTATTTAAAATAATAAATTAGACTCATCATAAGTGAAGCCCATGAGGTTAGACTCACTCTGTTGAAGTGGGTTAAAATATGTATATATGTATTTTGTGCATCAATTTGTTTTTAGTATTTGGAAAAATCTGTTGTAGATAAGCTAGAAAGAAATCGTGTTTCATAAAAGTGCTAATTCAGCTTTGTAATGCTATTTAATACTAATATTTTAAAACTATTCTCTCTCTCATAGCTTTTAGTTACTTTTAGGGAGGGGGATTGAGATTCTTCCATTCTAAATATCTAGCTGTAGCCTTAAACCTGCTTTAGTTGTGAATCAAGTTTGATGGTATTTTGACAGATTTAGCGCAAAAACTTGAATTAACAGCAAAAGCATGAGTTAAAACTATGATTGTCTAACACCATGTTTTAAAAATCAGGAAAAAAGTGATATCCTTTCTAAACCTTTTGTTTTCTTTCTTTCCCCCTTTTGAATAACCTCATGTCAGCTGAGCATGCGTTCTGTCATTTACTCAAAGGGTACAATGATGTGACAAATAATGTTTGCTATTATTTTGAAAAACAGTGCAAAAATAAAAGTAAAATCCTGTGTGTCTCAGTCTATTTTAGAGCTGAAAAACTTAATTCTGTACTTCTGATGAACTGAATCTATACTCCTGCACTGCTTTGAAATAACAGTGACATGTTATAGCATACAAGGAGTACAATGGTGTCTAAAAACAGAATCTTATTGTTTTAAAATCTATCAGTTTCCCACCTGCATCTATCTTCAAGATGACTTCTTTGGCAACATAACGGATGCAATAATACCAGTTACGGCATAGGTATATTTTAGGAACAGTTGATGGTGATGCAGTGTAATAGATTGAATATCACCAACTATAACCAGACAGCACTATAATGGGGGGAAAATGTCAGAGTTGTTTTTTGGAGAATTCCAGTATACTGCTTTCTGTATATTATCAGCAATCACTAGAAATGAATGCAAGGAAGATAAGTTTTGAGAATAAGTAGATTTATATGTCATATGTCCACTGAATAGTCCACATTCATAATTTTATAATACTTACATTTCACCTTACTACAATAACAGTCCAAGCCAGCACAACATAAACTACACTTCTCTGAACAGTTCTCATATGATTGGTGCTTATGGTTTCTTTTACAAGTTTATACTCGACAGAGGAATATGTGTATTCAGGAAACCATAATGGAAACGACTCTCCTCTCCAGCAATTTTGCTGACAAGTACAGCAGAGGTCTGATACTTGTTCCTATAATGAAAGGTCCAACTGTTTTCAGGTTCACTTGTGGAAAAAGTATGAGTATAATAACCAGGGTCTGGGATTCTATGACATATCAACTTTTAAATGTTACATCATAGGCATAGGCATTGCTAATGTGTACTTAAGTCCTTAGTATGGATCCCAGATTATGAAAATGCAAATTTATGTCATTCATTGACATTTCCTATTTTTAGGCATTTTTTTTGATTATACGTCATTATTTTGTCATTTTCTTGCCCTTTGCATATTTACTTAGTAATTTTCTTGCATATACATTCAGTATATAAAGAGTTTTATATTACTGACATTTTATATGGATAACTTTTCAAACATCAGAAATTTCACTATTCAACTGTTAAATAAGAGTAACTTTATATGTCCTTTACTCGCATTCTTGGAAAAGAAACACATTCCTATATAATGGTTAGTCTGGAAAGGGTTGTTTATGGGTGGAGGGATGGCTATTTTTAGGGGAGCAGATATTACGGTTATGAACTCGTGTCCCAAACTATGGATGACAAATCAGTTTTCCTTTTTTGCATTAATAAGCATGTACAATCAAGTTATTGTCCTCTTAGGGTGTGAAGTCCTCTTCACTCACAGTGAATTTTGTGTAATCTGCAAACTTGAAAGAGTGAATGCTTCAAAAATAATTTTCTTTTCAGATTCCTCAAACAGAACACAGAAAAAAAAAATATGTATATATATTTTTAATTTCTAAATTATGTCATATTCTGTATACCTACTTTTTCTACTCGTATAGCAGTAACATTCATGAATAAATTAATTTACAACTTTCTGTAGATTAATTTTAATAAATCTAGTTTTGGTTAATAAATCTAAGGTTTATTCACTTTGGATTATGTAATTTTTAAAAAAAAAACTTTTAGGAATTTTATCAGTCACTTTAAAGGCATTCTTAAATCCAGGAAACTATTCATTCCCACTCCCTGATCTATTTGTAGTCCTTTATATAACAGCTTCATATATCCATTTATAATTATGGTAATAAACCGGTGGCAAACTGGTATAATCATTTTGTGGTGAACTGCAAGCAAATGACAGTTAACTTGCAAAGTAGCAATAAGCAAATAATTGATTTAATAAGATTATATGATGCTGCAATTCATGATTTCATAGTGCTTCCAATGGCAACATTGGACACATGGACACAGCCTGTGTTTATGCTACAAACATCTGTCTCAGCTGCTGTCATAGATAACCTTTTACAGGCATTCCATTCAGTGTATCCAAAATCCCATGTTTCCATAGATTTCATGAACAAATTTATAAATTAAGTTTTATTGAGGATTATAGATTACAATCAAGTATTAAGCAAAACACTGAAAATCATTAAAACAAAACAACGCTTAGGAAATGTTGTGATAGCTGGGTATAAAACCTACAGCTTTGTTATTCCTAAAATTTTATAAAAAGTGATATTAAAAGCTATTGAATGAGTTTTTTATTTATATTGGGTTAAGTTTTTTTCAATAACTGGGAAAGTGATAATGACACATTAAAATTTCACTTCCAATAATGTATGCCAATTGTCATCATAGGAATTGCTTCCTTTAAGTCTGGCATAATTTCATTTGGCAAGTACAATGTCAGAGGAAAGATTGCTAGTGCTTGCAGTATTGCATTCTGGCTGTTAACATAGCTAATGTGCTGAAATAGCAGATGGCAATAAAAGCCATGAAATGCAGTATTTCTACCTTAGGTGAGCAGTAAAAAAAGGTACAGCATGTTCTAAGTTGGAATCCTTTCAGCATGTTAAGTTAATAAAGGAATACAAATTGGGGGAAAAGTAAATACTTCATGAAAAATAGTAACTGTAATTATTATTTGATTCTTCTTACAAAACAAATTAAATTTCACACTGATCTACAAAGGAATCTTCTATTAAGAGCAATGAACTTCTTGAGGTGATCCCAAATGTTAAAACACTTTCCCATCAATATATGACAATGATTTCTATAATGCACCACATATGGAATGAGATCACTGGAAAATGTCCTTTCACAAAAGAGACAAGAGGCTCTAAAAGAAATTACCAATTCAGTATCGGCCAACTGGCAGCTCTCTGATGTCAAGAGGAGCTGTCCCTCTTGGCTTTGGTATGCAGAGAGAAGCTCACCGAGAAGTATAAGGCAGATGATGCAAGGGAAAAGGCAAAGTTATTGAAAAGAGAAGGGTGAGTAAGGCAAGGGGAATGCATGTTGTACTTTGTAATATGCGGCTGAAAACATGACATGCCAGCTTGCCCCTCTGCTCCAATCCCTTATCCATAAGTTTCAGAAACAGCTCGGTTGCTATATTGTTATGCCACACAGGCTCTGTGACATCTTCTTGCCAATTGACCCTCTATTAATTTCTAAGAATGATGATTGATATGAGTTAAACTATGCTTTTTCAGTGTTGACATGCGACAAAAGCTCTTTCCACAAAGTTCACACTTATATGGCTTTTTTGCACCATGCATGAAATTATGTCTTTTCAACTCTGATGGCTTACTAAAGTCCTTATTACAAATTTCACACCTTCTTTCACTGTTGTTCTCATGAATCAAATTATGTTTTTTCTTGTCTGACATCCTCATAAATCGTTTCTCACAAATTTCACATTTATATGGCTTTTCACCTTCGTGAGTAATTTCATGTTCTTTCAGACGAGATGATAATATAAATTTTTTCCTACAAATTTCACATTTGTATGGTTTTTTGCCTTCATGTACCAAATTATGCCTTTTCAGATCTGAAGAACTAATAAAACTCTTGTCACAAACTTCACAGTTATGAATTCGTTTACCCTCATGATATAAAGTATGTGCATTCAAATGGGACCTCTTGATAAAGCTCTTTTCACAAAGTTTACATTTGTGTGGTCTTTCATTCCCGTGAATAACTTTATGCTTTTTCAAGAGTGAATGCATTCTAAAATTCTTTCCACAAACTTCACATTTATATGACTTTTTAGATTTACGTGAATTAACATCTTTCTCTGTGTGCAAAGCATTAGCTATATGACTTCCATCAACTTCATCCATATTGCTTCTTCTGCAGGCACGATAGATTTCTCTCTTTTGTATGGAATTCTTTGACTCTAAGCTTTCACTGATGACACAAGAAGAGCCTCCAGTTTTAGACTTGTACATATGCAACCTGAAAGTTATGAGATTTATCATCAATAAAGAGTGGCATAGTATGAAATAAACAGGAAATTGTTTGAGAAGAATGTGAAAATCACAACATTTATTTCAACAAGATAAAAAAGTAAAAATAAATAGTTGGACACTACAATTCTCTCTTTCCTAAACAATTATTAACATTTTATATCAAAATCTGATGTGTAAGTCATGTGAATTTGCCCATTTTGCACATTACTATTTGTAAATTATGCTCACAAAAGAATGCTTTTCTATCCACTTCCTGTTATTCACATTGGTAATTGCAACAAACATTTTCATTTGGTAATGCCACTAATACTATGTTAATATTTTGTAGTTGGGACAATTGTTAACTGTTTAAAATATAGATCTATACAAAAATGCATGCAAGGCATTACTGCAAGCTGCTTAAAATTTGGGAAAATTTAAATGAAAAATTGGAAATATTTTAAAAATATCTAATGCTTGAATAAAGGCTCCCATACATTGCATAGCTTAATGAGAGCTACATTTTTTTCCTGTACAAAATATTTGACCATCTTTTATGATTTCATAATTATATAAAATTCAATGATAATCAGAGAACCTCACATTCTTTCCACCTAAACTATCTTAACTTCAAACAACAACTGAGCCATGAACTTCTTTTGTTTGAGGTATGCTGCATACAAGTTTTCAGAAAGTGGATGTTATTAATGGTAATAATAATTTAAGGATTCAGTAACTTACACTTTATTTATTACAAATGTGAAGAATAAATTTATTCCTTCATTACTGAATCAAGTTTAAAACATTCAGCTGAGAGACCTCCAGGCTTGAGTTTTAAGCTTTAATGAATGTCGTAAAGCATGAAGAATACTTGTGATGATATGGCAGACTTACTCAATTGATTCTGCTGGTAAGACGTGCCCCTCCCTCTCATTCTTTGAAATGGTAGCATCCTACAACAAACGTCATTATATTAAATAAATAAAATATGTTGGAGAGCTATAATCTATGCAGAATTGACACAAGATAATGGAATAGCTAAACCATTTAAATCTCTGCTCCCTATAGCTGAACACCATTATGCAGACTTTTGCACAGATCAATTAAAAATGTCGCCCTCCGTGGTGTAGTAGTTACCATACTAGCCTCTGGTCGCGTGTTCAAACCTGGCGGAGGGCAATGGATTTTTTTCGGGCGTAAAAATCCTTAGCATGGCTTCCTTCGGAAGGGAAGTAAAGCCAGTGGTCCCGTGTCGTAAATTTATGGCACGTAAAAGAACCTCAAGCCTGATAAAGAGGCCTCTGAGCAAAATTTCCGGTCTTTCATGCCCAATATAGGATGGGACGCTAAGGTCCATAGTAGTTATAGAGCGTCCATAAATAAAACTCAATTTATTTCAATTAAAAATATGCATATTTACAAAGTTTCTTACTTTTATGAGTTAAAACAGATAGCTATCAAAGCCTCTAGCAGTGTTTGAGCCCATGGTATCTCCAAATTTACTTCAATTTAATGTTGACAAATGTTCCTTTATAATATATACTAGAATCACTTTTAATTTGTACTAATATTGTAAAGAAATAAAATATGCATGAGTGTGTGTGTAGGGTACTCTCAAGAACCATACAAACAACTGAGTTAATTGTTCTGCCACTGAAAAGTAATGTGATGGACACAACTATAAGACAATTTCTAATTTCAATCCCTAAATGATAAAAGACTAAAAATAATTTGCAATCCCAAATACTGGAGTATGAACCTCATAGAGTTATAAAAGAACATACATGGACATAACAAAGAAATTAAACATTAATTATGGAAGGAGGCAGCATCAGAATTTCTGAGATCATATTTCAAAAATGTAGTGTCCTCTAAATTAAATAAAACCATCTACTCTTTCAAAACAATGAATTATTTTGGTTATCATGAAATAACATTCAAAATGTTTAAACCATGAGTCTCAAATTAGCACTCTGCTTAATCGCTTATGCAATGCATCACTGAAGACTGGGATTTTTCCTGACAGAATGAGATTCTTCAAATTGTTAAATCTCTTATCAGGGAGGAGAAAAAAAAAGGAAAAGAGAGAGACAAAGACAATGTTTCAAATCATACACAAATGTCTCTCTTGCCAATTGTTTCAAAAGTTCTTGAGAAAGTGATGTTTAACATACTGTACAATTATTTTGAATTAAATAACATACTTGTTAATGTTAAACTTGAGTACAGAAAAGGAATACTGTCAAAAAATACAATTAATAAACTCACATATGAAATGTGAACTCATTAAATGAAAAAGAAGGAATGGAAGTATATTAGTGGAATGTCTGTGACCTCTAAAAGGCATTTGATTATGTTAATCATGATACCCTTATAGCACAATTTTATGAATTAAAAACTGAAAATGTAAATTAGTTTTTGTCATATCTAAATGAAAGAAAACAAAGTGTTGAGAAGTAAACAGCCACCATATTGGGTATTAAATTGAAAAACATAACACATGGAGCAGTCCAAGGTTTAATATTAGGGCCTTTACTATTTCTGATCTATCTAAATGACCTATTACTATATACAAAAAGATACTGGGCACAAGTAATTCTGTTTGCTGACGACACTAGGTGTTTGTAACTAGTACAATAGAGTGTATAATGAAACTGAATTACGTCAAGAATTGTATATAAAACTGGTTTAAAGCACACAAATTATCCGTAAATCTAAACAGAACAAGTTATTAAACTCATAACTCTTTGATCATCACATGCTGCAACAGAAATAAAAGCTAATGGCATTAAATTTCTAGGCCTTCAAGTACAAAGATATTTGGATTGGAAGGTTCAGTTTTAAGAGTTTTATATTTGGAGTGATTTCATGGTTTGAAGACCAGAAATGATGTGCTACTGCTGATTTATCCATCTGTTTTTGGTAAATGCATCTCATATGCTCTTTAAGTCTTATTTCAAGATCAACAGCAGCAATGAATTGGGCATCTGGGAAAAAATACATATCGTCAAACACAGGAATCACCTAATGAATTTCGAACCACTGCCACCCAGCAGCATTTGGAGGTTCATCAGCCTAGCATCAGTTGAAAACATGTTGACGATGGGAGCAAACTGTTCTCCCGAAACACGTTCAAGTAAGAACATTTTAGTGATGTAGTGTAACAACCTTCAACTTTCTCCATTTTAAATTTCAATACTTTCAAAACTGCTGCTAAAGAGCACCTTTGCAATAAGTAATTTTATTGTTTGTTTGGTTCATGAGAACCCACATTGAGCAGAGCTCTGGGATTTCAAACACTTCATACAGCAAACCATCACCAATCATATTACTACCATTGATCCTACAGATTCACCTTTTAAGGTATGGTGAACTGTCTTGCTTACCTGACATTGCATGGTTTGCAATGACAAATGGATTAATTTAGCTCCACTCATCCTTTATGAAATTGTTGTGCAATGATGTAGAGGATTTTTATGATCAATCCTCCCCTTTATGCCTTATAATTGTAATTTCGTACAGCTCCAGCAATTCCTAATAAGATGCAAAAAGCTGTGAAACATAGAATATCTGACTTCCTAAACTTCTGCCTGACAGTCTTCCCAAGTTCTGGAAAATCTGCTTAGCCTATAAGTACCCTTTGGCGATGGAGCAATCATCAGTCGGAATGGCCAAGTAACTTTTTACATAATTACAGTATGTTAAATTTTAAACCTTTGTACCTTCTCTTTGGTCCCATAGTTTTCACATAATGGTGATACCCCTTAACATATATAATAAAATAGAGGTGATTATGAAGATTCTGTACTACCAGGCCACCAAGTTAACCTCTTTGTTAAAGACATGCAGTCTGCAACCATCTATAGTACAGCAACTTAGTAAAAACCCTTGGGAGGGTTAACTCACCTGGTCATGTATTCCCCTTCTCTAATTGCCTTGGGCAGGCATACCTCTCCTACTCTGCCTGTGTCACTGCTAAAGCACCACATACTACAATTTTGCCTAGGCTATGTTTTATTTTATTTTCACAAGATCTTTAATCACTTAATCACACTATTGTTGTAACTATCCAACTGTAGAGGCAGGACTATAGACACAAGAGCATTGCAACAAAAATGCTGCGTTTGTAGATTTCTGTGGCAGGTCAGGCAAAGAGCAACGTACAGCGAGTTTGAAAGCAATTGTTTGCATATAACTAGCTATAGCATTTCACATACATGCAGTGTTATCATGGGATATTTTCCAAAAGTTAATTTTTTAGGGTATCTCATAGCCTTCACTCCCATCTATCTCTTGAAAGAAAAAAGTTTCTCGCTGACTGATTTTCGTAATACAAATTAATTCAATTGAGTTTTACAAAGAAAACTAATGGCTTTAAGTTTTTTACAGGGAGATCACACATCATCATCATTATTTTGAATCTGTGCTCTTTAACATACCTCTTCCTCAACTGGAATACAGATTTTAGTTTTTGAGTTATCATGATGTACCCAATCCTATTAAATTTTTCTACACTATAAAATTGCTGTGTTCACACTGGTGACATGGCACTTGTCTCCTGTATATCAGCCCACTTCCTTTTTAAAAACACCCCATTGGATAATTCAATAGGCAAAGGCAAAAGACAAGTAGTGGGGGTGATTTATCCCTCCTGAATACTGCTGCAATCCATAGACCGAGGAATCTTACTAAGTTGTTATACTATAGAAAAATAATTTCTCATTTTGTTAATTGTAAAATAATGGTTCACAGGTTTCTAATGTTAGCAGTTTTCTCTTTATAAATTATTTAGCATGCCTTGCTAATGAACTTGACTACATAAGAATACAAAGGAAATAAACCAACAATTTCTTACATGAGGTTATTAGAAGGTTTTGGCATCCAGAAATTTCAGTGCCTACATCTATAGAATTAAAAAGAAATGTTATTCAGAGGTTTTGAAACTATTTATTACACACACATCTGCAGTATTTGATAAATGGCAATTAAAGAAACAAATAGGTATAACATATGATTTGTACTGGCATTTAAACAGGATCAATTGTCACTTTGTAAGCTGTCTACTGTTTGCTTAAGTGTTACATCATGGCCATCAAAAAAAAAGAGAAAAAAAAAGAAGAAAAAAAAAAGAGTTTTATTTATGGATGCTCTTTAACTGCTATGATTCTTAGCGTCCCATTCTGTATTGGGCATGAAAGACTGGAAATTTTGCTCAGAGGCTTGAGGTTCTTTTACGTGCCATAAATCTACAACTCAGGACCAACGGCTTTACTTCCCTTCTGAAGGAAGCCATGCTAAGGATTTTTATGCCCGAAAAAAATCCATCGCCCTCTGCCGGGTTTAAACCCACAACCTTGGGAACCAGAGGCTAGTATGGTACCCCTAGACCAGAGAAGACGACATCTTGGCCATCTATGTATATTGCTTGGAATAAAATGTAACCAACTTTTGTTCTCCACACACATTTTCTACTACATGACATTCTCAACAAAGGCTTTGTAAACCCTTTTTAGTCTTTTAGTAATTATGAATTGAAAGCACGTCCATCAGAAATAATAAGGTTTTTCAGTGGTGAAACAATTACCCAAATAGTTGAGTGGTTTTTGAGTTTACATTACACACACCCACCCACCTATACCCTAATACATGCACATAAAGTTTCTCTCTTTATAATATTAGTAAGATGACGCAGTGAATCAAGACAAGACAAAACACATCTGCATATATCTAGGTTTAGTACTTCCCTATCCCAAAAAGCATATTGCACTCTGGTGTAAAGATATATAATAATCTTCCAAACTCTTAACAGAAATATAGCAAAATAAGTTACAAACTATCCCTAAAGGCACACTAATTAACTACTACTTCTACTCAATTGAAGATTTCCTTATAAATAATTACAAATAACTGCATTTTCATATGCAGTTATTTGATATTCATATAAACTTGTACCCTTTATACATTGTATCAAGTATCTTGCTTTTTATATTCTTGTATATATTGTGTTGTGTTTCATTATAATGTATCCAATATCAATTGTACCACCCCACCACTATCACTACTATCTTTTCTTTCTTTTGCCACCTCCCACTCTCAGAAAATCTATCAATGACGATTCAATTCAGAAATACAAAATTTTTATAATCCACCATAGTTATAAACCATGCAGTGCAACACAGTTATATATGGCTTGTACTATATAGTTCATGCACGTAGATTTTATGTGTGGGTTATGGTTAACAGAAATAAAAACACCACAGTATGTCTTACATTAATTATTTATTCATTCTCCAATACATAAACCATTTAGTGGTTTTAAGTTTCCAATATGTATACGTGATAATTTGGCATAAGTCCAGTCCTAACTCACTGCCTTTCTGTTACAAAGGTAGCTTGGTGACATGCACACCTGTTCCTTGTCTCTCACTACCACTGTCGGTGCCTGGAAGATGCTATCCTCTGAAACAATGACCACCCTTGGAAGCTGGACAGAGGGTTGTGGCTAGCCTACAACGGGCAGCCAGGCGACCTATGTTCTGTCGCAAAATTGTGTGGTGTTGAACCGCCACACATGTATATAATTCAGCTAAAGATGAGCACATTATATGTGTTAAGCTGATTTAAGATTCTGAACTTATGCCCATGTAGAATCACCATCACAGTTATCAAGGAATTCCTGTACAGATTAAGAAACCTTTTAGATCTTTTTAAGAGCAATTAAGAATTTCCCCTTCTTGTCTGACAGTAGCCTAGTCTAGCAAGGTAACAAATATTTTGACTCATAATAAGTTCCCTTTTGATAGCAAGTTAACTGCATTACCAGACAAAAGGGATATTTACACAGACCAATACAGAAGATGCAAGCACAAAATAAGAATCAGATAGCATCTTTGGATGTTCTGGTTATAAGAAATGCTGATTGGATCACTATCATATACTGTTTATCTACCCGTACCAACAGATATTTAAATAAGTATTCTAATCATCAGTTGTGACAAAAGAGAGGCATAATTAAAATACTAGTGTACTGAGCTACATGTATTTGTACAGATTAACATTTGAAGTAGGAGGTACAGCATCTTAAGGCAGCCATGTTACAAAATGGATTTTCCAGTACAGATTTTAACAGAGCAATTTGCCCTAGAAGGAATTCACACCAAGGTCATGAATTGCCTGCATTTAAGGAGAAAGTTTTCTTACCCTATTTTAAAAATATTACAGACTGCATTGGGAAAATTCTTAAAAAATACAAAATTAACACAATATACAACCCAATAACCAAAATCCAGAAAATTCTAAAATCTGCTAAGGATAAGAGAGACCCTTATGTATCCCAGGAGGTATACAGAATACACTTCTCATGTGGTTCTATTTATATCGGCACACCCAAATATAGAATCACAACACGCATAAAAGAGCATCAGCAACATTGCTGCCTTGCACAGACAGATAAGTCTGCAGTCGCTGAACATTTTGTTAACTTTGGCCATCATAACTTTGATGAAGATACTAAAGCATTAGTAATGACAAAATATTATCATGATAGACATCAATGAGAAGCGATCAGTATATACAAGCATACCAACATCAATAAAAAAGATAAAAAAAGTGGCACACCAATGCATACCCACAAAACACAAGCCACTTCTCACCTTTTCCTGAACTATAAATTGTAAAATGTTTGCCACTTCATTGGCAGCTGCTGGGGTCTTATCCTTAGAAGATGGCAACCAAAGAGTTAACCAAAATGCCAGATATGAATAACTGTACACATAGACCATAAACTAATTGAAGGGCTCAGAGCAGCATGGCCCTAACACACCATTTCAATGATTTATGGTATAGGCACTTGAAAGTTTGAAAGTAGTCATAAATCTCATTTTTATAATAATTTGCCTAGATTCAGATACATTCAAAAAGATGCTGTATGCATGATTTCTTCACCATTGGATTTATATCAGTATACAAAAATAAATACAGTACTGTAAAGGTGTAAATCTAGAGGGATAGGGCACTGTTGTCCTGAAGTTCTGACACCAACGTTTTTAATGAAATAAGTTACCTTTGCTTAATATGTTACTGAACATAAGTTTTTGTTACAAATGTACTACAAAACACACAAATTTAATAATATAGTTCAAAGCTGATCACTATTGTTATTTACTGTCTTTGTTTGCACTTCTATCTCTCTGTGTGTCCAGCAATTCTAGGTTACGCTCCTTTTCTTTGTCTGAAACAAGGTTCTTGTAAAAAGTGTGGTATACAGATGGGACCCAAATTAAGGGAGAATGTGTATCATCCTCTTGGTTCTTACTGATGGAAATGGAAGTGTTACATTTCTGTGGTGCTTGCAATGGGTTGACAACACAAAATCTTCTGCCTCTCTTTTTGATACTGCAACTTGTGTGTACTGGGCATTCAAGACAATGATTATACGCCACTTAAAGCATGAAAGGGTCTTTTGAAGACATGAAAAAGACAGTCATATCCCAAAACATTAGTGCTTTTCCATTGCTAGACTTAGTTTTCTTCATAATTTGATCTGAAAAGTAAGATAGTTCCTTAAACTTGGTAGTTCCCATCAGTGTTACACAACATTGTTATTTTAAAATAGAGGGAGTTGAAGGTTGTTACACTACATCACTAAAATGTTCTTACTTGAACGCATTTCGGGAGAATGGTTGAGTTGAAAACACGCTGACTATGGGACCAAACTGTTCTCCCGAAACGGTTCAAGTAAGAACATTTTAGTGATGTAGTGTAACAACCTTCAACTCTCTCTATTTTAAATCATGACGCATCACTGTTAATAGCTTTTCAATCTTCAAAATTAATTAACAGTTGTTATGCTTTTATTTTTCATTCCAATACAACTCAATTCTTCCAGTCTATCACAAGATAGGCAAGTGTGGCCTGCCAATGGAAAGTTGTGATAGACTTGTTTTACAAGCCCATATATTCATTATTATTAATAATTAATTTTGAAGATTTAGAAGCTAGTAACAGTGATGTGTCATAATTTAAAATAAAGAGAGTTGAAAGTTGTTACACTACATCACTAAAATGTTCTTACTTAAACGCGTTTCAGGAGACGGTTTGCTCCCATTGTCAGCATGTTTTCAACTGATTTTGCCGGTTATTGTCTGGGGAATGTGTGTGGCTAGTGGTGTTCTCTGATGCTGGACTGATGAACCTCCAAAGGCTGCTGGGTGGTGGCAGTTCAAAATTCATTAGGTGATTCCTGTGCTTGATGATATGTATTTTTTCCCAGATGTCCAATTCATTGCTAAAGATATTAACATACAGGCTATACAACATTTCTTAAATTTGGAAAACTGTTGGGGGGAGAGTAAGGAAATCATGTAAATACAATATTTGCTGATATTTCATATATTTCAAACGTGATTCAGAGAAGAGCAGGGAATTTTCATCCATAATTAGGAATATAATCCAGACTTTACAAAACTAAAGTTTTAAGGGGTAAAGGTCAGGATTCACCATAAAAATCTATTACACCATTCTTCTATTATTTAATGGAGGGAGGGCAGGGGGGGTTATGGTGGTAAGTGAAATTGAGTAAATGATCATTCAGAGTTTAAAAGACACATACAATGTAAGGTAATCACATTAAAAGCATTCCACTAGAGATAGTACCTTCCATCAGGGATCTAGGTGTAACTATGACACAAAGTGTTTCCTTTCGTTAGCACATAGTAAATACAATCCATCTTTTAAAGTAAACATTTTTTCATTCCTTTTCATATTCAGAATCTAGAGGGACTTCAAGAGATGGTTATTTTATTTAATAGTCTTGTTCAAAGCAAATTACAGTATGAGTATGGTCACTGATGTATAAAATATTATTATTAACTGGAAAATATTCGGGGGTTTTACCATATATTTATATCACAAAAGGTAATAATAAATAGACAGGTATATAGTGGAATATTCCTTACAGTCTACTTCTAAATGTACAGAAATTGTCACTTTTCAATTATACTAATTATTGAGCAAGTATTCCTGTACAGATTTCTTAATGGCTTGTTAAGAAAGTTAGGTTCAATGCCAATTATTCCAATTTGGAACACCTAAAACACTGTTGTAACCAGCTCTGAGAAGTTGCTGTAAACATAATGAACTATTGCATAATGTTGAAATGAACCATTGCTTCTCTTTTAATCAATTTAAAAAATAGTAAAACTTTACTAATTGACTGTGAGTTTTATTGTGCATTTTTTGTGTAACTTTACAGTATCAATAATGTTAACTTGTCTCAGCCTTAAAAGTGTTATAATAATAATTGTTTTCCGACTCTTTCTGTTCAGAAAATGCAAACTACAGTTCTTGTCATTGTATTATATTAAAAAAGTAGTTAAGTGTTATATGCTTAGGTTCTTTTTTGCTTTCTCTACTATTTATCTATGGTAAGTGGAAGAAATATTGCAATCCACAAAAATTTGATACCGAGATTTCACCAGAAATATGCACTTTGAGACTACTTGAATAGAAAAAATCATTTTTAGAAAAGAGAGAGAGAGAGAGAGTGAGAGTGTGTGTGTGAGTGTGTGTGTGTGTGTGTGTGTGTGTGTGTGTGTGTGTGTGTGTGTGTGCGTGTGTGTGCGTGTGTGTACAGTGTAACTCAAAAACAAAAGGTTGATTAAATACTGTGACTGTCAGTTTATCAACTGTCACTTTTCTCAGTTCTGTCACTGTTCTATATTCTTATCTAGTTCAACTTTACTGGGAATTCACTTTGTTCACACTTCACTTCACTAAGATGAACTAGTTCAATTCTCTGTCCCTTCACTTTCATGACGTAGTCTCTTCACGCTGGACGGTTCACTTTACTCAGAAGTCAAACACAAGATCTCTACAACCCGTCGCTCCTCAGTAGCCACTCCTGCATGTCACAACAATCGTCATCAACTTGCATGGAGAATCGCTCTTGCAGAAGCACGGGAAATTCACCTGCCCATTCAACTCAACTCGCACTGACTGGCTCACTTATATGGTCAGTGGAATCTTTCCACAAGGTTCTAGAACTATCTTAACACACTTTCTGGAGGAGGAGAGGAGATAAACCTTTCAGAAGGTTCTGTTTATCTGCCAATAACACACCTGGTGTTTAAGCTGGTGAGTGGCCATTATTGTTGTTTACTCAGATCATCCAGTGCTGACCTCGCAATAACCTTGAACCATAGCCGTTATGTCACACAGCTCCCTCCTCAGAGCTGGTATTCCCGAACAGCTCCAGGATCTGCAACAGGGCAATCACAATGGATTACCATCAGCTTTCCTTGGGGTTAACAGCGAATGCATGATGGGGACACAAGACCTGTGGCACAGATGTCGCATGGAGGGCATCACCTCTCCATGTCGCTTCATCAAGGTCTTGTTCGCAACCAGATGCCCTGGTAGTGGCATGGGCATGGGTTTCCTCAAGGACTTCCTTCACTGTTTTCTTCAGGAGCACCAACTGTTACACCCTAGTCCTACCTCACTCCCTTTGGTATAGCATTCCTGACCACCAGGGAGTCCCATCACGTCCAACAACTCTCAGAGCTCGGGCCTCTGAAAGAAACATCCATCCACGCAGGTGGTATGCCAGATTCTTTATCCCTCAGGATCGGCCCTAAGTCTCGATCCTATAATTGCTCTCCTCAAGGTCCCTGTGTTCCAACCAATTGCAGGTTGCACTGTCACTGCGCGTAGGGCTGCAGCACTCTCTATCATCTTCTGGTCCAGACGTTCATCCATTGTGGCATGTAACATCCTCTTGTTTTCTTCCATCTGCCCATCTAGCCATTTTCCTTGCTCATCTAGATGCTCCACAGCATTAATGTCATCTTCCATATCAGAGTTTATTTCCTTTAAATCCTCTGCAAAGTCGTCTTTCAGGGCTTTCACTGTTGCATTTATCTCAGATTTGACACTGTCAATGTCAAAACCTAGTTGGGATTACATTTGTTCTATTTCAATCTTTGTTTCCGTTTTCCACTCTTCATTTCACTTCTCATCTCTTCCATTCCAGATTTCATTTCCTTCGTTTCGGTCTTCTTTCTGTTCCCATCTTGTCCATTCTGGATTTTGTTTTCGTCTCCATTCCAGATTTCATATCCATCTTCATTTCCTCCATTATGAAATTTACATTCTTCAGTTCACTTATCACCTCTCTCATCTTAAATTCCATCTTTTGCATTTTGGCTAATAATTTCTGAAGCATTTCCTCCATTGTGGCTTTTAATCCCACTCCTGACACCAGTGTGATTGTCCAGTTTTTCAATTGTCACTGTCATTGTTCTAAGTTCTGATCTAGTTCGACTTCACTGGGAGTTCACTTTGCTCACAATATCACTTCATTAAAGTGAACTTGTTCAATTCTGCATCCCGTCACAACAATTGTCACCAAGTCACCCAGAGAATCACTCTTGATGTCGCACAGGAAACTCGCCCACCAATGCAACTCAATTTGTAGTGTCTGCTCCCGTGAGAACACTCACTTATATAGTTGGTGAAATCTTTCCACAAGTTTCTCAAACATGCTAGAACTATTTTGGCACACTTTCTGGAGGAGGGAAGGAGATAGCTTCCAAAGGTTCTGTTTATCTACTGAATACCATGCCCAGCGTATACACTGGCAAGTGGCTGTTATTGTTTACTCGGACCACCCATTAACCTTGAGCCATAGCTGCTGCATTACAATATCAAACTTGGTTTTAAGTTCAGCGTTTTCCAAGGATATGAATGAAGATTTTCAAAAAAATCCTCCCAACCTAAACTACCCTTTACATTAACCATTTCCAAGATATTCTTGTTATTGGTTTGAATTTCAAATACTTTACACTTTTTCAACTGCA
Source organism: Deroplatys truncata (assembly GCA_030765065.1). NCBI lineage: Eukaryota > Metazoa > Arthropoda > Insecta > Mantodea > Mantidae > Deroplatys > Deroplatys truncata. Next base: position 78,852,378 of record CM060976.1, on the reverse strand, counting down.
AATTGTTATTAGTTTTTTTTTTTTTTTTGGTACCCAAACAAACAGAACAGAATTTCAAAGCCATCCCTTAGCTAGTCACTTTTAAAAGATTTGACTATGTTTGCTTACTGTACTCTTCTTATGCTACAATGAAATGTGCAAAAGTGTAATAAAGGTTTATCTCTATTACCAAGAAATAGATAAAAGAACAAGCTTTTGTATAACTAGCTTGTAAAAGAATATAAAGAGCCATAAATGCCACACATCAGATTTGTTTCTTCTATTATTCTGTGCTACTATTGTTATTATCATGTTTGTTTTGAAAGTTTTTAAATGTCCTTTAACTGGATGAATCATATCATATATTGAATGTGTGAAATGATCTTCAAATGAATCTGGTATATGATATATCTTTATTGAGTGTTGAGCTAATACAATACATTTGGGCATGATCAGCGTCAAGCCCTGGCTCCTTTTGCCGATCGTACCCAAGCTTCCGTATTTACAAAGCATGTGTGTTGAGTTAGCTTCATATCGCTAACGTTTCTCATTTAAATTCACTATACTGCTTACTGTTCTTCTCCCCTTCCCATCTCCTTCCCTTGCTTCCTCCGCCATCTTTAATACTCCACTATCAGCGGGAAATGGGAACTATTAGATGCAATTTAGAAAATGTTTATTTGTACCCCGTACTAATCGTCCATAACACCACTTGCTCGTTCATACTAAGAAATGTACCTCACCCTCCTAGCCCTCTCGTATTTACCGTCCTTTATGTATAAATCATTCACTTCACGATTTCATAAAATCTATCACTTGCTTATCAATACGTTATCTTTACTTTGTCTAATTTGTTCCCTTCTATACATTCTATAGTCACTCTCCCTCCCTATTCTATTTACTTCCTCATTATTACTGCTTCTGTTTTCCCATACTTCTCACAGAGCCTGCACTATTTCTATATGTATGGCACACTTTCCTACTCCATAAATCTATTTCGTTGGCTCCTTTAACGGTCCCACTTTGTTTCTGTCTAAAATCCGTAGACTCCCATTGGGTGTCAACACAATGCTTTCTTCTTCCACCAATTCGCCACTCTGAAACCACGCCTCTGCCCTGCCCGCAATCATATCACGTGGTGATTGAACTCCCTCCCTCCTCGATGATGCCACTTTCCTAACTTTGCCAGCTGTTGTCCATACATCATTCTGATCTGACGTCACTGCCTCAGCTCTTAATCCCCTCTCTGACTCGGCCATCTTCTTCCCGCCAGCCCCATGTAGCAGTGACGTAACTTCCATTTTCCTTGTTTCGCCAGCTGATGAACTTGCGTCACTCTGATCTGACGTTCTGACTGCGTCTTGGCCACACCTACTCTCTAACACCGTCATGTTCTTTCCGCCAGCCCCACATGCTGGTGACGTAACTTCCATATGTCGATCCTTATCCTCTGGTCTCCGATCGCTCTTTGGATTTCCTCTGCATTCCTTCTCTCTGGTCTCGGATGTATTTCGTTGAATCATATCCTGCTCCTGCAATCTGCTGTTCCTTGTGTCACTTTCGTATCCCATCACCATACGCCCATCGACCCATAACCGTAGATTCTTTATGAAGGCCTGTTTCCCTTCCATTCTTGCCAGCATCATTTGTTGTATTAAATCCTTCTTCAAGGCCCGTTGTTCCACCAATAAATCTCTATTTATAAAAATATTTGTTCCTTTTAGTAGCTTTGATTTCTTCAATACTTCATAAACAAACTGCACTGATGTAAATCTTGCAACTATCATTCTGGCTCCTCTTGAACTCCCCACTCTAAATGCTTCTCTAATCTCCCAGCCCTGAAGCTTCAAACCAAGCTTTCCTTCTATAATCTCTCTGACCTCATCTACAGGCCATACTCCATTCCTTTCTTTCACTCCTGCTATAACCAAATTAAATCTTCGGTGTCTCTCTTCCAGCAGCTCAACTCTTCTTTTAACTTTTTGTACCTCATTTTGTATATCTTGCATTTCATTTTTAATCTCTCCCTTAATATCTATTAGTTCCTTTTCCATTCCATTGAGTTTATTTCCTAATCTCTCATCCATATGTTTAATGTATGCAAACGTTTGTTCCATGATGTTTCGATCCCCATTTGGCCCAGGGTTGATTTCAACTCCACAAATTACCAATAGTATACCTATTACACATGTGAGAAGAAACATGTTTACCATCTACACCTTTGTTTGTTTTAAAATCCTTCCATTTTAATTTATTAAATGCTCCAATTCTTGCTCTGTACACCTCAATACCAAGTCCCATGGTTACTTGAGCCCTTCTTTCTTCCACTCCAGGAGCTTCCTCCTCACACATCCACTCTCTTCCACTGCTTGCTTAGCACTCCGAATCTGGTATATAGAACTTAGAGTTTGCCCATTTGTCTTCTAAGAACGAAGGAAAACCCTGGATAAAACTTTATCCAACAGACCTTTAGAATGTGAGGTGGGCTCATCCTGTTTTGTCTCCTGATTTTAAAAACAAAGTCCGTTTTTGGCTATCACATTTAGTTTTTATGATATGTGCATACATGTCTATGGTGCTAAATTCATTCAGCTTATACAGCTTACAGCTACATTTCATTATGTTATTCCAAATCTGCTGTTGATTTTCTTCCTAATCGGCTCACTTCTGTCCTCCCTTATGTTTATATGTCTAGCACTTATCAATTTTGTTCTATGGGTCATTTCTGTCTTCTTGTGAGGTATTTACGTTTACATTTACAGCTATATAGATCTCAGCTTCAGTTGAGCTGAAAACTTTTGTTAATACGCACATTCGTCTTCTATATGTGTAGTGTCTAAAATAAAAGTTTGAGTATGACTTCTACATCAGGATTACGCAAGAGACAGTGTCTACAAAGTCCTCAGAAGTTTTGTTACATTTGTGGATGTTATATGTTTGATGGGAAGGTACGTACAACAGACTCACAAAGAAACTATATTACTCATATTTCAAAGAGAAGATGGATCAGGATAAATTGTTCACGTCTCATATTGCATGCAACAGTTGTGTTGAGGGATTACGTTATTGGTAGAAGGAAAACGGAAGGCAACGCCGTTTGCCAAACCAATGATATGGAGAAAGCAGCAGAATCACTGTGATGATTGTTACTTTTGCATGTGCAAAGTTGCTGGCTATAATAAAAAAAAATAAGGCAGGAATTAAACATCCAAATCTGAACTCAGCTACACAGCCTATTCCTTATGGGCCCGAACTACCCATACCTACCCCATCTTTATCTTTATTGAGTGTTGAGCTATTACAATTCATTTGGGCATGATCAGTGTCGAGCCCTGGCTCCTATTGCCGATCATACCCAAGCTTATAGCATTTAACAATCATGTGTGTTGAGTTTGCTTCATTACGCTAACAATTCCTCATTTAAATGCAACGTACTGCTTAGTGTTCTTTTCCCATTCCCATCTCACTTCCCTTACTTCCTCTCCACTACCAGCGGGAAGTGGCAACTAGATGCAAGTTTAATACCTTAAAGTTACTTATTGTGTACCCCAAGCTGATCGGCCATAATACACTTGCTCGTTCATATTAACAAAGGTAAACTCTCCCTCCAAGTCATCTCCATATTTACCCTTCAATATATCTAGAGCATTCACTTCACCAAATTCAATAAATCTATCACTTGACTAATCAATCACTTGTCTTTACTTCGTCTGAGTTGTTTCCATCTAGATTCGCCAGCTGATTCATTTCCAACAACATATTCATTCTATATTCACATCCCCCTCACCTATTCTAATATTAAAATCTCCCTTTATTAGTACTTCCGTATTCCCGTCCTCTGAGCCTGTTCTATTTCTATACCTATCCACACTTTCCTACTCTGTAGTTCTATTCCTGTTGTCTCCCTTGACAGTCCTGCTATGTTTCTGTCCAAAACCAGTAAATTTCCATTGGGTGTCGACACAATGTTTTCTTCTCCCACCATTCTGTCACTCTGCAACCACGCCTCCGTCCTGCCGACGGCCAGGTCATGTGCCGATTGAACTTCCTCCCTCCTAGGTGATATCATTTTCCTTGTCGCCAGCTGATGCCTTTACGTCACTCTAATCTGTTGTTCTCGTTACATCTCCACGTCTTCCCTCTGACGCATTCATCTCCTTTCCGCCAGCCCCACGTGCCAGTGCGTAACTTCCATCTGTCCATAGTTTTCCTCTAGTCTCCGATCGCTCTTTGTACTTCCTTATGATCTGAATTCCTTCTCTCTGGTCACCTACACCATCAGCAGACCTCAATTTTAGTGAATCTGAAAGCAGCTCTGTGACTTCCGACAATGAGTTGGTTTTTGATCCAGAAGAATTTGACAATTCACCACAAAAGTTTAATCAATTTGAGTTAAATGATTTAGTGAGGGATTTAGGCCTCACAAAACAAAAAAGTGAATTACTGGGCTCAAGACTACAGAAGAATTTGTTGTCACCTGGCGTTACACTTTCATGGTATAGGAATCATGAAATACAATTCCACAAGTACTACGCAGAAGAACAACTTGTGTTTAGTGTGGATTTGTATAATCTTATTCAACAGTTGGGCAGGGAAGCACATGAGCCAAGTAACTGGTGTCTTTTTATTGATTCTTCCAAATGAAGTCTTAAGGCAGTGTTACTTCGTAATGGCAACAAGTTAGCTTCAGTATCGCTTACACATTCTACGAACATAAGAGAATCTTTTGAAACATACTGAAGTGTGTTCTTGAGAAAATTAAGTCCTGCTACCATGAGTGGCCAATATGTGGTGACTTGAAAGTCACTGGTGTGTTACTAACACAACAGGGAGGATACACAAAATTCCCTTGTTCTCTTTCCCAATGGTCTGAGAGGCAGGAACTGAAACCTGGATCAAAAAATATTACTAATGTACCTCTAGTTGATCGTCAAAAAATTCTACTCCCTCCACTACACATAAAACTTGACATGAAACAATTCGTGAAAGCACTTGACAAAAGTTGCCCTTGCTTCCAGTACTTACGCACAATGTTTCCATCATTATCACAGGTTAAAATCAGAAAGGGAGTATTTGATGGACCACAGATAAAGAAATTGATGAAAGATGTTAATTTTACCAACTCTATGAAAGAAATTGAAAAAGATGCATGGAATGGATTCAGAGAGGTTGTTAAGAAATTTCTGGGTAATGTGAAAGACCCTCAATACACAGAAATTGTCAGAAATATGCTGGAAGATTTCAGACTACTCGGATAATATGAGTTTGAAGCTTTGTTTCCTCAAGTCACATCTTGACTACTTCCCATCGAATTTAGAAGCTGTCACTGAAGAGCAAGGTGAAAGGTTTCACCAGGACTTGAAAGATGTTGAACGGCATTATCAGGGACGTTGGAATGTACATATGATGGCCGATTACTGCTGATGTCTTGCACGTGATGAACCTACCAGAGAACACTTGAGAAAATCATGTACACTAAAGTTCCATGGGAAAAGAAAAAGGGATACGCATGATAACTAACATACATTCTCAAATTCAGGTACACTTTCATGTTATTCTTTATTTTCTTTAAAAGTAGTATATGAGTGTGTAATATTTTTGCAAATTTTACAATTATATTTTCATTGAACATTGTCATATTGCCAAAACGAGATGTGCTACAGAAAAATGTAATCCTTTTTTTAATTCTGCACACCGAAATTAGTAAAAGTCACCTATTTTTAATTGTATTGCAGAAAAAAGTTTTCATTTATAACCTAGTGTTATTTACCAGTATTTGATATGACACCATTTATGGATTACCTCTCTAGAAGTTAAAGTGTGCATTAAAATAATTATAACTGTATAAAACCATCTTTAAAATAATTTCATGGAGCAGTGCATATTAACTTATTTTGTAGGACACAAGTACTGCCACAACTGCTTTCATTTTTCTCCCAACTATATGCCACCTTTAACATCTAAGATCATATGTCAACTTTGACTATGCTGATTGGTAATAGTTACAAATTATATTTCCTTAAAATAGTCCATAAAAATAACTTTTCCTGAAGAGACCTACCTATAAAATATTTTAAAATATAGTAAATTGATTTTAGTTTCATTATTTATAATATAAAATCAAACATAACATTGTCGCCATCCGTGGACTAGTGGTACTGTGCTAGCCTCTAGTTCCCAAGGTCGCTTCAAACCTGACGGAGGGCGATGGATTTTTTCAGGCATAAAAATCCTTAGCATGGCTTCCTTCGGAAGAGAAGTAAAGCTGGTGGTCCAGTGTCGTAGATTTACGGCATGTAAAAGAACCTCAAGCCTGATAAGTGGTCTCTGAGCAAAATTTCTGGTTTTTCACGCCCAATATAGAATGGGACGCTAACGATCATAGTAGTTAAAGAACGTCCATGAAATAAAATAAAAAATAAATAAATAAAAAAATAACACTAAAAAAATGCAGATAATGCAGAATATACCCTCAGAAATTTTAGAGGACTCCATCACAACTACCAGAACTTATAAGCCAACAGTTAGCTGACGTAAAATAATATATTACAGTAAATCCCCCCCCCCAATTATGGTATTAAATTCAGTCAATAAGTATATGCACGTAATTTTTGGTTATTACAACACAGAATTACAATTAATATAATTTTTCATTATAGTCTATCTGCTTTTCAATGACTTGGTCCAGTATTCCAAACTTCCTGATTCACCATCTTTTGGTGTTTGCCCAGCCTTGCTGCTCAGACACAAAGCCTTGTTTTCTTAAGGGTTCAGGAAACTTACAGAAGGGTAGAAAAAGCTTACTAAAAAGCAACAGAACTATTTGATACATGTAATTAATCTGCTGCATTGCGTGCAAATACTTATTGATTTACCCTTGTACTTCTGTAAACCTCACCTTTGTGGCAGGCTGTAAATCAGCATTCAAAACAGTAGCTTCTTGCATTTGGGACTCCTTCTGAGGTATTCTTTCAAGCCAAGCATTTTCATCTATTTCTATTTTGGTAATAATCTCTTTATGGACGCCACTGTTATTCTCAGACTCCACTTCTAAACATAAACCAAAAGAAGCCTCTTCATTCTGTAAGTCATTATCTGAAACAGGTTCTTCTTTGACTCTAGAGTTCACCTCAGCTGAACTACCTTCCAACCATAACGGTTCATTTGTTTCTATTTTGGTATCTAGTTTGTCAGCATTGCTGTTTATATCAATGTTATTTTCAGACCATGCTTCCAGAGCTGAAGAAAAAGAAATATCATTATAAGTATTGTGTTTATTATGAAAGCAAAACAAACAAAATCATTGTAATACGTTTAAATAAAAATCTCATGTGTTACACTCGCATGACTTTCTCTACTCTTATACAAGCTATTTTTACAAACGCTTATTCTCCATCTACTTCATGTTAATCGAGATAAACATTTGCAGACTCTATCTTATTGCTAATTTTCTTGTAGATGTAAGGGGAATATATATTTGCAAGGGCAATATAGAAATACAGTAGCCTTTAAGCACATACATATCTCTTAATAGCTGGTTGCTAGGTGCAGCACCATTCCCTTTGCCACAGATTAATACTCTTTGCATATCCAAGACAAAATAATGAATAACGAATTCCCATTTGAGAAAATAAGTATTGAAAAATTTAAGGGAATAACAAGCAATATCTTGAAAATGGCTCACTCAACAAAAAAAATGTATATGACATAAATTGTATATTTTAACGCGATCTACATTTTTTGTGTAGTAAAATTTTGTCTATCTCTTATGGTTTACCAGTTTACCAAAAGTCGTTCACAATGAAGAATACTTTTGGAGACATTCCCAGAAAATTCAAGATATACATTTTATTTGTCATGAAAATATCTTAAACATATGATATTTTAATCAAAATCGTTTTTGAGAAAATTAAAATTTTCAAAAAATCTTCCATGTAAAGGGTAATCTGGGGTGGGGGGATTTTCTTGACAACCTTCGTGTCGCATCTCTGGAAGATACTGAACCTAAATACCAAGTTTGGTGTTTATCCGACTGTTCGTTTCTGAGTTATGCTGTTCACAGACAGACACACACACGGACATGTTTCCAAAAATGATTTTTTTGGATTCAGGGGGTCTCAAAACATGTATTTCCGGTGAAATCTCGGTATCAAATTTTTGGGTGGAATACACTACTTCCCCTACTTATACGTAGTAGAGAAAGTAAAAAGTAGTGCAACATCATAACTATTTCTGTAATCACAAAATGGGTGCCATATACCGAGAAAAGTTAATGCCAGCCTCCATACCAAGAGCATTGGTATGCAAGAGAGCATGCTGCCAAGAAATCTGCTTATTTAAAATGTGTTGCTAAGCATTTGACTATGTACGCAATTTATACTGTATGCATAATTCCTCAAATGGAACAATTGTCCCTTATTCATGAATATTCCCAATGTTATTTGCCTCAGAGATTATCTTTACAATCCAAGAAAATGTTCACAAAGGTGAATTTTCTGAACAGTTGCACATTCTACGCTTAGAAGAGGCTACCAAGATAGCTCCAGTTAATAGTGTATTCACTGTCAAAATAAACAGGTTGGTTGATTTTGGTTATTACCTACATACCTTGTTAAATTATATTTTCACAGATCATATTTCAAATGAAAATTATCAAGAAACATTTAACACTGATGTGTAAGTATAGCTTGCCTATATTAGATGGAACTCTTAAAAGACAGTAAAATGATAACATTTCCCTGTTAGAAGGAACCTATGGCCTTAATGCACAGTATACCACCTTTTTTTTAATTTTAACTTTCTCAGAGGTTTTGTGGAATATTAATATATGAGCACATGAGGTATTATTCCAAGACCAAAAGATGAATAAGATCAATATTTTTCTGTTAAAAAAATCTAGCTTCATGCATGTGGCTTTTTAAGGATTTTGTACTACTTTTTCAAGAACTTTTTTGAGATATCAGTTATAGCATTCATTTCAGCTTCTAGTGCTGCGTGTAGGGAATTTATACTGTGGAACAGAATGACCAATTACCTCTGCAGCAACCTTACAGTTATTATAGTGCATAGCTCTGTAGTGAAGGATTATTTTGGATGGCTTCAATAATGTTCATATATAATGCATACCAACTTACAGCAACATGAGTTTGCTTAATGGTTTTGTGTGTTATTCTTAGCGTTACTTTGCTTAATTTCTAGTAAAAGAGGGAGAATGTTTGGACATTTATTTTTTGCTCGTATATAGCATGCAGACCATATAAGTGTGGAAAACTCACTTCTGAGAAATGTGTGCTTAAAATACCAACTTCTAGCCTTGTTTACATTTTTCTAGTGCAGTGTAATCAAACAAGGACTAATTAAAAAAAATAGAATTGCTTCCCTGTCCCTAAAGCTCTGCCCTGCTGAATCGCTCCCTCCCCGCCAAAGAAATTATCTTGTGCCACCATTTCACTTGATTCGAACATCTGTGCTCCAATGCACACTTTTATCACGTTTTACTAATAATTTAATCCAGTTTTCGTGGGCTCCTAAATGGAAGTTTGGCCCATCTTGAGATTCTGGATTCATCATTTAAAGCCCAATATATAAAATAACTTAGAATTCAGCAAATACCAAGGGATACTTCAGCAGTGGGGTCCAGGGCATAATCATTATATACAAAGCTGTTCGGTGCTACTTATTGAGGGCCCTAACCCGCAAGGTGTAGCTCAACATTGAGGGCCCTAAGCTGCAAAGCATATATGAGGGATGTTTTTTTAGAAGTAGAGGAGTGGAGCAGTTGTGGCATGCGAAGTGACGACAGGATGTAGCCATAGGATTGGCATAATTAAAGTGAACGATTCACTTTAACGAATATTCTTACCGTTTATTCTAATGGTGGACACACTAAAATATTTGGCAATACTGGAACTACCAGAACCTTGCACTTATCTGCCATACTCAGCCATTTTCCGATTCCCTTCTGTACAAGATAGTTCCACCATCACTGAAGTAAGTGGGCTAGGGTGGGGTAGGCCATGTGGTCAGAGGTGATGAAGGAAAGAGCCCTAGCCACAGTGAAGGGTGAAAACAGAATCAAAATTCACAATAATGTCATGATTTCTCATTGTTTGACACTTCCCTTTTGTTATACAATGCACTGAAAGTTGAGTATTTGTTTTAAAGGTTCAAGAAAGAAGTTTGCACATCAAAGGGATACATTGTAATTTCTTTATTTTAAAGCAACAGGGCAAGGGAAGGATAGTTTGCATGCGAAAGGAATAGTTTATTTTATTTTGAAGCAATGAGGCAAGGAAAGGAAAGTTTGCACGTGAAAGGAACACATAATTGATTTTAAAGTAATGGGATAAGAGAAGGATGGCTTGCATGTGAATGGAATACATTGTAATTTCTTTATTTTACAGTAATGGCACAAGGAAAGGACATGGAAAGATTTCAGAGAAGTGGGGAAACAGTAGTAGGATCTATCATGTGGTTGCAGAGTTAGGTAGCCTGGTTACAGTCACATGGTCGGAGACGTAACAACGGTGGGGGTCCTTCTTGCTCGGAGGGGAATTGGAAACATGGCTGGTTTGGCAGATAAGCGTAGGGTTCCGATAGTTCTAGTATTGCAAAATATTCCCCATACTCCAAGGATTACTCTGGATACTCGAAATCCTTGATTTCGTTAAGTAAAACACTAAAATGTTGTTCATAATCCAATACTGAAGTAGAAGCTATGATGATTCGGTATCAGGGTGAAATGCATGGAAAATACTTACGAAATCGAGGTTTTTTTTCAATATCCAGTGTTCCTTGGGGGTAAATTGTCATATTTTTGCCCGCATTAGGTCTTACGCTTGCTCTAACGTAATGCTGCCAACATATGAATAATGCCACCGAAGGTAAGATACTCAGCCTCAAAACGTAGCCGAGAGATTGAGGGCCCTCAGCCTCAAAGCGTAGCCGAGGGATGTTTTTTAGAAGGAGAGGAGTGTAGCAAGTTGCGAAGCGACGATAGGCCGTAGCCGAGGGATTTGCGCGTCTAAAACTCGAATGATTCACGTTCGCAGAAACAACAGCACATCGCATATTTAGTGCATTTCACTTCTTATTTAGCTTGGCAGTACCCACTTTGGATGTGATTTTTCGGAAAAATGGCTACGTTTGCTGTCTTCCTCACGCGATTTGCCTATATAAGTGAAAACCTAAAACGGGTGGGTACGTGGGCACCAAGTATTGGAGAGACCACATCATGTTCTAAACTCACTCCTAAGGTAATTTATTTCATTATTTCTTACTTCCTTAAACCTAATGTAGGTGGGCACAAGTATGACAATATCGGGGTAAATTGTTTTGTATAGTGATTGTTGCTCGAATGAAGTCATTGGTTCCGCCCGCCCGCCCTTTCTTAACGATACATTACCTCTTATTTCGCCTTCTTTTCCTTCGCTGCGTATTCTGATTATTGTGGCTCTGCTCAGACCCAACAATTTGCTTGCTCTTTCTGTTGGTTTATCAACTGGTATCTTAAAGCCACTATGTTTCTCTTCATCACAAAATTTTATCACATTGTAAGCCATTCTTCGTGCCTGACTGTCAAGCTTGGCAATTTTTGCGCACATTCTTTATTTCATATAACAACGTTTCCACCTAAACTTTTGAATCTGTCTTGATCACGTCTTTATATTTGGAATACCAGAATGTGATCACGTGTGTATACAATTTGCATGCATAAGCATGGTAAAGTTCAAATTCGTCTCCAACTAAATAGCCCTACAGGAATGCTGAATTGACCAATCAGGAGGTCTACTGTTTACACATCTAACGAGTTATTTATTTATTTATCTAATGTAATGGTTGTCACAGCCAAGGTTTATATATTACATTACACAAACCTTGTGCAGAATCAAAGGGAGTGTAATCTACAGCGCATATAAACATTAAAGGGCTGCGCTTAGGACAATGTTTATCAACAAACATGGCACAACTGTTTCGCAATTAGCACCATTGCTACCAAGTTAGGAGGTTTCACTCCAAATTTTAGGCAAATATACTGTATGTTTTAGGTTTTTTTTTCCCTCGTCATAACTGCTGAACATATTAGATTGGCCGCCTGACGTTGCGCGTACACTCCCATGACAAGAAACATAGAGGAGAACATGATCCGTTTTTGTGGTATAAGTTTAGAATTGCATTAGCTCTTTTCTTCTGATTTGTTAATACTAAAGCATTCTACTTATTTGTTTAAGCGTTACTTGATTATGTTAGTTCACGAGCATTCTAATTGGCATTTATCAAATTCATATCCTCAATTCCTCACTAATCTTCAGTGGTGAGGAATGGTATTGAAGTACATACTACCAACATTTTACAACTGCACACTTTGGTGTTCTGTGCTACTGCAGTTTTGGTACCGCTATTACCAATAAGCTCATTAGAGCAAACCCACTGGCTATAAGTAAATAAATATATATATATATATATATATATATATATATATATATATATAAAACCTAAATGTTTAATAACAAACGCAAGCCATTAGTTTATTTAGATAACTTGAAATATAAAACCTGCGTCTAATTTGTAGTACATTTTTCGTCAATTGTTCATCACTGTGACTGTAAACCGTAATATTTCATACCGACAAAGTTTTCCTCTGGCGAGGTACCTACTTCCAGTGTTCAGTAATAATTACTCTACGACTTTACAAGGGATACACCACACGCTCACTACCTTAGTCCACTGCTGCAGTGTGGTCAAATATTGCAAATTGTGAATTTTTACATAAATGTTTGTGGATGGGTTGAGGATGAGTATTTTTGTTCCTTTGGATGAGTTCTAAATTAACTGTTAACTGAGTTAACAATTACACTACTCGATTAAAATTGTAATAAATGTGTTTCTATTACTTACGTTAATTTACTTAAAATCTTTTTTGTATTTCCCAAAATTTTGAATCCCCCCAAATAATGTTCCCGGTGGCGCAACTTGCGCCTTAATTCCCCCGTGTATGGCGCTGGCACCAAACACGCAACCAAGACCTAGAAGGTCAGCCAAAAACATACAGTCATTGCGTTTGTAATGCTGTAATGCTTTTTCATATTACTTATACTGCAACACCATCTGCAGTTAGGTTTTGACTGTACGTGACATAATATTAACAGTTCGTTCCAGCGTCAGTCCCTGGTAGATTGAACATGAACATTAAATGCGTCTGAGGGGCGGTGCATTCCAGCAAACTTTCACTGTGTCTACGTACTGTAGGTATTCAGGCATTCTAATAAACTTCTGATCCTGAGACTGTCAGAATCAGTAGTGAAAATATCGACCGATTCTGATTGACAATTATCATCATTAGCAGCAGCGATAGACATCGGGGGAAGACATATGCCTTCCCCCGTCTTCTGCCAGCTCAGGGCAATGCCCTCTACTGGCCGTGGAGATTTTTATTTGGATAGGGTAAGAGCGGCAGATCTGGAGTGGAGAATGCTTTGAGAAGCTGGGGAAATAGGAGGGGTACATTTTTTTAGAACGTTTAAACTGGTAAGGGGGGTTGGAAGTGAATAGGCCTGTTCAGGTTAGGTACCTAGGACAAGTCTGGGGAGCTTGTAATGTTCTCCAGGGTCTAGATCGTATTCTCCTAGACCGCGAATAAGGGCGTTGAAATTATGTGGGAGATTTTGGTAGAAGGTTTGGGAGAGGTGCAGGAAGTGATCCATCAAGGTGGGAATTCTCAGGTCTTGGCGGATTACTCTGTTGGAAAGGTCCATGGGGAATGTGGCTATTCTGAGGTATCGGGATTGGAGAATTTCAAACGGCCAAGGTTGGTTTTGGCAGCAGCGCCCCGGACCTCACAGGTATAGGTTATGACAGGCCGAAGGACCTGCTTATAAAGCATTAGCCTTGTCGGCGCTGACATCACCAGCGTCGGTTGAAGAGGGAATACAGCAATACCATCTTCCTGCTGGCCTTATTCGCGACGAAGTTGATGTGCTTGATTTCAGCTTCATGTCTAGGAGTACTCCTAGGTATTGGACTATGGATTTTCATTCGACCTTCTCACCTGCAAGTCGCAGAGGTGGAACGTCCTCCAGGTAGTGTCTGGTGAAGGTGATTGCCTGGCTCTTCTGGGGATGGACGCGGAGGGGCCATCGCTTGAACCAGGTGGTGAAAAGACCAGAGTACTGCTGGATTCTGCGGACAGTCATTCGATGTTATGGAGAGGTGGAAGTGACCGCATTGTCGTCGGTGAACAACTACAGTGAACAGCGTGGCAGTGAAAGCATGGTGTTTATATAGAAAAGCAAGAGCATGGGCCAAGGACACTTCCCTGTGGGACAACAGCTCTGACGGGACGCGAGGAGGAAATGATCCCGTTGTGGGACACGGAGAAGGTTGTGTTGGTGAGGTAGTTGATAAAATGCACCAAGTAGGAAGGGGGTTGGTAATAGATTAGTCGGGAGATTAAGCCTTCATACCAGACGTTATTGAAGACTCTGGTGATATCCAGGAAGAGTGCCGAGAGAAACTGTCTTCTATTGAAGGCTGTGTATGCCTTGTCGACTAACTGAAGTAGTTGGTGCTGGGTAGAGCGGTGTGGCCGGAAACCAAATTGCTCGGGTCTTACGATATTGTGGCGGTCCAGGATGGCCCGCTGTCTGCTTTGCACCAACTTCTCCAGTAGCTTATTGACTGTAGAGAGCAAGCTGATGGTTTTGTGACATCCTTCCCGGGTTTGCAGATGGCTATTACTTTGGCGTGCTTCCACGCTTCTGGAAAACACCGTGGTGGAGGATGGCGTTGAAGAGCCGGACCAGATACGTAACAAGCATACATATACGACAATCATGGACGTATACGTGAACTGGTCAGAGACCAGAGACATGTGTTGGAACGAACCTATCATATTTATCTGTTATTTGAGAGTCAGCATTTAATGATTTTTACTTCTTGTTTAGAAAATATTCTGCTTATTTGTATTTCCTAAGACAGCATGAAAAATAATCCACCTCTGTGTTTGCCACATATTCAAAGAGTTCCCGATTTCAAATCTCGTTTAGGTTGAGATACCTAGATAAAGGTCGTCCTCCGTGGACTAGTGGTACCGTGCTAGCTTCTAGTTCCCAAGGTCGCACGTTCAAACCCGGTGGAGGGCGATATTTTTTCGGGCGTAAAAATCCTTGGCATGGCTTCCTTCGGAAGGGAAGTAAAGCCGGTGGTCCCGTGTCGTAGATTTACGGCACGTAAAAGAACCTCAAGCCTATAAAGAGGCCTCTGAGCAAAATTATCGGTCTTTCACGCCCAATATAGAATGGGACGCTAAGGACCATAGTAGTTAAAGAGCGTCCATAAATAAAACTCAATTTAATTTACCTGGATAAGGTTTTTATGGGGTTATCTCTTATCCTTAGAAAACGAATGTCAGGTAATTTTAAACTCTAGGGACCCCGGGTTCATTTGGGTATCATTTCACGATTTCGTTCATTCACCGTCCGTATGACCTATACACAGTTAAAAGACAAACAACGCTATACTTCTTTATAATATTTATATAAAGTTTTATTGCCGTGTAGTGGTGTACTCAAATAGTTTTCAAGTTTTCATGTATTTGTTAGGAATAATAATAATAATAATAATAATAATAATAATAATAATAATAATAATAATAATAATAATAATAATAATAATAATAATAATAATAATAATAATAATAATAACAACAACAACAACAGACAGCCATTGTTCGTATAGACACTTTCATTTTATAAGGCATAACAGTGACGTCCCCATCGTACATTATTCCCTTATTTTTATACAATTTCTTTTTGGGGATTTTTAATGATTTATATTGGTGTTTTAGGAGAGAGGAGGTTTCAGACCTTGGTAATACTGCGTGACTGTGTAGCATGGCGAAATGGTATTTAGGTGGGTTGTAAAGGACTAAAATAAATTTTTTTTACGTTTTGAATTATTATGGGGACCTCTCAGAGTACTCAGTCTCGAAGAATATCTATTGAAAATGACGACCCTGCCAGTGTAATTAAAGTTTCTGATTCTGTTGTGCAACGATTGAAAGGAGCAGCCGATAACCAAGGTACACAGACTTCACCGCAACCTCAGCAGACATCAAGGCAAAGTGAATCTTCGGAGCCGACAGTTTCAGGCGGAATTTACCCTACTAGTAAAACTTCTGTAGAGATTCGACAAGAGCAAGAAGCAGCCCTTCGGTATAATGATCAATATTGGCAACGTAGATTAAAAATAATGGAAGATAGTCACAAGATGATTAATGCAAAATTAGAAGAGGAATACAATAAAGCAGTAAAGGACGTTGAAGATCTATTTGCACGATTGCCTGCAGCCCGGGATAAACAGTCGTGCGATGCAGCTGAAGCCTTAGTCAAGAAATGTTATCAGCAATATCCCAAGGAAGTTCTTAAATGTGCCAGGGAGGTAGAAGCTTTTGCAGCTTGTGTAGATATGAAGAGGATTAACATAATTGATAGCAGGCAGTAATTGCAATATTGCACAGCAAAATTGTACTTAGTAGTGTTCAAAATAATGTTTATCTGGGTATGGTGCTTTCATATGTTAATAATACCTAAAGATGAAATTCATAATGGTGAACTACAGCCAAAATGCCATGTTTCACTGTTGTGAAATGACACAAAACAAACTCAGTAATTTGGTATTTCCAACTTTAGAATATTGTGTATTAGGTACTTAGCCTGAAAATTTCAGCAAATGTGTTTTCAAACATTACTGTTTCTGAAACTTCAGTTGCATTGTGCTCATGTATTTTCATTGTAAAACTCATTAAAACAAGTTAAGTGAAAAAAGTGTTTTTAATTTCTTCAAAATAATTACGACTTACGTGCCCCTTTAAAATGATCATAGGACCCAAGTTGTCATATCGTAGAAATCAATTTTATCTCATTTATTTAGAACTCTGGAAACTACGATTGCCGAGTGTTCTTTGTAGAGCATGTTTAACTTTCCACAGGAAAAATGCGTAATGGCTCAGTGCATGCAGAAGTGGACAAAAATTGGATAAAAGCTGATTTAGCAAAATTATGTGTACAGGATGAGGTACTTGAAACTACCACCATAACTATCTTCTGCTGTATTGCTGTTATAGACAAGGTGTCCTCTAGATTTATGCACGCCAAAGGGCTGAAAGTCTAGCCTGTACAGAATTAGTATTATTTGGAGAAAATGTGTTTTGAGCTTGAAATTTTGTTTTAGTTACAACAGTAGCTATAAGTGTAGCAGAAATTACACAAAATAGAACTAGAACAGTGATGGTATCACATGTTTGTGGTGCAAATAGTTACTGAGTAAATATCTCTTTATTTGAAGGAAATGAACAGCATTTTGGGAATTATGAAAGGATTTTTAGCTCTTCATTTTTTCAGATGAATTTGAATGTACCACAACCTGTTCATACTAGTACTGCTTTGCTCAGTATTTATTTGCACTAGGAACATGTGATAAATGCTACGATTATTGTAGCAGGTAGAATATTAAATGGGAAGCATAGTTACTTTTTCTAGCATAGAAAGTAGAGGATAGTAGTAAATAGTAAGTAAATTTTCCATTCAAAATTTTGATATTGAGATTTCAGCAGAAATTCATGTTTTGAGATTCCCTGAATCCAAAAATAGCATTTTTAGAAAATGTCTGTCCGAACAGCATAATTCAACTAAAAGTATTTAAGTTCAATATCTTGCGAGATGTGATATGAATTTTTTTCAAGAAAATCTCCCTTTGCCAAACTATCCTTTACATGGAACATTTTTCAAAATTTTTGATTTTCTGAAAGATGGCTCTTTTTGATTAAAATACATATTAAAGATATTAACATGAATAAAACATATATCTTGGATTTTCTCTGAATAGCTTATGAAATCCTGTTCATTCTGAAGGAAGTTTATATAATCTTGCATATGTGATAAGCGTTAAGCAATAGACAAAAATGTACTACACAAAAAATGTTGTTTTCTTTAAAACACACAATTTATTTCAAACCTTTCTTGTGGCATAAGCCATTTCTGAGGTGTCCATTATTAATGGTTTGAATTCCTGTTGACATTCACTTGTTTCTCGAAATCACATGGAAAGAGTGTGAAGTTTTAAGGCCAGCATAAAGTGTCCAGTTTGTAAAGATTTAACTATTGCTGTTCCCTTTTTACTCTTAATGAAATGTATAATATAGCTATTTCTGCAACGGTTTATATTGATTAAAATGAAGTAGACAAGAGGCTTTTGTAAGAATAATATGTATACCCACTAATAAATGATAGATGGAAGAGAAAGTCATGACAATGTGACATCAGATTTTTAAAAATATATTGCAAGAATGTTTTGGTGGTTACACATTCAAAACAAAACACATGGGCTAATTCACTTAGGATTCTCCTAAATCATTGTGAGCTGATGAAGAAGACGGACCACAGCTAATGAATTTCATCACTCCAAAAGTAACAGCCCTCTTCAAGTCCCTTGAAAGAGCACCAAGGCTCTTTTCATCTGCAAAAGGAATTATTTGAAAGAATCAGTGTATAGCTGATGTAAGTGAATGCCTACAAAATATATTGTGAAAACTGTGAAGCATAAAAGACTGTTTTGGCTGTCTGTGATTTTAGTGATGTGCTGTCAATTTGATGGAAGTTTAACAGGAACAAATCACCAACCCATTTTTACTTAACACAATTTTAAACAATTTTTAATTGCAAGCCGTTGGGTATTTAAAATGTACATGACTGCTGAATGACAACCAATATCGGTTTAAATCCCAGCTGGCAATTTAACTTTACACAAGTTAGTTAAAATGCAAATTATTCCATTATTTTTGGAGATATTCGAATTTATAAAAAAATTACTGAAATTGTAACCAGTAAGGATAGACCTACTAAAGGTAAGCATTGATTGTAGTTGTATTTGATATTGGTGAAAGAAATTTTGTTTATTTTTTTTTTTTTTTCGAAAATTTAAGTGGCTAATTTTGGTAAATATACAGAGAAGCTTGTTAGATACTTCACTTCTGTTTGGAATGTAGCTTTTGCAAGCTAGTTGGAAAAAATTAGCAGCTAGAGTCTAATGACCAGAACAGAGTACCAAGGATTGCTTGATGTAGTGTCATTTGTCCTTGGTTAACTTCCATGAATCATAAAGGATGCCTTACTAGATAAAATAGAAGTAAAGAATTTGATGGATGACCTTCATAACCTTAACACTAAATACTCTGCGGTTCAGGGTGAACAACAGTAAGATTCCATGTCTGTAAAGCCTACGTGACATTCATAAGACAAAGAAATTCACATGCGTATTTCCTTTATTTTTTAATAATTGTTCTTGCTGTGATACACTTCAAAACAAGGTTTGCAAACAATGAGGCATCGCAGGGGCCCTTATAACTTGAACTTCTTTTCTAATGGATTTTGTCTTGTCATGTATTAGAATAAGTAGACTGAAATATAATCAGAACGAAAAATGTTCGTACGCATGTAAATTGTAAAATTCCTACATAGCCTATTTCAGTTGTTACGTCATCCATGGTGTAGTGGTTACCATGCTAGCTTCTAGTTTCCAAGGTCGTGGGTTCAAACCTGGCGGAGGGCGATGGATTTTTTTCGGGCGTGAAAATCCTTTGTATGGCTTCCTTTGGATCCTGTGTTGTAGATTTACGGCATGTAAAAGAACCTCAAGTCTGATAAAGAGGCCTCTGAGCAAAATTACTGGTCTTTCACGCCCAATATAGAATGGGACGCTAAGGAGCACAGCAGTTGAAGCGTCCATAAATAAAACCAATTTTTTTTTTTTTCAATTGTTACAATAGGTATATAACAAATGATATAGTTCACAAGTTAACTGCAAAACAACATTTTATTTAAATTACATAGCTCTAATCCACAAGTGGAACCATTCTGTCCATAACAGGTGAAAGGCCTCTGTGTGGAGGAACCATTTTGTCCATAACAGCAAATAAAATAAAATAAAAAATATTGCATATTCATGTTTTGTTTACTTTTGCACTGTATTCAGTCACTAGAAAAATAACTTTTCATGCATATATATAGTTTTTACCTTTGGCAAACAGGTAGGTTGATAACTAGCCTGATATTTTGGGTAAGGCATTCAGTGTAGGTGCTTATAGGTTGGTTAAATACAGAGGAAGCCCACAAAAACCCTTACACATAGCATGTCAAACCTTTCCATACAGCACAAGCATGAATCTACTCAATGATCCATTGGCTCATAAAGATATCAATGAACAGAGCAGACTACAGCAATGAATTGAACATATACATGACCAAAGAAAATGGATAAAACCCAGAAATAAATGTGATACTGAACAAAACCATAAAGAAACTAAATAACCATCAACCCACACAAGAATAAAACCGGTTCATCACACTACACTAGCACAACCAAAACATTAATAAAGCTGTCGCCATGCTCAGGAAACTCAAATACAAAATAGCTTACACAACAATACATCTTACCAGGAGAAACAAGCAAGGAAATCAGCCAAACAAAAGTGTACAAACTCAAATGCCAAGATTGCTCCCAACTTCTATAGAAAGATCATGCAACATAAGAAACAAAGAAGATAAAAGCCATCGAGCAGACAAATCCAATTTGGCAGAGTACATACTTGCAGAAGATTATGAAAGCATAAACACAGATATTGAAATACTACACATTATTCAGAAAAAACAGAAACTAAATACCTTGAACAATTTGAAATTCACAAGCACACAAAACCATTTCCCAATTCCATACTAAACAGCTATTTCAATTTCAAATTCCACACCCTATTTGATACCAATGTTTACCAAGTATAAAAAATATGCATATGTGAAAGTTTATTTTTTTAGTGATGTAAAAATAATGTTTTTACTTAAGGGAAAGTTTCCAATGCAGGATCACATAATGACAGTAGGCTTGCAAAGCAAGGCATCTCCATTCCAATCATCTTAAACAAAAAGAAAAATAAATGCCTATTTAATTTTCCAGTCAGAACATGGTGAAAAATTTGTAAAATTTATTTTTATAATGACTGTCTTACCCAGCATTGCACGGATGCATTTTGAGCGATGTAAGGAATTGTAAATAAATAAAAACAAACAATAATGCCTGGATACCTAACTAAGCAGTGACAGAAATAATACTGAGATATGGAGTTTTGTCGGCATGTTGAAAGGACTATCCAGTTAAATTTGCAACATTACCTGCTACAGTATTACATACACAAATATGTTACACTTTCTCTTTCTATACTTGAATAAAGCCAAAATAAAAGCCGTGATCTTATTTACTTTGCCTCAGTTGAGGTCCATTGAAACTTTCTCCTTCTAATCTAGAAAACTTTGGCTTTTTGCCATACTCTTTGTAATTTTTTTTCAATAACCTTTGTATAACAATCAGTTCAGCCATTCTTAGGTGAAATAGAATCACCTAATCATCCAAAATTGAAAATTACAAGAAAATTTCAATTGATGTTTCATTGTATGCATGGATTAATAGTAATTTATAAATACAAATGCTATGAACCAACTGCTTCTGTAGCTAGTAGTCAGCATTTTGGCTTTGCAACCCAGAAGTCCCAGGTTCGATTCCTGCCAAGGGTTTTCACGGTAAAAATTAATACAACCAACATTTAAAAATCTGATGTTACATTTGCATGATTTTTCTGCTCACTCTTCTAGAAACTTCTTACAAAAGCTTACTATTCCACCTTTCAATTCATATTTACACATTTAATTGTATGTTAGGTAAAGCGAGTCAGATTTTTAAATAGCCTGTCACTATGTGATGACTTTAGAATTCCATGTTCTTTGCATAACCATGAGGAAAATATGAATAACAACTTTCCATTTGAGAAAACTAAGTATTTGAAAATTCAAACCAATAACAAGGAATATCTTGGAAATGGTTAACTACACAAAACAAATTTATTTGACATAGACTGTGTGCTTTAACGATGTCTATGTTTCTTGGTAGTAGGATTTTGTCTCTCTCTTACAGTTTACCAGTTATGCAAAAGTCATTCAGAATGAAGACTTCATAGGCTATTTCCAAAAAATTCAAGATATACATTTTTGAGAAAACCTAAAATAATGAAAATGTTTTACATGTAAAAAGATAGTCTAGGGCAGGAGGGATTGTCTTTAAAATCTTTTGTGTTGCATCCTTGGAAGATGCTGAATTTAATAAAATTTGGTGCTTACCGACTCTATGATTCTGAGTTATGCTGTTCACGCACACATGGACTTTTACTAAAAATAATTATTTTTTATTCAGGGTGCGTCAAAATGTGTATCTTTGGTGAAATCTCCATATCAGATTTTTGGGTGGAATGCAATATGAACTTTTCTATTTACTATAGGTAAGTAGAAGAGAAAGTAAAAATTATTAATAGCACACTGTTTATGTTATTGCACTTACATTGGATTAAAAAACAGAAATATGCAAAAGAAAGCATGCTAGGTGTGCAATTATTTTAACTCCTCTTCTTCTGAACAGATAATATGGAGGTAGGAAACATCTAAACAGTTATCAGTCTCAACAAGTTTCCTTTATTGCTATTAATTTTGGAGCACCTTACATAAAATATTTTGGAATTTCTAATAACATCACAAGATTTGTGAGTTCATAATTATATTCTGTCATTTACAAATAAATTTATCACAATATAAATGAATACCAAGGATCTTTCTCTAGAGATGAAAATGACCAGAGCATGCAGGCCAGCCTGCTGTGCCTAGTGGAATTAACCCTTGTTTATGCTTAACAATTTATTCTTACTTCATGAGGCAGTGATATCTATATCATTACAGTTGTAACAGTTAACAATATACACAATACAGAAACACAGTTATTGTAATACAGTTAAACAGGCTATTATTCTGAATACTAATTCCTGAAAAGGTTGAATCAGATTTGGAAAAATTGGTTCACAGCTGTATTTCTGACTTTTCCATGCTGATGTTCTTACTAACAGGAAACTGAAAGTAGGTAGCGATCCTGACAATGACTAAATGGAATGTTTCAAATCTGATTCACCTTTGCAACCCTTACCTACACATAAGTAATGTGAACTGTTTCAGGAACAATTTCTCAAACTAATCCTGCATTTTCAAGCTATTTGGCTATTAACGCTTGTTTAGAACACCCAGTTTGTAAACAACCATTATGGTATTCCTGAAGACTAAACCAACTAATTTCAGTTAATTGCATGAATCAGAATTAAAGTACAATGAGCACAGTGGTTAAGGATGAAGTTGGTTAATGTGGCATAGAGATGAAATGAGATACAGAGAACAGTTGGAAGTAAAAAAGAAGAAATCATATCTAACACATTTATTATCAGAAAGAGAAGCTCGAAAAGTTATGTTGGAAGCATGCAACAGTCTAAGGATGCGTGTTTACCTGTGCTGTATTTTCACATATTTTTAGTTTCTCTACCACCTACTAATAGTAGGCAGTGGAAGTAATGTATTTAGATTTCACCAGATATACATGTTTTAAGGTCCACTGAGGGGCCTCCTCCCAAAAAGTGTGTGGGCAGCATAACTCAAAAATCAAAAGTCAGATAAATACCAATTTCATGAAATTATTTTCAAGAAAACCTCCCACCCCAAACTATCCTTTACATAAAACAAAAATGTTGATTATTTTTCAATTTCTCTAAAATAGGTCTTACAGTTTTGTTTAAAATAAACTATGTTTAAGATAACTACATAGCTAATAACATTTATGTTCTGAATTTTCTATGAATAGTCTGCAAAGTCTTTTTCACTTTAATGAACTTTGTATAATTTTATAAGTATAATGGATAAACCATAGAGATACACAAAATCTTAGTGTATAAAAAATGGAGAGCTTATTGAAATATAAAGTATATGTAAAATAACTTTTTCTATAGCATTGTTTTTTTTTAAATAATTTTTCCCAGGTTGAACTTTCATGCAGTGTGTATAAAGCATCTTATGAGATTATATTTTTTTCCCCATATGAGTTCATTAGTAACAAAAACTAACTTATGATATGCAAATAGTGTTTTGGTTTTAGTATCATGCTTGCAACCAAGTCCATATTGATTAATTTCAGATTATTTCTGTTTAAAAAATGTAATGTAACATAACATGAATAGAAGAATCCCATTTTGTGTGAATGCTAATGTAAGTATTTATGTGGAGTGGTAATGGGTAGCGAAAGTCATGAGAGTGTGAAGCATAAAATGTTTTACAAAATCATTGTAAGTATTGTTTACATTCTAGTTTATTGTCTTCAAATATGTTTGATATAGTAGGGAAGGACAGGAGCAACATATTTACAACAGAGCCATAGGCAAGGATAGAATTTCTAATTGAGCACAGGAATGGAATTTTCATAACATTTGTGTAATTTATTTTGTTCCTCTGTTGAAATTGCAGCATTCTGATTGTATATTAGAATTTATATTGCAGATATAGCTAAACATACCTTCATTTCATAATATAAAGATCTGAGTGTTAAACCAGTTTGTTTTCTAGAAGTTGGATTAACAAGGCTTTAAGAATTACGTTCGGTATGTCAAACAAAACTTTACATTGTGCACATCTTCTTTGTGCAATGACTTATTATTAGTTATCAATATTCGAAAGCAATGTAACATATTGTTCTGTAACTTGTACTGGGCTTATTTTAAATGATGCCACTAACAACTGCTGGTTCTGACATGTAGCAGGTATCAGGTTGAATGATCTTGCTCTGTTGTAGCCTAGCTCACATACCTTTGGAAGGTACCTAATGGCATTTGCAATTCAGCCTCATGTTTAGCATGATATATATATAATGGGAATAATTTTGTGTAAAGGTATCTTGATTGTGTTTACTGTATATAGTTATAATGGTGTGTATTACAGAACAATGTGTCCTTATTGTGTTAAGTTTTGCTTGAATAGAGTCCCACATAAACTGTCAGCTTGTATGTACACAGAAATTCTATGGTGTGTCTATTCCTAACAAATCCAAAACTTATAGGCTGTTAAAAACTTTAAATAGTCCAGTCCATTTTTGATAAAAAAACAAAAACAAACAGCAACAGTTGCAACCAATGAAAAATTAGAAGAGAGAGGAGCTGTTGAGAAAGAAGTCTTAAGAAAATCATTGCCTTGTTTGATTACAGAATAAATGACTGGCCTGCCTGCTATCCAGATCTGAATCCATGTGATTATTATCTGGGGAATGCTTTAGAATAGAATTTATGCAACAAATCGGCTTACACTTATGAATCAGAAGACAGTATTTGGTGTGCATTTTCCAATATTTTGGCTACAGAAAGTCATCAAGTGTTCAATAGGTGCCAAGGTTGTATAGATGGAGAAGGGCATAATTTCAAACATTTTTTATAACAAAAAGTGTAACATACTCATACTGTTTTGCACTGTTAGCATTTACTGGTGGAGAAACAGGGCCAATTCTGCTGCTAATGTATGAATGGATCCGTATAGTAGTGTCATGGGAGTTGCAGGCTGTTAGTCACAACATTCAAGAGAAATCCAGTATTACTTTCTCCACTACATATAGCATGTAGGGGAAGTATTGCATTCCACCCAAAAATTTGATACCAATATTTCACCACAAATACATGTTTTGAGGGCCCCTGAATCCAAATAAAGCATTTTTGGAAACATATGTGTGTGTGTATGAATCTGTGAACAGCGTAACACGAAAAATCAGGCAAGTACCAAACTTGGTATTTAAATTCAGTATCTTCCAAGAATGTGACACAAAGATTTTCAAAAAACTCCCCGCACCCCAACTACCTTTTACATGGAACAATTTTTGAAAATTTTTATTTTCTAAAAAATGGCTAACGGTTTTGATTAAAATACCATATATTAAAGATATTTACATTCATTCATTCATTCATTCATTATCTGTTTACCCTCCTCTTATGTAGGACTTACAAGCGGGTGCCTGGGGTCAGAGGCCCGTCGAGGAGCAGATACTCATGGATCAGACAGAGCATCCAGGATGGGTGATCAGCCCGATGCCTGGTATGGGATGAAGGAAGTAGATGAAACGAAGTGTTGGTGAAATGGATGAAAGGAAAGGTGATGATGGAGCAGTTGGTGGAATGAATGGCAGGGGAAACCGGAGAACCCGGAGAAAACCTGCCCAGACGCCGCTTCGTCCACCACAAATCCCACATGCAGGTCCCTGGGATTGAACCCGGTCCGCCTCGGTGGGAGGCGAGCGGTCTAACCACTCAGCCACGGCGCCGCCCAAAGATATTTACATGACAAATAAAATATATATCTTGAATTTCTGGGAATAGCCTTTGAAGTGCTTTTCATTTGGAAGGAACTTTGTATTATCTTGAATAATTGGTAAATGTTAAGCGATATACAAAAATGTACCACACAAAAAATTTAGATATCTTTAAAACACACAATTTGTTTCATATAAGTTTTTTATGGCATAAGCTATTTCTGACACATCCATTATTAATGGTTTGAATTGTTCATTTCTTGGTCATTCTTTGAAGTCCTTTCAACATTCAGTTGTTTCTTGTGATTGCATGGAAACAGTATGGAATTTTAAGATCAGGAAATTGCTTCCAGTCCTTAAACATTTGATCACCGCTGTTCTCTCTGTGTTCTAATGAAAATTGTAATGTAGCTATTTCTGCAAAGGTTTATTTGGATAAAAATGTAGTAGACAGAAAAATAAGCTTTATTAAGAATAGTTTGTGTACCCACTAATAAATGATAAAGGGTAGAGAAAGTCATGTGAATTTATCATCAGATTTTTTTATATGTGGTCTAAAATAGCTCGAACAAACTTTCATTTTCTATATGTGTTGTTTTCAGGTTGGAAATGAGCAAATTCCAGCAGAGTGTGGAAAAAGTGATTTTCAAATTGGATTAGGCAAAACTCCCCATATCCTATGAGAGGGGGGGCAAGAAATTTGTCATAAACGACCTTTATATTAGATGTTTGAATATGAGTATAACCTTTGAGCTTCTCTTAATGAGCATAGAAACAAAGCAATAAATTATTTACTTTCTGAGATATTATTTCTTCTTTTTCATTGGGTTTCATGCATACACCCTTTACAAACACAACTCCACGTTTTATGAAAGGAAGAGGAACAAAACTGTTGTTGCATTCAACAGGCGACAGTGGTATTATGTTATGACTGTACTTTACTACAGCTCTTTACATATAAGGCCAATGCATAACAGAATACCCTTTAATGATGAACTTATAGAACAAGAGTTTTATTATATTAATGCTTGTTTAGTAGCAAGCAAAACACACAATTTTTCTGCAGTATTATTTCTCCTTTAACATGTAAAAGAGATTAAATTTAATGAAAATATTTTAGAGGCCTTATATCTCAATATTTAGCTGAAGAATCACATAGAGTGGCTTACTTGCTTTTTATTTGCATTGATGTTATGCAATGGCATGATGAATTGGAAATGATATGAGATTATCTCCTGACGAGTATGCTTCAGGATTTCCTGCTTAGGTTAAATTGTATCTCTGTTCTGTTACCTCTATTTACATGCTACAGTCATTTATTGATCAGATAAAAATTTACTTATATGCATTAAAATTTTCATAGTTCACTGCTCTCAAGATTACATGTTACAGGCTTTGCTAGTTCTGTATAATAAACAAATGACCAAACTCTATAACTCCTATCCTTTAGCATTTTTATATATTTGTTTCATGTTTAACAATGTAGATATGTTTTTCTGGCACTAATGTTTACAATCTTTAGATTCTTAATTTTTTTCCCTCCATTCTTACCTGTCTTCTCATAAATCTTCTTCAGTTCCTTAACCTTGCAGTTCAAGATTTTACAAAATTGAGTATAAGAAAATTCTATCAATGAAACTGTTATCTTGTGAAGATTATAAATTCAGTATTTATTTCATGTGTATTGATTATTCAGCAGAGACCATCCACCATTGCAAATTATATACAGTTGCTTTTCTAGTTCTATTAAGGCTTTCTCTGTATACATTTTAAACATTGTGGGTTATTAAAACCATCAATGTCACACTTCTTTACAATTTGAAATCTTACAGAGATTTAAAAAGATTTAATTCTGATCTCAATTCCTTTTGGGTGCATTTTGTACTGCATTTGTTACATTAGGGTTTATTCAAGTACATTTTAAAATCGTCTGCAACTACTGAGTTGCTACATTTATATGGCATTTGATGTATTCCATAATGATAAATTTCCTGGTGAAAGGTGCAATGATTGCTTTAACTCAAACATGTAATGTGACCGTTTCATTCATGTGTTGATAGTAAACAAACTAAAATGAAGCAAGTCTATTCCCTTCTGTGAAATTAGGTATTGAATAATAATATAAAGGAAACACTGATTACTCGTATGGGATTCTATTCATGTAACAGTCTTAATAAACAGCGCTCATGGCTTCATCTCTGTAGATAATTTCCCCCATGTTTCACTATTTCCTGGCTCCTAAGAAAGATGGAAACCACTTGTGGTATTATTACAGGTGAAGCTGAATGCTAGTTACCTTAATTAGTGTTGGGAAAAATGGTTATTTTTTAGTAATGTTCTGGCTGTTCCAGCTCCAAAAATATACTTTATTCAAAATAACAATCAAGTACATCCACAAGTATTTATGCATAACTGTAACAGCAAGATACTCTTGGTCCACTGTTATGTTACTTGCATACTCAGGTTCTTCTGCATTAAACTGTGATTATTCATCTTGGCATCAGAAAATGGTCCTCCCCCCTTTTCACCATGCAGATGTGAATTTGTAATGTACTGCTAACATCAATACATTTATATGCCTATTATAATTACTGCTCATTTTAAAGGAATGAGTGTAGTGTCATCATAGTGTAACTATTATGTATCAGTTAACATTATACTAATGATTAGTTGTTCCAAATTGCATTTCCTTCTATTAGAACTTGGGAAACAGGGATGGTTCCAAGGTGTCACATCATTTACATACTTCCAACTGCTGGACTGTAACACAACATATTGTGTATGATCAGAGTGTTACTTTTAGAACTGATTACAAAAATACTCAAATGATTAGTGCAAAGCTAGAGCACTCTTAATTTGGAACTGTATAATTGGACCTATGATTTGTTTTTAAAATTGATCCATTCTTGGAAACATTCCAAAATAAGTTTTAGGTTATTTCTTTCCTACCTCTAGCCTTAATTGCTTTTATATGTTAGCTTAATGTTTTAATATATGCTTTTAATTTTATTTTCTGCTTGTTTTATATTGCAGGCCACAAAGTTACACTGTAGCCATTTCTTTGTAGATTTGATGCATTTAAGCTCGTGAATGACATAAAAACCAGTTATACAAGTTGCATAATTGCATTCAAGTGCATCTTTTAAAGTGAAATACCAATCTGTTATTTAGCTTGTGACTGAAGGAAACCTATAAAAAATCCCCCAGACTAATGGATTTCATCCCTGAGCCTTCTGAAGCTAACACTTGAGCCACTCATTTGATGGAGGGGCCTATAAAGTGTTCTATAAAAGAAGGTAGTTTTAGCCAAGAACAGAGTCAGTCAATTGAATAACATGTGACATCTTATGGTTGTGTGACATAACACCACATATTTGTAGACAATTGTAGGCAAGGGGTGCAGAGGGAAGGGAAAGGCAAGCTTTGTTTATTACTACCACTTAACAATAGATGCAAACCTGTTAACCCATTACACCTTTCCCGATATAAGTTTGGGTTGCAATGTAAACAGCAGCATGTTTGAGTAATGCTTCATTGGTTGAACGACCTGCACAACTTCCATGTCAGCAGATGCAAATGAAAACATGGTTAACTAATTTGCAAAATACTATTAAATTTAAAATAACTATAAGAATTATTTGTAAAAATAGTTTGAAAAGGTTCTAGTAAGAGTAAACGGAATACATTAATATAAAAATTCATTATTATTAGCACATTTAACTGTAACACAAAATGCATGTACACACAGCTATATAAGGAAGTGAAAGAGCAGAACATGCAGTTTGTTCAAAATGGCATCTGCCATGGAGTACATAAAGCATTGCAAAGGGAAACCATTATGAAGTGGTAAAAAGCGAGTTGCTTTGAACGTATTTGCAAAGCGTTGTGAGAAATACCCAACAGTGACTATTCAAGAAATATGTTTTACTGCAGAGCTTAGTGGTATGTCAGCCAAGTATCAATTCTGCTCGAAGTGAAATAGCGCATAAGGGTCATTTATCTACACCAGGTAAAATGTGTAAGAAACAGAAGTCAGTGACTGAAGTGCAATGTAACGGATTTGTGAGAAGTGAAGTTCATCACTTGTTTGCAATGAAGAGCAGCCCATAGTAACTAAAGTGCTTGCTTTTGTGTACAGTGAACCTCACTTGCCCAATTTCAAGAGGAAGAAGCTTTTGTGCATAGAAGCATGACAAATTTGATTGTTGATCACAAGGACATATTATTGTGGCATGTTGAAATTCCCGCCTTATCATTGTGGAGCCTTATGAAAGGTCAGATTGCTATAAACAAAGAACCTTCAAATTAATGAAGTCAAAGGCTTACTTCAGGATGGGTTAAAGCTTGCCAATGGAACTCATTTATACACCATGTGGTGGAAGAAGAGGAAACATTCTGGAAATTAAATGGTTGGTGATGCCATTGTTGACTGAATAGTAATAACCTTGCTGAGACCAGCAGTAGTGATGGGGAAGAGGAAGAGGATTCACTTAGCAGAATCCATGTTCTGGTTACCTAGGTATTTATAATATTTACTATTTATATGGCAGGTAATGCAAGGTGTGTTCTATATCTACATGATATGTGCTCCTTTTTACTTCCAGACGTTCCAGATTTTGTGAAGTGTAAGCAGAGCAATTCAACTGTTGCTTTAAACAATTCTCACATCATGATGGCCAACTGAATTTTATTTCAGGAGGGTTTAGTTATTTAAATGTGCACTGCATATCATACTTTTTATATTTGTTTTATTCTTTATTTTAGGTAAGAATGTAGAATATATCCAGAAGATACTTATGCTGCAATGACAATTTACATAATGCACATATTAAGTCACGCCATATTTCTGCCTATTAAGGGGCCCATAGAGGAATACAATTTTACACTTTGTTTACAGTGCAGCCCAAACTTATACCAGAAAAGGCATAGTATTCTAACAATAACTTTGCCTTTCTCCTTGGTTCATCTGCCCTACATATAGCTCCTAGCTGAGAGCTGAAGCAGAGATATCACAGAGCATTCAATTGGTTGACACTAGCCTAAGAGGTTTCACTTGGTACCTTTGTTTTTAGATAGCCATATGAACATCCACCATTTCTCTTTGTGACAAAGCCGGCAAAGGTTGCGCTCCTTTTGTACATAGTTTGATCAATGTCAGAATGCTGCCCTTCAGTAGAGCTTTATTCTCTTTCAGATAAGATCATTCACAGAAAATATGTCACTGATCATTATGAAATGCAGGCAACACAATGTTAACAGCAAATGAGCTCAATAAACAGTGGATGACAGAAATAGTTACTTATAGACAAGGAAAGGAGAAAAGGTGCCAGCTTAAACCCTATACATTATAAGTACAAGTATTGACAAATGTGAGCCAAATATTATAGTTACATATTCTTATAAAGGAAGTGTGAAATCCTTAATGCCCAGACCAACCTCAACATTTTGGTTATATGTGCAATTTCTCAAAAATACTGTAAATAAAAACTATCTGTCACATTCAACTGCAAAATTTTGAAATTTAGTACCAGATCCTCCATTTGAACTACAAGGTAATACTTGAGTTAACAATTTTCAAAACCCATTGAATTAGAGGTGCCTTTTCATTGCTAACTTCCAAAACTTTTTCCAATCACTTCCCCCCAAAAGTATCATCTAGTCTTTTATGTATACACCCTTTTTACATTCTGAACCATACATACATTATACTGAAAGATTTTACTATATGGACATAAACAAGTTATGAAAACAGACAATTCATTGGATAACCCTGACTGCCTGCTTGAAGGTTGCACTGGGAGTAGACTTGAGAGTAATTGATGTGACAACATTCATACAGCTCTACTTCACTTCAGTCAGGGATGTACATTGGATGCTGCTCTGCAAGTGCAGGATTCAGACTTTGATACCTTGCAGTTGAAATACACAGTGAATATTTTTGAATATGTCTCTCATGTGCCACTTGGCTTTCTCAAAGGAATATTAAGATAGGTTTTGGTATGAAGGGTTTTATGCATCCCTTTAGAAAAGGATAAGTAACTATTTTTTTTCAGTAATACAAACATGTTTTAGTTAACAGTTTTTGTTTACTGTAAAGGTTATAAACTCAGAGGTCCGTGCTGCTTGATGCTTCATCATCGGGATCTGATGTCCCGAAATCCAAACCTTCTGCACCTAGTGGACCAGTAGATTCCTCACTGCCATCACTTATCCTGCAATAAATGTGATTGGAATGAACAATTTAGGTTCTTATTAAACTAATTGTATGATTTTGGTGTCATTTGATTACAACAGCCAATATAATATTTTTTTACTTATTTAATGCACATACATAAATTTATTTTGTTTTTGTCTGAGATCTTGGCATACATGTGTACCATTGTGAAATACACAAATTTCTTCTGATGTTTCATTTATGTATTCTATACATGAAGCACAATAAAAATATGGGGATGAATTTATGCATAGACAGAGTAGGCAGCTGTCTAAAACAGCAAATTTACAGCGATAGTAAATCTTAAATAACAATTCAGGTAGCTTATGAATTATTTTACATTAACTGCTAGCTGTCTTCATACGTGACTGAAGATAATTTTAACTCACTAGCCATCACCTTTGAAGAGGACTCTGTTTTGAAGAAAACTGATTTGTTGGATGCATTTTCTTCACAAAAGGCACAGTGAAAGATATTAAGGAAAGTTTATATACTACCATTAATTTGTAGTTTTCCATTTCAAGTATCTGAATTTTAACACATGCATAGCCAGTAAGGTTGTTTTTCATTTGACTTTTGAAGAAGAGATTTCCTTTAAATTTATTAAAAAAGAAATTTACATTTAATTTATATATTTCTTATCTTTAGTTGTCATATATCCCCCTCCCTATCCTCTCCATATCCCTCTCTACCAGCTATTCTTGTTTGAAGTTACTCTTCAAAGCTTCACAACTATAAAAACTTCAAAACTACTGAAATATATCTTAAATAACTCATTGTGTTCCCTTTGTAAACACCTATACCAATATTTCAAAATTCTTTCCAGGATTAAGGCTTTCCTTCCTGTTCTTCCCAATTCTACCACTGCTAATCTTATTTGTGCTGACATAGTTAACCCTAGTAATTCTTTACAAAATATTCTATAAATATGAACTATTCTACTGACTACTGCCCAATTCTAAACCTGCCCCCATATTTGCACTGAATGTATCATTTTTGATTCATTCATTGCTTCATACATTCTCCTCAAACCATTGATCAACATTTATGGTGGCTTATATTTAAATATTCTTATACCTGTCATACTGCCCTATCTTTTGCAACCACTTAACTATTATGCACTTCCATCCCTTTTTATTGCTTAGTCTCACTCCTAGATAATTGAATTCCTTTACCACTTCCATCTGTTACCCATTCATGTACCATCTTCCATTCTTTCTTAATCTAATCTTAATCCATTCTGATCAGAATTCATGTATTTCATTATTTGCCTCTGTAAACTTATTACTGTAATGGCCCATATCTTAATCTAACAAATCCGATATCTCTTTATTGATCCATATAGGACAGTGCTAATTGCTTTCCCTAACTTCTTACAGTATATTCAGTGGTGGCTGGCAATGGAGGACTCTAGGGGAGCACCCTACCCTTAAATAAAAAATAAAAACAGGAAAGGCGGGATAATGTCATATGTCATTGCAATATCAATTTCTGCACTCCTCGAACTGGTTTATAGATTTTTGTTTGTTTAAAATGCTTTTGTAACATTTATACAGTGAATAGCGCAAATGTTTTTGTTACAGACTATATTTCAGACTACATCAAGTCTGTCCAGGAATCCTCACATAATTGTTTACTGCTAGAGAAGAGATGCGTAGGCAAGGGGTGCAGAGATAGAAGTTTGAGGTAGTCCATGGTGCTTTGCCATTGGTTCTTTCTCCATGTAGTCTTTTCCATATGAAACCAATCAATTTCATTGCCGCTACCATATGAAAAAATGTACTCAGTTGTCTAAAATTTAATTCTGTTATATGAATTGATTTTAAATAAAATTCTTAAGTTATAATGTGGTTTAAAGTATAGCATCATATAGTTAAAATGATTCAGAGCAGAAAATATCTTCTATGTTACATTCACTTAACTTTATCTATGTGCTATAGTTTATTTTATTATAGCTTCACTACTTTTACAAAAGCTGATTTTTCTATCAGCCTCATTTTCACCGAGATAAACCATTACAGAAATAGTTATATTACATATTTTGTTATAGATATGAAGGGAAAAGCAATAGTCAAATGTTTAAGAACTGGTTGCTATATGTTGGCCTTAAAATTCCATACTCTTTGCATATCATCAAGAGAAACAAGTGAATATCAACAGGACTTTAAAGGAATGACAAAGTATTGAACAATTCAAACCAATAATAATGGATATCTTGGAAATGGCGTATGCCACAAAAAAGTTATTTGAAATAAATTGTGTGTTTTAAAGCGATCTATATTTTTTGCATTGTATGTTTTTGTCTATTGCTAAACGTTTACCAGTTACACAAGATTATATAAAATTCCTTCTGAATGAAGAGGACTTCACAGGCTATTCCCTGAAAATTCGATATACATTTTATTTGTCTGTAAATATCTTTAACATATGATATTTTAATCAAAATCATTAGAGACTGTTTTAGAAAATAAAACATTTTGAAAAATTTTTCATATAAAGGGTAATTGGGTTTGAAGGAAAATCACATCTTTGGAAAATACTAAACTTAAATACCAAGTTTGGTACTTATCTGACTTTTTGTTTCTGAGTTACACTGTTCACAATTACACACATCTTTTTCAAAAAAACTTTTTTATTCAGGAGACCTCAAAACATATGTGTCTGGTGAAATCTCAAAATTGAATTTTTGGATGGAATGCAATATTTTTTCTACCTACTATGCACATGGTAGAGAAAGCTAAAAAGCAATAATCTTGCTTATATTACAATGTATACTGGTAGCTTTTATTTGCCTGTCACATTCCATGTACCCACACACAGTGCTGTGATTCACACACTTACATGTTAGCTGAGTAGTGTTCAGAAGTACATATTATATACAATACCCAATTTAACCAGTGATTTCAGTGTAAAGTGGCATGTTCTTGGTGGAGAATGTTAAATAGCCCTAAATGTACTTTTAAAGTAAAATTAATTAGTTGAGGAACAGTATAAATGAAGAGTGTAAATAGCATGTGATTCTCTAGATCATATCAGAGCATGAAAGGTGTTTTTCAACTCTCAAGAGGATAAAAATGTTCACTAGGAACACAATGAAAACAGACAGACCCATATGTTCTATTAAGAAGTCTCTTCTCTCCACACCTGATTTGAACAATTTTGCTGAACAAAAGGAGAGGAGAATGGACTTCAACTAGAAGAATTAGATTAATTTAGTTATAGTCAATTATTATTTTATTTTTTTGAGAGGCATGTAGATGAATGATTTCCTACAGTTTCTTGAACATTTTCCAATGTGAGTTGTTGATTACTTGGTATCATTACATAAACGTTTAAACATGGAATGGGGTTGGGCAATGAAGACATGCAATTGTTGTTGCTTTATCAGCTGTGCTTTCAAGGTTAATGACTTTCTGGGTTTGAGTCTGATATTAATATTGCTGTTAACAGTAACAATAAAGCAAGTGGATACATTCACCCACTAGCAAGAGCTAAAATAAACTCTATGCTTAAGAAACTCTGTTCTTAATCTGCTGTCTGAATAAATATTATTATAGAAGGTAGGAACTAAACGTTAGAAGAAATAGGTTCACAAAACACAGACTTACCTATATGTAAATACGCATGATTATGATTTGTAAATTATGTATTTTGTGAAAACAAAGTACAGAAAATCTATTTGTTATGAAACTATATGTTCTCTGCTGATATTTTAACGAAAATTCATTAACACATGGGTGTAGCATATGATATAAAGACTCAAGGCTTTCTGCTACTGAACAGCATAATAGATAATTATTAATGTAGTTTAATTTATGCTCACACTTTGATAGGCATATTTTTTTTCTTTCTTCACATTTTATTTCTGAATTTCACTAATGCATAGGATTTTGTGCACAATGAAAAATATGTGCAGTCAACCGAACAAGCAAGAAGTTATATGCATTAGTATTTTGGTTTGTATGGTTCTTTTTGTTGACATAGGATAGTATCTTTAAACTGTAGAATAAAACTTGTGTAAAGTGTGCTTAATGCAAAAACACCACCTGCTTCCCTCCCAAACTTGCAAGTCACAAGCCACCACGGAGTATACCATCTGTAAGTAAACATAAAAAAATGTTTATAGCCCTGCTTTAGTCATAACCTTTGTTCAACCATATCTGTAACTCCATTTTATTCACATCTTATACAGCACTTAATTCTGTCATAGATTTTCTGAACTCCAGTAGTTTGTATATTGTAAATTCAATTATCTATCTCTATATATATACACATATATAAGTAAATACAGAATCCATAAGTGTATTTTCTTTTTTTAACTTAGTTTTTGAGAAAGAAAAAGGATGGGTATACCGAGTTAAAAAATACATTAGAATTTTAGGACCATTTGGATTGTGGTCTAACCAAAAATGATTGCAGAATTGCATATTGAAATACTGAATTTTTATTTTCTGCATAAAAGGGCTGTTCCAGAAGTACCCGACCTAACAAAGAAAGCAAAATTTTTGGGAAAAAACATCTTTATTTATCCAATAGTCTCCTTTCAGTTTGATACACTTTCCCAGCGATGTTCAAGTGCTTCGATACCCTGCTTATAGTGAGAACTGTCGAGTTCTGCAAAATAGCCATCAACTCCAGATTCCACCTCTTCATTATTGGCAAATCTTTTATCACCAAGCCATTTCTTGAACTTTGGAAACAGAAAATAATCAGAGGGGGCTAAATCTGGTGAACAGGGTGTATGAGGAAGCACTTTGAACTTTAACTCATTGATTTTGGCCATGGCGATAATGGATGTGTGAACTGGTGCATTGTCTTGATGAAACAAAACTTTATTTTTCGCTAAATGTGGCCGATTTTGCTTGATTTCATCATTCAAACAATGCAATAAGCTCGCATAATACTCACCATTGATTGCTTTCCTTTTTCAATCCACTGTTTTGACTGTTCCTTTTTGAAATGCCTAAGATGTCTGCTAACTCGCACACTTTCAGTCGACGGTCATCGAATACCATTTTGTGGATTTTTTTCACAATTTCTGGCATGGTCACCTCATTTGGTGAGCCACTGCTATGTTCATCTTGGCAACTCGTACGGCCTCGCTTAAACTCTGCCACCCATAT
Source organism: Deroplatys truncata (assembly GCA_030765065.1). Taxonomy (NCBI): domain Eukaryota; kingdom Metazoa; phylum Arthropoda; class Insecta; order Mantodea; family Mantidae; genus Deroplatys; species Deroplatys truncata. The sequence continues at coordinate 78,814,815 of CM060976.1, read as the reverse complement.
TTTACTGTTGTAAAAGAAGGAACAGACTCCCCCAGAGTAGAATATAGCTCAGCTTTAATGTTAGTTGGACTAAGATTTTTCAAATTAAAGTATTGTATCATATAACGATGACCAGTTTTATCCATGTTTACAAATTTTCTGAGAGCGTTCACTATTGATGGCTGCCAAACAATTACTAAACAATTTAGCATTGTCAAACTTCAAATTTAAGCTTTATAAGCTTGGTACTATCTACCGTAGTCATTTGTTTGAAACAACAACCGTTATTTATATGTCAGGCTGGGTACTTCTGGGACTGCCCTCGTACTTTCAAATAACCTTAAGAGATTGTGTTAGGCATTAATATATTACACAATGAAGTCAGCGAAAACATAGTGAGCACAGTTAAGGTAGTAGATACTTATAAAGCTGTAATAAAACCACAGTTCTTCTAATTGAATAATTTAGAAGAGGAGAGATGAAGCATTTGTAAACAAGGGTATGTGTGTGTAGTGAAGTTCTTTATTGGAGCAAACCAAATTATACAAATACTTTATTTGTATGATATTTGAATAAGCCAGTAAACTGATGTAATTTCAATTTATGGGAAAACTGAGTCAGTTGAAACGCTTACACGATTTACAATTTTTTTTTTGTCTCTATTGACTGGTTTCAAGAGCTGCTTGCTTTTATCGTCAGAAGTGACAATTTCTACTTTATTTATTTATTGCTAATTAATCATCACAGGTGGCATGACTCAGTTATAGCTCAGGCTGTTCCAAGCCATTATTATGATGATAATTGCCTACTGTGTTTTTCAAATGGGATGATGTTTGTCCTTGAGCGCGGCCAGAGCGGCAACCAATCGGAGTTCCGCTGTGTTGTCATATTGCATTCACCGTAAGCTAAGCGTGACGCGTGCTAAGCGAATGTGTTTCTAATAAATATAATTTGCGCTAAGACAAAAATTCAAATTTTGCAAAAAGTAACCCACTAGAAGGTAGGGAGTAATTTTCGTAACACAACCGTAAAAACCACATATTTTTAGCTCAAATAGTTTTCATAATACAAACAAATAAACATTCCCATATGTTATAATATAACCACGTAAGCACTGTAATGGTCACATTATTTGTATGTATGCATTATTGTATACATTATGTATATATATACAGAACTACTGACTTGATGGTGATAAAGAATTATGTTGTAAAACCAAGGCGTTTGTTAAAGCTGAGAGAGAGCAAACAGCCCACCCAGCTCACTTGTGTTACTTGTAGAACCTGCAGAACGTGAGCCGTCACATGTTTATGATTGTGTTTTGTTTTTAAATCTGGGTTGGAGTTTATTTACCCTACACAGTTAATATCAGTATTTAGTTGTTGTTCAGAGAGCAAGCAGCAAGAGTAAAATAGTGCAATGACTTATTGTGGAGAATTTAGTGGCGAGTCAAAGAGGCAGGTATTGCGAAGTCAGGCTCAAAGTATTATATTTAGGGTCTACTCGTTTTTTAAAAAATGTAACAATGAGGAACACAGAAATCAACTTGATTTCAAAAATCCTCAACAGCTTACTGCTAAAGCGTGTGGTGTCGGTAAAGCAAGTGTGTCTCGCATTTGCGGAGAGGCAAGAAAATCTGTTCCCAGTGATGCTCCAGTGTTTGTATCGCCCAGAAAGCACATTGGACCAACTGTGTTCGAGTTTTATGACCAAGGTGAATTCCCAACAATACAGAAAATAACTTGTGCCCTTAGAACTAAAATATCATACACTGGTTCAAATTCATTTACTTATAGAATTTTGAGAGGATTAGGGTTCAGGTACAGAAAGACAAATGATGGGCGACAATTTTTAATGGAGAGGAGTGACATTATTGCGGCAAGAATAAAATTCTTACGCAAAATGCACGAAATTCGAAATTCTTGCGATACGAGACCTATATTTTACTTAGATGAGACATGGGTAAATAAAAACCACACTCAAAATTCAATCTGGCAAGATTCCTCAAAAAAGGGTGGCCTGAAGGTACCTGTTGGAAAAGGCAGTCGACTTATCATTTGTCATGTAGGGTCCGCTAAGACAGGATTTGTACCTGAAAGCAAATGGATTTTTCTGTCCAAAACCACCTCAGATTATCACGAAGAGATGACAGCTGATACGTTTAAAGAATGGTTTTTGAACAGATTCCTAAATTATTTAGAAGAGGGAAGCATAATTATAATGGATAATGCACCATATCATTCAGTTATTGAAAACAAAATACTGAATACTGCCAGTAGAAAGAACCAAATTGTTGAATGGTTGCAAAAAAATCTGATGTGTTACACTCACATGACTTTCTCTACTCTTGTACAATCTATTTTTACAAACGCCTATTTTCCATATGCTTCATGTTAATCGAGATATCGAGATGTCAACCTTATTGGTAATTTTCTTGTAGATGCAAGGGAAACATGGAAGCTTTTAAGCGATAGTCAAATATTTTAACGCTGGTTGCTATGTGGCGAATTCCATTCTCTTTGCATGTCCAGGACATAAAAAAATGAATAACGAATTTGAGAAGAAGTATAAGTATTGGAAAATTTAAGGAAATAACAAGTAATATCTCGAAAACGGTTCACTCAACAAAAGAAATGTATATGACATAAGTTGTGTATTTTAATGCGATCTACATTTTTTGTGTAGTAAAATTTTGTCTATCTCTTATGGTTTACCAGTTATGCAAAAGTCGTTCACAATGAAGAATACTTTTGGAGACATTCCCAGAAAATTCGAGATATACATTTCATTTCTCATGACATTATCTTAAACATATGATATTTTAATCAAAATCGTTAGAGCCATTTTTGAGAAAATTAAAATTTTCGAAAAATCTTCCATGTAAAGGGTAGTCTGGGGTGGGGGGATTTTCTTGAAAACTTTCGTGTCGCATCTCTGGAAGATACTGAATCTAAATACCAAGTTTGGTGGTTATCCGACTGTTCGTTTTTGAGTTATGCTGTTCACAGACACACACACAGACACACACACGGACATGTTTCCAAAAATGCTTTTTTTGGATTCAGGAGGTCTCAAAACATGTATTTCCGGTGAAATCTCGGTATCGAATTTTTGGGTGGAATGCAATACTTCCCCTACTTACTGTACGTAGTAGAGAAAGTAAAAAGGGGGTTGAATTTTCGGCAACAGAAACTAAAAATGAGTTACTGCAACGAGTACTTCCATTTAAAAACCAGGGAAAAGTGTATCAGCTGGATCAAATTGCAATGGAAATGGGACACGAGGTAATCCGCCTCCCCCTTATCACTGCCAGTATAATCCAATTGAGTTAGTATGGGCTCAAATAAAATGAGGGGTTGCAAACAGAAATAACGCTTTTAAACTGACTGACGTTGAACGTCTTATTCACGAAGAAATTGACAAGGTAACTCAACAAGACTGGGAAGCCTGCGTGAGACATGCAGAAAAACTACAAGACGACGACTTTTGGAAAGAAATAGGCCGTGACGATATTTTGGAACCTATCATCATAAATTTGCAAGACTCAGACGATGAAGACAGTGTCAGTGACGAATTGCCTCTTCACGTAACTGATGACAGTGATACGGATGAGCCACTGGCAGTTCCATTGGATTAAAAGCACAGGTAATTCATAACCTATAATTATATAACACTTAAAAAATACGTACGTAGCATGCGAGTATATTCCCAATTATGAATTTAAACACCAGGAGAATTATAAAAGTTTAGATAATTCAGTTTGGGTTGCTTTACGTCGACCATTCTAGCGACAGGCAGATGTGAGAGTGAGAGGGAAATATGAAAAGAGTGGGGGTAAGGAGGTGGCAACGCTGTGCACGCAAATGCACCTCATTCGCTGCAGCTCAGAACTCTTCCCATTTGAAACTAATAATAGCAATCATTTAAGTAATGTATACGTGAGGCTAACAAGGCTTCTTGCAATAACACATTTTTTCTTTCTTTCACTATCATCACCATTTGACTCTAAGTTTTGATAAATTCATCTAATCCCCTAATCGGATTAAAATCTTCAAATACATTTCAAATATGAGGGGCATTCTAAAAGTTCTTGGCATGACTCATTGATGTTCTAAAGATCGCCAAATTACTATGACAGTTGTGATGTATCATCCTTTAGATGGTGTGCTGTAAAGTTTCAGATGTAAAAGTGAAGTCAACTGTTTGTGATGATCGTGTAAACAACCTAATGTTAACATTGCCTATAAAAAGTATAAAACTGAAATATGAGCTGTGATAAAATACTTCATTTTGAAGGGATTAACCCCAACAGAAATACAAAAGGACTGAGATTTGACATTAAAGGATTTTCCCCCTTTGTTTTTGACAGTTAAAAAGTAGGTTGCTGAATTTCCAATGTCATATATCCATTCAAGATGATGAGCACTTGGGGCATTCCAAAATTCCTACGATCAATGAGATGACACAAATTCACGATGCTGTACTCAGTGATTGCTGATTGAAGGTACACCATATGGCTGACATTGCAAAGACCTCGATAGGTCATGAAGTTTTGGGTATGACAAAGCTTCCTGCTTGAAGGCTATTGCGCTTGTTAACAATAGATCAAAAACGCCTTTGAATGAACAGTGTTCAAGAGGGTTTAAACCTGGAAATGTAGACTGAGGCTAAAAAATGCAATGCAATTGCTGGGATTTCAACCACCAATCTTCAGCTTCTGCGCTGCTGATCTAACCAATTAAGTACCATGGCAACATCTGGGCATGACAATAAATTCTTCTGGCTATGGCATTGAATTTTACAGTCTAGTTCTACCTTTCTAATTTTAGCCTATATGTGGCATGTGTGGAAGAACAATTAAGAGTGTTTAGACTTGTTTAATTGCAATTCCAGTCAGTTTTTTGTAAAAGATGAAACATGGATCCATCACTATATACCATAGAAGAAGCAGCAGTCCAAATAATGGGTGGCAACAGGTGAAAATGCAACGAAGAAAGCAAAAACAGTTCCATCTGGAAAAGTCATGGCTACGGTTTTCTGGGATTCTCATGCTACGGTGCTTATAGACTACCTCCAGATGGACAGAGCCATCATCAGGGAGTATTATGCTTCATTCACTGCTGGACCAAGTGAAGGATGCTATTCAGGCTAAACTTCTGCATCTTTTGAAAAAGAAAGTTCTCATTCATCATGATAATGGGGCTTTACACGTGCCTGGGATTGTTGCTGCAAAACTACATGACGTTTGGTTCCAAGTGCTTCCACATCTGCCATATTTTGCCCCCAATGATTACTTTTGTAACCAACCTGGAGAAATGGCTGGGTGGACAAAGATTCATATCAAATGATGAGGTTGAAGCTCAGAAGCATGCTTATAAAATATCTCAAATATGAATTAGCTCATGTTTTAACAGATATAATAAACGCATCACTTAATTAAGGAATATTCCCAAATACATTAAAAAAGGTAATCGTTAGGCCACTATTCAAACAGAAGGGAAGTAAAACTGATGTAGAAAACAATAGACCAATTACTTTATGTTCCACTGTATCAAAAGTAATTGAGGGTATATATTTAAAAAAGTTGCAAACATATTTCAAAAAAATTAACATAACCTTGAAATGGCAATATGGCTTCCAAGAGCAGAAATCAACAATCAATGCAATTAACGAAGTAAATAAATTTATAATAAATGCACTAAATGATAGAGATAGGTTAACTGCAATATTTATAGATCTCACAAAGGCTTTTGACTGCGTAAACATAGATATCCTAATAAACAAACTGGAAAACCATGGGCTGCGAGGATTGCCATTAAAGTGGATTACCTCATACTTAAAAAACAGAGATCAATGTGTGGAAGTGAGCTATAGAAATACAAATGGCATAGCAGAAAAAATAAAATCAGATTTTCAGAATGTTAGGCAAGGAGTCCCACAAGGTTCAAAATTGTGTCCATTCTTGTTTTTAGTATACATAAATGATATATTTGAATTAATCCAAAAAAATGGGGGAACAGCAATAGGATATGCAGATGATATGATGATTATAGTTAAAAATAAAACCGAATTGGAAGTGGAAAAAAAAGCAAATGACATACTAATGCTCATAAAACAATACTACTCGAGTTAAGATATGATATTGAATGTTAAAAAAACTGCATGGATTAATTTTGAACTCGGAAGCGATTTAACAAGCTTCATAAAATTACAAATAGATGGAGAAACTATCCCTGAAACGAAATGTGCAAATTTTCTAGGAGTAATAATAGACAAACACTTAAATTGGAAACCATACATAAGACATAAAAAAATTGAATAAAGGTATCTATATTATGAAGCAGGTTAGGAAAACAATGGACAATGAAACAGTTAAACAGGTTTACTACGCCTTTATATATTCACATATAAAATATGGGATAACACTATTGGGGAATATCTCAGCAGTGGAAATGAAAAAAAATTTTAAACTTCAAAAAAAGGCAGTTAGAATCATAGGGAACGTCGATGACATACTTGTAGAGATGCTTTTAAAATTTTAAATAACTTAACTGTGTCTCGTGCATATATATATATATATGAAAGTGTAAAGCATGTGTTGCAAGAGCAAAATGTATCCAAAATTTGTAATGTACATAAATATATTTTAAGAAACAACGAAGACTACTACAGAACAACACTAAGAGGTATACTAAATAACAGGGAATTGGAAAACATGGGAAAAGAACTGTTTAACAGATTACCCAAAAAAATAAAAGAAATAAGTAAAACAAAAGTTGCTTTAAAAACAATTAAAAAATACTTAACTGAGAATGCATATTATAGCATGGAAGAATACAAATATAACTTGTAAATAAAAAAAAACTTTATTGTGATCATGTATATATTTAAATTTTGACATGTCCTTTATTGTATATGCTAAAGGATGAATAAAATGACTTATGACTTATTTTGCAGTTGTACAAATCTTATTTTACTGAGGGTATTTAAAATTGGACAATTGTTATTAATTTACAAGGTGACTAAAAATATTTCTCTTGAATCTTGTATTTTCTTGATCAGGCCCAAGAACATTTAGAATGCCCATCATAACAATTGACCTCCTAATTTTAGATTTTTCCTTTAACAAAAGTTTTCCTCCAGTGATAGGTTCTTAGGCATTCCAACAGAATTGAATTGCCTCTATTGTATTCTTGCATAAAGGGCCTCACATAGAATGGATACATACAATGAATGATCCAGGGTATTTTAGTATTGATAATGCCGGTAGTATAGTTACCACTGCGCTCACTTTCCAACTGCAACAATAATGTCAGACTTCTGTTCTCAAAATTGGCAGTATAGTTCTGACTTATCTAATAAATGTTACCATGTTGTCAAGTGAAAGCAATGAGTTAAAGCGTGGTTTCAATAATTATGATTCTATAGTTTTAACATTATAACTTTGGTTTTACAAAGTTCAGTTGTTACTGCTTAAAACTTGGTCATTCATCTTTATAATCCTGAAAAAAGTTCTGTCTATGCCCCTGTTGGTTCTACATATAAGATACAGCTTATCCTTATGCCTTTTGATAATTATTCTTTCACACTAGTCATGTGTAGACACAAGTCAGAAAATTGAAACAGACTTGAAAAATTCAATACTATGGTTGGGACTCAAAACACAGATCTTTGGCTCTCCTTGCCAATGCTCCTTTGAGGTATAATGGCAAGATTTTCACCTGATTCAAGTAGCCCAATAAACCTTCAAGGTGATCTTAAATATTACACATAGAGAGTCCATAGTTTGAGCCCTGGCTGCAACATTGAATTTTTCAACTTTCCATTTTCTTACCTGCTTTAATGCATCTGCTTTTGCTTACCCCAGTGATATCTCTTAATTAATTTAATTCAAAAGTAGACAAAATCCTTAAATATGTGAATATTCTTATCAATGAGATTCTTTTTTTCTAAGTTATTTCTCTTCTTTACCTTTACTGTTTGATTTTGTCAGCATAATAAACCTTCAAACCACATCCTTTGCAAAAATCTACAATTTTATTTAAAGCATACTATAGCTCACTAATTGTAAAGGAGTCACAGTCAAATCATTTGCATAGAACAGTCCTAATATTTCCAATTGTTAAATACTGTGATGTGTTTATTGGTGATGGTTTCTCAGGAAAATGCCATGTTAAATGTGGATTATATGTAGTCCAAGCTTTTGGAAGACACAAACTTTGTCACCACCATCAAGGAAACAGCAGCAGATGCTTGTGATTCAGTTGATCAAAAACTGATGAATCTTCATTGCATGTTTTTTAGTCAAAATGTTCCATGCCCACTAGCTTCTTATACATTGAAGAGCATGTTTTGGCAACGGGGACATGTTATCTATTTATACTAAACAGGTCTTTCGATTAAGGAGGTAGGATGTCCATTAAATCTTGGTCATGCCTGTTACTGCTGAATTTTGATGATAGGATGATAGTGTATGAGCTAAATTGTTAAAGCTCTAAAATTGGAACATAAACTATGAACCCAATTATGTAAATTTAGCAGCCATTGCATGCATATATTACTTCTTTATATGTCTGCATCAGGATTTATTCATTTTGCAGTATATATATACATATATATGCATATATATACATATATATACAAATAAGAAGCTGAGTTTTTGTGTTTTTTGCTTTTCTCTTGTAGAAAGAAGATATAGCATACATGCAACACATATCACTATTATTTTGACTTTAAAGATATAAACTGTAAGCTTCATAAATGTTCTTATTCAAATAATATTAGAAAAGTAAAAGTCTTATGTGATTATCCCAAAATTTTAAAAAGCGGATTTAAAGCAGTTCAGAAATAATCATTCAGTATATTCCATATTCTATCTCTAAACCACACAAACAGTAAATAATAATATTTACGTTCATCCAACACTGTACACTATTACACTAAATATGTTGATGATTTAGAGTTTAAGGAAATATAGGCAGTTGTTCATAATGCAACTTTAGAACATACTATTTGAAGTAAAATCTTTATTTCACTATCATGTAAAAAAGACAGCGTTTCTAAATTTGAGCTTTTATATACATACATAATTCCTAAGCAAAAACAATTCCATATACACATGCACTATTATTTTGAAAAGTTTTTGTACAGAGCATCACTGAAACAGCCTAGTAATGAAAAAAAATATAGCATTCCAAAAATTTTGCATGCATAATTGCAAAATGTGAAAACAATGTAGCATTTGCAATAGAATATTTGCTGGCATTACTGGACATCTAACATGCAGAAAAAACTTCCAGAGATATAATACAATACAGCACAAACTGCTTTTAATTTAGTACACTTTCATTTTGTTACCTAATGATTAAATCAAATAATAAAAAATGCAAACTCAGTTTACAATTAAACTTCTAAAATATACAGTTATTTTTAGGATAAAAATTAAACACATATCACAGTTCAAATACAATACTTTTGTCTTAATAAATACTAAAACCTGAAGTTTCTTTGCATGCTATATTTTGTCCAAAAGCCTCTGGGCACTGAAGCATGCATTTAGGGAAAATTTATATCCCTGTGCAAAAGCAAACTACTTTGGTAATTTCATTCTTCCATGCAGAAGACTAGTTTGTAGTACTATCTTTGGATCCTTGAACTTCATTTGGCACTCGAGTAAGTTAGTTGTTAATATCCTACTTTGTTGCAGGTTCAGAAGCAATGAGAACTACAAGTTGTTTGTGCTTTGCACTGGACCCTGGGTTGTAGTTTCTGGAAGTCTTGGAGTATTTCTTGAGTTAATTCTGCTGCAATATCTTTGGGGACCTAGGCTCAGATTAAGGTTTCCTGTGCTTACTACTACACTAGATCCACCAATTATTCTTGGAGTAGATTCAGATGGGGAGTTAGGAATATTAATTGATTCTACACATGGACAAGGCTGTACTGAGTTCCAACAAGCTCTTTCTTGTATGCAATTAACTGCTAACCTGAGAAAGGAGTAAGGGCATTGGTGTTAAAACAGTATGAGAAAAAAAGTGAAAGAAAGAACAATTTAGTAAACAATAATAGTGATTAATACCATAAATATTTACAATTTATATATTAAAATGTCTAAAGTACATGGATGAATCAAATATAAACCAGAATTTTCCATTCACAACTCAGCTCATGGGTGGAACGCCTTGTGGCCTTAAGTAGTAGCAGTGGATACATTTGCAATCTATTCAGCATAGAGTTATGACACTGTTCTCTCTCTCTCATCCAGTCACACACTGCAAGTTAGTTTTCTCATCAGTAGATTAATAAGCAAATAGCAGGGATATGTGTTGCGCAACTGATTATTACAAAGTTTCTCACTAGAGAAGGCACAAAAGCGTCATCAATTCTGAGAAGGCAATAGTGCAATTTAGGGAAGAAACCCTCTCAAACACTCAGGTTTATGATTGGAATAAAATTCTGTAGGGGCTGGAAGCTGTAGAAGATGAGTCTCAGCAATGAAGGTCACACATAATTTCTACTATGGAAAATATTTGTGCTGTTTGTGACTTAGCGAATTGGATGGGTGCATAAAAATTTGATAAATTACATCAGCAATAAGAGTAAGCTATGGGAATGCACAAGATGAACTTCAATACTGAAAGCTGTCTTCCAGATGGGTTCCTCATCTTTTTTCTCAATAACAGAAACATGTTTGTTTGGAGATTTGCAATAGGCTCCTGGCTTGCCATGAGGAATGTGGAGTGGAGTGGAGTGGAGTTTAAGGGCCCATCGACAACTAGGTCATTGGGCCCCTGGCATGAGGAGGAAGGGAAAGAGCTTTCATATCATGTAGTCACTTGCAATGAAACATGATTTCACCACTATACTCACAAATCAAAACTAGCAAGCATGGAGTGACAGAAGAAAGCAGAATCTACTGGTCAAGGCCAAATGATGCTTATTATACAAAGGTGAATGAGACTCTTTTTTGAACTCTAAGGGAATTTGAGTTGACTTCCTTCATGAACAAAGAACAATGAATCCCACTTATTACTGCTGGCTCTGGATGTGACAAAAGCTGCCTGTCGCAACAAATAACATTGGCAACCAATCCAGGGTGTTCTTATGTATGACAATGCAAGACTTCACACTGCTGTGTTGATAACTGCAAAGTTGGAGAAGATTCACTGAAAACCTCTAGAAATTCCTCCTTAAGAGTCCAGATTTACCACCTTGCAACTACCATTTGTTTGGACCACTCAAATTATTTGAAAATTCAAACCAATAACAAAGAGTATTCCGGAAATGTTAACACCACAACATTTTTATTTGATATAAATTGTGTGCTTTAACCTTTTTTGTGTAGTAAGATTTGTCTATTTCTTACAGTTAACCAATTATGCAAAAGTCATTCAGAATGAAGAGGATTTCTTAGGCTATTGACAGAAAATTCAAGATATACATTTTGTCATGCAAATATCTTAAACATGTGATGTTTAGTCAAAATTGTCACTCATTTTTAAGAAAATAAAAAGTAACAAAAATGTTCCATGTAAAGGTTAGTTTAGGGTGAGGGGAATTTCTTGAAAGTTTTCATGTCACTTCCATGGAAAATGCTGAACTTAAATACCAAGTTTAGTACTTAACTACTTTCTGTTTTGAGTTATGCTGTTCAGAGACAGACACATAAACCTTTTGCTAAAAATGCTTTCTTTGGGTTCAGGGAGCCTCAAAATGTGTATTTCTGGTGAAAACTTGGTATCAACACACATACACACGCACACACAGATGCAATTTGAGAATGCAGTGTTGTTCCTTAAATATAGACATGGTTATGTATTATTCTAAAATTAAGTACAGTGTGAGTAAAAAGTTGCAGTACACCGATTTCCTACTTGGTGTTATTTTTCTTACAAAACAAATTTGAAGCAAATGTACCTGTCATGCTCTAGGATGTCAGTATGCCAAGATATCTGAAAACCTGTCATTTTCTCATAATCATTTTGTAGAGCATTGCTTCTCAGTATGTATCACAAACAGCATCTTTAAAATCATTAGGAACAAAATGCTGCCACCTTGTCTTAATAATACCTTGCAATGCATTATTTTATGCAGTGGGGTCTGAAATGCATAAGGGTAAAGGCACGTTTTCTTGTCGATTTCATTGGTTACCTTGTCAACCATCAGTGAAGGCAGCACAAACTTCCAATAAAGTTTAAGTTTCCCACCTCATAGTGAATCTTTAACACTCGGTGCTGAAAGGCTCCCCATTTTAAAAAGGCTACCTCTCATTGGTGGTACCTTACCAAATTGTGTCTTAATTCATGCATTTTTTTAAAATCCGGCTGGTTTTGGATATGACAGTACAAATCTTTCCTCCACACTAAAGATGCTTGTATTCACCATTCCAGATTACTGATTACTAAAACTAAACCCTTGGCTAGTTGATCATGGCTTCTGATTTGTACTGCATTGTTGTGGTTTCCAGGTAGAGAAAGATTGCTTCCTTAAAGCATAATATGTATCCTACCTTAGGAGCGATTCTCACTATTTAGAGGCATGACTTAGGCGTGGGGTTGAGGAGGTGATTGGCCAAGTTCCTTGATGCCATCTACTGTGCATGAACCACATTCATAAAAAATGTCCACCTTGGAGCTTGGCCTTTTTGTAGTTCTATGATAAACTTAAGAAAAATTGAGTGCCATTATACTCCTGCTTCACTACACTGCAAACTCACAAACAAATAATTTATTACTAACATTAGCTATTCTTGCTTACCAAGTTCACTCTTCTAGAAGACAAAACACACTGTCTTTTGCACATACAAGTTGATGCAGAAAAAGTAGTAGAGGGAGGAAGTAGTAGTAGGGAGGAACTGATGGACATGAGATGGCAGGCTTGTTGGATGATTGCAAAGAGGCTTGCCTGATGGAATGCTAGCTTCACCAGGGACAGAGTGCATCTTATCTACTGTTGGCTCAATTCTTATACATAGATTTTTGTGCAGGGATAAAAAAAAAGGATGTATTAGGACTTTTTGCTCACACTATATGCCTATGGTATATGGGATTAGTTGGGATGAAGAGGCAAAGTGCTGTGCATTTTCTTTATTAGTTCAACCATTAATGAAACCTGAAACAGAAAGCTGAAATACTCTAAGTTAAATGATCTAACAGTGCTAAGTCATGAAACCAAAAATAGAGAATGCAGATTTCATGAAAGAATAAATGAATTTTGCTTTTGAAAAGTGACAGATTAGAAAAAGGTATTCTATAGTAAGATGAAAGAAAAATAATATGTATGCACTGTTTGAGGTCATATAGTTTAATGCAATGACAACTGTCAGTGTTCCTCCCGCACTTTGTCTATTTCAGTTTTTCATCCTTTGGTATCAGAGAAATGCTATAAAAAGTACACTCACAGATTTGGGGGCACAGAGCAAACTGTACAGGTTTAATCTTCAAAGACAAACAAATATTTATGGAGCAGATTATCTACAGCAGTATTTCAGGATCATCCAATAAAATTAAGCAATAGAAGCAACAAGTATGATGTAGTACACAGCAAATGTTATTGTTTAGCACAGTATTCTGTGTTAATGTACAGAAAACTGCATATCCAATATAGACTAAATAAATGTGCATTCAAAAGATACAAATTGCAATTTTGTAAGCACAGAAATTCAGAAGTACTTGTAAGTATTCCACATGCTAATCCAAAAATAACAGTTTAAAGGAAGGACATTGTACCTCAGCCAGGTTTAGTACAAGTTCTAAAATCCTTACCTTCTTATTTCCTCTTCTGCTTTGGCACGTTCAAAGCGCTCATTTGTTACATCCCTCTGCAAATTTTGCACCTGCTTGCTGTACTCAGCTTTTTGGGACTGGAATTGTCGTATTTCATTCTTCTTACTGTCACTGTGACAATAATTAATGACATTAGAGGTATGCACTATGTTTCTCTGTTTCTCAGATATTTCTAATCAGAAATTCATACAAGAATACAGATCAGATGTGGACTATGTGAATATACATTAAGGAACAGGAGCAACTTCTGGTTAGGTTGCAAAGTTGCTCAGCTACCAGAGTTTTAAAACAAAACCTTTAGATGCTTTCTCTTTTATTAATTTGCAGTGTATAAAAACTTTCTACTCTGGCAGTTTAAATCTGCATAGAAACTGCAATTGAAATAAGATTCATCCTTAAAATGGATTATATTACACACTATTCTAAATAAGTAACTCTTTTTGTTTATCTTTAAGTGTAATTTAATATTAATTGTATTTTTCAGGTTGAATAGTCAGTAAAGAGTTCCAGGGGAAGCTAACCTTGTGTTAGTTTATTGTGTAAATAACCACGCATTTTAGGTTGTTTATGTTGTGCTTAACATTCCTAAACCTGCACAATGTATACTAGTTTATATGTTCAAGGTAGGAAGCTTGAGCCAATTCTTTATGGAACAACTTACATTGGCCTTATTTTAAGAGAGACATCCATCCTTGGAAATATTAGCTAGACAATGTAGATCACAAAAACTATGACATTATTAAATTCTTTCTATGTTTAATAAATAATATTTCTATCTAAAAGCTACATTATTTGTAAGTCCTTTCCTGTTGAGTTTGTCCAAATGAAATCATTTAAATGTTATTCTCCCTAAAACACACTTGTTGAATTCACTCTTTATCTTTGCAATGCCATATATAAGGAAAACCCTATCCTAGAATGTGAATATTGGCTTATACAGGTACAAACTCTTTGAGATCACTGACAAGGAGAACTTCCTAAAAAGAAACTAGTTAAACAGTTCTTGGCTCTCATAAAAGGAACTAATCTTTTGTAAACTAGAACTAATGAAAATTGGAAATAATATGATAAACCAAAGGTTTCAATGTTAGGGCTTAACTAACCTGCTCAGTCTTCATTTTAATCCACTCCAATCCAAATACCGTTAATGTATGCCAATAAAGATTTTCAAGAAAGTTTCCCTAACACAAACTACCTTTTAGTTAAAAATTTTTAATTAATTTTCATTTTTTTAAAAATACTTCTAGCAATTCTGATTACAATACATACAATATTTGCAAGGATAATCAAGTACTTTAAATTTTTTATGAATAACCTGTGAAGTCGGTTCATTCTGAATGAACTTTGTATAACTAGTAAACCATAAGGAAGGTCGGTAAATCCTTATAGGCTAAAGATATGATGTACTATCCACCACCAGGGGCAAAACAGTACATCACTTCGCCTCAACTTTCCCTATTTCACATGTAGCACAAGTTCAAATGTAAACAGGTAGTGGTGTACTCTGATATGACATGGCTCTTTCAAAATAGAAAGGAGCCTTCCAATTATAAGAGGAGTTTGAGGAGCAATATTTTTGCTGTGTTATGAGTGAAATTATGAAGTGTTTGTTGTATTAAAAATTCTTGATTGATGTTTATAAATCAAACATTAAACAGCATCAAGAAAGGTATCTCAAAGACCAGAAGGTAGACATCTATATTTTAAAACACTGTAAAACAAGTGTTTGTCTATAAGTTTAACAATTTAGGCTTTAAGTATTCAATGAAGCTCCATAGCCTACTAAAGAGGTGGATTATAAAGTACACACATTTTATAAAGCCTAAAACTTAAACACTATAATAAATAATTGTAAATAGGCACCAGTAAGAAATATTATGCATCTACTTGTAGGACTTGCTTGTGCAAATCAACTGCAGCAACTTAAACTTGAAAGTTCAGGTAACAAATCTGCTGTGGAAAATAAGAGGAAAACAGTAAACAAAAGAGAATTACAAGCCAGCTATGCCACTACATGATAAATTGTGATATCATTCAAACATTGTAGTGATGAACAATTGCTAAATTTTGTCTTAATAAGGTCACTAATGCCATGAAAATTATGAAAGTTTTAAAAACATCAAGTTATCAGCATGTAAAATTAAAAGGAGAGTAAACATTGATTGATTCTGAATTAGAATCCAAATTACATAAATTTGTAACTATTCTGTTGCTGTTGAAAGTACAAGCATTAATGGCACAACCCAGTTAGCAATATTTATTCCAAGAGTGACCAAGAGTTTATGAATATTTACTTGATATTGCTCACCTTACAGGAAATACTACAGGGGAGGATTCATTTAAGGCAGTATGTGGTATATTAGGAAAGAAAAGTCTAAACTTAATAAGCATGATATCAGTTGCAACAGATGGAGTGCATACTATGGAGGATAAAAGGAGAAGGTTTGATAGGTAGACTGAAACAACATTTAAAAGAGTGGGGCGTTATTGAACACCTAAGAATATTTCATTGCATCATAAATCAGGAGGTTTTAGGGCCGGGGTAATATGCATGAAAAGTGTTATGAATATCGTTGTGAAAATAAGAAATAGCATTAAAGCCAACTCACTTTGCAATCAGTAGTTTTCAAAATCTGCTTAGAACTTTAGGGATTCATTCTGATGATTTGGTGTATTACACGGAAGTGCAATGCCTTTGACAAGTGAAAATGCTAAAATGATTTTTCAATATGCATGATGTGATCTGTGAGTATGTTACAACAGGCATGTTAATGTTACCATGTACAGTTAATTTTTTATACACCACATATGCAGTCAAATACCATTTTAACCAATACCACTTTAACGAATATAATATAATACAATACAAAACAGCCACATCTAATTGGAAACAAATGAGAGCTGGACTACCTCAAGGGTCTGTTACAAGTGCTATTCTGTTCAATATATAAATATATAAATATATATATACGACCTAGTAGATGTACTTAAGAAAATAGGTAACATACAAGTAGGAATGTTTGCTGACGATATGGTAATATGGACTTCAGAAAAGAACATAAGATCCAGGAAACATTACAAAAAGCTATAAACAACAATGGAGAATACAATCATAACCCTAGAACAGTGGACTAATAATAACAATATGCAAATAAATACAGGAAAATCTAAATATCAATTATTCATAAAACAGAAAATATATGCCTGCAAATCAACAACAAAAAACTACAAGAAGCAACTACAATGTATCTAGGGATAGAATTAGATAAACTATCAATGAATGAACATATAAACAATGTAACGAATAAAATCAACAAAAAGAACAACATTTTAAAACGTTTAGCAGGAATAAAATGGGGTGGAAAATGGACCTCCTTAATAATAACTATAAAACATACATAAAATCTAACCTATTGTATGGAGAACTACTAGCAACAGTAAACAAGAGACTTAAAAATAAACTAGAAATTTCACAAAATAATTCACTAAGAATAATAACAGGAGCTGTAAAAACAACACCAATCACAGTACTACAAAGCTTCACAAAAAACATGGCTATAGAATTGGAACATGAGTTGAAAGCAATTACTTTAGCACAAAAACTGCAAGCATAGAAACAAATACAAATTGTACCACACAGCAGATACTATAAGTAACTTAAAAACTCAAATAAGCTTCAGAACATATATTAATAACTTAAAATACAAGAATATAATTACAACAAATATAATTGCAACAGATGTAACGAGTCCAATAGAATACATTGATATACAATATCAGAATGACCTGATATATACAATACACAAACAAAACAATATACCACATGAAATGAGAGCCATAGCAATAGCTAAGGAAAATGAAACATACCCAGAAAAAGAATGGCTCCGAATATATACAGATGGATCCCTCATCAATAAAAAAATGCTGGTGAGAGTATATTGTAAACATTTTGCACAGTATCTAACATTAGATGAAACGTCAAACCACTATGATGGAGAATTAACAGCTATAAAAGAACGTTACAGAACATTTTATATAGACCATACATAAAACAAAAAATAGTCATCAAAATCAGCGATAGATGGAATAGTAAATTACAATAATAAAACAACAAGAAATATTAAAGAAATAAGAAGCCTAATTAAAGCAGTTGAAACTAGAAACTAGAAATCATCAAATGAATTAAATAACATTAAACAACATTTCAAAAGACAGCAGAGACTTGATGAAGAAGATAAATTAAAGGATAAACATTATAAAAATATTAAAGATAAAGTTGATATACAAAAATGGCAAGGAAGACTGCAGTGGCCTTATTTAGGATGGCAACTGGCCACGATTGCCTCGCAGAACACCCCTACAAGATAGGATGCCTATCTACACCCAAGTGCACTCTCTGTGAAGAAGATGTCATCCTGAACAAACATCTTGCCAAATGCAAAGGCCTTAAAACTGATAACTTACAGACTTTATATTGGGAAGCCAGAGGGAAAATGATGCAGATCAATTAATCCCCAGTGCCATTGGTGAACAACAACAACACTTTAACGAATATTTCAGTTCAATGAAAATACTGAAATCCCCTTCTGTATCTCCATAAGTGTGTGTTAAATTACTTAAATGTTATGAATGTCAGTACAATGAAAATCTCAGTATAGCAAAAATAAGAAATTCCTCTTAATGAAAATACATGACCAACGGAACAAATGTTTTTAAAACATTTTCTTGATTTATTCAACAATAAAATTACAATGTTGATTCTTGATTCAAAGAATGTTTTTTTCATTCCTGACCATACAATGTTGCATGTGGAATGGTTTGTTCATCCTTGACCGTACAATGTTTTGCTTCAGCTTCTGTCATAAAAGGTCTCTTTTGTCTAATTGAATTTTGTAGTCTGACAATCTGTTTAAAAGGTACCGTTAAATGGTAAAATTTTGTTTCATCTGCTTATTGTTGTCTCACGTGGTTTAACTTACATAAGATGGGAATTTCAATGTGCTCAGAGCAACTCTGGTTTAAATAATGCCAACCAACAGAGAACCGAAAATTAAAAGAAAGCCGTTTTCTCTAAAAGAAATGTTAAAAAGCTTAGATGAAGTTCACAATGTGACAAAAAATGCAAGTTGTATTGTAAAATACTTGGAAGGTGAAGAGTTCTGTATGGAAAAAAATTACAGACCTTTTCTCAAAACAAAAACGTTCGTAAGATATGCTGCACAGTATATAAGCTTACTACATATCAATTAATTATGCAATGGTGCCAAGTTTAATGTTTTAAATATGAAATTACTTTAGTAGTGAACTTCAAATTGTATTGTTTTCTTCGACATCCATTCCTAATACATATATATTACATTTTAAAAAATAGATACAGTTTGATATTAAATATAAAAGTTGCAGTTTTGGTCCATTTAAGATAAAAATATTAGATAATGATTTAACAAAATTTCAGTACAATGAAATTAATTTCAAAGTCTCCAGAAATTTGTTATAATGACGTTTACTGCATATAAACTTTGCTACTCAGATCACTGATATATATCTCATTTTAGGGTACTGAAATTGCCAAATTTTGAAGCAAAAATTGGATAAGTGATTTTCCTGTGTTACATATGTGAATATTGAATTTTCTTGGATTGCTGCTTCAAAGAAATAATGAAAACATACTGCATATTTTGATATGGTGCAATCCTTCATAATGATGATAGAGGTATGGAAGTCAAATCTACTGAAACACATGCAGGTATGTTAAGAAAGTTAAACGAGTTTTCAAGGACAAAACCTATCATGATGTCAAAGCACTGAAAAATTATTTTCAACTTTTTGCAAATCCTTTCACTTTGGACATTCATACAGTAAGACTACAATTACATATAGATGTTGTGAGTTTATAGAAAAACAGTTTTGAAATAAAATTACTAAATAATGCTGATTTAGATTTATTCAGAGAATTGATTTGGCAACATTTCTATCTCTCCGTTTATTTACTGTGAGTGTTAGTTCTATGTTTGGCGCAACACACATTTGCGAGCAATTTTTTTCCAAACTGAAGATTGTAAAATCTAAATGCACATTGCAATTGACATGCTTTGTTGAAAATAAATATGTGAATTAAAATTAGATGTCTGCAAAACTGTAACGCTCTAGTTGAAGTGAAGAATAAGAAGAAAAACTAATGCAAAACCCTATCAGTCTGTATTAATGTATTATGCATAAATTAAATCAAAATTATATTGGTGAGCTTCTTTTGTGTCAAACCATCACTGAAACTTAAGAAACGAAACCCACCTTCCAAACCCGTGCATCATGAATGCCAGGTTGCATTAATTGATTTCACCATTCCTGCAATTGTGATGACCAATTTGCCAACTCCTGCCATATGAAATAGGCAAAAATTTACTTCACAATAAAATGTAGAGCTCACTGAAATATGCAATGTATGTTAAATAACTTCTCTTTTGTAGCATTATAACTTTTTGAAATATTTGTTGCTACACCTTTAACTACTCCCAGGGTAATCTGGCATGCTGCATCTTAAGATTATTTTTTTTGTTTTCTTCTTACTCCTCATCTCATGACTATGTCATAAACATCTGACTACTCTGTGAGCCCCTGCTTATAATAAAACACCTCTATTAGAAAATATAGCACATAAATTGTGTATAACAAAAAAAATTAGAAAAAATAATATTATATATTAATAAAAAGTAAGATTCTAAAGGTTAGGTAATCACAATCTTTAAACTTGTGATAAAAGAGTTTATGGAAATGGCAGGCCTATATTTAGAGATACATTGTGACTGTAACAATAACAACAGTAATAATAACAACAACAATAGCTTGTTCAATTTCTAATATGAAGCATGCTAGTATCTCATTACTGTCATAAGCGAAAGTATACAATGTGCAAATGTTCAATTAGCTTTCAATGTAAGTTATCCTTCTAAGTTTGCATGAATTGCTTTTGTTTTGAAGGAGTGCTGATAGCTTTATTTTAAGATTGTTTCACTTAAACTTTATTTATATTTAACTGCTTTGAAACAGTTCTAGTTTGATTTATGTATTAAGACTTTTACGTTTAAAGCTATATTTATATTTTATTGTTTGCATTACTGTATAGTTGTTAAAAATTATTAATTTATTTATTTATACTATTTTTTGGTTCAGTTTGTTTTCACTCTTTCTTCATTGAGTTAGTTTAACATTTCTCGTAACACCTAGTAAAAAATCAACAAGCTTTAATTTTAATGTTAAAAATCCTTTCCTTTAAAGCATCTAAAATGCATGCTGGTTAATGAATAATTTCTATAACAGCTATGATAATAATTATAGGGGTTAGAGAAAGTTGTGCAATTGCAACACATTAGATTTTTTTGGTATGAAAGAACAAATTTTGTCATAACAGTTTGGAAATTACCCTGAGATCTGCAGTTTTTAACTAATGCTAACTGACATGAAATCAGATTCACACCTGGATTTATCTGTCAACTTGCATAAATTTGCAGTAAGATTCCAAACAGTTGTTGATTCAGTTAGAGCCAAGTTTTGACAGAACACAACGTATAAAACAACTTTATGTCTTGTATAAAACTTATGGCTGTTCAAGTAAAATGATGGAAAAGATTAGCATCTATTATTGACTTAATTACTAATTATCATCAAATATCTGTAAGATGAGAAGAGGTGCTTTAAAATGTGTATGTTCTGATTTGAATAGACAAGAGAGGGAGAGAATTGTTCTAACTTACACTTCCCTTTGTAATTCTGCTATCTTAGTACGAAGAGGTAATATCTCTTCTTCTGCTTTCTGCAGTTCCAACTTTAGGTCCAATGCTTCCTGCCGTGTTGCTGCCAAAAGATTTTCCAAGCTCTGCACGCTTGCTTTGTCTTTGGAACGACGCTTAATGCAGTTTTTGTGCTCTTCCCTTATTGTTGTCAATTCAGTTTCCAGCTGAAAATATTTTTGAGAAATCCTTTTAATGGAGCAGGTCTGCATATAAATAAAGTGGCTCCAAATTAATACAGTTTGCAAAATAGATACAGTAACTAAAGCTTACCAAAACAAGCCTGATAAAAATGAAACTTCTATTTGTAAAACCTTGCAATCTTCCTCATAATACCTCATTTCATAAATTCAGTGCTTTTAATAGAATATATAATCATAGTTAATAATGATTTGGTTTAGCATAGCAGGTATTTAAAACTAATAATTAGATTCAGCATATGCCTAGTATTATTTTGAGTTCAAATATACCTTTTTTCTGTACTGTCCTGCTTACTATGCAGGAATTGAGAAATACTTGGTAATTGTTGTTGAAGAAGGTAAATGGTGTGTTCCCTGTTTAGGATATATTGTACCTTGTGTGTATATACAACTCCAGTAACATTTTTAGAATTTTTGAGATTTGCCATTTTGAGAAATATACAGGTTGGAAGGGAAATGATTACATTTCTTCTAATATGTACTTCATAGAGTTATTACAAAAAAAAAGTATAATAGCATCTTGTTCTGTGATCGGCAGTTTTTGGAAACAAAAAAAGGTGTTTTTCCAAATTAGATGGCTAATTCCATGAGAATATATGAACAGTATAGTTTGTTACTTATAAAATGGGCAGAATAACCTATTTCTGACCTAGTTTTGATAGTAACTGTGTGGTATCATCCAGGATTTTGAAATTAATTAATCATTTTCCAAACATTGTTTTGCAGACGCAATGTGGTTGGAGACGGTCAACATTTCTAGGTAGGTAGGTCAATGTGAGAACTGGCTCCAAGATGTAACCAAAACAGCATACCTGAAGTTGGAGGTGGGGGACTAGCGGTTTTGTTTTCCACACGACCCTTAATCCAAACAAACACAACAAAAGGGTCGTGTGAAGTTTTGCCCAAAATGACAAGTACAACTTGGTAGCTATTGACCTATACTAACACTATGGAAGTAATGCCTTCATTATCCAATAAGCATTTCATGGTCATGACTGAAAAGCACACCATGCTTATGTCAGCTCCACCAGGAGTTGAGTCATTATTAAAGTAACATCATACTAGGCATTAAAATTCACAGGTTTAGTGATAAAAGAACCTGAGGTGTGTTAAGTGGATAATCATATATACAGCACAAAGTTTACAAGATGCCAGCCATTTCATCTGGTATCTTGTAAGCCTCAAGGAGCGTGCAGCCAGGACACAAAGGAGGGTGAGCATGAAATATTGTTGCCACAGAGGAAGCAATTTTAAATCTTGTAGATGAACAACCCAGCAAGAGTAGTCAGGGAATAGCTTGCATGGCTGGTGTGTCCCATTGGATTGTTCTCAGGATGCTACAAGAACAGTTATTGCGACGTGTCATATCCAGCAGGTACAGTGTCTCACAACAGCAGATTACATACCTAGGCTGCTTTTGTCAATTGATTCCTAGAACAAGGTGCAGATATGCCACAATTACAAAAAATGTAATTTTCAATTTTCATAACATCCATACATGGGCAGAAGAAAGCCCTTACAGCATCAGGGAGCATCGTTTTCAATGGTGATTTGCTGTGAACGTATGGGCAGGAATATACGAAATGTTTATCTACACTCATGAACCGCGCACTAGCTACTGCACGCTGCAATGTTGCCAACATGTGTGTTTTATGTTCTCGGAAAACCTAAAATATCTCTGCAGAATATGGTCATAGAAAAAATGAAAGATACAAAATATGTTCCAAATAATCATGGGGGATTAAAAAATCGATGGGAATTATGGATAAAAATATAAAAATGTTATAAATTTATGATTTGAATCTATGGGAAACCCATAGATCTGTGATGGGTTTAAATTAATTTAATGACTTCCCTTCCCCAATATATTTACAAAACATTGGTTTATTTCTAAATTGCTGCTCAAAGGATGGTTTTGAAGCTATTATTTGTTTACATTATATAGCAACAAAAATACTTAAAAGAAAACTCTATTTGTTTGGGAAGTTTTGTAATTTAAAAATGTATGACATTCGAAAATGACTTTGGTAAGATCTTGAACATCTACTTCACAGGTGAAAACTTTCCCACCCCCTCAGATTCTCTGACAGTTTCAGCAAAAGCATGATTCCCATCCCTCTGGAGATAGACTGGCTCAATTATAAATTTACACATTCTCTGCCAATGAACTCTGTGTAACTCTATAATAAAATACCTATGTTAGGGAATAAACTCAAGCATAGCAATTTTAGTTTTAATATTTGGCGCATAAAACAGTGAAAGCATAAAATAAATAAGTTTCAATGGATAAATTTACATTCTGAAGTAACCTGGTCTATTTTCAAAGGTACACGATGCAGTTGTAAATATTTCAGAACATCATCAAAGTACTAATTAAAAGTCACAGATACTGTTTCAAGTTCTGAAGAAGTGCTACTGCACAGTCCAAATCTCTTGATGTTTCATGACAACCAACCAGTGACCGCGCGGTTGCCAAGCTTCACTTAGCTTCATCAGAACGTTGCACATTTGTTATAAATGCCATCACAATGTTCATTTAAAAATTATAAGAAAACAAGAAAAGACACAATAATGGAAATATAATACCAAATAGAGAAATAAAAACCATACCTCTTGAGGCAGTATTTTTAACACTTAAATGATTTCAGTCAAATCATATAATATGTAAATTCAATAACAGCCCGCCTTGAAGTAATATGTGTATGTAATAATTTGTAAAATGTATGTAACAGTCATTGCATATGCTTATATTATTGTATACTAGTTCAATAATGTTATATGAATGTATTACATAATTTAATAATGTAGAAGCTGTGAGAATAATAAGTTAAACGTTGCTAACAATGAGGTAACCTTGAGGCAATAATGAGTTTGAGAGTTTAAATGTTACTTGTGATTCTTGTAAGCAATAATGTGATTTTAGTGACAGTTTATAAAATAGCCAATCAACAACCGGAGGGGGTTTTAGTTAAATGAAGGTATTCTATTGGAGTAGGATTAGCCAATCAGATACTTGAAATACAGAAATTTACAAGTTTAGACAGTTGAAATCTATTCAGTTGCCTGCAGAGTGTGCTCGTACCTGGATGCATTGCTTGTGCGTCCTCGAGCAATTAATTACGTATTCGTGTGAGACAAAAATAGTACACATGTTAAAAATTGAAGTATTGAATAAACGAATCTCACAGCTCTCGATATCAGTGAAATGCTATTTAATTTGTGTAAAGGATTAATAAAAAGGAGTGAATTAAAACTTAAAATCTGTGTAAGCCTACATTCTTAGTCGTATCACAACCCTGCCTAAGAGAAACGTGTCTCTAACAAATACTGATGCAGC
Source organism: Deroplatys truncata (assembly GCA_030765065.1). NCBI lineage: Eukaryota > Metazoa > Arthropoda > Insecta > Mantodea > Mantidae > Deroplatys > Deroplatys truncata. The sequence continues at coordinate 78,789,728 of CM060976.1, read as the reverse complement.
CGAGGCAAACATAAATATATAATATTTAAAAGAAACAGTTAAATTACAAAGTTAATATTTTTTTAAACTTGGGGTAAAGGCCACCTGAAAGTACATTTGTGGCGAAGGCTACCGGAAACTGTTTACTATACGTGCGGTTTCAACTACAAGTTCGGATCCCCAACAGTTGAAATAAAATACAACACCTTCAATACAATCTACTTCAAATTGACGCCCAAAACGTGGTGCTAATAAATAAGGTAACAAAGATACATTCTTTCTCAAATTGGCATCCATACGTGAGCATAATAAAATAACTTCTTCACTTTCTACGTGTCCTTTATTATTCAAGTGGCACAGTTAACGGCATATCCTTTTTTGCTTTCTTACACACATGTGAAACAGTTGGTTTACTTAATAAGCTTGCTTGAGTCAGAAGTTCTTGACATTTCGTGAAGTTAGGATTTTGAAGTTAGGTTTTTGTGTTCGTTGACATACTTTTTAAAGAAATTATACACACTAAAGACAATATTCCTAATCTTACTGCTATATCAACTGGTACTACTGGGCTTACTAAGCTAAATTTTCATGAAAGAGTTAACTTTATACAGTTAAACTTTATAAACACTAGGACAAAGCTTATCACTGTATGAACTGAGTACACTGCAGTTGAATTCACAACTGAGTCGCTTACTTTCCATTAAGCATGCTGTAGAAAGTGCACCAGCAGTGTTTTTGCTTTGTCAATGTTTTAACAATGCTTTAACAATGTTTTTTTTTTAAGCTTGAACTATCGCGTCAATGGTGCAATAAATTCCATTGTTAATGCTCCCTTGAGAATATGATGATAGTTGGTGATTCTTTGATTAAAGTTCTCAGTTGGCTTATTCTTTATATGCCTTTTTTTTTTTTTTTTTTTTTTGTAGTATGGTCCAAGTAATGAGGTGTTGAGTGTTTTAAAAAGCACAACATGCTCTTCTCATGTAACGGATACGTGCTCGGTCCTAGGATTCAGCACTATGAACATTGGTTTTCCAATGATATTATTCTGTGGAACAAAACCATACATGATGTTTATTAAAAAAGTCATGTATGGTTTTCTAGAGCTGCGTCAAAGGGCTTTGAAAGTATTTTCATGAGGAATTTGTAGCTGTATTGGAAAATCTTGTGGAATAACTATTTCTAAATTTATTTAGGATATGGAGAATTGCACATTAATAAGTGATAATTATGTCTATGACATAACAAATAAAACAACCATGACAGTAATGGATTTATTACTCTTACAGACATAACTATAACTAAAAAGTCTCAATTTAAACATCACAAAAGATAACTGTAAATTAATGGGTGTAAAAATATGATTATTTTTTGTACTTGTTCAGAAAAACATTGCCTTTTATCCCTGCTACTTGTTGCTTTTCTGAAATATGAAATATGCATGCACACAAATGATATTGCAATTAGAGTTTTACCAGTGTCGAGGTATGAGGCAATGTGCACTGTGTTATTCGCTAGTGCCCTATTAGTGGACATGGCTCAAATATCAAGAGATTTGGACTGCATAATAGGGTCGTTCCATGCAGAAGTGGATATATGACCAAAATTTTTAAAAATGTTGCAGATGGTTTTTTTGTTCTGTTTTTAGTTGCTTAACTATTGGATTTAATATTTTTTATATAGGAATGTAACATTTTGTATTTTAAGTTTTGTAGTTTCTAATGTTAAAGTAAACTATGCACACAGGGGAATTTTTTTCTGTCACATCTGCTTGATTGGTACACTTGTAGTTTCCCTCCAAAACTCTGTTAAGTCATCAGTAAGGCAGTGTTCATAGTACCAAGACTTACAGTAAAGGAAATTCAACAAATATAGTCTCCAGGTGAGTTAAATTTGTATATATGTAACTATTTTGTGACTGGGCGTATATCTATCACACCTGTAACGAAATAAAGGCAAAAGTTTATATATTTCATTAAATACTGAGCTGAACACGATTTCCGCATGTGAACGTAAGTTTAAGTGTGATACACACTAATTGTGGCTATAGATTAATTGGCTTAATATTCCTTAGTTCACAAAAATTAATACTAAAGTCTGTCATGCCTGTAGCACCAATTTAGATATATTTTTAGTTGTTCAACTGAAGAATAGTTTGAGAAGAAAATAATGTTAAAATGTGTAAGGCCTACAAAACAATATATTTTTAAGCTTTGCATGACATTTGTGATTTTTAAAGATATATTTATTTTGTTTTTAAAAGATGGAGGTAGGTAACACTAAAGAACTTGTTAGTATATGAATAAAGCGGTTTAAAGATGATCCAGAAAAATGGAAGGAACACCTAAATAAAGAACAAGAGCGAGATAGGTTAAGAAGAATGAACATAGAGATGTACTTAAAAAAGAAAGAGGAAATTGAAATTAAAAGTGCAAAGAATGCAGAGCTGCAAATGAAACACAGACAAAAGAGAAGAAAGAGCAGGACAAAATGCTTAGTTTGCTGTCATCACTTCTAAGCTCATACAAATGTCCACAAACATTAAGCAAAGCTGTCCAGAGGGTAAAGAAGTCACTTCTAAAAGGTCCAACAAAATAAAAGGCTGTATTGAACAATATAATTCAAGGTTCATCTGTTTTAGTTTCAACTGAATAAAAAAAAAAGGAACAAAACAAAAACAATGCTCTCGGGGATGATACTCGACAGAAGGTTGTTTCATTTTATTTGATCAGGTAAGATCACCAAGTAAGAAGGATACCAAGTCTCTGAAGGACCCAATTACTGGAAAATGCATTACCCTTCAGAAGCATTTCATGATTATCACAATCAAGGAAGTGTATGGAATTTTTATGAAAGAAAATCCAGATGTTATACTTGGAATGACCAAGTGTTACGAGTTAAGACCACAGCATGTTCTTCCTTCAACAAATCTGCCTCACAATGTTTGCATCTGTCACTACCATGCAAACTTAAATTTCCTTTTAGAGTTCACTGAAATGCTTGGATTATTTCCCCCAAAATACTGGTGATTTACTAAATATAATTTGTTGAAAAGCAGACATGCATTGCAGTATCCTGTCATACATGTACAGATAATATTGAACATCTTTTGCATCCAGAAACTAATTAGACTCAACAATTTTGTTTAAACAGTAGAGTGATGTTGATGCTACCCAAAAGTCATTGAAAGTGAGGGTTCAATTAATGTACTGAATCTTATTTAAGATTCTTGCATTTATGATGACAAATGATCCCTGCATTTAAGTATTACCATTTTATAAGCAAGAGCCAATCCAGATTCTTTGAGGTACAAAAGCAGAATCTTTTGGGATCCAGAATACAACTGGATTTTGCAGAGAACTATGGTGCAGCCTATTGATGAAATTCAAAGCACCCATTGGAGCCACCAACAAATCAAAAATTTTTACTTCTTGTGCTTGGCTAAGTAATGGTGAAGTGCTCTCTTTTGCTCTCTTTGCTGATGAACTTTCACACAATAAATGATCAGTGTGTTTTTCTAAACAAAATAATAAATTGCTCAAAGATGAATTCAAGAAACTGAAAAATATAAAAATTTTCTCAGATGGCTCTGCTAGGCAATTCAAGAACAAGTACAATTTGTCTAATTTATGTTTTTTCATGGATGGCTTTGGACTAAATGGGGGATGGCATTTCTTTGCCACTTCTCATGGTAAAGAAGCTGTGGATGGGGTGAGGGGATTAGTAAAACAAAGTGTGGAATGAGGTGAAATCCCATTGTATCATGGTCAGTACCACACAAGTTTTTCATTGTACCTCAAAGATCGTATCTGCAATAAGATTTCTCTTAGTAACATCCGAAGAAATTCACAAATACAATGAGGTTGTAATGGACCAATGGAACGATGTATAGGCTGTTCCCAGCATTTCAGGCAAAACACTGCTTTAAATCATCAAATACATTCTGTCTCTTAGTAGAATGTACTTCTTTCTCCCAGCTGGAGAAATGCAGTATGTCAATCATGAAAGTATCATACTATGATGTTTACTCTGAAACAGAATCAAGTGATGATACTAAAAATAAAACCATCCCTGCAATTTCTAAGGGTGATCTCAAAGCAAAAAAATGTGTGTGAGTAGAGTATCAAGGGAAAAGGAATAAATATAAGTATGTAGGTATGTGTCAAAGTGAGCCTGTTGGAGAAGAAATTTAAATGATATTTTTGAAACTTAATGATAAGAATAATAAGAGACTGCTTAGAATGAATGAAAAAAGACACATGCTTTGTCTTTATCAAGAAAATTTTAAAAATCTTCCAGAACCATCAACTAAGGTAGTTGGTAACAGAGTGTACTACGAATTTCAGCAGGTTGAGACATGATAGTTGAATTCAAATTACATGTTTGTTAGTTTAAAGTATGCATCATTATGAGATAATACTATTGTTCCTGAATAAGATTTATTGTTCTATGAAGTGTAGTTCTACAAATAGCTTGCCTCATAACACTAAAATAAATTAAGATATATTTTGTATGAATCATAAAATTATTGTATTGCTTATTACATCTAATAACAAATTAATAACATATGTGTTTAATGCAAATAAATTCATGTTAGAATTTTGTGCTTAAGTCTTGAGATTGTACAGAGTCACATCCATGGCATTATACAATAATTTATTGTAAAAGATAGAAACATCTTCTTTAAAACATACACGCAGCAGAGAGATCAGTGTTCCTTTCATTCACCATCCACTGTTTAATTTTGCAGAATTTCTTTAGAACTTCACAAAGAATTCAACACAAAGAGGCAATTGTGAATTGGTATGTCCAAAAATTGTCACATCCGTAACATATTTTCAACAGCCTGCGCACGCACACATTCTTTTTTTTTTTTTGGAAACAATGAAAGTTACAGCATGGTAGTCCAACCATAGCAATGGTTATACACATACACTTGAATAAAAATTATATTTTAACATTATAAATAATGTTTTTGCATCGAAAATGATATCCAAATTCACACCTGCATACATGGAATGGCCCAGTACCAGGCAGTTTTCAAGAAAAGTAGATGTGATGTTTCAAATCTACATGTCAATATTTTAAAATGGTTAATTTTGCTATGCTTCTGTCTGGAGCATTTGCTACAGCTGAAACAAAGTTAGCAATTATGGTGATCTAATGCTATGCAGAAAATGGTAGATCCCTAATATTCAGTGTTAAAATATGTTAAATGTTCAAATTAATTCAGAATGTCCATGTTGTATATCATGCTGATATGTGAATTTTATGTTATTGATAAAAAGATGACCTTTATGGGGCAAAAATGAACTAGCAAAAAACATAACTGCTAGACAGAAGTGCAGAACAGCACAGCCAACATCCTATATTAAACATCAAGGTAATCACATGTTACCTATAGCAAGTACAAAAAATCTGATACTGGAAGTAAATGTGTTGAGATCTACTAACCCCCCTTTATAGGGGAAAGGTTCCTGCAGTGCAAATGTGTGTGTGTGAACAGCATAACCCCAAAACAAAAAGTCAGTTCATATCTGATTCAGACACCATTTAAGCATTTTAGGCAAGGAGATTTCAGAAAATTCCCCACTTCAATCTACCATTTACATGGAAAAATTTAAATTTTGTTTCCTTTTCTCAAAAATGGCTCTATTAATTTTTATTACTAAACCATAGATTTAAGATATATGGATTATTAATAAGATGCTTCAAGCATGTGTATGGATAGAGAACAAATGGTCTGACTTCTCTCATGCTGAGAAGCGAACCAACATCAGTCACTTGACAAAGGTATAAAAGTGCAATGTTGCCCATATGGAAACGTGTGAGGAAAATGTTAAAATAAAGCTGAGTTTTCACACTGACCAACAAATTTTGTAAATATAAGAGTTCCTAGTGATAACTTAATAACAAAGAACATTAAATAATGTGCACTTCGTAATTAAAACTGGAACTTAACCCAAAAACCTAGTAAGGTAGAAGATAGGTTATGTAGCAAAAATCACAAAATTGTTACTGTTGTTTATAGTACATAATTTAAATACATACAGTGATGAACAGCTGTTAGATTTACCCATAAAAAGATACTGTAACATAGCATGTTAACGTACTAAAATGTGGGTTTATGTTATTTGGTAGTGAAATATTCTTCGACATTGTTGAATGTGTTTTGAAAAGTTCATGTTTCTGTGGATTGCACAGTGGTAACTTCAAGGAAGAAGTCATTTTGAAATTTCATTACTCACAGGAATCATCCCTAAAAGTGGAATTGTTCTTTTTGTATGTGACAAAGCAAGGATAATGTAAACATTAATCTACAAAGCTCTCTAAATGCCAAACATGTAAACAAACAAAATTGTTTCCTTGCATTTGTATGCAGGCTATTATTTATTGCCCCCACTTGTATCCAACACCAGTCCAGAAAAGCTGGCCTGATTTCATTTGTATTTACCACATTTTTAATTGCAAAACAATTTAAGAACTTTCAAATAAATATCTAATGGCAGTTTTATAAGCAATTTTACTGGCAAATGCAAATCAACCATATACTTGATATTACTGTGATAGCTACATTCTGAAATTATTATTGCGAACATCCTACTTATTCAATATTCAAAATAATTCACGTCACTGTTTTTGTTATACATCTCTATATAGATACTATGTACAGAATAAACCAAAATACTATCCCAGCCTGAAATAAAAATAGACAATTGCATTCAGCACACAGAACAGTTAGAATTTTTTAGGGCCAGTTTCACAGTTTAGGCTTAAGCCAAAGCTTTAGTAAGCTATGGATGCTGCTTAAGCAAGATTTATACTTTGATTTAAGGTTTACAAGTTTCACATTAGGACAACCAGGTATGACTTTATTGAACTGTAAACTTGGTAAAGCTTGCACATGTGCATTAAGTGAATTTTCATCATTTGTTTATGGTGACACTGTTCCTAAAATAAACTTTTGTAGGTTATCCAGCAACATATAGTTAAAATGACTGAAAAATCAGAGTCAAAATGTACTGCAAACTTTACTTCTCAAGAAGTCAGCATTCTCCAGAAGTTATGAGGCATCATAAGTATGTGATAAGAGTGCAAGTAGTCCAAAAAATTACTATGGAGTAAGAAAAACCAAACATGGGGAAACATTGTGATGTGAAAGGTAGATTAGAATGGTGTGAAACAATTTTGATAGCTCTGTATACTCTAAGTTGTGAGATGCAAGAAAAATCTCCAGCTGCAATTACCATGCTTTCACTTGCATATAACCTCAATGTTAAGAGAAGCATTGTTTCTGATGAGAGGTCTTTGTTACTGAAATATAAAACAGTACGTTATAGATGTGAGAGCATTGAGTGCGACCATGTATACAATAAAACTATGAAGTATAATTTTAGAAATAAGGGCATGCAAAATTATGTTTGCTTTTTACCAGTTGGTTTTATGTTCAATTGTATCATCAACAATTTCTGGTACCATTATTGCTGACTGTTTACTTAATTGAAATCTTTCATAGAACTCTTGGTCATTCCATATGTGAAAATGGTTTGGATGCATTCTAAGCATTCTCGATCATCATCTTTTGTGCATATGGGTTAAAATAATTTGCATTTCCTTATCACTAATATTATCTTCTTGAGATAACATGGTGACTTCTTAGCTTAACCAACAGTTCAGTATGGTTTAAGCGAAGCCACACATAAACTCAGTTTATCGTTTGAGCTATGGACTGTAAAACTCCATTGTAGCTTAAGCCTTCCTTAAGCCCAATTTAAATCTTAGCTTAAACTGTGAAACCGGGCTTTAGTGAAAAATTGACTGAGCCAAGTTTCTGAATCTTAAAGTATATCCGTTTTCCCCAGTAGAATATCAAGTTTCTAGCCCAGAGGTATAAGAATTTTCTTCTATGATGCATTTGTGTTAACAAATTAGTATCAACAAAATAGCATCACTGTTTATATGCAACAGCACTGTATTAATTATTTTAGTGTTGTTTATTGCAAGTCTAATGCATGCTAAGCTCTTTCTGTGTTCATTACTTATGCCGACAGCTGACTGAGATGTTGATTTCAAACATGTGATGTGATGCAGTAATTTGTATCACAAATTATTTAAATGTCAAGAGTGATTGTAGTGTGAATATGCATTATTGTGTGACATTGATTTGAGATGTTTGTTGATTGTAAGCATTGTTGAGAAGTGGGTTTATACGGCCTTACTGAAACTGACAATAATAGCGTGCAATAATGTAGCGAAGGGGTGAGCTGTTTATCATTATTAGAGACGAGCAAATGACATAATATTGGCGCATTTTTCTTAGAATTTGCTGGAACATTTTTCCCTAGAGCATATGTTTTCGTAATTTTCATTGGATATAAAAATAGACGCTAATGTTGGCGTGTTTTATTAACCAATAGCAGCTCGGTTATAATCTTTAGGCATATCGGGGTGTAGGAGTATAAAAAGGGCTAGGTCAGAGTCAAATTCGTTCAGTCCAGCAGAAACATTTATACATTACACGTCGACTTCAGTCCATCAGAAACATTTGTACATTACACGTCAGCTCCAGTCCATCGGAAACATTTGTACATTACACGTCGTTGAATACATCGCACAGTTTATCGATTCGCAGGTTACGCGTAGCAAAGTTATAAAAAAATCTCAAGTGTCGTAAAGTTAATTACACAAAAAGTTCAAGTACGCGAATTAAGAATGAGCAGTAAATAAGTTATTATAACAGTTTCAGTTTGGCGAGTGTCAAGATTAATATGTGAAAGTGCATAATATGTTACGACAATAAAAGTGTAAAACAAATTCTTCATCAGTGTTATCTCTGGATAAAAACTCCTTTCCGTTTACACACCTTGTATAAGATAAGTGCTCGACCAAAAAGATCATAGCTAGCCGGAGGACAGTGAACCCAAAATTAAATAAAATAACAGGCGCTCAGTCAAACAACACTAATACCATTGCAAATTGGCTACCACAACGTGGAGCTAACAAACTTAACAAAGAATACCGTCACAAATTGGCTCCCAAACGTGGAACCAACAAATAAATAAACATATACCGCCGCATAATTGGCTCCCAAACATGGGGCAAAACACAAGTAAACACAAATACATTAATAACCGCCGCATAATTGGCACCCAGAACGTGGGGCAAAATAACCAGGAAGGACCAGAATAACCAGGAAGGAGCGAATGGAGCAGTGAACTGAACTACAAGACACAGATTCCAGAAACAACTACAGGAACGACAGACGACGCGGATGAGTGTACATCGTAATTCCGAGATTAAAAGGCAACAGGGGAATTCAACTACAGGACACAAAAACATCGAGACGATGCAGATTCATCATAATACGACGCAGAAGCGACATATAATCTAGGAGAGAGGGGCAGGAAGCTGGACATCAAAGCAACATCAGCAGATAGCATCAGAAAGGTAGAAAAGTGTGATTTTTTAATCCTACAAAAAAAAAAAAAAAAAAAAAAAAAATTGTAACAATCAAATGTACTTGAGGAGTGGCAGGATTACGAGAACAATGACTACTAATAATATTGAAGAAACAATTATGGAAGGGGATAATGTAACAGTTAGCTGTAATTCAATACAGGTTACAGAAAATAGCTCAAACAATGTAGGATTTGAGGGAGGTAATGTTAGTGCAGAAAGTGAGAATAGAACAGCAGGAAATGTTAATTTTGATGCTAGTATGATGATGGAAATGCTAAAAGATATTAGTAAGAGTAATAGGGAATTAAGGGAAGATATGCGAAAGAATAATGAGAAATTAGAACAAAAACTAACTCAGAATATGGAAAAGAATAATGAGAAATTAAGGGAAGATATTGGTAAGACTAATGAGAAATTAGAAACACTAACTCAGAATAATGAGAAATTAGAACAAAAATTAACTCAGAGTATGGAAAAGAATAATAGAAAATTAAGGGAAGATATTAGTAAGAGTATTACAGATCAATTAAGGGAAGATATGCAAAAGAATAATAGGGAATTGAGGGAAGATATTGGTAAGAGCTTAGAACAAAACAGGGAAGAAATTGAAAAGAAATTCATGGAGCTAGATAGTAGTATGATGAGAATGAGAAATGAAAATCAGGAAATGATAGCAAATGAGATAGGGGAAGTTTCAAAGAAAATGTTAAGACATGAGCAGGGAAATATCTAACCAAAAAAGTGAGGTTAATAATAAAATAGAATATGTTGATGTAAAATGTACAGAATTAGGTAGCCGAATGATTAGCATTTCAAGTGAGCTTAGAGAAATGATGGAGGCTACAAATGCAGATTTAATTCAGGTGCAAGTTAATTTCAGAGGGGAAATATCTGAAATTCAGGAGTCAGAAACACAAAGAAATAAATTGTCTGAAGAAGTTAAAGGTTTGTCTAAAGATTTGAATCAAAAACTAACTTCTGAAATTAATAAGCACCAAGCTGTTCAAAATGAGAACAATAAAAAATTGGAACAGACAATAGAAAATCTGCAAGGTACTGTAAATAGGTTAGAATTAAATTCAAGGGTAAATATATGTGATGTTAATGTATCTGATGTATAAAATAATGCTAGAGGTAGTTCCTCAGGTATGACTAATAATGTGAGTGATGCGGCGGCTTCATCCATAGCTAATGCTGAAACTCAGAGTGCACAAGTAACACTAGAGAATTTAAATATGGGAGTAGGGAATTTGCAAAACTATAATCATATCTTAAGTGATTTTCCACTTCCAAAATTTAATGAAAACTCCAGTCCAGTACAGTTTATTGCAGACTTATCAGAGTATTTTCAAATTAAAAAGATACCTGAAGCATTGAAAATGATAGTTGTCAAAAGATGTTTGGACCAGAAAACTTTAGATTGGCTACAAATGGTATCAGGGGGTGAAATTTCATATGAATCCTTTAAGAGGCTATTCATGAACAGATTTTGGAAGGTTAGGATACGGCTACGAGTAATGTTTAGCCACAGACAATTTGACCCAGGAGGGGGAATAGCAATGAGATGAAAAGTAAATCCAGAATAGTTAAAGATGAACTGCAGAGCAAAGTATTGGAATGTAAGAGGGTTAATTATGTATGTACGTCATGATAAAGGAGAAATAAAATTCTGGACATAACTAAATGTTTAAAGGGAAAAATAACATTTTCTTAGTAACTGTAACAGCATTTGAAATGAAGCATGTAATAATTAAAACTTAATGTTATATTAAAGTAAAAGTACGTAGATATAATTCCAAGAGTATTGTGAATATAAAGTACAAAACAACAAAAATGCGGTAAAAATAATTAAAAAAAATACTTATGTAGCAAACAGATAATGTGAAACAGTGTCTGGAATTAAGTGTAGTAAATACATTTGTGTAGAGGGTGAATATTTTTGGTAAATATGTTTAATAATTACAAAAATTGTTGAATGCATAAATTTTTGTCAACAATATAAGAAAGTAAACCATTTTTGTAACAGTAACTAAATAATTCAGGGTACAGTATTTGCTATAAAAAAATTTGTAATGTCAGATTAATGTCTAAACACATTAAACCAGAGCCAGTAAATAGTGGCGAGATAAAGGCAAAACATATGTCGTGTGTCAAATACGTGTGAAGTGTTAAGTGAAAGTGATAAATAGCGTGTGTTCCAAGATTCAGGAGACTAAAACCCCAATTATAAAATTTCCAAACAAGTTGTAAATATTTATAATTATGTTTCTAGTGGGGCATATGATGCAGTAATTTGTATCACATTTGAGATGTTTGTTGATTGTAAGCATTGTTGAGAAGTGGGTTTATACGGCCTTACTGAAACTGACTTGGCGAGTGTGAAGGGGTGAGCTGTTTATCATTATTAGAGACGAGCAAATGACGTAATATTGGCGCATTTTTCTTAGAATTTGCTGGAACATTTTTCCCTAGAGCATATGTTTTCGTAATTTTCATTGGATATAAAAATAGACGCTAATGTTGGCGCGTTTTATTAACCAATAGCAGCTCGGTTATAATCTTTAGGCATATCAGGGTGTAGGAGTATAAAAAGGGCTAGGGCAGAGTCAAATTCGTTCAGTCCAGCAGAAACATTTATACATTTGAGACGGTAATTTGTATCACAAATTACTTTAATGTAAATAATGATAGTAATATGAATATGTATTTTTATGTAACATTGATTTCAGAGGTTTAATAATTGTAATTATTATTGGTAAATAATAATATACGGCTCTACTGAAACTGTCAACAATAACGCAATAATGCAGCGAGGGGATGAGTTGTTTATCGTTACCGAGAACCAGGAAGTTACGTAATGTTTCGCGCCTTTTCGGTAAAAGCTTCTAGAATGTTCTCTAAAAGAAATATGTATTAGTGGTTTTCATCGGATAGTAAAATAGACGCTAATGTTGGCGCGTTTTATTAGCCAATGGCAGTTCATTTATAATCTTTAGGCGTATCTTGAGGCAAGCCTATAAATAGTGTAGATTCAAGGGAGCGTTCCCCCAGTGCAACAAGATTCTCAACACATTACACATCGTCCCCAGTTCAACGGAATTCTCAGTACACTACATATCGTCAGCCAGTCCTTCATTTCGTCAAGTTACACGAGAATTATTATAAAATATTATACAGTTAAATATACACAAAGTCGAAGTACGTGAGTTAAAAAGTGAGAAGTTATTACAAACAGTTTCAGTATGGCGAGTATCCAAATAAATATGTGAAAGTGTTCGTGAACGTGTTCTGCAATAAAGTTTATAAAACCAATTTCTTCGTCAATATCATTTCTAGACAAAAGATTCCTTTCCGCTTCACACCCTGCAAGAGATACAAGTTCTACCAAGAAAAGATGATAGCTAGCCGGAGGACAATATACATAACCTTAAATTCTTTCAGAAACTAATTGATGCAAATTGCTACGCCAGATGGAGTTAAACGAACCAAACAAGGAGTGACGTCACACAAGATGGCAACGCAGAAGTCAACATAACATTAATACCACATCAACATTGGCTCCACAACGTGGTGCTATAAACATAAATGTATATACAATTTGTTATCTTACAAATTGGCGCCCAACGTGGGGCTATAATAATGCATAAAACATTTGTAACATTAAATACTACATCACAATTGGCGCCCAACATGGGGCTAGATGACTAGGAAAGGAACAAGAATAACCAGGAAGTAGCAGAATTAACTAGGAATGAAGCAGAGTAACCAGGAATGCAGCGGTGAAATGATCTACAAGACGCAGATTCCAGAAACAACAGGAACGACAGACTTCGATCGTAATTCCGAGATTACGAAGCAACAAGGAATTCAACGCAAAAACATCGAGACAACGTAGATTCATCACAACACAACGCAGAAGCGACATACAAACATAGGAGAATGGGGCAGAACGCTGGACATCAAAGCTACATCAACAGAAAGCATCACAAAGGTATCGTAATTTTTTTTTAGAAAACAAAAACAATGGTTGCTAGTAATACAGAAGAAACAATGATGGAAGGGGATAGTGTAACAGTTAACTGTAAGTCAATACAGGTTACAGAAAAAAGCTCAAACAATGTAGTATTGGAGGGAGGAAATATTAGTAAACAAAGTCAGAATAGAATAGCAGGAAATGTAAATTTTGATACTAGTATGATTATTGAAATGCTGAAAAATTTAAAGGAAGATATAAAAAAGATGAATGAGAATATGGAAAAGAATCATAGGGAATTGAGGGAAGAATTAAGGGAAGATATGCAAAAGAGTTTTGAGAAATTAGGGGAAGCTATAGACAGTAGTCATAGGGAATTGAGAAAAGATATTGGTAGGAGGAATGAGAAATTAGAGCAAACAGTAGATCAAAGCAGTGAAGAAATTGAAAAGAAAGATGTAAATTTAAATAGTAGTATGCCAAAAATGAGAGATGAAAATGAGGAAGTAATAGTAAGTGAGACAGGAGAAATTTCAAAGAAAATGCTAGACATGAGCATGGAAATAGGTAACAAAGAAAGTGAGGTTAATACTAAACGTGAGGTTAATGTAGAATGTATAGAGTTAGGAAGTCAAGTGAGTAATATTTCAAGTGAGCTAAGAGAGATAAAAGAGGTTAGGAATGTAGATGTAAATGAGGCGCAAGTTAATTTCAGAGGGGAGATATTAGAAATACAGAATGAGTCAGTAATGCAAAGAAATAAATTGTACCAAGATTTTCAAAATGAAAACTCCAGTCCAGTACAGTTTAGTACAGATTTGTCAAAGTACTTTCAAATTAAAGAGATAGTTGATGAATTGAAAATGAATGTTGTTAAAAGATATGTAGTTCAGGAAGCTTTAGGTTGTTTTCAAATGTTATCAGGGAACGAAATGTCATATGAATACAAGAGGTTATGCATGAACAAAAATTTGAAGGTTAGGATACGGCTACGAGTAATGTTTAGCCACACACAATTTGATCCAGGAGGGTAAACAGCAATGAGATGTAAAGTAAATGCTGGATAGGTAAAGATGACTTGCAGAGAAATGTATTGGAACGTAAGAGGGTTAACTATTTATATATGTCATTTGAAAAGAGAAATAAATTATAAAATAAAAAAAAGAGAAATGTTTAAAAAAAAAAAAAAAAAGAATTAAATTTTTAGTAACTGTAACAACATTTGAATATTAAGAATGCAAAGATTGAAACTTAATATGATATTAAATTAAAAGTACGTAAATACAATTCCAAGAATAAAAAAAAAATTAAGAATGCAAAGATTAAAACTTAATATGATATTAAATTAAAAGTACGTAAATACAATTCAAAGATATTGTTAAAATAAAATTCAAAATAACAAAAATGGTAAAAATAATTCAAAACTTATGTAGCAAACAGAAAATGTGAAACATTGTCTAGATTTAAGAGATGTAAATATTTGTATAGAGGGTGAATATTTTGGTAAAAATGTTAAACAATTACAAAAAAAAAATCTTAAATGTATAAATTTTTGTCAACTTAAGAAAGTAAACCATTTTTTGTAACACTAATTAAATAATTTAGGGTAAAGTATTTGCTATAAAAAAAATTGTAATGTAAGATTAATATCTAAATTAATTAAACCAAAGCCAGTAAGTAGTGGCGAGATAAAACATATGTCGTGTGTTAAATGCGTGTGAAGTGTTAAGTGAAAGTGATAACGTGTGTTCCAAGATTTAGGAGACTAAAAACACAATTTTAAAATTTCTAAACAAGTTATAAATATTTATAATTATGTTTCTAGTGGGGCATATGAGACGGTAATTTGTATCACAAATTACTTTAATGTAAATAATGATAGTAATATGAATATGTATTTTTATGTAACATTCATTTCAGAGGTTTAATAATTGTAATTATTATTGGTAAATAATAATATACGGCTCTACTGAAACTGTCAACAATAACGCAATAATGCAGCGAGGGGATGAGTTGTTTATCGTTACCGAGAACCAGGAAGTTACGTAATGTTTCGCGCCTTTTCGGTAAAAGCTTCTAGAATGTTCTCTAAAAGAAATATGTATTAGTGGTTTTCATTGGATAGTAAAATAGACGCTAATGTTGGCGCGTTTTATTAGCCAATGGCAGTTCATTTATAATCTTTAGGCGTATCTTGAGGCAAGCCTATAAATAGTGTAGATTCAAGGGAGCGTTCCCCCAGTGCAACAAGATTCTCAACACATTACACATCGTCCCCAGTTCAACGGAATTCTCAGTACACTACATATCGTCAGCCAGTCCTTCATTTCGTCAAGTTACACGAGAATTATTATAAAATATTATACAGTTAAATATACACAAAGTCGAAGTACGTGAGTTAAAAAGTGAGAAGTTATTACAAACAGTTTCAGTATGGCGAGTATCCAAATAAATATGTGAAAGTGTTCGTGAACGTGTTCTGCAATAAAGTTTATAAAACCAATTTCTTCGTCAATATCATTTCTAGACAAAAGATTCCTTTCCGCTTCACACCCTGCAAGAGATACAAGTTCTACCAAGAAAAGATGATAGCTAGCCGGAGGACAATATACATAACCTTAAATTCTTTCAGAAACTAATTGATGCAAATTGCTACGCCAGATGGAGTTAAACGAACCAAACAAGGAGTGACGTCACACAAGATGGCAACGCAGAAGTCAACATAACATTAATACCACATCAACATTGGCTCCACAACGTGGTGCTATAAACATAAATGTATATACAATTTGTTATCTTACACATTACACGTCGGCTTCAGTCCATCAGAAACATTTGTACATTACACGTCGGCTCCAGTCCATCGGAAACATTTGTACATTACACGTCGTTGAATACATCGCACAGTTTATCGATTCGCAGGTTACGCGTAGCAAAGTTATAAAAAAAATCTCAAGTGTCGTAAAGTTAATTACACAAAAAGTTGAAGTACGCGAATTAAGAATGAGCAGTAAATAAGTTATTATAACAGTTTCAGTTTGGCGAGTGTCAAGATTAATATGTGAAAGTGCATAATATGTTACGACAATAAAAGTGTAAAACAAATTCATCATCAGTGTTATCTTTGGATAAAAACTCCTTTCCGTTTACACACCTTGTATAAGATAAGTGCTCGACCAAACCGATCATAGCTAGCCGGAGGACAGTGAACCCAAAATTAAATAAAATAACAGGCGCTCAGTAAATGATAACACGAAGTGACCGCAACAAATTGTCTTTTATACGTACGGCAAATAAACAGTAGCATTCTTTCAAACAACACTAATACCATCGCAATTTGGCTACCACAACGTGGAGCTAACAAACTTAACAAAGAATACCGTCACAAATTGGCTCCCAAACGTGGAACCAACAAATAAATAAACATATTTATTTAAAGGTGAGTCGGAATTGTTACACTAACATCACTTAAGTTTACTCACTTAACATGTTTCGGGAAACGGTTGTTCCCATCCTCAGAAGTTAATTCGACTGGCCAGTGTTGTTGGTGTTTCCGTTTTTTGGACTGGATCCTGTGGTGGCATCTTGTGGTGGAGAAATGTACTTCCAGAGAGGATTTGGTGGCGGCAAATCAAAATTCATTAGATGTGTGTTGTGTTTTAGAATGGTGATCTTCTCCCATGCATCTAATTCGGCTGCAAATTTGGCTGGTTTGACTAATGTAATATTGGGTTTGATGTTGTGATTAGTGATCCAAAAATGGTGTGAAACTGCAGATTTGTCCATTTGTTTGTATTTAATACATCTCATGTGCTCCTTTAGCCTAGTTTCTAAGTTTCTTTTTGTCTTACCTATGTATACTTTATTGCAATCTGAACAATTGATTTTATAGATTCCAGCTTTTTTGTCTTGTGGAATGGGGTCTTTTAACTTGTTACAAAGTAATTTCTCTATGTTAAATTTGTTCTGTGGAGCTAGGCTGATGTTATGTTTCATGAAAATCTTCTTAAATTTGTGAAATGTTCCTGGGTGGTATGTGAATTTCTTGAACTTTAGCTCTTTATCTTGCTGGCTGAGATTTGTTGTGTTTCTGATGTGCATCTGTCGTTTGAATTTTGCAATTTTTTTGTCAATAGTTGCTTTGTTGTACCCATTATGTATTGCTGTGTCTACTATATGCTGGTATTCTAACTGGTATTCTTTTTTATTTAAGGGGGTATATACCAGTCTATGTGTTAGGCTGTTTAGTACTGCATGTTTGTGTGTGGTTGGATTGAAACTCTTATTTTTTATGTAATTAGTAGAGTTTGTTGGCTTCCTGTATATGCCAAAGGTTAGGTTCTTTTGTTCTCTGATGATTTTTAGGTCTAAAAATGGTAGCATGCCTTCTTTTTCTATTTCTATGGTGAATTTTATTGATTGGTTCTGTAGGTTTAGTAAGGCTAAGGAGTCTTGTATGAACCTATTAGGGACAACAGCGAAGATGTCGTCAACATATCTGTGCCAAACTTTAAACATGTATGGAAAGGAAGTTGTTATGTGTGTTTCTAAGTAGCTCATAAATAAATCTGCCAAGAAGGGTGAAAGTGGGTTGCCCATGGTTAGACCAGTTGGTTGTTGATAGAACTTCTTATTGAAACTAAAACAATTTTGTGCAATGCATAAATTGGTAAGTTGTATGAGGTCTTCTATTTCTTCTTCAAGTAGGTTAGTCTGCTGTAGCCATTTCTTTAATTGACGCAGGAGTTGATCTGTAGGGACACTTGGAAATAGTGCAGTGACATCAAAGGAAACTAATCTGTCTTCTGGTTCGAGTTCCAGGGATTTTATCTTCTGTATTAAATCTTCTGAATTCATTATGTTTTTGCTATTGAATTTTGGTAGTGAAGAGAATCTCTGTACTAACCATTTTGCCAGTTTGTAGGTAGGAGAATCAATATTGCTGACGATTGGTCTCATCTTATTACCTGGTTTACGTATTTTAGGTAGAGCATACATTCTTGGTAAAGTGGGGTGGTCTGGTTTTAATCTAGATTTATCAGTGTCTGTTATAGTTTTGCTTTCCTGGATGGTTTGTTTGAAGGCTTTTAAATGTAATTTTAATGGGTCTTCTTGAATTTGTATGTAATTTTCTTGTTGCAGCATATTTTCTACTCTGGCAATATAATCATCTTTTTGCAGTACAACTAGTTTATTTCCCTCGTCAGCTTTTGTGTATACTACTGGTTTTGATTTTAATGTTTTGATCACATGTTTGGTTGGGAAGTTGTTATGTTTATCTGCTTGTATTTCTTGGAGAACCATTTCACATTCTTTTTTTATAGTGGTTTTACTATTTTCATTTAGGTTGTAAGTAGCAAGCTCAATGTCTGCGACTAAACATATACCGCCGCAGATGCCATTAGCTCTCTATCTGCCTCATAATCGGAGATAAGATGTAAATTTTCTGATAAGTACTCTTCATTCTGAATGGATTTTGTATAGCTGCCACATTATAAGGCATACATAAAAACTTAAGATAAGAATGTGGAGCTCATAATAATATACAGTTTATGTCAAAGAATTTTTTCTGAAGCATTAGCAGTTTTCTAAATAATTCTTGTTATATCTTTAAGTTTTCCCATACTGAACTATAATGTGGATCTACAAAACGTGTTATGCAATTCTTCTTCCCCTATGAATTTATTAATAACAAAAACTGACTTACCATATCTGAACAGATTATGCATTTAACCAACTTTTATTTTACTTAATTTGGGATTATTTCTAGAGAAGAGTTTATCATGTCTAATACAATGTGAAGGAAAGTGTCATTTTTATATGAATATTATAATATATAAGGGAATATGTGAAAATGTAATGGGTAGAGAAAGTCGTGTGAGTGTAGCACATCAGGCTTTTTGTTTGAGAATATCACATTTATCAACACATTAAAAAAGAAAGCTTTGAGATATTAAAAAATGCATACTTGCAGTTTTGAAACATTACACTCAGCCACTTGTTGAACCATTTCTTCTTTCTGAACATCCAATTTGTTGCATAAATCTCTTAAAGAAGCAAGGTCAGCCTCTATGCGATGCCGCTGATTATTGCTTTCCCGTAACTGTGTCTCTAAACGTGCAATATTCCCAGAGAGATCTACTATCTGCAATAAAACACGGTGATAGTGAACAAGTGATGTATTTCTCTGCCTCAATAATGACATAATGCACTAACTTTGATACTTCATTGCAATGAAACAAAAAATATATGCAAGCTATAGTTTTGGTTTACAACACAAACAGAACTTTAAAATGAAATTCAAAATACTATTTTAAATATAGGTCTGTACTGGTGTTGAAGGCAAATAAGGAGATGCTGTAGATCAGGGTTGGGCAGACTTAGGCACTCTATGCTTGCATACTACTACGTGTACTATGAGAGTGCTGTGCATAAATAGTGCACAGAAACTGGTTTATTCAATTTGTAGTACTGTATGTTTCAAAATAAAATGTTATTCTACCAAAGTAAATAAGAACACAAAGTAATGAAACACTTCCTTAAATACAAAACAAACCATCTTTATTGCTCATTAATTCACATTACTCAGTTTCTCAAGATTTGAAGAAATTGTATTAGCACAAGCTATGCAAAGAATTGCTGTTAAGAGCTCATCTGCAAGCCAATTTTTGTTGGAGATTTGTTTATTTTCATAATGGAAAATAACTGTTCACATCTATCGTATAAGTGGAACCAAATAAACATAAAACTTTCGCACACAGTTTATGCAGATTGGGAAAGTGTTCTCTTGAGAATCCTTCATAAAACTGCATAAGACTCGACCTTGTTTGCTCACATCTGTCAATCACATCTTTGGTCAATCAATTCACACTAATGAAGGGGAGAAATCATTAGTAATCAGTTTGGAATCAAAAGATGTAGCAAAAATATGCAACTCCTTTTCCAGGCAATATAAACTGCGGACCCTGATGTAAATTCCTCTAAGAGACCAGCTTGAGTACATGTGTACATTTTAAATTTTTCATTTTTCAACAATTCTTTATGTTTAAATTAGGATGGGAAATGATATATTTCGCCCTGTTTCATTTGATGTATCCATAAATAACAACTTCTCCTTAAAAGTTGCAATTCTATCTGCAAACTGTGTAATAATTTATATTTCCTAAAGACCTAAATTTAGCTCATGCTGTATAAGATCTGTTAATAATGTCAAATTGGAAATCTATTCTGAATCATTCAATTGGGAACAGGTTGATGTTTCATTTTCATGTACATCTTTATTTCTTCAATTAGTTCCAGGAAGCAATGCAACATTTTCCCCCTGCTCAACAATCGAACTTCAGTAAAATAAGGTATATCTCCATATGCAGTATGTCTCAGTAAGGAAAGTTTTGAATTGTCTGTGATTTAAAGCTTGAGATCTAATGAAATTCATTATTCTCACAATTGCCATAACATTGTTTATTACAATACTCTTTGTACAGAGACTCTCTTAATGGACAATGCAATGAATCAGAATAAAATAGGAACTTTGATCTCCCAACTTTGCTTTCAGACACCCTACAAAGCCTGCATTGATCCTACCATTGAGGGGGCACCATACATAGTAACAGATATTAACTTGTCCCATGTGAGTTGAAATTTTTGAAACACACTCTCAACACTGTTCATGATATCATGTCCTTCATTGGAAAACCATCAAGCAATTCCTCTGTAACTGATAAATCTTTGGCCATACCTTGTATAAGAATAGCAAGCTGCACTGTGTTAGTAACATCAGTGCTTTTGTGCCTAACTATACAAAAGCAGACAAATTCCAACACTCTTACCAGCTAAGTGCTCCCTCATATCATTTGCTATGTGTTCAATTTGTCGCATAACAGCAATGGGGCAGACATAAATATTATAGGACATAAGGCATTTATAACCACTTGTATGCACTCTTTCACAAAATCTCCATCAGGATGAGATGATTGAGCTCTGAGGTATGTGACTTCATAACCAGTTAGCAGGACTTTATTGCTAAGCTCACTATTACCCTCCTGAAAAACACAAATATGAATGCCTGTAATTTAGAGAAAACTTCACTGTTAACATTGTATCTGATGGGATTAATGAAATGCTTACCAATTTTACAATTTGTACCTTACGAAGATAATTGATAAGTTCTTCACGATCGTCACCTATGACATCTCCATATTGACTAATATGACAAGTCTTAAAATGGCGCTCTAAATGGTATTTTCTAACAGCCATAATCACTTTTTCACAAACCAAACACTATACTCTGATTTCTACTTCGAAACATAAAATAATCACTTTTCCACATAGTATTAAACTGCAATGTCGAGTGCCGCTTAACATCACTTGTAGCAGCATGCATGAAAGCGAAAAGTAAACAAAAATGGCTACCTGGGCAAGGGATGTTGTATGCAAGCTGATAAGGTTAACAAAAGCTGGTCATGTCTGTGTGTCGTGGGCTCTGTGGATTACCATAACAAGATGAAGACGAGAGCATAGGAAGAAATGCTAGGCAGATTTCCAAAGTATACAATAATGCATTAATGCTATGTTATATAGTGCACTTAGCCTATCAATTTGTGTTATTTTCATTGTATTTATTAATCATAATCGGATTTCATGGGCTATAATATGTGAAAATGCTATGTAATTATGAAAAGAACAATATTCCACTGCAAATTATCATACTGTGATGCTAATAGTAAATTACTTTGCACATAATAAATTATATCAATGTGCTCTGAAGGGGTTCAGTTTGAAAAAAGAAAGTGTAAATAAACGTTTGTGATATTGTCAAGTCTTACAAGGTCTTGTCAAGATTGTGCAATATTGAAAAACATTTGGCAGTTTTTCTTGTAAACTCTTGAACTGAAAAACAAGTTTGATCATGTAAAAAGGGACTTTATGGACGGATGGATAAGCAAAGGTTTTTCCCTATGAAGGGTTAAAAAGGCATTTTGCCAAAGTTCAGGGACCTGCTAATAACTTATTTTAATAGTATTAGCTATTTACAAAATATTTAATCATAAAAAATGTTATGTCTAGTGTATTTTGAAATGTTGGGTCTCCGATCTTTACTTTCTTATGACTTGTAACTTATCTGTACTTCTCTTATTAACAGCTGACAGTTGTTTCAATCCCCTGAATGTTACAGAATGTATACGAGTTATGTATGGTCTTAGTATTATCTTAATGACATTAATTTATTAAGTATTTATTGTGACTAGCATGAAGAACAGAAAAATAGCATTTTATATCAATAGCTTGTACAGGCACTGAGCTGGTAGTGGGTAGGGAAAGTGTGACTGTTACACATCAAGTTCTTTATTTATCTTACAACTTACCTGGCTCATATAGCCACTGACAAGTGATTGGCCAGTTTCCACCTCGCCCTGCAGATCTATAATTTTATTTTCACTTTCTTGCAACTGAGAACGCAGCTTTTCCATCTCTGTTTCTAAACTATGATTGTTGCTCTCCAATGTAGTAGCTTCCATACTTAAGCTTTTGTAGTGCTCCAGCATTTCATTTCTCTCTCCTTCCTGAAAGCATCATACATATCAAATGGCAGTTATTATGAAGTATCTTAACAGAACCAGGATGGAAGAGGATGTTATCAGAAACAGAACAGGGATAGGTATGAGGTACTAGAGGAAGTGAATAGCTTTGAATACTTGGGATGTAGGATCATTAGCTATTCTCAAAAAGTACGATACAGGATACCAATGGCAAAGAAAGCTTTTAATAGAAAAGCAAACATTCTGTGTAACTTTGAAGAAAGAACTAAGAGAAATGTTAATGAAGTGCAGTGGTATGTAGTGTAAAAACTTTGATGTTGCAATGAAATGAGCAAAAATGATTGGAAGCATTTGAAATGTGAGTATGGAGGAGAAACGGACAACACAATATGTATTAAATTTCTTCATCCTGAAGAAGGCCAAGAGTCAATATGGCTCAGACTTGGAGATCTTCAAAGTAATCATTCAGCTGATCATCCATAAAACCATTATCAGCAATTACTGCCAAGAAAACTTCCATTCTTTATGTAAAATAGTTATTTTAAAATGAATGAGCCAAAGAAGAAAATGCTAAGATGAACAGGAAAAGCAAGGAAGAGAGAAATTTGCTGGGACATTGGACGAGAAGAAACTGCTTGTTAAGTGATGTATTAGAGAGAACGGTGAATGAGGAAAATGTTTAGGGCAGAAAGATATACTAGATGATAAGACAATATCCAAGTAAATGGTTTATATGTGGAGATGAAGGGGAAAATGGAAAGGAGGGAATAATGAAGGAAATTGAATTTGCAGTGAAAACTATGGTTGACAGAATACTGAAATGATAGTAGGCAATCACTTTCTGAAACTTCTCCTTTAAGAAAAAGGTTTCAGGAGTTTATGTTTGTACATGCCTTCTTTTATGATTTAAACATGATTCAACTAGTTATTTGCAAAAGGTTACAATTTAGTTTTTCCAAGGAATATAATAATAAACTTAAATAATTTTAAAATATTAAATTTCTATGAAATTTTCAGCAGTGAAGGAAGACTGGAATATTGAGCAGTTGCACAAATGTTTAAAACAATTGGTTAAACTAGCTGCAGAGGAGGTTTAGGGAAAATTTGGACATTTAGATTCAAATTGAAAATAAAAAGAAATGCTATCATAGATGGCTAAGTTCTAAGAGTAAAGAGGGTTTAAAAATATAGAGGGGTACTGAAAACAATATTAAGAAATTGGTTAAAATAATAAGAAAGAAGCATGGAGAAATAGATCACACACTAGGAAGATCTGTAGAAGCATAGAGGGTCATACAGAAAATGCAAACAATAAAAATTCTTCGCCTATTTTACAATCTATTAGCCTAAAAGAATGGGAAAACTACTTTTAAGATTAGAAGAAAAGAGAAAGGCTTAAATAAAGGAGATTCTGCAACTGATTTCATATATAAATATGGAATTTATTCTTGAGGATGAGATGAAACAAGCATTGAGAAAGGCAAAAAATGGCAGTTGTGGTGGCATTGTGTTAGAGCTGTAGAAATATGGATCTGGCCATCTAATAAGACATATTATTAAAATGTTCAATTAGAATTTGGAGGGAGATAATATTCTTGAACCTGGTACTTCTCTTATATCTGTTACATATAAGATGGGAAACACAAACGATTCAACTAACTATAAAGGGACTAGGACAACAATTAGTAGAATCTTAGTAGTATTCTTAAAGTTAGATTTGAAAAATCAATTGAAATCTGGCAGGTTTTAGTTCAAGAAAATCATGCATGGACCATATTTTCTGCCTTAGACAAATTAGTGAAAATCATTCACAAAAGGAGACAATACCCATCTAATATTTCTTGAACTTGAAAAGGCCTATGGCTCAATGCCTATGAACTATTTATTTGTGGTATGCAATTAAGCAAAGTGATGCTGATGGTTCATTAATACCTCTAATGAAAAGGTTGTATGAAAACTGTTCTCTATTCACTTAAAACAACAAAAGGACTTAGGCAAGGCTGGAGTATGTTGCCAAACCTATTTAAGATCTATTTTACTACATATTGGAACACTGGAATCAATGATATGATAGTATGGGAATACCAGCAGGAGGAACAAGAGTCTTTATTATCTGCAGATGATAAGATGTGATAGGCTGTAGTCAAGAGGAGGCAACATTTTTGATGAAACTCTTGGAAGCACTAGGAGATCTCTGGGTGAATACGAATAAGAGTATCTAGTTATTGGAGGAGGTGCAAAACGATATCAAATTAGTCTTAAGAGACCATGAAATCAGTACACCAGTTTAAATATTTGAGATTAGTAATACATCAATCCTGAGGCTGTAGTGCAGATGTAGATAACAAAACACTACAGGCAAGAGATTCCATAAAAATGCTAAATGCAGTTTTGTGGAGCAGAAATATTAGTAAACAAACAAAGAAGAGAATTTTCCAGCTTATTAACATACTATGCTGGGAGATGGTTTCTAATAGAAAGGCAGAAAAACAGGCAGTGGAGATGAATGGGATTCACAGAGTCCAGAATACACAGATTTCAAAGAATGAGACATGAGGAAGTGAGATGATTAATGGAAATGGTAAAAACAGATATTGAGAGTATTGAAAGGCAAACCACACAATAGTATGGGCATATTAATAGATTAATGAGGAGAGATGGTCTAATACATTCCTGGAATGGTTGCCTTCTATAAGAAGGAAATAGGGATGTTGAGAGCATCCTGGAAATCCAGCGTAGTCCAAATAATGAGGCAACATAATTTACAGGAAGGAAAATGGCAAAACTGTTTGGCAAAATTTGTACCATAATGGAGGTATGGGGGAACTATGACAAGTGGAAAACCCCTTAAAATTAATAATTCCTATGAATGAAAGAATTAGAAACACCCATCACTGGAATCCCTATTAAATAAATTGCAAGGAATACATTTACAGCAGTAAGATTGCTTAAAAAAAATTAATCCTTTTAGTAGTAAAATCTACTCTTAGGTGTTACTCTGCCACCTACAGATTATAGCATTGCAAGAAAACATTGCCCCTTTTGTTAAACAGTAATGTCTTCAGTAGCTTAACTTCTTACAGAACACTACATGACAGAATGTAAAGAGCTAATGATATGTAGGGACCAAAAATATGGGAGAAAAAAATAGAATAAAATGGATAAAAAAATAGTAGCTATAAAAATATTGACAGGAAAAGAAGAAAATGAAAATAAAAATAAAAACAAGGCTGAGATTTTAAGGAAAGCAAAAGAAACATGGATTAAAAAATAAGAGATCCAAGAAAGAAAGAAAGAAAGGCAAGGGAAGAGGGGGAAGAATGAGTACAGGGGGAGCTAAGGGCTACTCAGTCGTACGATATGGCGGGATGCCAGGAAAACTTAGTAGCACATATGGTGCTAGATAGCCAGACTATTTGTACATAGATTAAGTTGGTAAATAGCAGAATTATTGTAATAAATTTATGTAAAATAATATGTACTAATAAAATTCAATTCAATCATTCAGTATATTTATTTGTTCCTCTATTTAACCAGCAGCAATTATAAAATGTTGCAAAAACAGCGTGGAAGTTTTATGAAATAACAGTGTGATAGAACTTTGAAATTATTCATGTGGAGAATTGCACCAAAACTTGCTTGTGAGTAAGTAGACTAGTGGTTTGAAAATAGAACTGCAGACTAAGATTGACAGTTAAAATCTCACACTTTAATTTATTTAGTTTTAATTCCTTGTCAACTGAGGTGAAAAGGTTAATATGAAATTAACAGTAACATAATCATTAATGTTTTATACTGCATTATACCATGCTGGACAAAATTTGATGCTCAGGATAATGTGTATTTATTTAATGTTAGTTCTTTATTGGGAACACCACAAATAAAAATTTTAACTTTCTTACAACCAATCTTAAAAAGCTATAAACAGTTTGAGCTGTAGCTAATGTCAGAAATGAAATATTAATTTAGTATAATATGTCTATGTAAGATATCTGTACAACACCCATTTTGGATATAGGCATGTCTGATTGATTTTTGCCATTTCTTAATTGCATAGGTATTCAATTTTCTTTCTGAGCGATTCTTACACTGGATCTTAAATCTTTTAAACCACTTTCTCACTAAGTGTTCAGTGTTCATCTACCTAAATATACAAATGAACTGAATCATCTTGGAGATCTAGCCTTTTCAATGAAACAAATATCTGTTTAAATTTGTAGAAATACTTATCAGGAAATATATTTGCAATGAGATTTCAATACCAATAACAATTACAAACCTAAAAACCTGACGTGTTAAATTCACATAGCTTTCTCTATCCTCTTATCATTTATTAGTCGGTATACAAATTATTCTTAAACAAAATTATTTTTCTTTATATTTCATTTTAATCGAGATAAACATTTGCAGAAATAGCTTATAACACATTTTGTTAGGGTACACAGGGAATAGTGATAGTCAAATGTTTAAGAATTGGACCTATATACTGGTCTTAAAATTTCAGGCTGTTTCCATGCAATCGCAAGAAGCAGCTGAAAATCGATGGGATTAATAAAGAATGATAAAGTATTGAACAAAACAAACCATTAATAATGGTTATCTCGGAAAAGACTGATGCCCCCCCCAAAAAAAATTGTGTGCTTTAAAGAGATTTACATCTTTTTTGATACGTTTTCATCTATGGTTAACATTTACCAGTTATACAAGATTATAAAAAATTAATTCCAAATGAAGAAGACTTCACAGGCTATTCCCAGAAAATTCAAGATATACATTTTATTTTTCATGTAAATATCTTTAATATATGGTATTTTAATTAAAATTGTTAAAGCCATTTTTTAGAATATCAAACATTTCGAAAAATGTTCCATGTAAAGGGTAGTTTAGGGTGGGGGATTTTTTGAAGATCTTCATGTATCAACTTTGGATGGTACTGAACATAAATACCAAGTTTGATATTTATCTAGCTTTTCGCTTTTGAGTTATGCTGTTCTCTCTCTCTCTCTCTCTCTCTCTCTCTCTCTCTCTCTCTCTCTCTCTCTCTATCTCTCTCTCTCGCATGCTCGCACGCATACAGACATTTTTCTAAAAACATTTTTTTTGGATTCAAGGGGCTTCAAAACTTATATTTCTGGTGAAATCTGGTATCAAATTTTTGGGTGGAATGGAATGCAATACCTTTTCTACCTACTATGTAAGTGGCAGAGAAAGTAATAATGTTTAACGACACTGTTAGAGAAACAGGTTGTTGTAGTAAAATAACAAGTGCAACAAAAAAGGGAAATGCATGATTTCTTATTAGGCCAAGCAAGAACATAGAAATAGGTACCATTTGCAGAATTATGCAAAATAATAAATGTGTTACATACCTGTAAAATGATAGAGATAAACTATGGTTTTTATTTATTTTATGGTATGCAAATTAAATGCTGCTTGAAAAAATGGGTTAAATATAATTTTGCCATAGCGGCAGAAAAAAAAATCAACATTTGAAAATGCTTAGAAAATAAGAGTTATAGTATACAGAGCAATAAGGTTTGCTAACCTGCCTTATACAACAAGCCAACTTAATGTGTAAAAAGTTGCTGGCCTGATTCTGTAATACCAATATAAAATGTTGATAAGCTTTGTATCTCCTCAGTTTCCATGGTGTTGACCCAGCTCATACTACATACAACATACCTAACAGTTTCTTCAATGCAATACACTAGTCTGCATGATATCGGATGACTGAAAACTAATAAGTGATTCTGACTCACTTTTTTATGCTGATTTCAGAACTGCTTTTAGTTTTCTTCTGTCACATGCAGTTTTTTCACAATTTCACTTAAAAAATATAGAGTTGAGCCAGCAGATGATGAGTATTGTTGAAGGGAAATTTACCACTTCTTGGAGGGAAATTTCTCAATACAGACTTGTAAGTCTTTAGGTTGTACACCTGTAGATGCTGGTTGCTATTTGTAAATTAGGCATTGTTGTTAATATCAGAGGCTTGCATTACCAGTGCTATATCGTCAGTGAAGTTATAAATACATTATGTCTACACGCAAGTGTGTGAACAATCCAAATGTTTTCTGCTACATTTGTGGAAATAATAACAGGAGCTGTAAAAACAACACCAATTACAGTACTACAAAGCTTCCCAAAAAACATGCCTATAGAATTGGAACATGAGTTGAAAGCAATTACTCTAGCACAAAAACTGCAAGTCAATAGAAACAGATACAAATGGTACCACACAGCAGATACTATAAGTAACTTAAAATCTCAAATAAGCTTCAGAACATATATTAATAACTTAAAATACAAGAATATAATTACAACAAATATAATTGCAACAGAGGTAATGAGTACAATAGAATATATTAATATACAATATCAGAATGACCTGATATATACAATACACAAACAAAACAATATACCAGATGAAATGAGAGCCATAGCAATAGCTACGGAAAATGAAAGATACCCAGAAAAAGAATGGCTCTGAATATGTACAGATGGATCCCTCATCAATAAAACAAATGCCAGTGCAGGAGTATACTGTAAACATTTTGCAGAGTATCTAACATTAGATGAAACGTCAAACCACTATGATGGAAAATTAGCAGCTATAAAAGCAGCATTACAGAACATTTTATATAGACCATACATAAAACAAAAAATAGTCATCTTATCAGACTCAAAATCAGCCATAGATGGAATAGTAAATTACAGTAATAAAACAACAAGAAATATTAAAGAAATAAGAAGCCTAATTAAAGCAGTTGAACCTAGAAATCATGTCACTCTACAATGGATCCCAGCTCATGTTGGCCTTTTGGTAAATGAACATGCTGATCAATTAGCAAAGAAAGGTGCAATACAACAAATAAAACCTGTAGGACAAATAGAAATAAATAAACAATTAAATAACATTAAGCAACATTTCAAAAGACAGCAGAGACTTGATGAAGTAGATAAATTAAAGGATAAAGATTATAAGACTATTAGAGATAGAGTTGATATACAAAAAATGCAAGGAAGACTGCAGTGGCCTTATTTAGAATGGCAACTGGCCATGACGATTGCCTCGCAGAACATCTCTATAAGATACGATGCCTACCTACACCCAAGTGCACTCTCTGTGATGAAGATGTCATCCTGAACAAACAGCATCTCGCCAAATGCAAAGGTCTTAAAAGTGATAACTTATAGACTTTATATTGGGAAGCCAGAGGGAAAATGATGCAGATGAATTACTCCCCAGTGCCATTGGTGAACAACAATAACATTTGTGGAAATTATACAGTGCTTCAGCAGAGAACTGATATAACAGACTTTGTGAAAAAAGTGTACCATGCTTATTTTAAAATGAAACTTGGTGAACAAGACAAGGCCTGGGTTCCAAAGACAGTTTGCCACTATTGTGTTGAGAGGTTAAGATTGTGGATAAAAGGAAAGAAATCATGCATGCCATTTGCAATTGCTATGGTGTGGAGGGAGCCTAAAGACCACCTTAAAGACTGTTATTTCTGTTTAGTTAATGTTCAGGGGTGCAATTCAAAAAATAAGAAACACATTGTATATCCAAGCATTCCTTCAGCCATCAGGCCAGTTCCACACGGAGAAGATCTGCATGCTCCTCTTCCTCCAGCTGTTTTAGAGAGCTTGAAAGAAGATGGTGTTGAAAGTGAACCTCATGCAATCACCGAAGACAATTCTGATGATGTCTTCCACCCTGAATACGATGTGGCTCCACAACTGTTCTCTCAGAGTGAACTAAATGATCTAGTACATGATTTGAATTTGCCTAAGGAAGCTGCAGCGTTACTAGGCTCCCATCTTAAAAATAAGAATCTTCTGCAACCAGGAACACATTACTCATGGTACAGACACAGAGAACTAGAGCTAGTTCCTTTTTTCTCACAGATCGAGTCCTTGGTTTACTGCAATAACATAAACGAGTTAATGCACTTTTATGACATTGAACATGATCCTACTCAGTGGAGACTTATAGATTCATCAAAGAGGAGCCTGAAAGGCGTGTTACTGCATAATGGGAATGTGTATGGGTCCATTCCTGTCGCACATTCAGTTCAAATGAAAGAGACAGTTGAAAACATGAAGATACTTTTAACAAGTATCCAATACGAGGAACGGAAATGCGCTATCTGCGGTGATTTCAAGGTTATTGGAATACTATTAGGACGACAAGCTGGGTTCAAAAAAATGCCTTGTTTTCTGTGCAAATGGGACAGTCCGGCAAAGCAAAGACATTGGAGTGTGAAAGTATGGCCACAGCGGAGAAACTTGTTGCCTGGAACTAAAAACATCCTGCACGAGCCGCTTGTAGAGAGACAAAAGATATTGCTTCTGCCACTACACATAAAACTGAGCTTGATGAAGCAATTTGTAAGGACCCTGCTTCAAGTGCCTTTCCAAGAAATTTCCCTTCATTACACAAGACAAATTAAAGGTTAGAATTTTTGTTGGTTCTCAAATAAAGAAATTGATGAAGGATGAAGATTATGAGAAAACAATGAATGAGAGAGAAATAGAAGCATGGACTGCCCTCTGATCAGTTACTGAAAACTTCTTAGCCAATAACAAAGATCCTAATTACAAGGCCATTGTCGAAACAATGTTGGAAAATTTCAAGAAGATGGGTTGTAACATGAGTGTAAAGGTGCATTTTCTGCATTCACATATCAAACTACTTTCCAGAAAATCTGGGACATTATAGTGAACAGCAGGGTGAACATTTTCACCAAGATATTTAAGGAGAGACAGTCATCTTCAAGGATCTGCAAGGAAGTCAAAGAAGAGAAAGTTTGAAAAAAATTAAATGAAACACTTTGGCTTCTTGTTTTGTTAAAATGTAATCATGAAATAAATTAGGGGAGTTCTTGATAGTATTCTTAAAATATTTCTTGAATAAAAACTCACCTTGTGCGAAATGGTATTTGAATACTTTTCTATGCTCATTAGTAAAATTGTCAAAAAATGACTTCTTATTTTGTGTAAAAACCTCACGTGATAGAAAAAAATGGAAGTTATTTCTGGAGTCAGCATAAAAACTTGGTTAAAGAACATCTACTTTTAAGAAATCATCTGACAAAAAGTTTAAAAATGCAGACTAGTGTTGTAGTACATATCTAGTACTTTTCATTGACACGGGTAGCCGAGGTCATTAAGGCACAAACTCTCAATTGGGAGGTCTGCAGCTCAATTCCTGTTGAGACTGTCCTCCCTGACTGAGGTTTTTGCCAGGTTTTCCTCAATCATCATAACTGGCAAATACCTGAAATGTTTCCTTCTCAAATTTCCTTGCCCAATTATCATTTCATTTCATATATCATCAGTTTCAACTGGCTGTGGGGCCATATGTAGTAAGAACAGGCATTAAATTCTACAAAAAAAAAAAAAAAAAAAAAAGACGGAAAAAAAATTCTCTTTTTATTCTGATCGTTAGTCCATTTTTGCAAGAAACCATTCAATTTTACCATCATTTCATTCATTGATAAAGATTTATCAAGCATTTTCATTCGTGACTTTGACTTTTCAGAAAGAAATGTCTTACCTCATTCCATAAAATCAATTTTATTAATAACTTATCCTTCATAAATTTGGCATGCTGCAATTTTTTATTGCTAAGTATTAAAATGCATCATTGTGCATTTCTCCATTTGCAGTAAGATATATCCATCAAAAGTGTACTACTCATATGAAGTTTCTAGGATGTAAAGGGTTTATGTTTCTTATTTTTGTGAAAACATAGCTAATTTTCTTCTATCTTCTGGACAAATGGACACATGCAAATTAAACAATAAATAACACAAACCTTTTGGGAGAGAATATCCTCAACCCTTCGCACTTCTGTAACATATTCTTGTAACTGACGCTTTAGATTTTCAACTTCTTGTCTTGATGCTTTAAGGTTATTGTTTGCTATGCGACAGTCCTCTGTTGTGGAAGCCAAGTCATCTTGTAAACGTCTAATGGAAAGTCAGAGCAAAGGTTATCAGTTGAAACCACATTATTCATAAAGGGTTCACAAGAAAATGATCATGTTCACCATTGCTCATTTTAAAAAGTGCAATCAGTAATTTCTATGCCACAGGAAAATAAACTCATAATGCATTTGTTACCCTATGACACCCTATGCAAACTAAGCATGAAACAAACTTTTTGCATCAAGTCTACCGTTGCTCATTATAGAAAATATTATATTTGAAGTATGGTAACCTCTCTACCAGAGCAAAATAATGTACAATGCATCAGAATTTATATAAAATAAACTTGAAACAAACTTTTGGATTCAGTGGCTCAAAAAGATTCTAAATGGATTTGATGCATTTAGTTGTGAACTCCC
Source organism: Deroplatys truncata (assembly GCA_030765065.1). NCBI lineage: Eukaryota > Metazoa > Arthropoda > Insecta > Mantodea > Mantidae > Deroplatys > Deroplatys truncata. The sequence goes on along the minus strand of CM060976.1, from coordinate 78,756,424 downwards.
ATATGCATCAAAGAGCAGAGAAAGCTAGAAATCAATTACCTAATATAAATACATACTTTCAAATACTTTATAAATACCTAATATTTTAAATAGGTAGAGGTCATCAGTGAATCATAAATCCACACATTCAATAATTTACTTGTATTATAAGAACAAAATAAAAGGTATCCAGCTTCAGTGTTTATACACAATAACAATTCAACATCTGTGTTACATTCACATGACTTTCTCTCTACTTTGCACGTACGAATGCACACATGGACTTTTTTTCTATTCAGAGCCTTCAAAACATGTATTTCTGGTGAAATATCGGTATCTACTATGTATGTAGTAGAGAAATAAAAATTTCAGAATTGTCAATGATGCATAATTTCATGACTTTCTCTATTGTAATAATTTATAATGAAATTAAAATCATTAAAAGGTTAAATATGCTGCTGGCTTAACTTCAGTTGGTAGAGTAATGAGTTATTTATATTTCAGGATCAATGAAGCTTATAGAAGATGAATAAAGAAATAGGATCAGATTCCTCTACTTTATATGCCATCTTGAAAGAAAATGCTTTGTTATATAGAATTCTCAAAATAAAATATTGAACAGATGTACACAATTCGTGCTGGCTTGCTTCAAGTGAATGTATGTGGCAAAAACAGACTTTTTGTGAGCCATAGGAACATTTTGATCTATTTGTGTATGTAAACTCATTACAGTCTTTTGTTTCCAAAATAGTGAGGTGAGGGGGAACACAAAATTTATTAATCTTTGCTTTTTTGATTCTTTGGTATATTTATATATAGCAACCACTATATCAATAAATATACTATGTATATGTATTTTGATAGATATGGTGAAATAAATTATCTAATCTATCTAATATCAATAAATATACTTCTTTATACTTCAACAATGATTCCACCATTTGTTTATTCTTATTCACATTTCAAAAAATATTGTAACCATGATATTCATTTTATTAAGTATGCAAATTATTTAAACTGATGAAGTAATTTCAGTTTCGACTCACAAAAATAGTCACCATATTAACAAGTGAATAAAAGCAATACATTTATGAAATGCATTACCTTATATCTGTATATAAAGATTTATTAAAATCAACTGACCTCAAGTGAGGTTGACCAGAACGATCCAGGAAACAGGACAGAACATTTAAATATAAATGAACAAACCTTTAAATATCAATAATATTTCCATTAATTTTAAGTAAAACTAGAACAAAACAAAATATTTAAGAATTATTGACATATGAATGGTACTGTGATATTTGTATACTGTCTTTCAGTATCTGGTTCAGTATAGTGGTAATTTTAAAATTTGGCACGTTAAGAGATTTCAGGATACCAAGTGTAAATTTTGGCAGAGGACCATGAGCTCCAAAAAGCATCCTATGTACAGACAATTGGTAATGTGAATGTTGTAACAGCTCGCTAGGAAAGGAACACAGAGTTTCTAATAATTTTTCTTTTCTTCATTTAGTTGTGTAGCCTGGTTGGAATCCCTTTTCAAAATGAACTGTCAGATCTAATACCATTCCCTTTAGAAGTCTTCTATCAATAGCCAGTATATCAATAGTTCTTTTGGAGTCTTGCTGAGAAATGACTGAAACCTCCTCTTGAACTTCCCATCCTTGCTGATGCAGGAACTGAGTGATTGCAGATCTTATGCGATGGTGTCTATTGTTTCGAAGCAATTCTCCCTTTCTGCAAAACCCCAGCACATGTCCAATACTTTTTGTCTTGTTGCAAGCTGGATGCGGCAGCAGATTGTGCTGAACGTTCTGCCTGGAACTGAATAGACTGACGACAAGTTATATGACTTCTTGATGGCATGATGTATTCAGAGAATGAGAGGTTTTTCTTATTACTGATTCATGAGTTGGTGTTTGGGTAGTCTGCTTATAGGGTCACACTTTTGCTCTGTGTAGCAAACTGACACCAATCTCGAAAAGACTGAGCTCTTAACATTTTCCAAATCCACTTGCCTTTAGTGTTGAATGGCAAAGTATCATTAGAAATATGAAGTCACGGAGATGCTGACAGATATTAAAGTGTGGAAGGCCGGCTTTCCATTCTAAGTCCTATTCCCTGCCAATTCCTAGGGGCATATAACATTGCATTTGGCATGTCATCAGGAAGCTGTAGTATCTCTTTTACTGTGCTTTGTATTATTTTTATCAATGTTTCTTAGGAAGATATCAGAGAGCTGACTTAATGGAGCACCTACAGAGATAAACTAACTTAGGCCAGATGTATTGATCAAGAATCTTAAGTTTCTGTTCTGGTTTCAGAAGAGTAGAATGTTGAAGTAAATTAAGATCTGTAGTTAGTGATGTTATTAATTTCTTCTTATTAAACAAACTTTGATCATTAAAGTTCACTTCTAAATACCTTATGCTCTCTGATCTATTGCTAATAAATGTTATAAGAGATCCTTATAGAGAAACAAGTTGTCTCTTTGTTAGATTACCTGGTTCAGAATTTGCATTTACTTTTATTAACATTAATTTGTAATCCTATATTTGCAAGACAACATTCAGCTTTATCATTACAGATGTTACTTCCATTTCATCTTTACTTACTAGGGCTGTGGCATCAGCAAATGTGAAAGCAGATAAATTCAGCAGGAGTCATGGAGAGTAGCCATTTTTTGGGGGATAATTCAATATGAGATTCTTGATAATGCAATTGGTAGCTAGGCTAAATAGCAACGGTGATAATGACGATCCTCAAGGCACACTACAATTAAATGGTATTGGTTTTGTTGTCTTATTATTAGCTCTAATTTTTATCTCATTTCCAGTTAAGTGCTTCTACTAAATTATATGTTATTTGGGATGCAACAGTTTTCAAACTACGAAGAGTGTGATTGTGTCCAATTGAGTCAAAAGCTTTTGAATGATCTAAAAATATGACGCAACAGTTGAAATGTTTTCTTTTGCCTTCCTGAAGACATCGTTAATTAGAGATGCATTTACATGTGTGTCAGGCAATGATATACATTCCCTCTGATGTGGACTAAGGGAGATGAAAGATTGAAGTTTCATATAAAGACTTTTCTTTATTACATGTTTAACATCTGGGAAAATTATAATAGGCCTCCATTCCTTCAGATCGTTTACATCACTTCCTTTATGTAACAAGATGGTTTGGGCAAGTTTCTTAGAGTGTTAGGTACATAAATTATTAAGTTTGGCATTACTTAATGATGTGAGGAATCCAGTGGCTTCCAGATGTCTCAATATTCGAATAGAGACTCTGTCTGAACCAGTGGAAGTGTCTGCCTTTATGCTAAAGAGGGCTTTATAATATCTTTTTCCTCAAAAAAGAGGTCTTCAACAATTTCATAGCTGTAGGGTCTGGAAGACATGAACTGACATTTTTATTGCCAAATACATTAAAGAAGTGATCTGTAATCCTATCAATTGGAATTTTACAAGTTTTCTGTTCACTTAAATTATGTAAAATATTATGAACAACTTTCTGTCTGTGATTATAAAAATTGTATTGTGTTAATTTGTAGTTATACCATTTCCTATTCTTTTCGTTTTGTCTTTTAGACTTTCTCTGAGGATTGGATGTAGTTGAATAATTATAACTATTCTTAATTGTATTGAATTTACAGAGCTTATAATATTTTATTGCTGGGTGTTGGGCTCTTGACAAATGTTCGATTTGATTTTCAATAAACTGAAGTACATCTTTTGTAATTAATTCAAAATTATTTGGACTGCCTTCATCTCATCTCATTCTTTTAAGGGTGAACATTGTTGTAACAATATCTGCATAGGGGAAACATCTTCTGTAGAATTTTCCTCTATTAAAATATTATTTTCATGATAAGGATCCTGAGACTTTAAAGGTATATTATTAGGACACTACTTATTTACTATTTTACTTCTTCTGAATGGAGGATGCGCTTTTCCTATATGAATATTTACACCACCACCAGCACTAGATATGCTCGTACAATTTGTTTTACAAATGGGCAAACTGAAATCCCATGGGACTGAAAATCGAATCATGAAGTCAATATTTAATTGAATTTCCAATAAATACAACAGTGATAATGATGCACATATTTGTAGAAATAAAGAATGTTGAATCTTGGGAAGTGTTATGGCTTCTTGATTGTAAACATAGCATGGAACTGCTCTCATACTGCATGTGAACACATATATGAACTTAGAAGTTATATCAGAGTTTGATATTTGTGTGCGTGCGTGCATGCGTGTGTGTGTGTGTGTGTATTTCTGGATAAAACAATGATCTTGAATATTATAGGTACCATTAAATTTTTTCAAATACACTAAGACAACAAATTTATGAGGAAAATAATTGGTAACTGTGTAAACAAACAATGGTCTTCCGCTGGATTCACAGTGGTAATGTGAAATATGTGTGATCAATATAAAATCCTACTTCACTAACAACTTCACTTTAAAATATTAGTGATATAAATAATTATTTACATATATCTTTAGCAATTTTCTGTTCTAATAAAGTAAATTTCTTTAGAATTTTGACAATTTTTTTTCTTAAAATTCAAAACATAGCAATTTCACAATTCTTTTTTTAATTTATCTTGTCATTCATAATTCCCATTTCATGTTTATCATCATTTACATAGCCATTTCTAATATTCACACTAAAATTTATTTTTCCGCACACTTCTAGTTAATCATAATAAACATTGCTAGAAATGGTTTCAATTTGGTAATGTTATGATTATATAGAAGGTGAGGCAGCAAGTAATTGCTTAAAAAATAGTTTTATATATACCAGACATAAATATTGTGAACTCTTTAAATGAACTTATAAGTAAAAGAGTAGACACATAACACTTCAAAGTGTACTGTTTGAAGTTTGGGAAAATTTTAATGAACACAGATATTTAAAAAAAAATATATTAATACCACGTAAAAGTGTATTTGCATAAAATGTACATTTTTAAAGAGATTTACAAAGTTCCTGCAGTATGCTTTGGTGTATATTTTATAGTTCCTCAGTTACACCTGCTTCTTCAATGTTCTTTGAAGAGGTTGCAAGAAACATATGATATAAGCAGAGAAATCCACCAGCTCATTTCTGTAGGAAGGGAGAGGGGAGAGAGGGAGAGGGAGAGGAGGGAGGGAGAAAGGAAGAAGAAAGAGCACATTGGAGAGACAGAGAAAGAGAGATATGAGAATATAACAGAAATAAAATTACTAAAAGTTGCTCAAATATCTAAGAACTAGATGCAAGGGAGAAAATCTACATTGAGAATATTGAACAACTACCTAATGCATTTTGACGTCTAGGAATGCAGACACCCTCCTTTTAGAGTTCAGTGAAATACCATCAGGGACCTCTAACTCCAACATAAGTTACCCCAGAAATCTCTGAGAACTGTGTAGAGGATGTGGGATAAAGCCTGTCAAACATTTTAAATAAAAGCTGATGATTGAAGCATGCAAGAGTGATTAATCTGTGATTAATCTGACTTGCAATTTTAGAAGCATGTAATTATTTTTTCCCCTTTATAAGGAAATCTGTGAAACAAAATGTCCAGCATTTGTTTCTACATTTTCATGTACAGAAATGCTTCTAGGGAGGATCAGGGCAATTTTTCAGAACCCACTAGTCTGTCTTGTGCAACAAACATAACATTAAAATGCATTATGGAGATTTGCATCAACTTCCTAGGCCAAAGCACATTTTTAAGTTCAGTTGCTATATGAGGGGAAAGGATTCAAAGGTAATCCAGGTAGAAGTCTGTGCATACCAAGCACAGTACATCATGCCTAAGACGAGTCCTGCTCAAACGAAAAATGCTTGTTGGTCTCAGGATTGATTAACACACAAATGAACTAAATATATTATTGTTTCATTCCATGACTTATAATTGATTTTGGAAATTCTGTACAAGTATGTAAACATTTCCAGAATAGCAGAATTATCATAGATTCCATTGGAATTTATTTAGCTTTTTGGTCAAATGGGCCAGGTCTAAAGCTGGAGTAGGGTTTGGAATGGGGATTGCCAAGCTAAGCTTAAAAATCTTTAAACATTTGGGTCCTGTATTAGTTGAGACTGACCTAGACAAAATGCATCAAAGCATACAGTCTAAATTCAAAGTTTCAGGGAAAATATACTTTTTGCTCTTCTGTTTACAGTCTGGCCTCTTACTTTTGTTTGCGTTTCAAAAAGAAGCTTTTCATTTACATTGATGAAAACATTACAAAACATTACAATAAGGAAACTGCGCTGAAATACAGTGAAAAATGTTATAAGCATATGTAATGAACTGTAATGTTGATTTACCTGATTTCATGCAGAGCATTGTCTCTCTCCCTTTCTGCCAACTGAACAGTTTTCTTCATGGATTCTAACTCACGGTGAGCATTCTTCAATTCAATGTCTTGCTTGACATTGTCATCTGCTAGCACACTGTAAAAAAGGTTTTACTTACAAGTATTGATATTAATAAACAACAAAAAGTGAATAAGGAATTTGCTTCAATACCATAAATAGTGTACTAAAAGCAGATAACTGCAAAAATGGAAAAAGCATGGATTTTGTTTCTTTTAGATTCTATGGAGATAGTTACCCATTGGTTGAAGCTACCCAGAGAATTATCAATACTTTGTCCTCACTAATTAGAAAAGATATTTGAACTTACTTTTTATTGCTATTAGGGAAAATTCAGAGTTTGCACATTTTAGAAGTAAGTTTGGGGATAACTTGGAGTAAAACCAGAAGTAGAGAGGCATTTTATGATTTAGAAGGCAACTTCCAGAGCAATATATAGCAATTATTACTGAATCTAGCCACACTGGTTGTTCGTTTGTGCAACAAGAGAAACTTTATATTAAAACCTGGTGGGATCATTTGTACAAAAAGGTTGTTGCCCCATTTGAGACAATGGGAAAAGGCAATAGTAAAAGAACAAACAAGTCATTTGCTTCCCAGTAACTCTGCACTATGAGTACAAGAAATTGTTACAGAAATTAAGCAATTATGGGATTAGGGGGCTTCACCTGGAATTAATTTCCAGTTATATAACTGGATGGAAACAATTAACTGAAATTGACTAAAAATTGGAGAAGCATGTAAATAAAATACGATCTAAATTAGAAATGTTCCTGCAAGGAACAGTGTTGAGGCTCCTGTTCTTCATTACATATGTAACTGACATTATTTGCCCACAAAATACTTCCGCAATAACTGCTGTATGCTAGAGTGAGACTGCAGAATTATTAAATATGAATCTAAATGGTGCAGCTAATACATTAATAAAATACTTTGAGTCCATAGATTTAAAATGTAATATACAGAAAACAAAAATAAAACATGGGATTAAAAATTTCTAACACTACTGTGGAGGAAGTAACATCAAATAAGTTTTTAGGAAGTACAATAGATAATTGGCTATCTTGGGCAGAGAATATTGATCAACTGTGCAATGCAATTAGTAATGATATATAAATCCTTAGATATTTTCAAAATTACAGAAATATAAGATTATTAAAAATGATTTATTATGGATACATATACTCGCATTTAAATTATGGAACTGAAATATGGGATGCAGCTACTGAATGCCACATGGATTGATTAGTTCAACAAAAGAAATACGTAAGGATAATATTTAATCTAAAAGCAAAGGAATCCTGTAGGAAGACATTCATTAATCAAAAAATGTTTACCATTTATTCCTTGTATATCTATAAAACTATACTTTTCATAACAGAGAAATTTGTTGTTGATAAGAAACAACCAAATTTATAATTATAAAACAAGAAAAAATGATGATTATCATAGATATAGTATGTACTAGTAAATGTATATGTGACAAGGATATCAATATCAGAGGGGTTGAACTGCACAACAAGTTGTCAAACTCAATTAAAACCTTGAAAAAACATTTGAAAACAAGATCAAACATAAATTAAAACAGTTTTTGTTGAGTAAATGTATATATAGTCTAAATGAATTGTAAACCAATATGTGTATGTAATTTTATGTGAATAATTTTATAAGAATTTTGATTTTTAATTCTGTGTTCAAAATCAATGTATATTTGACATACTAAATTAGTAAATTAATTAATTATTATTATTATTATTATTATTATTATTATTATTACTACAATACTCAAAGGAAGAGAGAAAGTGGTTGTCAAACCCTATATCAATATCAAGGCAGTAGTGACTCACATCTTTCATTTAAAAAAAAACGCACGCACCCCCCCACCCCCACAACACACACCCACCCACCCACGCACGCACGCACGCACACACACACGTAGATGTGTAACAACACACAACTATTGCTTTATATTATGATTTATTTTTTCAGCTAGTTATTCACATAAATGCTCATTTTTCTTTCTTACTTTCAGTTAATTCTGATAGATATCTGCCAGAAATAGCTTCTACTTAGTAATACTATGATAATAATGTTTTGTAGGCTGAAACAACAATTAACTGGTTAAAAAGTGGAAGATTTATTATTTGCCTTTCATGATATTATGTATTCTTTGTATGCAGCCATGTTAAACAAAAGAATGACCGCATAACATTCCAAAATGCACTATTAATAAGTGTAGAAATTCAAATGAACAACGGCAAACATTTTAGCAAGAGCTCATCCAAAAGTTTTGATAAGCTCTTTATCTTTATGAGATCTAAATGTTTTCCATAATAAGCAATTGTCTATCTCATAAGGTTTTGTAGTTATAGAAAGTCCAACAAGTATGAAGAGAACTTTAAAGATTATTTATAGAAAATTTAAAATAGCACATAGTGCAATTTAATTTTCTAATAGCACTATGCTTAAATAACAGTTACAATGTTTAAAACAATGTTTTCTATTATAATAAGTTTTTTTGGTTGTTATACTTAAGTTTCCCAAAATGTTTGTTATATTTTATAACAATGGATGTGAATTTCTTAAGGTGATTTATCTGAGCAATAATTATAATCAGGGACAGGAATTTATAAGCATTAAAGCTAGGATGAAAGGAAATTACGTTGAATTCTTACTGGACTTTATGCAGTGACACTGCAGATAATAAACCATTCCTTGTACAGTCTGTTAGCATGTGCAGACCACTCACAATTCCATGTTTTACCTGCTGTCATTGACCCTTGGCCACAATTGTTTACATTTTGTATTGATATGGTTTGAGTGTAGCTAACTTGAAGCCAATTACTTAAGAATCCTATGCTTGCTAATAAGTAATGCATAAGTAAAGTTGAAAACAAAGTTATAAATTGAACGTTGGCGAGGAGTCTGAGAGGAAGAGAAGAGGGGTATAAGGTTTCTTTTTGCATGCCCACTGGTCTTCCTAAAAGAAATGCAGCATAGAAACCAAGATTAAAAATATCTGCAGCATTTAGATGTACTAACAATTTAACTCTCTTTTAAAAGCAAATATAAAATGCTGGGAGGTAATTTGAAATTTCAAAAAGGGGTGACTGGAGATGAAACCTAACATCCAGTCACTCCTGGCTTTTTGTTTAAATCAAATTTAAAAAAATAATTATTTAAAATGGAAAGTTTTGAAATGAAAACCCTGTATAACTTTCATATATTTTTATGTTGCCAATTCTAATTTAATGTTTTTCCAATTCTTTTTTTATATAAAGTTGCTTAAGAAAAAAGATTCTAAGTACCAACTATTAAGGAAATGCAGCTAAAATTGAGAACATAGATTTTGTACACCATTAGAAGTTTTCTACAGGTGCAGAAAAAAAGTTTTTTTATCAGTCTATATTCCACCTTTAAACATCTAAGATCATATTGGTGGCTTTGACTTTGCAAACAGTTGTTCACCAGAATTTACTTTATATGCATCCTTCTTCCCCTCATACACACATGTATACACAGATTCTCACTTTCATATTTCCAGACTCAAGGGAAGGTAATAAATAATCCTGTTTAAAAGGAAAATGAGCTTTTCTCCAGTCGAGAATGGAACCCGGGACTGTGTATTTAGGGGCTAGCCTGCTAATCATTAAACAACAAAGATGTGCCTTACTATCTTTATCAACTGATAATATTTAAAAGAAAAAAAAACCGTTTACAAGCTATCTATTAATACCTTAACAAACAGTTTTATATGAGCAAACATTTGATTATTTCAGAACCCCACATATGATATGTTTATAAATCAGCATTGTACAGGCCTGTATGGAGGTGTTAGAACCATCTCCATGTGTCTATGTCTCATGAGTAAGGCATGCAGGCATGCAGCCAGGGAGAAGAGGGAAGTTCTGTTTGAACTCCACACTTCCAGAGCAGAAAAATCCATCCTTTTTATATATGATGCACCTTTAATATTGCCATACCTGCAGCCAGAGCAGTATTTAATTAAAATGTGCCTATAAGAAATTAGAGCTCCCGCCTTCCCTAAATTTGCACGTTAATGTAAAAGGTATAATTTTATAAAACTTGATGTGACAATAGATAAAAACGTAGAAGAAAAACTAAAAAAAACAAAAAAAAAACAACAACAATAGAATGAATACAATAGAATACATTTGAAGAAACTATTTCATTAAGTACATTCTTAAGATATATTTGATAATTATTTTCCATTACATGTAAACTGCGGGAAATAGGTCCTGCGCTGTGGGCTAGAGCGTGGAGCTCTGGTTCCCGGACACGGAAGGCGCCCGGGTTCGATTCAATCCCTGGGGGTGCGGATTTTAGTCCCGAGTATAGGACCATTTGCCATTCAGCATTGTGAGGAAAGGCGATTCAGGGCACGGAGGCCAATATTCTGTCTGGGGATGATCCGGTATTGGTCGGATGATCGCCTACTTGTGCCGTGCGTGCGTACGTGCGTGAGCGGGAGGCCAGCAGTCAGGTTGGTAGGTCAACACCCTTCATGGGGTGTAGTGCCACGGGATTATTATTAGCTGCAAAATAAACAAGCAGACGCTCACAAGCAAAGTAAACAGTGCAGCCAATAGCGATTGGACTACAAGTTAAAACTTCTCTCACACACGTCTAAAAATACAAAACGATACAGAGTGTCCACTGCCTTTCCAGTGTAAGTTGTGACAAAATTCCAATACTGCATCGAGTCATATTGCAGTAAAAATGCAACAGTATTCAAACGCTAGTATTGGCTAGCTTAGCAGTTTTACTGTTTTGTTTCCATAGCCGTAATATGAAGGTTGTTTATTACTAGCTGTATTGCCTTATGTTGAACGGATGACTTTTTAAATTTCAATTGATGATTTAATGAAATTATTATACAATGATCTAGAATATTTTTATGCTGGTTTCTCCCCATTACCTCTTAGAACTGTAATTTGATAAAACTTTCATGCTAGTTATAATAATGGACCAAAAATTCACCTATATTCACAGAAATAGGAATGAAATATCAGCAGATTTTTATTTATCTTAGCCTCCCTCATGCCCTCCGCAACAATCTTAAAAATTCTGGAAATGTTGTATAGCCTGTAAAAATGTTAGGAGTGAAGGTTATCTAAATATTTGAGTCATTTTTATATAAGATGAATAATTACGGAACAATACATATCGTGCAAAGCCACAAGGCTAAAAAAATACTTATGTTTTTAACAAGATCTTACAAGAACTAATCACTTGAAAATTTAATCTGAAATACATCAATGTTATGTTGATATTTCATCTAATTTTCCCAGTATGTAATTTCAGTATATTCAGTATGAAAAAAGAGGATATTTCCAGTATATCCAGTGTCAGTAGACACCCTGTTATATTTAAAATAATTAATTGTATAAGATCGTAGGCTTTGACGGCAGGTGTTATTAATAAAAGATGTCATATTTTACTAACTAATTTTAGTTCGTAATTTTGGCGCCCTGGGGCTTGCCTAAATATGGCTTTGCTGTAGTACAATAAAATTAACTATACAACATAGATATCACATATTTTCTGACATCACATGTATGTGCAAATATATTTAAAGTATACAAGGATTCGATTCAAACCAACCATAATTTTTAAGCAGCCCACACAAAAAACGACCACCTGTCCAAATAATGTAATCCATTGTACTTAGTATCTTCTAAGGCTGCAGGTTCAACCTCGCTGAACCCCTCCATAGATCTGTCTGTGGTAGTGTATAGAGAAATCCTATATGGAATTCCAAAATATACATATCTATGACGGAACCGAGCTAAATATATTCAAAATGGAGACAGAATTAAGGTTCCACTATAGGCAGGCAATGAATACTATGGATGCCCCGCATTAGCAAATTTGTGTATTCAATTGGCATCTTATCGCATAATTTTGCTCTAAGTAAATATCATGTTGCTGAAGTCCAGAAAGTTATTGGGTATTGCATGCCCGGTACTCATTGTCCACTGTTCATCTAACTCGCCGATTCCTCGCAAATATTTCACCAGTTCACATGGTGTATAATTCTTGGAGCCTTTAAGTCACTGTTGTTCTGAGCATATAAAGTAGATTACTGCAAGAGTAATGTCAAGTGCGTTACCATGCATGCCGATTGTCGGATGTCAAATAGGTCTCGTAACGCTTTCACACGGTATCATCATTTGCATTACTCAACTTCAAGAGTATCAAGAAGCAATGACTGTTTCTTAAAATTGTTTTACACACGATGTCTGAGAAATGCATTCGTCAGAATGGTCTTAGTATGATTTCCTTCTCGAAAAGGGAGAAATACAATGAAACCAATTATGTTTCTGAATTTTCTTAACGTCAGCTCATTTTTTGCAGAAAATTAAGTTCTGGGCAGTGGCGGCTCGTGGCCTAACGATAGGTCAAGCTGCTTTCCCACAAAACAAAATATTTAACTTACCTATTTCTTGTATATTAAGTTGAGTTTCCTATCCTTTCGTTTGGGTACCTTTCGATAATGTCGTCAAACGGCTGCCTCCCCATTAGGTACAGCACTGCTTCAATTACTGTCTTTAAGGATAATATGTCCAATCTTAACATTTTCATTACATTGCGCTACATAAATACGTGAATTTTGTTATAGCGTCATTAATTGTATTATGATTTTTCTTGAGCTCTTTTAATTGCAAATGTTCAGCAGAATATAATTGTTTATGCAGTGACCAATTGAAATTCAGAATGCCATAAAAGTCATCAGAAGCCACCGGTTTGTTTATTCCAAGTGATAGACAAGTCCAGCAAAATAGCTTTTGCAAAAAATTATGCTGCACAACCACTCATACTCACTATACCACGAGCTTTTAAAATGTCTGATGTAACACATCGCAGCTTTCCTTACCACTTTATGTGCGATACACTAAGAATTGGCTTAAGTCTAACTGTAAATATCATGTCACGTCCTCAGTCCACATCGAAAAGGATTTTTGTAACATTCAGCCACTGCCATTTTGCGGATTCATTGCAAATTGCCAATGGTTTAAATGTTTTTAAGCCATAAACTTATTGTTTATACTTCAATTCACACTAGCGAACTTCCAAGACCACAAACACAACTACAATAATCGCTACGTACAGATTGTTTTCGCACATGAATTGAACATACCGAAAAAAAAAACCGCGCGCACACACACACGGCCAGGATTTTAGCTTCACTGTAGCCTCGAAGCAGGTAGTTTGTAGGAGGTACACAGCACTCACACAGTCCAAGCTTGAGTTGGTTGTCATGGCAACAAGAAAAACAGTGCAGCTGAATATCTCAAAGCCAAGAGTAGCTGCACCAACCCTCTATACCTGTTCATGGACATTGCGGCTTTCTCATTTCGCTCGCTTACAACCCATTTTCCTTATTCCCTGCTGCTGCCGCGATAATGCTACGGAATGGACGATTTTCGCTCTCTAAAATAGCGATTCGTAAAATTATATTCCTCTATGTGTGTATTGGAATATTTAGATATAAAGTTTTAAAAATAGAGGTAAAATTATAATATTCGAATGCACCTAGTTAGAAAACAGCTGAAGTGACGCTTCAATAGCTTCACTGAGGAAACGCCCCTGGTTCTGGGTAGTTAGAATTAAGTCAAATCCTCCGTTTTCCCTCCGTAAAACATGGTGAAGGAACAGTACAAATTGGAGATCAGCTTTTATTCCTGATTACTGTTGTTTAAAAAGTGGTATTCTTCCTTTAAAAATGTACGAAAAGTATGTCGCTATAGCTTTTATAAAATCTCCTATGTGACGGAATCATAATGTTTCAGGAGGAAGTAAAAAAATCTGATGTGTTGCATTCACAAGACTTTCCCTACTCACTCCTCTACCAACTATTCTTACAAAGGCTTATTGTTCTATCTACTTCTTGTTAATAAGCTTTCTTACTCATTCACACACTTCGTTGTAGGTATAAAAAATTAAAGTTTTATTTATGGACGCTCTTTAACTGCTATGGTCCTTAGCGTCCCATTCTATATTGGGCGTGAAAGACTGGTAATTTTGCTCAGAAGCCTCTTTATCAGGCTTGAGGTTCTTTTACGTGCCGTAAATCTACGACACGGGACCACCGGTTTTACTTCCCTTCCGAAGGAAGCCATGCTAAGAATCTTTACCCCCGAAAAAAACCCATCGCTCTCCGCCGGGTTTAAACCCGCGACCTCGGGAACTAGTTTGTAGGTATAAGAAAGATTCTAGAGCAATAGTCAGATTTTTAGAAAGCGGACCGCTCTGTGATGACTCTTTGCATGGGCACGAGAGGAAAAAAAACCGAGTAGCAACTTACCACTTGAAAAAGGTGTAAGTATTTGAAAATTAAAATCAATAACAAACTATAAGACCTCGAAAATGTTTAACGCCACAAAAAAGACCATTTGAAATAAATTGTGTGCTTTAACGAGATTGTTGCTTAACTATATTTTTTGTATAGTAAGATTTTGTGTATCTCTTACGGTTTACCAGTTATACAAAAGTCATTCAGAATGAAGAGGACTTCACAGGCTATTCCCAGAAAATTCAAGATATGCATTTATTTGTGATGCAAATAACTGAAACATGTGGTATTTTAATCAAAATCATTAGAGCCATTTTTGAGAAAATAAAAAGTAACGAAAATGTTTACATGTAGGGAGTATTTTGAGGTGGGAGTGTTTTCTTGAAAATCTTTGTGTCGCATCCTTGAAAGATACTGAACACCAAGTTTGTTATTCAACCGACTTTTCGTTTTTGAGTCATACTGTTCTCTCTCTCTCTCTCTCTCTCTCTCTCTCCTTTATAAGCACCAAAAGAGCGTTTTCCTCAATAGCACTTGTGGACAAAGAAAGAAATCACATAGTTATAGAAACAACCAAGAGGAATTAGATTTAAAATATTTTTTGATCGACCATACTACAATACGCTGATTATGTGACGTAAATGAACTGTTATGGCATCCATAATACTTCAGCGACTCATTATGATCTTATTCGCCGCGCGCACAGCTCCCCTATCGCCCATATCGTTCTACACCTTCAGCGCAGCAATCTACTGGGATCCATTTCCCATATAAACAATGAAATATATTAGAAAGGTAGAATAAGACAACTGAAAAATTCAATACCATAACCAGGATTTGAACCACGGATCTCCCGGTCTCCGTCCGGTTGCTCTAACCACTGAGCTACCATGGGAACATGCCGGTACGGCATTGAATTCCCCGTGGAGATCCGTGGTTCAACTCCTGGCTACGGCAGTGAATTTTTCAGTTGTCTTATTCTACCTTTCTAACCTTGTCCAACACACGGCTTGTGTGGAAGAACAATTAATTACATTAATTCACCGTGCGGGTCGAAACTATGAAGCCCGGGACTTAAAGTACTTAAGGCATTGTAAGCCGCCATTGGGGTATGTCATCTCAATACAATTTTTTTTTACCGGGAAAAATTCGAATCGGTACTTACTGCTCGTATGATATTTTAAGCGCCAAGTGGCGCGCTTGTGCGAGCAAGATTTAGCTGCCATTGTGAGGGATCTGTCCGGTAGACATTTTAGCTACTCACGGCAAGTTACACTATTAGTTTCTTTCATTGCGGAAACAGTTATTTCGAATCGTCACTTTGAACTGCAGAAGTTAGCAGGTATAATAATACAGTTGTTACAATTCAGTCAGTCTATTTCTTCATCTCAAACGGTCGGCAACTCGCTTCAAAAACTCAAGTATTAAATTACATTAAATTGTTCATTCAATTTAAACTGGTGTTGTCCTTTCACAATACATCCACGCATACCCTGATAGAAAGCAACCATAGCTCTACCACTGGAGCAGCTGGCGCACGAGACAACAGAACGCGCTACGAACGACATCAGAAGCAGGTAAAGTATACGGCTTCAAAATTGACGACTTGTATCAAACTGTCGCACCATCGTGTAGCTTAAAAAATTGCCGACAATCGTAACTGCTTCAAACTAAAGCAAAAATATAGTATTTGTTATAGGTACTTAAGATTATGGTGTTGCTTTGCTTTGGTAAAATCAAAACACAACACTATTTCTATCCTATCTACTTATGTCAGATCAGCATCTATTTCCACGTTAGCCTCTAGTTCCCGAGGTCGCGGGTTCAAACCCGGCGGAAGGCGATGTATTATTATCGGGCGTAAAAGTTCTTAACATGGCTTCCTTCGGAAGGGAAGTAAAGCCGGTGGTCCCGTGTCGTAGATTTACGGCATAAAAGAGCCTCAAGCCTGATAAAGAGGCCTCTGAGCAAAATTATCGGTCTTTCACGCCCAATATAGAATGGGACGCTAAGTATCATAGTGGTTAAAGAGCGTCAATAAATAAAACTCAATTTTTTTTTCCAGCATCTATTCGTTCAGTCAGTGAGAATTTATCCTGCGATGGACTATATCAGTGGCGCCGTGGCCGAGTGGTCAGACAGCTCGCCTCTCACCAAGGTTCGACCCCAGGGACACGCTGTGGGATTTGTGGTGGACAAAGCGGCGTCTGGGCGGGTTTTCTTCGGGTTCTTCGGTTGCCCCCGTCATCCATTCCACCAAGTGCTCCATTATCACCTATTTTCTTCATTTATTTCACCATCATTTCATATCATCCTTACTTCCTCGCTCTAATGCCAAGCATCGGGCTAATCAACCATCCTGGATATTCTACCTGAACCAAAGTGTCTGGCTCTCGACAGGCCTCTGATCCCAGGCACCGCTTGTAAGTCTTGGAGGTGTAAGTCCTACATACGAGCAGGGTAAACAGAGAAAGAAGAAGATGGACATCTCAAAAGAAAAAGAAATAGACAGGCAGCAATAAATATGCTTTACATTTACTAATAAATGCTCTCTGAATAAGAATTAAGCTCTAAACAGACCAAAACTTGCAATACAAGTGAATAATCGAGCTAGTTAAATTATACGTATAAAAGGCGCATTCATTTACTACACCTTATAAGTTTTCTCAAAATTTAAATTAATGTCTCTATCCAAAGGATAATCCGCGGGTCGCTTATGCGATGAAAATCTAAAAAGGTTTGAGTGTTTTGCTCATTGGTAAGGTATGTTTCCTCACTAAAGGAATCCTGGATCCGAATGACAAGGGGCAATTCCGTTTGGAAGAAGAAAACATACTTTTACGCAATTAATAACATATACGTCTTTTTGTATCTCGTATGATGATGCAGACCTACAACATTTAGAACAAAATGCGACGATGTGAAGTGAAAGTTGCAGCCGATGTTTATATATAAAATGGAATATAGGAGTAGAGACGAATGTTTCCAAAAGTCACTCCGCCCCTCTTTTCACTTTCATCACAGCAGCATCACATCAGGTTTAGAACCGGTTTGCCGCTATACTCGTCTTCACGAGTTTTCTAACTCAGCTGCTACAGCTCCAACGTAATTTTATAACAGTACTTTGTAATATTGGGCTCAAACGGCATTCGTTCACCCGCTCCTGTATCGTGTAGCATGCCTGCCCTGCAACTGGAGGGTACGAATTCTAGTCTCTTTGGAGTAAGGTTCATCCCTAGAGTTGCCCTTATTCTGAAAAGACAAGTGTTAGCTTTTTTGAGTTAATTTGGCTCGCTTAGATTAGCTTTCATTCTACGAAAAAAAAAAAAAACATAAAAAAGAAGAGAAGAAGGAAATGCTAACACTTTAGTGGTATACTTCACGCAAAAAACCGCATTCGCTTATTGTGGGTATATAAATTATTCTTACGAAAGTTTATTTTCCCATTCACTTCATTTTAATCGAGATAAACCTTTCTGGAAATAGCTGCATTACAGATTTCGTTATAGATTCAAAGCGAATAGCGATAGTCAAATGTTTTATAACTGAATGTATACGCTAGCCTTAACATTCCACACTCTTTCCATGAAAGCTGATTAAATCGACAGGACTTCAAAGGAATTACTTAAAGTATTGAACAAATCGAACCATTAATTAAGGATATCTCGAAAATGGCCGATGTCACAAAAGTTATTTGAAATAATTTGGTGTTTTAAAGAGATTACATTTTTTGTGTAATACGTTTTCGTCTATCGCTTAACGTTTTTTAGTTATACAAGATTATACAAAATTCCTTCCAAATAATGAGGACTTCATAGGCTACTCCTAGAAAATTCGAGATATAATTTTATTTGCCATGTAAATATATTTAACATGTGGTATTTTAATCAGAATCGTTAGAACAGTTTTTAGAAAATAAAAATTTCGAAAATGTTCCATGTAAAGGGTAATTTGGGTTGGGGCAATTTCTTGAAAATTTTCGTGTCGCATCTTTGGAAGGTACTGAACCTAAATACTAAGTTTGGTATTTATCAGACTTTTTGTTTTTGAGCTATGCTGTTCTTACACACCAGCGCGCGCAGCCCTTTTTCTAAAAATGCCTTTTGGGGGGGATTCAGGGGGCATCAAAACATGTAATTCCGTGAAATTTAGGTATCGAATTTATTGGATGGAGTACAATACCTTCACCACCTAATAGGTACCTACGTGGTAGAGAAAGTAAAATTGCACAGAAGGTTTTAAAAATCTGATGTGTTACATTCACATGATTTTCTCTACCCTCTATCGCTTATTAATGGTATATAAATTATTCTTACGAAAGTTTATTTTGCTATCCACTTCATTTTAATCGAGATAAACCTTTCCGGAAATAACTGCATTACACATTTCGTTATAGATACAAAGGAAATAGTAAAATGCTTTAGAACTTGACGCTATAAGCTGGCTTTAAAATTTCTACAATTTTTGTACAGTACATTTTCATCTATCACTTAACGTTTACCAGCTATACAAGATTATAGAAACATTCTTTCCGAATGAGATGGACTTCACAGACTATTCCCAGAAAATTCAATACATACATTTATTTGTTAGGTAAATATCTTTAATATATGGTATTTTAATCAAAACCGTTAGCCATTTTTAGAAAATTAAAAATTTTGAAAAATGTTCCATGTAAAGGATAGTTTGGGGTGGGGACATTTTCTTGAACCTAAATACCAGTTTGATATTTATTAGACTTTTTGTTTTTAAGTTATACAGTTCACAGATTCACTCACACGGAACTTTTTCTAAAATGCTTTCCTTTTTATCCAGGGGCCTCACAATATATTTCCGGTGAAATTTCGGTATCGAATTTTTTGGTAGAATGCAATATCTTCTCTACGTAGTATGTACGTGGTAGAGAAAGTAAAAAAGTTAATCAGATAATCTACCATGTGTGGTTACATTTTTTCAGAAATAACACTGTTTTGTGGCTGCCGAAATTTATGATCAAAACACTTATTGTTAAGTAGCATCCCAACTATGATAGCCTGATTATGCAAGTTTGCTAAGTTGTAAGAAATTTAATACTTATGTTGAAAACTAAGATGTATTGTTGATTAGTTTTCAAAAGCTAACAGGGAAGCATGGAAATCGTAACTCTCATTCGCAACGAAGTATTTAGGTCAACTGTCGAGCTTAAACTCGTTTTTCATTAAACTAGCAGGTTTGTTGCCTATCAATTTGTATTACATCCTAAACATAGCAAGCCACAGAATACTGAAAATGCAACTTAACACTATGAAACAAATGTAAGGCTAAAACCCCCCAAAGCACCACTAAATATGAGAAGGATAAAACGAAGAAAAGAGCAAATAAATCAATAACGTTTTATATCGTTACTTGAAGATGGTGACGATGACGATGATAACGAGAAACGTGCTTAGCATAGAATGTTAAAATATTTTTATCTACTACTATAATAATCAATGATGCTTTAGTTCGTAGTTACTAGGCAACAAAACCTATACTTTATATTCTAACAAAACACGCTATCAAAACATAAAATAACAAAACGTAAAATACACTTAAATGATCATCTATATCTTATTTTCCTTGATAATAATATGCATTAAAACAAAAACTTTCTCCCCTAATTGATAGTTATTGTAATATTACAACTATTACAATTTGTAATACTTATTGGAAGCACAATTTCTCTATTATCAGAAGTATTGTTTTTTCACAACTATGCCTGTAATTGAACTTTCTCCCTTAAGTAATAGATCAGCAATTTTCTTCTTACCCTCCACACTTTCTTCTACGTATCCTTCTGTAACAGTATTCGATTTCCAACCTCCATGTCTTTTTAAGGTAAGAACATCAGCACCGCTGTCTGCGTGGAAAGTAGCAGAAGAACGTCTCATACAATGCCCGCTGTTTGGCGTTTTCCAGGTTCAAATACTCTGCAATGTTACTAGGAATCTTCCCAAACATATTTATGCCAACCGCTCGTGTACGGCATTTTCCATTTAAATAAAACATAAAGCACTTATTGCAGCTAGTAATATCAAGTCGAATACCATTATATTTTCTACAAATTTCAAGCAAATCAACATTATTTAGCTCACCACTTATCACAAAACTTCTAGATACATATGTTTTTGTTTCCTTTATCTTCACAATAAATACTGAACCCACATCCTCAACATCATCAATCGTCGGTTTATACAATTCTTCCCGAAGACACGCTCCGCATATCCCAAATATAAGAGCAATCTTCAGTAATAAATATTTTTGATCAGGCGCAATTTTCAGGAATTGTGTCACTTCATCTCGGCTTAATATTTTTGACTTTTTACTACGATAACATCTTTAAAAATGCCTTTAATTTTCGAAAATTACTGATATCAGTATTATCCTTAATCAAAAAAGGTGATCTCACCATGGAATATTCGCTCCAAAGGTTCGAAGTTTTAATTCTTTTCGACTTCTCATAAAAATATGCCAACAAAGAATCTTCATTTACGTCTGCTTTATTACACACACACACACACACACACACACACACACCAGTCCTTGAATTTCGTACAACTACATAAATAAACTTTCCTTGACTTATATTAATAATTGCATCTTGGACTGCTTTTAAAGTTTTTCCTGATGAATCGTGAAAATTACCTTCTTCGCTCATTTTTACTTTAAATTCACATACGGAACTAGCATCCAAAATTTCAGAATATAACAACAAAGTTTGTTGATTTATCATGTCTTTTTTTTTTTTCAAAAGCCCACATTACTCTTTCTCTAAACTATCGTTTCCGCAATAAATACATTTCATTAAATATACTAAATATACAAGATATACTAAAATACTCTGAACTAGATAAAATATGTAGACTACACGTTACAAATTACGTTTAGTAGCTAGTCCTCTAAATAACTATTAATTCTTACTCAATTTCTTAATTTGGCACGAGGAAAGATAGATTAAGTTTAGCTAATATTGTATTCATTAAACACGTAACAAAGTAATCTGGAACGTTAAATACAGTTCTTAAAAGGTTAAAGGTGGTAAATGTATGGTTTAAACGACTTGGCATTAGGGGGGGGGGAGAAAAAAGCACAAGACACAGAAAAATGTTATCAAAATGATCATCACAATGAATGTAGATTTCACCGAGAGAACGTTGATATTCTCTTATTCCTGATTTGAGGTGGTTTTGGCATTGAATAAACAATTTGCTGGAGGTATGCGATGTGTTAGTGCACGGAGGAGCTATATCCGATTTATAGCCTTCGCATCTGGTCGGGATTCATGTTGATTTCGAAACGAAAACGTTCTGCTACATATGCAACAGATCACTTTAACTACGCCATGCACTAAAAACGCAAAGGGAGATAAACACAGTGCGTCTTAGCTTCACACATCACGTGTTTTACTCTTCCTGCGAGTAGCGCCAACATAGATGGTGACATCAGTCCAATAAGGATGCGTTATTACCTCCCGTGACCTATTTGCAGATTAAATGATAATTTAATGATAAGTATTTAAAGTTATTTTTACTTACTGATATTATTTTCGGATTCTACGCGACAATTTTAATCAGAATAATTCAATTGTGAATATAATTACATTTTTGTGTGCATGTTAACCCAACGGAATTTGTCAGAAATATAATGTAACAAACTCTTGTTGTGTAACATTAAAAGAACTGAGTAATAAGCCAGATATTTACTTTCACTACCATGTACATAGTAGTAAGAGAAGATATTGTATCCCACCCAAAACTTCGATACCAGGATTTTCCCAGAGGCCCCTGAATAAAAAATATATTTTTAAAAAAAGGTCAGAGTGTGTGACATTTGTACAATTATTGGTAAACCATAAGAGACAAACAAAATCCAACTGCACTGCGCGCGCGCCCACACACAAAGTAGATATCGTGAAAGTACATAATTTATGTCAAAATGTTTTGTAGCATTAATCATTTTCGAGATATTCTTTGTTATTGGCTTGAATTTTCAAATGATTATTCTTTTTTCCAAATGGTACGTCGCTATTCGCTTTTTCTCGTGAACATGCAAGGAGCATGGAACTTCGAAGTCATCACATAGCGACCCGCTTTTTAAAAATCTTACTGTCACTTTAGCTTACTGTATTCTTCTTACACCTGCAGCGAAATCTGTAAATGTGAAAAACAAGTTTATCCCGATCAACAAGAAGTAACAGAAGAATAAAGTTTTCTAAGAAAACGAGGCGTGTTTTTAAAGTAAGTACCGATAATTTTTTTTTTAAATAATAGAAACTTATTTTCCAAATACTTTATCATTCATTACCTTACACGTTACACTACTTCTCCACATAGTCACCGCCGTTATTCAGGCACTTGTAACGGGAAATCATTTTTGTATGCCTTCGTCAAAGAATGATGCCGCCTGTGACGAAAGCCGTCTGCACATCTTGTGCATATGGTCGTAGTTGAAATGTTTTCCACAAAGGTATTTCTTCAGATGAAATAGATGAAAATTGTTCGGTGCCAAATTCGGACTGTAGAGAGGTTGGTCGAATTGTTCCCCACCAAATGATGCGATCCTATTTTGAGCTTGTTTGGTTGTGTGTGGCCAGGCATTGTCACTCATTATTGTTTCCTCATAAACTCTTCACAATTGGTGATAAATGTTTGCTAGCGTAACGTTTCTCGCATTCAAAAAACGAATCATTGAACTGACTTCACAGTCAACGGGTTGTTCGATTGTTCTGAGCATTTCAAAACGCTCTAACAACAGAAAACACAAAGTGACGATCGCTCACAGCTGCGTCTGGCTTCCTAATGAATGGAGGAGGTGATTGCACATGCTCAAAATCACGACTGCAGCAGCAAAATATTAAAACGGTACTTACTTAAAAACACGCCTCGTAGTTTGTAGAAAAGTGAGTAGAGAAAATCATGTGTATGCAACATGTAAATTTTTTTTTTCAAGTGACGAGTCCTATTCGTGTTTTCTTGTGGTCAAACAAAGAGCAAATAATTTCAAAGCCATCACAGCCAACAGCTTTTTAAAATCCTGACTGTCGTTTTAAAGCTAAAACGATAGTCTTGTATTCTTCCTATACCTGCAACGAAATGTGTAATTAAAGTTTCTCTCCAATACCTAACAAGAAATAGACGAATAAGCTTCTGTAAGAATAGCTTGTAGAAGAGTGTGTAGAGAAAGTCGTATGCAACAAATCAGCTTTTTCGAAGCGGAACCTAAGATGTGTTACATAACAAATGTCATCACAATCGACTTAGCCAATCTTGCATGAAGTAGTAAACAAAAACAGAAAATAATTTGACTATGAAGACAACAAGAATGACAAAAGATGAAAGCAATACAAGCACAACATTTATAAGTGGATGAACTAATTTAAAGTCTTCAATCCATTCAACAAAATGCTTCACAGTAAACTCACGAAACCGCTTAAAAGATCCAGGGATTTAGACTTGGCAAAATTATCTAAGTCTAGATTTTGTATGTAAAGGTATTATGTACTCAAGACTAATGCAAATCAAACGGTATTATAGTTTGTTGCATTCTGAGTAGGCATTTAAATGCTTATCATATCTTATTTTACGTCTTCCTCCAACACAATTTTAAAGTGTTCCTTGTGTATCAGTTGAGGTTCAATTTTAATTAAACATTTTCAGCTTGCTAAGCATATCACAAGCACATTCACAACTTCATTTATGCTTTTCCGTAATACTACTGTGTTTTGAACAAATATGCATTTTAATCATATATAATTTAAGAGTCTATAGGAAATAATATGAAAGAAACATTAATAATTGACTAAGTAAATGTGCGATTTACCCGTGCAACATTTTATATTAAATAACTTCAAAATTACAGAAATTTTTAAATTCAATCCCAGGTTCCTGTAATTCATTCTTGGAAATACTGAATTATTTGTTTCTATTAACATGTTCCAGAATACGTAGTTCGGTATATACCAGCTTTTGTTGAAAAGAATTTTTTATTGTTGACAAGGAACACTCCACTGGGATTTTAATTCGAGTTTCAAGTGCAGTTCGCTGCATTACTCTGGATATGAAACAGTTTTGGCCCAAAGTGATGTTTTGAGCAATTGAGACGTAATAGTGGTCGCAGCCGGCAACATCAAACAGAGCGATACAACCGCTATAGTGAGTGGTTCCACGCGCTGAATACAAAGTCAGCCACTCAAAAATTCGACTCTAGAAAACGGATTTAAACTGTTTCAGTTCTGAGCAGTACTCCTCAGCCAGCTAACACTGCAATCGGAACCAAATTCCAGTTTCGAGCAAATGCGGCATTACTTGCGAGTAGCAGTATTCATTTTCCAGCCGAATCTACATTCCGATATTACGACGACTAACTGTTTAAGGGAGCTTAAGGATCGATTAAAAGCCCTTTCCCGCCAATGTTAATTTTGTTAACTTCGTGACCTATTATCTCAGAAACTATTTAAGATATCGGACTGAACGGGACGGGAGTAGATGAATGCCTTCTAAGTTGATTGATCAACTTTTATACAATAAGTTTATTACGGATGATAGGATTTTTTTTCTTAATTACACATTTTTATTTTCTCTACCACGTACATAGTAGGTAGGGAAGCTATTGCAATCCAACCAAAAATTGGATACAGAAATTTCATCGGAAATGCATGTTTTGAGGTCCCCCGAATAAAAATTATTTTTAGGAAAAGGTACATGTGTGTATGTCTGTGAACAGGATAACTCAAAAGCGAAAAGTCGGATAAATACTAAACTTCGCATTTAGGTTCAGTACCTTCCAAAGATGCAACACGAAAACTTTCAAGAAAACCCCCCATACCAAACTATCCTTTACATGGAACATTTTCGACCTTTTTTTATTTTCTAAGAAATGACTAACAATTTTGATTAAAATGCCATATTAAAGATATTTACATTATAAATAAAATGTGTATCTTGAATTTTCTAGGAAGAGCCTGCGAACTCCAATTCATTTGGAAGAAATTTTGTATATTCTTGTATAATTGGTAAATGTTAAGCAATAGACGAAAATGTACTGCACAAAAAATGCAGATCTCTTTACAGCACAATTTATTTAAAATAAGTTTCTGTGTGGCATAAGCCATTTCTGAGATATCCGTTATTAATGGTTCGAATTGTTCATTACTTAGTCATTCTCTCAAGTCGTCCTCCGTGGTGCAGTGGTTACCATGCTAGTCTCTATTTCCCGAGGTCGCGGGTTCAAACCCGGCGAAGGGCGATGGATTTTTTCGGGCGTAAAAAGGTCACCGATATTGTTTACTCTCTGCGGTGTTTACTTCGCGGTTTCACTGATATAGCGTCGCGTGGTCGCCTGCTTGCAGTTCGAGCCAAGCCATTCAGGCAAAAGATAACACGTAACATGTTCACCAACAATGTGTACACGGATATAGTTATGAACTTATATGGGAAGACACACCGAAATGAGGCTGAGGCTTGAAGGCTACATTCTGAAGGTTTTCCGACGTGACGTGTGACGTCTGCCTTTTGCGCGCTTTATTCGACGTACGGAGATGCGATTAAGAACTGATAGGTCATTCCAGGCATTAGTATTTCTTAACCATCAATTTTTCTCATCGTAATTAGGACACAGATGAGCTGCAGACCTGGTCGATCAAGGACTTCAGCACGGATTTTGAAGGAGTGGAAATAGCTCCATTATTGGGCTCCTGAGAATCCTCACTGGTTACATCACACGCAGGCTAAATGGGGATTAACGTGTGGTACGACATTCAGGGAGACATCATTGGGCCAGTTTATTTGGCTCCGAGGATATTGGACATCTTTATTTGCAATTAATCCCAGAATGGGTTAAATATTAAGAACCTTCTAGAAGACGTCTCACTTTAGTTAGCTCAAAATTGCACAACTGTCACCATCCCATTACTCTAGAGAAGTTAAACAAAAGCTCAACAAGTGCTTGGTGGTTGTATTTGGTGGACAGTAAGATCTCCCCTGGATTTTTTTTCTAATGGGGATGTATCAAAGCCAGGGTTTACGAAACGGAACTAGAAATTGTAGAAATTTTAAAAGAAAGGATGTCATGTCTGTGCTTCAATATCAACAGAAATGTTAAGATGTGTCCATGTTGATATTGGGAGGCGCTTACATCAATGCATCCACCAAGGCGGATATGTGTTTGAACATACGAGATTTATTATGCATGATGTACTAACAGAATGTCGCTTAATTCTAGCGTAGCCTTAAAGGAAATATAACAAAGTAGGGTTTTGTTTAATATTGTCAACTTTGTAGCATCAATTGGTGCTATATAATTGTATTTATTGTAGATTAACTGTGATGTAATTCTATGCCTTAATACGTGTGATCGGCGGCAATCCTGAATTCTTGCTGATGAGTAAATGGTCATTATATAACCTATAAAACACACACACGCACCCTCACATTCAAACACCACCAGATCCTGGGCATACAGTGAAACGTTCTTGATTAAAGCAAACTTTCTCGAGCCCAGCCGAAAATTGAATCCGGGACCCCTTACACAGCAGGTAGATGCTCTACCGACTGAGCTACGAGACCAGTCATAGCAGTTGGTGTTTGTTTTCAAGCGTTAGTCGTTTATTTAGCAAGGTCTCTCTCTTTCTGTTCCCTTTACAGTTCTACTTAGGCAAACCTTTGGCATCCGCGCTATTCGCGATAAACTAACTTCAATGAAGAACGGGTTGTGTAGAACACCTGGTATTAAAGATATTTACATGATAAATAAAATATATATCTTGAATTTTCTGGGAATAGCTTGTGTGTCCTCTTTATTCGGAAGGAAATTTATATAATCTTGTACAAATGGTAAACGTGAAGCGATAGACGAAGACGTATTACACAAAAAAGTATATATTTTTAAAACACACAATTTATTTCAAATAACTTTTTGTGACATAAGCGTTTGGGTTCAAATTGTTCAATACTAAAGTCATTCCTTTCAAGACCTGTCAATTTTCAGCTGTTTCTCGCGATGTCATGGAAAGAGTATGGAATTTTAAGGCCAGCATATAGCGTCCATTTCTAAAACATTTGACTATCGCTATTCTCTTTGTATCTATACGAAATCTAACGAAATGTGTAATGCAGCTAGGGAAGGTTTATCTCGATTAAAATGAAGTAGATAGGAAAATAAACTTTCATAAGAATATTTGTATACCCACTAATAAGCGATAGAGGGTAGAGAAAGTCATGTGAATGTAACACATAAAATTTGTTAAAAATATAACCAAACCAGCTTATTAACATCAAGGTAGATTAACTTAATAGTACCTGAGAAAACGGGACCTTTATATCAGAAAATGTCATTAAGAGAAAACTCTGTTGAAAGTAAAACTGGAGAAAAGAAAACATGTAGGATATATTTACAAATAAACAAACACATGCTTGGATTTAAGGAAGCTGCCATATTTGGAAGTGCTGCTAAGTAATAGAGCAAACCTTTCTCTAAAACATGAGTTAGAACCTACCTCTTTACGCCAAAGAGTATCAGAGTTATGGTTTTTCTATGAAGTGTTGCAGAATGCAGAGCACAAAGTGACAAACGCACCACCATTTTTAAAAATATATTTAAAATATAAGTATTTTGCCTACAACGATAAAATACATATTAAATTAAAGAAGAAAGGTAGCGCAAATGAGATTTTTAAGAACAGTATTAGGAGTCCCTAGAAGAGAGAGAATAAAGAATGATGACATAGGAAAACAATTAAGGATCTTTAACCTAAATGAAGAAATAAAGCAGAACAGACAAAAGTGACTAGAACGCGTAGAGAGAATGAATGAGGAACGCTACCCAAGGGAAATACTCTACTACATACCTAAAGGAAAACAAAATTTCGGAACACCCAGGAAACGATGGCTAAATCAATAAATTAAACATTTGCAGCACGCAACAAGCCTTGGAAAGGTTTAGTGCTTATTGGAGAAGAAGAATAAGAAGAAAATCCACTAATCAAACTAAAATTGTATATTTTTTATGGAGGGGGAAATTTTTACACTTTAGTCCCCCTTAAATATTCCTCCACCAATTAATATATTATTGCCAATGGTTGCAGTTAAAGATAGCAAACTAATGTTTCGACTGCCTATTTGCTAAAGTGATCTTTTTACACTTTTAACGTTATCCACTTCAGATTTGATGTTTGGAAAGCAGTTTAACACCTCTTATTAGTGAGTTTTGTAATCGCCAACACTTGGACCTGATGCAACTTGCTCAGGCTGACGTTCGCAATTAATTGGAAAGTAAGTCGTTTAAATAAATCATTGTGTATAAAAACTTAAACATGTTTAGCCAATTACGTTTTTGTCCATAAGATTTCACAATGCAATTGTTTTATTTCTTAAGATATGAAGACCTACATTTGGAAAAAGCAGGCTCGTAATTGGGGGTTGGCAAACAGGACAATTGCCAGGCCGCAGATTTCTAGAATCTTTTGAGAAAGTTTGGATGAACTAAAAATTTAACTATGTCCAGTTTTTATTCAGTGAATTTCATGTCTCTGTCCAGTTGGTGTATACATCTATAGCAGCCCTAGTTTGTTTCGTAATTGGAAATAAACTAAAATGTAATTATGCTTACATATGAGATATTCTGATTGAAATTTTTACTTATAATCCGAAAATAAGAAGAAAAACAACTCTAAATATAATTCAATTGCAATTTAATCTGCAAAAGGGTCTTGTGAGGCAATAACGCATCCTTATTGGTCTGACATTACCGTCTATGTTGGGGCTTCTAGCAGAAAAAATAAAACGCGTTGTGGTATGTGAAACGGAGACGTACTGGGTTTATTTCCCTTTTATTTTAGTGTATGGCGTAGTTTAAGTGAGGTTTTCTTTTCGGGATCAACATGAATTCTTAACCAAATGTTGAAGCCGGACTACAAATTGCATATAGTTCCTCTCTGCACCAATACATTGCGCACCTCCGACAAATTGTTTATTCACGCACTGGGTTTATTTCCCTTTTATTTTAGTATATGGCGTAGTTTAAGTGAGGTTTTCTTTTCGGGATCAAAACGAATTCTGACCAAATGTTGAAGCAGGAGGACTACAAATGGCATATAGTTCCTCTCTAACCCAATACGTCGCGCATCTCCGACAAATTGTTTATTCACGTGTATCCCCCCCAAAAAAAATCTGATGTGTTACACTCACATGACTTTCTCTACTATTGTACAAACTAGTTTTACAAACGCTTATTCTCCATCTACTTCATGTTAATCGAGATAAACATTTGCAGACTCTATCTTATTGCTAATTTTCTTGTAGATGTAAGGGGAATATATATTTACAAGGCCAATATAGAAATACAGTAGCCTTCAAGCACATACATATCTCTTAATAGCTGGTTGCTAGGTGCAGCACCATTCCCTTTGCCACAGATTATAACTCTTTGCATATCCAAGACAAAAAATCTGATGTGTTACACTCACATGACTTTCTCTACTCTTGTACAAACTATTTATACAAACGCTTATTCTCCATCTACTTCATGTTAATCGAGATAAACATTTGCAGAGTCTATCTTATTGCTAATTTTCTTGTAGATTTAAGGGGAATATATATTTATAAGGGCAATTTGGAAATACAGTAGCCTTTAAGCACATACATATCTCTTAATAGCTGGTTGCTAGGTGCAGCACCATTCCCTTTCCCACAGATTAATACTCTTTGCATATCCTAGACAAAAAAATGAATAACGAATTCCCATTTGAGAAAATAAGTACTGAAAAATTTAAGGGAATAACAAGTAATATCTCGAAAATGGTTCACTCAACAAAAAAAATGTATATGACATAAATTGTGTATTTTAACGCGATCTACATTTTTTGTGTAGTAAAATTTTGTCTATCTCTTATGGTTTACCAGTTATGTAAAAGTCGTTCACAATGAAGAATACTTTTGGAGACATTCCCAGGAAATTCAAGATATACATTTTATTTGTCATAAAAATATCTTAAGCATATGCTATTTTAATCAAAATCGTTAGAGCCATTTTTGAGAAAATTAAAATTTTCGAAAAATCTTCCATGTAAAGGGTAATCTGGGGTGGGGGGATTTTCTTGAAAACCTTCGTGTCGCATCCTTGGAAGATACTGAACCTAAATACCAAGTTTGGTGTTTATCCGACTGTTCGTTTCTGAGTTATGCAGTTCACAGACAGACGGACATGTTTGCAAAAATGCTTTTTTTTTGGATTCAGGGGGTCTCAAAACATGTATTTCCGGTGAAATCTCGGTATCGAATTTTTGGGTGGAATACAATACTTCCCCTACTTACTATGCGTAGTAGAGAAAGTAAAAAAACAAACCAAGAAGAAAAGGATTTTGCCATGGCGAAGAAACGTCAAGATACCTAGTTGAAATTTACATCGTATTGTGCAAGGGTCATTTTGATGTAAGTTAAACGCATTATAACATTTTTCTGTTTTATGCTTAATTTGTTTCTAATTCAAGTCTTGAAACATTACTGTTGTGGACTGTGATGTACCTATGGTTGCGTGTTGTGTCTACCGGAGGGTAAGGTCAGAGGATGTTTTACTCCAGCGGGCGGAGAAGGCATCACCTGCTCGCACCGAGGTGGCTCAAAGTAATCGAACCGGGTTCATCTCCGTACGATCGAGCATAAGTGACCTGCTAGGGCGGTCAAGGCTGCAATTGTCGGGTGTGAGGCACGCTTATGGGTAAACTCACCGAGCTCGAATACCGCCCGGGATCGTCAAGCCGCCGAAACGAGGTCCCTACGGAAGGTTTGCAGTCAGGAGGTGATTAGTCCGGCTAGGAAGGTTCCTCTTTGGTTAATGAGTAGACTGTATTCCTTTTCAATAGCCCGCCATGGTAGTTGGTAACTGACTGTACGGTAGTGCGGATCAGTTCCGATTGCCCACGTCCAGCAATTCAGCAATTGGGAGCAGGTCGCCCAGGTTTACCTGAACGGGATGTAAATCACCACAATACCTAGCCGTAGATGCGGCTTTACCTGTGCGATACAGTTGATAAATAAAGATTTACGCGAGCTTTTATATTTGTAGTCAATGGGCGAATTTAGCTTTCTGCACTGCCATTGGCTGGGTCTCGGCGAACCCACCTGGGCGATCATGCGTCCAAGTGGTGACCAAGCCCAATACTGCTTAACTTTGGCGGCCGCTTGCTTGGTCGTCAAGCGAAGCAGGCCGGCGTAGCAGCGAAGCAGGATGGAATTGGGGTTAGGGTTGGAGGAATATCCAAGATAGCAAGTGGGCGGGTCACCGCTAGACGGGTCACTTATCCAGCTAGTGACCAAGCCCGATACTGCTTAACTTGGGGAAAATTGTGATGGGTAGGGGGCCAGGGGCCCAAGGCGTCCTTTGGTAGCCGGTAGCTCTTTCGTCGTCTTGGTGCCCTGTGGTCATAGCGACCTAGGGAGTGCACCAGCTGGTTGGTATGGTAAGTTGCGTGTACATGGTACGGGTTCTCTCCCCAACCACGTCCACGATGTATGGGAGTCTGGAGCTGGTGTGTAGAATTTATGACGGGAATCTACGCCCGATATCATAGATCATTCGAAGCGCCCTGTTCTGGACGGTCTGCAACCTGCGGGTGGTGGTCGCTGCCACCGATCCCCAGACTTCGCAGCCATACAGAATCAGGGGTGGGATAATCGCCTGACATAGACGTAGTTTGAGATGTGTATGCATTCTTGAGCGAAATACAGGGTACGGCTTCCTAAGATTGGCGTGGCAGAGGCCGACCTTTTCTCTGACATGTGGAGCGAAAGTGAGCCCGCGATCGAGGGTGACTCCGAGGTATTTGGGCGAGGTAACCCAACGAATTCTCCTCCGCCGCAGCCTCAGACCGCTCGGGCCGTCAGTGACGGACCTTCTCCTGGAGAAGCGCAGAGCTGTTCCTCGGGCTAATGGCCATCCTCCACTATTCGCTTTCCTGCCAATGGCTCGGAGCTGTCGCTGTAAGAGGGAAACAGAATCGGGCATTCTTGTTCTGTGCCATAACGAGAGCATCGTCCGCATACTAGCACGTAACAGTCCTGGATTCTGTAGGGAAGTCCGACATGTACGCCGTGAAGAGAAGCGAGGACAGTACACTGCCTTCCGGGACTCCGGCGGCTATAAGATGAAACCTTCCCCTCCACTCTCATTCTGAATGTGCGATCCCGGAGGAAACTGCTTATCAGGGCGAGATAGGCGGGAGGGATGTCTGCCTCCTTGAGTTTGTACAAAAGGCCTTGGTGCCACGTTGTGGCAAAGCCTTCTCTACGTCCAGTGTCTCTAAGTTCTTCTGGAAGCCCATTGAGGTTTTCTCGGCCAATCGCAGTAGCTGTAGGGTCGTGGAGTGCCTGTGACGAAAACCGAACTGTGGTCCGAGAGGAGGTGACTTTCCTCAAAGGGAGGGGTAAGGCGGGCTAGGAGCAACCGTTCAAAGACGTTTGAGACAGTTGGGAGTAAACTAATGGTACGGTAACTGCAAGGGAAGACCGTATCCTTGCCGGGCTTTAAAATGCATATCACACTCGCCTCCTTCCATCTCGTTGTAAAGTGACGGAGATGGAGGCATGCATTGAAAATCCGCGTCAATTGAATGACGGCCTTTCTGGGAAGGTACTGGAGAATGGGCGCCGTGACGCCATCATGTCCAGGGGATTTTTTTGGGTTGAGTTTGCGGATCTCGGAAGCCATCTCGGAAGCTCAAAAGCGAGTCTCCCCCGAGTGCCATGTAAAGGGTGCTGGTACTGGGTTTTATCCTTTCTCAAGGATTTGATTATTCACCATGGGTTTTTTTTCCTGTAGGTTGACGTTTTTCATCGCCAGGCTACTTTCCTGTGTACATGGAGCAGTCGCCTTGCCAGGGTTTTGAACCACTGGTATAGTTCCCCTATTCTGGGATGGCGGAAACACTGTCATAGCTTCCGTACAGTTCAGTCGCCTTGCCAGGGTTTTGAACCACTGGTATAGTTCCCCTATTCTGGGATGGTGGAAACACTGTCATGGCTTCCGTACAGTTGCCTTGGCTTTTAGCAGCTGCCGGAGTTCGTTGGGGATGGTTATTGGGTTAGGATGTCAGACGGGATGCGGTGGGTGTGTGCACGTACTGCATTCAGGATCTGTTGGGAGAAGTCTGCCGCTGCCGCTTCCAGCGCCTCGATTTTAATTGATGCGTGGCCGCGGGTCGACTGACCGGTTCAGTTCTAGGGCGGCTGCATCCCAGTCAAGCTCATTTATCCAGTCTGGGCTGACCAGTGCTGGCATTGCTACGTTGGAATCCACCAGGACTCGGTCGGGGTCGGAGTCCAGCTCGTTGATCGCCGAGAGGTCTAAATGGAATGGAATGTTTTTGGTGATCATGATATCGAGAATACCGGGCCTGCCGCGGGCCGGATGAAACGTAGACCCTCTCGGTCCGTGCGCGATTAGGCTCGGGTTTCCGCTGATGGGGCGATAGAGCCCACAACCTTTCTGGTTAGTCGTGCGGCTATGCCAGTGCCCGTGCTTCGCGTTGAGGTCTCCTGCAATGCAAACCACAGGGTGTAGGTTCAGGAGGGTACGGTAGTCTGCTTCGTAGAAGCGATGGTCTGGGGGGGTCATAAACCGCTATCAGCAGTGTGTCGAGCCCGCCAATGACAAGCCGAATGATACAGGCTTTCACATGCTGAAGAGGTGGGAGAGGGAAGGGTGTATGCGTGATATGATTTTTTTTATGAAAATAGCTATACCGCCCCCTCCGGTCGGCCGATCCGATCTGACCGATTGGTGACAACTAGGTAGCGAGAAGTTAGTAACAGCAATCAGATGTGTTTCACAGACTATTAGAAATGTCAATTCCATAGGAGTGAACCAACTCAAGCACGCTGGGGTAATGTATTCTTATTCCATTTGCGTTCCAGAACGGAGCTCGCAATGGCCTCCGGACGAGTCTGGTGGCCATTAGGAAGCGGAACTTGGGAACAGATGCTCCAGCGTTTCGAGCATGACTTTGTGTTTTTCAATGGTGCTCAACTGCGGATTAGCGAGTTGTAGCTTGCAGTTACGTAGCGCAGGTAGGCCCTTCTGATAAGGTCACCGAACCACAGGAATAGGGCCTGAAATTCTTCCAGATCACTCTGGAAGATCGTGTCGCCGAAGCCTGTCAGAGAGACTGGTGATGCTGCCTGATGCGCCAGTGTTGCTGCTACTCAATAGCCGGAGTAGTGTCCGCAACTGCGGCCGCCGGTGCTTTTTGCGCCGTCACTGTGGGCGGAGCTTGTGGCTGTTGAGCAGCCGGGGCCTGTGATTGACCCGGCTCAATAGGAACGGAAATGTTCTTACTGTTCTTTTACTTCTGCTGTTTTGACTGTTTCTTTGGCTACTGTTATTGAACAGGTTGTGGCACTTCCTCGGCCAGTGATGTCGCCGCTGTGGTAGTCGACGTCGTCGCTGCAGTTTTCGTCTCAGGGGCCGAAGCTCCTACCACTCGCTGCAGTGTGTTTTCGGCCGTTTTGAGAGCGGCCGCAAAGGCGACTCCCGAGCGTACTGTAGCCGGTGCCGGAACTCCTTTTCGGCGGCTCTCAATGATCCTTTGCCTTGCCACGCAGCCCTTGTAGACACTGACGTGGTCCTGGCGGCAGTTTGCACATGTCGTCTCCTCGGGTGCTTTGTCGCAATCCCGCAGAAGATGGGGTCCAGCACAGCGGACATGCAAGCTTGCGCTCACACGCCAGGCTGGAGTGGTGGAAGCCCATACACCTACGGTACTGCACAGGTCCACCTTGGCCATAAAAGCGTTCAACCTGACCGTGTGGAAGAGCACCCGGACAGTATCGATGGGTTGTACCTCTTCGCCAGGGGCCTTGTCCACGACGAGTTAGAGAGGCATTGGAACCTTGACCAAACCTTCCTCGGTGACGACTGTTTTCCGTAGTTGGGCCACAGCCGAAGCAACAATGTTGTGCTCCTATAAGAGAGCAGCCCTGACGTCATCACGGGTGGCACTCGGAGTCGAGCCCCCGTATAACCCGGCGCTCCACGTGTGGGCGTTGCGGCGAGTATGAACAGAACGGGATGTTCTATGTTCCCTCAAAACCTGCTTTGCTGCCTCGAAATCCTCCGGCGTGAAGGTCTGCATGTGGACCTTGTGGGACTTCCTCTTGGACTCGAAGACGCCCGTTATCTTCGTCGCATGACTCCTACATGGTTCCTGAAGGTATCCGCTATGATCGGCGGTAGCTTTGACCCCCTTTTGGATGGGGGTTGTTGGTTTCCCTGTGAGGGTGGCTGGAAACACGTGCCCGAATTGGATTTAGAACCCGGGGCTGTCCTATTGCCCACGTCTTTTTTGGGGGGGAACAGGAATAAAGGTCTGATGGAAAAACAGAAATATATACAGGTAGTAGTAAGGAAAAGGAAGAGGAAAAGAAGGATTTTATTCTGTTGTGGCGCTATTTAATGGGGGCATAATGGTGTTCATGGTGGCCGGTACTGCCAAAGCAAACCGGCGACTTGTGGGTGATTAATGTAAATGTGCGGAATTCTCCGCTGTGGTGGGTAGGTATCTCCCATGGCCGAAGCCCTGGCAGGGACCTATGAACAGTGGTGTCTTAACAGGTGATGATGGCTCCGAGCCCAGGCCTGTTACCTCCGGGCATCGGTGTGTGGGTGGTCCATAGTCGTTCCGCGTCGGTGTTTGCGCACCCGGGCTTTACCTCCGGGCACGCTGATGAGATGCTGCGAAAGGAGGGGGATTGTCAATGTGATGGTGTAGGTTCCCCTCCATGCGTTTGTTGAGGTCTTGAAGTCGGTCAAAAGCGTCAGCCGTTTGGTTGCGGCTTTCCTCCATGTAGACGAGTGCCTCTTGGTGTTGCTGTTTAATCTTGGAGAGTGCCTCTTTGTGCTGCTGCTTGAGTTGTTTTGTGATTTCTGAGTAGTGACGATCCAGGTTGTTTATGGACTCTTCGTGGTCGGCATAGTGGCGGGTGTTGCTACTGAGGCGTCTCATCGTGGCTTCGTATGATTCCTCGATGCTGTTGGCGACTTCTGTGAACTGTGCGCTGAGATGCTCTTCCAGGGCAGTGAGCCTGCCAGCTAGGTTTAACACCTCAGCATGGAGGTCCTGGATGGCATTGAGGATCGGTTGGTTTGTAACTGCTATCTGTGCCTGGATCTGTGGTGAGTCGCATGATGAAGTGATGTTCTGCGGTGTAGGTGTGAAGTTCTGCGGTGTCTCTGAGATGTGCGGCGTGGCTCTACGAGGATAGAGTGGGCAGACGGCCTGGCCAGTGAAGTGCCCCTTGCCCCCGCAGGAGGCGCAGAAGCGGCGGCGGTGTGTCAGGTCGTGTGCCCTGCAGTCGGAGGTGATGCTCCCATTGCCACAGTAATGGCAGTGGGGTGCGGCGTCACATGACGTGGCGGTATGCCCGTATAGGCAGCAGCGTCGGCACGGAGTTGGGCGCACACTACGACTGGCCTCGAGCGACAGGGTTTGCCCTAACAAGGACAGTCCTGCGCCGAGGGCTAGCGAGTATTCGCCCTCGTCCAAGAATGTGAGACGGACTAGCGGTGTAGGACCTCTTCGTTTCTAATACGAGACGCCTTGGCCGCAGACGGCCATAAGCGTTGAGCGGCGGTGAGTAATAGCACGTCAGGGAGCTGACGGTGCACTCCCCGGACGACAGCGGAGTAGCGTGCGGGCACGCTGTTCAGCGGCGCGTGGCTGGCTGTGCTGGCTTGTGAGATGGCACTGGGCGCTTCGACTGGCGGCGGCGGTGGAGAGGCTGGAAGCTGTTCTACGACGGTGGCGGCGTTACTGGTGGCTTCCTCGCGAGGAGGAAGTTTGGAGGCTGCGGCTGTCTTCTTCCTGCCCATCTTTACTCGACGAGAGCTCGAAGCGAAGTCCCGTGTGTCCCCACGTGCTGCGAACTTGGGCCTATTCATTTCACATCTGTGGTTATTAAGGTGTAGTTTCCTGCGCCAACCATCCACGGCGCCATCTGGTTTATTGATCTTGAATCACTTAACCCTTAGCGCTGTTGTGGCGCATAACTTAACTGCTACTTACATTATATGCATGTTGCTTAAATTCTAGCGCCTTTGTGGCGTTTGTCAAAGAGTTGTTTACTATGTACATTCTGTGATGAACTTAGTTGTTTTGTGGCGGGTTTCCCCTGCAATTACATTTGCCACTTTCAACCTTTTAGAATGCACTTAACGTTTCAATGATTTTGGTACGTGTTTAATGAATACAATATTAGCCAAACATAATCTATCATTTCTCGTGACAAATTAAGAAACCATTGAGTAAAATTCAAAACATATGATCGTTCTATGCTAAACACATAACGTTTCTCGATATCACTATCATCACCATCTTATGTAACAAAATAAAACCTTACTGCTATATTTGGTCTTTTCTTCGTGTCATCCTTAACCCATACTTAGAGGCGCCTTGAAGATTTTTAAGCACTGCATTTGTTTTTCACAGTGGCAATGAGTTGCAGCTATTTTCGTTCTCCCCATTATCCCTATGACGTGCTATGTTTATATAATACAAATTAATAGGCAATAAGTCTGTTAATTTAACGAAAAACAGTTTTAAGCCGAATGTTCGTCCTAGTAATTTGTTGTGAATGGGAAATACGATTAGTATGTTTCTCTATTAGCCTCAGAAAACTAATCTATAGCACACCTTAATTTTTCATCATAAACATTGGACTTGTTGCAACTTAGCAAACTTCCACAATCAGATGTAGATATAATAAGTGAGTATGCTACTTATCAACAGCTTTTGATCCACAAATTTCGGCAGCCATAAAACAGTCGTCATTTCTGTAAAACGATGCTCTCATTAATGGACCTACACATTGCAGATTATCCGATTGTGCCCTTTTAAAATCTTTATCCGCCATTTTAAAAAAGAAAAGAAAGAAAGAAAGAAAAAAAATCTGATGTGATAAATTTACATGACTTTCTCTATCCTCTATCGCTTATTAGTGAGTTCACAAACCAGTCTTACTAAAGATTATTTGTATATCTACTTCATTTTAATCCAAATAAGGTTTTTGCAGAAATAGCCGAATTACACTTTTCGTTATAGATACAAAGGGAACCACGATAGTCAAATGTTTAAGAGCTGGACGCTATATGCTGGCCTTAAAATTCCATACTGTTTACTGCAATCGCGAGAAACAACTGAACTTTGGCAGGACTTTAAAAGAATGGTTAAGTATTGAACAATTCGAACCTTTAATAACGGATATCTCGGAAATGGCCAGTACCACAAACAAAATTATTTGAAATAAATTGTATGTTTTAAAGAGATCTAAATTTATTGTGTAGAACGTGTTCGTCTATCGCTTAACGTTTACCAGGTATTCAAGATTATACAAAATTCCGTCAGAATGAAGAGGACTTCAAAGGCTATTCCCAGAAAATTCAAGATATACATTTTGTCATATAAATATTTGATACATGGTATTTTAATCTATATCGTTAAGAGCCAATTTTTAGAAAATAAAAGATTTCGAAAAATGTTCCATATAAACGGTAGTTGAAAAACTTCGTGTCGCATCTTTGGCAGGTACTGAACTTAAATGCAAAGTTTGGTGTTTTTTACTTTTCGTTTTAAGTTATGCTGTTTACAGACAGATCCACACACAAACACACGGACGTTTATCTAAAAAAAAATGTTTGTTTTTGTATTCAGCGGGCCTCAAAACGTATATTTCCGGTAAAATTTCGGTATCGAAGTTTTGGTGGAATGCAGTACCTTTTCTACCTACTACGCAGTAGTAAAGTTCTGACTTACAGTATGCATCCACCATCAATACAAGCACATTGCACGATTGCAAGTGTTACTAGACGGTGAGGTCACAACTCGATCGCTTACATCGGCAGCGTTCTGAGAGCTTTACGAAAAGAGACTCTAAAATACTTTTTCTTACTTTCAAAAGAGCATAAGATCAGATGCTATATTATTTCCTGTTAGTTTGAGGATGGACTTTTCGTCAAAAGTAGTTTTAGCACTCATGCATGATCCCAATTTTGCGACCCGACAAACTAAAGAATGTCTCACTTCTGTAGCATCGTGGCTGAAGAGAGGGATCGGATGCAGCGCCAACTAGCCAACTGTAAGTGTTCCAGCTATGGTCCGATTCAGTAATACGGACCATATTACTGAGTTGGGTCATTCTAAAATTAATAGCAACAATGGTACTTTCTATTACTATCGTTAAATAATGAATGGGTAGAATTTGGTGGTGTATCTGTGAAGTAGAAAACAATATTCTTATTTATCTTCAGCGGCCTGAAGACCAGCTTGGTAAAGACGAACAATGATCCAAGAGTTTGTTAGAGGCAAGAATGTGCGATGTCACACGTCATTGCAGAAACCTGCGATAGGAGACATTACCGCATTATGCCATAAGGTGTTTTCCAAAAGTGCCCTTACGGAGTTCCAGGTTGAGGTCTGCTGGCTTCCAGTTTCTGATAAATTTCTTTCCTCATGCGAAATGCACTCGACCAACTTACCACGGCACGATTTGGAAATGTTCTCTGCCACATTATACCTGTAATGTTGGATGCCATTCTCAATCATTTTTACCTCTAAGAACCTGTTTTCTAAAACTAATTTTAGTCATTTAATCGAGATCATATCGGACGATAAACAAGCGAAACTGGTGAAATAGATGCTCCAATGTTCCTAAGATCCCTACAGCTTAAGAGTTACCCTATACTTTTCTTCACAGGATAAAAAAGTAAATAAAAATAAAAAGAAACACATCGGAGTAGCTCACCCCAAACCAGATTCGAAATTGAACCTTCCATCTCCACAAACAATTTTAATTTCAATCATGGATTTCCAGTAGAATTTACTAAACATGCAGATAAGTCTACTACTGACTTATAAATAGGAGTATTGCCTTCTAAGTCACACGTAAGACACTTCAAATGATGTTCTTTAAAATGTTACTGGATTATAATATTATTTACCGATTGTAACGCCAAATACCATGGATTTTTGCTATTATGACTTTTTATGGCCAGGGAACGGAGGGGTCACCTCGCACCTCAACCCAAACGCGGATCTTTTGTGCCTACACCCCAGGAGGAATGGATGAGGTGAAAGAACCGCAGGAGGGCTATAGGCCATAGGCAAGCCGATCGACAGAGACGCGCAAAGGCGGCGGCTCAGAGAAGGCTGTCATCTGGTAAGGTTCAGAAGAACTTTCCAACGAGGAAGCATCGGCGCATCTGTTCGACACCAACCGACACCGCACAGGCCCTAAGGCTACCTGAAAACGAAAGGGGAAGCAAAATGATAGGAATTGAGGGAGAGGAAATTCGTGGGAGAAGAGAAACCATCTAAGCATTCGCCTTGCCAGCCAGGGAAAGTCAGAAAATGACCAGAGTGGCCGGTACCAAGAATCAGATCCAGAACCTCCCGAATGCGAGCCCCGCACATTACCGCGGAGCTATCTCGCTCGGTATTGTTTCCATTAACTTTCGAATTACTAATATATTATAATGAGATAGCTTAAATGAAACAGTCTTTTATATGAGTTTCGCTGCTCGAAGCAACAGAACATAGCCTATGTGCAGGTGGATGTCTCAGGAAGCAATTTAGTGTAGGCACCAAGATCTGTTGCAGCGCTAGAGATTCCTTCCATATGACTTCAAAGGCACCACCTTTCGCCCTGTGACTAGCACGTGTTAGGGTCAGTGAAGATTGTAAACAGCAATTTTTACTCCCTTGCTTGATACCTAGAAGTAACCAACGAATCAAATCAAGGGAGTAAAAAGAACTTAGCAGATTTGTTGTGATGGAGCATGACCTTGAAGCAGTGTGTTAAAATGTTAATTTCCTGGGTAAAATGTGTTACTCTTACTTTAAAAAAACAGTAGAGGGTGAAGTTGGCACTGAAGAAGGATAGAATACTGTTTCAGTAAGTGAAATTGCAGCGCTCTTATTTACGCCTAGTATTCTTTATGGGGGGGGGGTAAATAAGCATAACCTTCACTGATGGACAGTGAAAATAGAAATATTCATCTTTTAGAAACGTATAGCACACATTTTAATATTCGCTTTGAATTATGGAAAAAGTTAGTATATTAAACTGATCTAAGCGAATTTCGCTACATTGCTTCTAGTAGGAATAAAATCTTCAGGAAGACTTGCCATTCCTTCCGAAACAATCACTAGTACCAAATAAGGCATAACACACAAAAAGTAAGGTAGAGAGGGGAAAATAACCCGCTGAAGCATCCAAGAATTTGACAATAGTGTTTAGAAACGTAGGCTTAAAACGAAACATGAGTCAGAGAAATCGCATCGTTTGTGTTCCTCACTAGCGAGTTAATGTCAGCCCTCAAGGTAGCTCTTGAACGATAATCACTTCCTGTTCCTGATAATCGCTTTATCACGATGAAAAGAAATGGCACGTCTTTAAAATCTTAGTCCATGTAAAACGGTACCCTATACTTCTTAATACAATCACTTATCTATAAATATCTTGAGCATTTCGGTGTATTTATAGAAATGTTACAATTCGTGACCCTAAAAGAGAAAGCACATCTACTAGTAGTTAGTTTTAAAGTGAATTCCAATTTTTGGCATCTCTTTGGCAAAAGAGAGACAAAAATAGTCAAATCTTCACAGGGAAATTATGGCAAGTTTTGTGGAAATCACCACAAGAAGTTAGAACCCTAAAACAAACATCCGTTTTGATAGAACCTTTCTCTCTGCACGTTATGCTTATGAAAAACAATGGCAGGTAGGTGTGAATTTAAAATGTGTTTAAAATGTTTGTTTACGGCGTTTTGAGCATTATAGTGCAAGTAAAACAAATATCTTAATGTGAAAAAATTAAGTTTACAAGATACATATTTTTTTCAGGGATTCAGAGTGGGTCCCTTTATTGGCAACAATACATTTTAAAACCGAATTAAGCTACCCAAATAATCCAGTTTGTCTGTGTGGTCTAAGGATGCCAATTTGGATTTGCGGCCACTAATCACTGAAAACAAACGTATCATTCTTTCAACGTTTGCCCTGTCATTCCTAACCAAATACTTGCAGATACATATCACAGATTGGAGCAAAAATTGTGTCATCTATAACACATACGTGCTGAATTTCAAAGTCTGGGTTCTCCCATTTATTAAGTTTCAGAAGACAGCTGTATGTATCAGCCAACGATCTTAACAAATTGCCTGATAGCATTCAAATTACCTATTAAGGTAAAATTATTTGGTATGCATCTCATCTGAGTGCCTCACTGTTTCATATGCACACAATAAGGCCATCTAGCTAAACAGTGAAACACCAACAGAACATAGATAACACAGGCAACTCCAGAGATATTTCCGTATAGGATATTTCTGAACTCCATTGGCCTCGAATAACCCAAATAGGAAACCGCAGGAAACTACTGATCTTACAGTGAGAAATATCCATCCTCCACATGTACCCGGGAACGCCAACCACATCCAATACATTATCAGAACCAACCCCAGTTCGAGCTAAGCGACCCCTTCCAACAAGTAGTAGCACGAGTAAACCACACAATAACGAGAAAGATTCTGTCTCTGACTTCACGACGCATTATCTGAAGATGAGCATAACCTAAAGGAATAGTCCCTTAGCACTCATAAGAATTATTAAAAAAAAGAAGTAAAAAGTGCAAGCAATGATGTTTCAATTAGTAAATTATATTCACCTGTGAAACAAATGGAGGAACATCAAGATTATAAGCTCAATTTCTTACAAATCGTAAGCCTATTCAAAAACACAGTTGGAAACTCTGATACATACCAATTACTCAAGACGACACAATTTTGAAAGTCTTGTTCACACATTGAGGAGACTATATACATTTTATAAGGAATGTAGTATCAAAAGGAGACGCTCTAGAATAGAAACAAAGAGCCTTACTGCTATAGACAGTAAACTCCGTTACAGATCCGAGGCATAATTCACTACCATCCCCACAAAAAAGACTAATTCTATTTTACAGTGGAATATTAATGGGTTCAAAACTCAATTTGAATATTTAAAAATCCTTCGGCATGAATATAACCCAGCTATCTTATGTGGATAAGAAACCAGTTGTCGTGACAATTATGTAACATCACAAATGAGTTATAGAAAATATTATAAAAACAGAAATATACACTACGCTAGTGGAGGGTTAGGGATATTTGTTAAAACTATTATAAACTCAATAGAAATATTGATCAATATCACTTGAATAGCAATATCAGTACCCTTTCCTCCGTACACAACCTCCATTTGCAGTATATATTATGACAAATAAAAACACCACTTAACTCTTTACAACATTTATTTATTACGCGAAATGCGCTAAAAGCCTCGCTTTACAGCTTTGACTTACAAATCGCTCGTAATTCGCCCGCAACTATCTCGTAACTCACTCAAATTTATTTTCTGATATCTTTTAATAGTTCTCTGTTGCTAGGGAGACACATTAACGCAATGTTCCAGAATTACCAGAATACAGATGGCGAACTTTCTCGAAGAGTAGCCAGTAACGTCTCTCGCAATGCTTGGGCGACTGTACTATACGGATTTGTTTTCTCGAATCTCCCGCGCTCAAAATCTTTATCGATGGCCTGGCTGAATGTATCACGCGGATTTAGCTACGATATCTACTCAACAGTACGGAAATTGATCTTCAAATGTTACGAGGCCTGATTCTCCAGTTACCTAAATCTTTCATCATAATGGGGGATTTTAACAGCTACGGTGCTCAATGGAGATATAAAACTACTGATCAACGAGGCTAAGAGATTGAATCTTTAATACATTATTTCGATTTAGTAATACTTTATTCATCTGGGCATACTCATTACAATTTTACACACGATCTTTAAATA
The DNA here is from genome assembly GCA_030765065.1 of Deroplatys truncata. Lineage (NCBI taxonomy): Eukaryota > Metazoa > Arthropoda > Insecta > Mantodea > Mantidae > Deroplatys > Deroplatys truncata. The sequence continues at coordinate 78,711,840 of CM060976.1, read as the reverse complement.
GCATACGTTTATTTGTTCAGCCGAAATTTCATACATGTTTAAATGGACAGTACATTCTGAGCCACATGGAAGCGACCATTAGCTTAAATGCCTCAGTCAAAACGCCAACCTACCAGTTGCCAAATGGAACTTACGACATGCTGACTGGAATAAATTTAGTGTCAACAGGCTGCTTTTGTTTTCTATCTTCAACTTGCATGTTCGAAAATATACCTATAAACAATATTTATGTATGTATTTATATATATAAACCACTGAAATTGCACCAGAATTCACAGTTCCTAAAATTACAATTGACCGGGCAAGGAAATACCTTGGTGTAATGAAGCGTGCAAGCTAGCCATTCAATATAAAAACAAATCTTATAAGGAATACCGCAGATATCCCATACTAGAAAACAAAATTCAGTTAAAAATTTAAAGCAAATGCACAAAGAACCATCATAGAAAGCAAGAAACATTCATGGTTATCTTAGGTGTCATCTCTAACTCACAAAATAACACTTGATTTATGGACAAAAATAAAGAAAATTAGAGGCGTAAACGGACCACTTATAGTAATCTTACGACCATCTAGAGATAACACTCTTATATCTGACGCTCAAGTACTAGCAGACACCTCTGCCGCCATTTCAAGTGATCTTTAAGTATGAACCTGCTTTTCTGAAAACCAAACCCAAGCTTCTGAGCTAAACTTAGTGCAAAATTACCTGTAGGCAGGCTCAGAATGCTCTTCAGTCTTGCAAGAATTCTAGCCCAGGGCGTGATAATATACCATACGAATTTTTTAAACGACTCTCAGCAAAAGAATTAACATACTTTATTCCAGTATACTCAATTAAATATGGTCATGTAGAACATTTACAGATCAGCGGCGTGCTGCAGTTGCTATATCTGTACCTGAAAGTCGAACAAGGATCACTATCTGCAAGGGAACTATAGACTTATATCGTTGACATGCAGTATGTCCAAAGTAATGGAAAAAGCAATTAATAAACATCTGCGCTGGGCTCTGGAATATTCCATGTTTTCCCCACTCTGCACAAAATGGATTAAGACAATTTCACACAACTACAAAGTATAATCCAATTAGAATCTTACATACACGAAGCATTTGGAAATAAACAACACACTAATGCTATCACTTTGAATCTTGAAAAAGCATGTAATATGGTATAGAGAGGAAATTTACTCTGTATTACAGCACAAAATATTTGGCAATATGATCCATTTCATCCATTACGTTCTCAAAAACAAAAAATACAAGTACGCTAAAATGGTATTTTGTCAAAGAAGAGCAGTATCATAAATGGTTTACCAAAGGATGTATGTTCAGCGGAACTCTCTTTAGTAGCCATTAATGACACTGCTAAAACTATCATTCCCGTCATAAGCTACAACTTTGCCGATGGTCTCACGGTTTCTTGTACAGAAGAAAACTTAAACACTACTCAAGAAATTCTATAAGATCCACTGAAATCGCTTTAGGAATGGTCAGAACTTACAGACTTCAAATTTTCAGTCCTCCCCAAAATAATATCCTCTAGAAGAAAAGGTATACCTTAAGCTCCATTTTTGACTACGAAAAATAAAATAATATTACAGGAGGAAACCGTCAAAAGATTAGGAATGATCTTCGACAAAAACTAACTTGGATAGCACATCTAAAATTTCTACGTGACGAATGTTCAGAAGACTGTAATATATTTTTAAATCTTAGCTGCGCAAAACTGGGGAGCTGACTCACAAATACTGTCCACCTCATACAGATCTATAGAATAATCTAAAATGGACTACGAATACATAGTTTATAACCCTCACAAGTGCCCAAATCTTAAGATGCTAGACCCTCATTCATACAGCTGCATTGAGGATAGCAATTGTAGCCTTTTGGACCAGCCCTATTAACAGTATCTTAGTTGAAGCTAATCAACCCCTCTATCTATTCGCAGAAAACAACTAACGGTTTCCTATACTATGAAAATTAGAGCCAAACCAAAGAGTAGAATGTATGATTAGGCTTTTCCAGAAAAGAACATTTCGATATACAAATACACCGAGAACCACACATAGTCTGTTCTACATCATGTTATGTCAGGTTTCAACAAATCATGCAGGAGTGAAACTTCATATCTCCAATTTTGTAAATAACTTCTAAGAGCGAAATTCCTTTCTGGAAACTACAACCAGTAGAAATAAATGTTGATCTCTCTAAGAATTAATACCAGGTCTAATATGCACATCACGATTTATAGACAAATGCTCAATGAACTACTAAACAAATATCCAGAACCGAAACATACAATATACACTGTCGGTCCTAAAGCGAACAGTGGCTGTGGCTGTGCATCATAATTGATTCTCAACAAAAGATACTCTACAGACTGTCAGAAGTGTGTTCTGTCCTATATATGCGAATTAGATAACAACATAGCTTCTTTTGTATGTACGACTCCAGAAGTGCTCTTTTAGCAATTAATTTTTTTTTCTCCATATAGTCACCTGTATATCAATATATTAGTCCAACGACTTTACAATCTTTTAATACCCTCAGTAAAGTGAGATTTGTCCAAATGTAAAAATCAAGCGCCTGTCTTAGATTCAACCTCAATCTGATGTGAGTCTTCCTCCCCCAGCCATTTACTTTTCAGCTTGGGGACGGGGATAAAAATGTAATGACGGAGAAAAATCGGGCGAACATGGCGGGTGTGGAGGCACTTGGAAGCGAAATTCATGCAGTTTTGCAACAACTATCCCAGACCTGTGTAAAGGCGCATTATTGTGATGAAACAGAATTTTATTTTCGTAAGGTATGGACGTTTAGCCTAAATCACATTCAGTTAGTTCAGTAGTGAAGCGTAATACTACCCGGTGGTGGTCCTGCCCTTCTGTAGGTAATCTATGAGCCCCACACCACGAGAAACCCAGCAAACCGTAACCATGACTTTTCATGCAGATGGAACCTTTTTCACTTTCTTTGGTGCACTTTCACGTGCTGCCACCCACTGTTTGGACTGTTCCTTCGTCTTTAGCGTGTATCCATGTTTCATCTACTGTTATTAAACGTCGGAGAAAATCACTGGAGTTGCGTTTAATCAAGTCTAACATTCTTCAGAAATACTCATTCGAAGGCGCTTTTGGTCCATTGTTAAGAAACCCGACTCCATCGAGCGGGAAACTTTCTCATACCAAAACCTCGTGTAAAATGCAGTGGACATGATCTATCGAAGTATTTGCAATGTCAGCCAACTCCGTATTTTCAATCGGCGATCAATGAGTATGGTATCGTGAACTTTTGTCATAACCTTTTGTCGAGCGGTTTTGCGGCGCCCTATAAGCTCATCATCTTTAATGGATATACGGCTACGATTAAATTCAGTAACCCACTTTTAACCGTCCTTTTGTATTTCTGTTGAGGTTAAACCCTTCAAAAATTGGTAGAAAAATAATTGTTAATAAGATTTTATTTGAATAAAAATATTTCATTTTACTTTATCACAACTATTTAGTTTTATATATTTTGTGCAAAATGTTAACATGAGTCTGTTTATACAACTATCACAAAAGAGACTACATTTACGCGTAATATTTAACTATCATAGTAATTTGGCCATATTCACGACATATCTGAGTCAGGCTGAGAACTTTCAGAACGTCTCTCATAAACTGCAACTTGGTTATTTTCAATGCATTGCGATATATTTTAATAGAAATGTGAACCTAAGAACTCATTATATAGTTAAATATATTCTGGTTATCTATACCAATTTTGTTTCTAAATAATTTAAGGCACCATATGACAAAACACCGCCCTGAATATTGGTTAATGGAGCTAAAGGTAATCTTACATGTCAAAATATAACGTATCATATACTGTACATAAAACGTTTTCAATTTTCATTAGGGGAAAAGCGGCCTTTAATTAGAATAGTGACAGTAACACCCAATTCAAATATAGTATGCGAAGCAGATACAATGTTTACATTGTTAAACGTTTCCCTTCTACTTTCTTTCCAAACGTTAATAAACAGAAAGAAACTATTATTCAATGACCTTCAGTGTGGTTTATAGCTTTTTCCTTTTTCCTTTTACTTGTTCGCTAACCTTATTACTGCCGAATATATTATTGTCACTAGCATTTATGACGCTCGAAAACTACAGTTGTGTCATGTTTTTCATACTTTGCTGAATCTACCGGTAGCTTTAAAAGAGTATGATATTTTTGAGTGTTCTTTCAATGTAAATTATTATCCTTATGTCTTTTTCTTCGTCTAATTATCATTTTCTTGTTTAACGCCGCTTCAACATTTAGGCCATATCGCAACGTCATCTTTAGGCTGTTTTATGCACATGAATATGAATTTATCTGCGTAGTCGCTTTCCTATACCCTCTACTTGAGTGGCGTGATGCTAGATGGTCTAAGTTGTGCAATTATCTTCTTGTGCCAGCTAGCAGGCTGCTACTGATTTAATCGGGTGGTGAATTTTTATGACTGTGTGGCCTATGACCTGTGGATGCATAGAAAGTGTAACGATTTTAGTTGCAATGTCGACCTCCTATACTATGTATTTTATTTTCACTTCTTTTACTCTGTGGGTGGAACTCTGAGTCAATGTATTAAATACACAAAGTCGTATTTGCAGGCGAATGAGGGAAACAACGAAAAGAAACAAAACATTCAGATTGGTCAGTAAAAGGTAATTGCAACCACGATCCCCAGTCATCTCGTTTGGTTTTTCTAACACTGCATATATTTTACTTAAAAAGTCTTAATAATAATAATAATAATAATAATATTATTATTATTATTTGATAATCACGTCATAAACTCTGTTTCTGTAAGTAAAACCATTCATTACAACAATTTTTGTAATTTAAGTGGATAAAATTTAGGGAAGAAATTTGCATTTACGTTTTTCATTCCAATGCCATAATATTAGGATGTTTCACCCCCGAATCAAAAACATATCAAATTATTTGTAGAAAAAAATTACGTTAAAATTAATGATTAAGGTTATGCTAGATTTTCTATTATAAGTAAAAAGGGACTGGACATATCCTTGGAAAGAAAATCCGGATGAAAAATTTAATGTCATAAGCATTGTGAACCAGTTGCAGAATTTAATATCGTACCGGTATGTTGCCGTGGTAGCTTAGTTGGTTAGACCACTTACACACGTAAGCCGAAGATGCATGGTTCTAGTCTCGGCTACAGCATTGGATTTTCAGCCTGAGTCTATCTTTCCAACTTTAGCTTACACATCGAGCGGATTGCTCAGCCTACATTCGGGAGGTTCCGGGTTCGATCCCCGGCGACCGGCCACTCTGACCCATGGGTTCTTTTTGTTTCCCCCCCCCCCGGGTTGTCAGGCAATGCTGGAGTGGTTTCTTACATTCCCCGAATTTCCTGTCCCTCCATTTCGTTCCATTAATCATTTCATTCCTTCTTCATCCCGTTTGGCCTATTACAGGATTGGAAATGTCGGCGATAGTGTTCGTTGCAGTGTGGTAAGGAAAAGGATGCTCTTCTGTTAACTGTCCCTCGGCCATCGGCTGGTTGACGAGGTATAAACCACCCCTTGGGAGGCATTGGGCCCTGTGTGAGGTAAGGTCCCCGATCTCCCTGTCTCACTGTCGGGGCGTTCTCTATCTTGAAACTGTATGGACATGTCATTGCTGTGCCGTCACTCCTGGTTCCGCCGCGTGTGTCTCCCTTCATCTTATCCTCCTTCCCGGGGGCGCTCCCTCGTGGGACCTCGGTACAATATCCTCATTCGTGGATCGGTGCCGAACCCCCTCCGCTTCACAATCCAATCCAATTAACTTACACACGGCATGTGTGGAAGAACAGTAATAAACATGGACATATCCCTTTTTATCAGGTGGGCGCAGGGCTAAACAGTTTAGAATCAAATGTGCGTAAACCATATTTACTTGCCCAGTAACGGGCGCCTACCATTGATATATAACGGATACATTGCAAACTTGTAATCCGAGGGCCCTAAAACGAAAAAGTCGGTCCCAGTGTTCACGATGGCTACAGGGCTTACTTCTAGTATTTCGTGATGTATGGGATTGCGAATTAAAGTGCCGCCTTTGGGATAGCTGTATGTGTAAATGCATGTGCATGCACCTATACTATAGACCATTATGCTAAACAATTCAAAACAGAACACAGAAGAAATGAAAGACTGATAAAAAAAAAGAAGAAGAGGAAAATCTGTTGCTTATTGTTTCCTAAATGTAAGGGAGCACGCTTCTTTAATTTTGAAAACTTTTTAGGTTGGGGTGGATTGCTGAACAAATTCTTTGCCTCTTTTCTCTTGTCTGGTATGTAGGGACAGGAATTTTATGCTTTAATAATCCCTTTATGCATTGAAAACTTCCATAATATACTGATAAAATATGGCCATATAAAAAGCATTAAGGCATCACATTGACATACAATACAAATTTAATGTAATCTTTCTATAAGTAAAACTCTTGTGGAAACAATATGAATTAATTAACTCATCAAAATGCACCTCTAATATTGAAGAGTTACGATATACCTCTGTAACCTAGCTTTGGCATGATTACACGAAAACAAGGCCTTCACCATATACAAGCACCACGCCACTAAATTAAGCGCCTGAAGTTTCAACCGGAGAACGACTGCGAACCTGTAGGACTATTTTCGGAATTGAATTTCTGAATATTATAGTTGAATATTTTGAACCGCTTTCCTTTGTGTAAATAAGTAGATTAGATTTTTATAAATGTTAAGATATACTAAACAATAACATTTAAACTAAATTTAATATTACATATAACTACCATACTTGAACTCAACTACTCCGAGAGCTCTTTAATAGCCACTTTCACACCGTGAGGGAACGGCTACGACCAGATAAGGCGGGAATTCACCGATGTGACGTGAGCTATTTATTGCGTTATTGAGCTACCACCAATATTGCCAAATTTAAAGACTAACCCAATAGCGCATATTATTTGGAAATAGCCTATTTGTAAATCAAATGTGAAGATAACAGAATAAAATAAGCATATTTATAAAATATGCATGTAAAACAAGCCAATATGGAATAATCTACAAACTGCTGAAACATTGTGCTCATTAATAAAACAGACAAAACATGCATTATATGCAACATAAAATATTGTTTAAATTATTGGAAATTTAGTAATTAACTCACATACTAATGAACATACGTTCTGGCAGCAGAGAAAAAAATATGCATTTGTATTAAAATCCATTCCTACTTATAAGATCAACCTTGGTTATTCTCAGGTCTTTGGATCCCTGGCTCATTTAAGCAACCATTAATCATCTTCAATAAACTTTTCTACATGCTTTAGATTTGTAAGGACGTCAAACTCACTCACTTTTTGTAAAACGATCAACAACATACGTGGGGTGAACTAAACTAGGCAAACTGATGTGTTACAATCAGACGTATTTCTTTACCTTTACATACATACATCTGCCCATTCTGTGATTTGGATGAGGACTGGGTACATATTTTAGCGGAATGTGCACAGTGGGAGAACCAGCGAACAATTAAACTCAAAGAAAAGTTCTTAAGTCCGTCAAGAAAGAGATTGGCATGTTGGAAGCTACTGGCTGACCAGAGGAACTGGCAAAACATGGGCAATTTCTTGACTAAAGTGTGCGAAGCTAGTCAAAGGTAATTTATATGTATTTTCCTTTTTCTTGTACTTTTTGGTTTTGTTTCCTGTTTCTGTTGTTTATTTTGTCACCATACCTTGTATCTTAAATGTGCATGTACGGTCAATAACCCATACTAAACTTGTGTAATAACTTCAATAATTTGAAACCAATAAAGATACTCACCCACCCATCATGCGCTTCTCCATCCGTCTGTCCGTCTATCCATCCATCCATACACACGCGCAATTTATTCATACTAAAGCTTGTTTTTCTATCTACTTAATAGTGATATACGTTGGAGGAAATGCTTTCAATACACATTCTGTTGCAGGTATATGGAGAAGTAGAAAGGTGAGACCACAGTCTTCTTTAAAGATAACCCTCCTCTTTCCCACAGGAAACACAGGTCAGTAGCCCTGTCCAGGAGCAAGCAAGCTTTTGGATCACAGTATATTCAGGATGGGTGATCAGCCCATGGTACGGCGTTTTTTTAATAGACGCTCTTTAACTACTATGGTCCTTAGCGTCCCTTCTTATATTGGGCGTGAAAGACCGGAAATCTTGCGCAGAGGCCTCTTTATCAGGCTTGAGGTTCTTTTACGTGCCGTATATCTACGGCATCAGACCACCGGCTTTAGTTCCCTGTTAAAGATTTTTACGCCCGAAAAAAATCCATCGCCCTCCGCCGGGTTTGAATCCGCGACCTCGGGAACCAGAGGCTAGCATGGTACCACTAGATCACGGAGGACGACTTGGTACGGCGGTAAAGAAGAAGGAAATGAAATGTAGGGATGATAGGAAAATTCGCGACCGAGGAAAACCGCAAAAAATCCTGCGGTCAGGTTGGTCGGCTCCGGGGGGTTTGAACCCGGCATCTTCCGAATGCGAATAGCATACGTTACCGCGGCGCCAGCTAGCTCGGTGAGACGATACTCAAATATTTAAAAAGGATGATCGCCGTATGTTGCCTATGTTATTTCGCACTGTTTGCATGGCCTCATTAGAAACAATAGAATAATGACTTTTAAAATGTATTGCTTAAAATACAGGAAAATTAAAGCGAAAAACAGCAAAAATCTTGGAGATATTTGACGCCACAACATTTTAATTTGTTATAAATTTTACACATTATGTAATTAATCTAATTAAAATAAGTTTTCTGCAGTAAATTCCTTCCCATCTGTTATGATTTCCGAGATAAATAAGATTTAGTGTGGATGAAGAGGACTACACTGGCTGTTATGGGAAATTCAAGATACAGGTACATTTTACTTGTTATGTCAGTATCCCAAACATATTATAATCAAAACCAGTAGTAATTTTTGAGAAAATAAAATTAACAAACTTTTTCCATGTAAAGGGTTCTTGAATATCGCATGTGTTTTATTCAAGTTCTAGCAGATTCTGCAGCTCTGCTCGCATTATTGCGTTGAACTGCAGAGATTCTTCTCTGTATATCTACCTTTCTCATCACCTCTGTCTCTCTCCCTCTTCTTTTACCCTTTCTTTCCCCTCTCTATACCTACATATTTACCCCTCCTTCACCCTCACCTCTCTCCTTTTCTGTGCAACTTATATGGCATGTGATGTTTTGAAAATCTGCAATAAAACGTTTTTTGCGGGGTGTTAACACAAATTAAAATTTAACTGAAAGGTTTAACACTAGGCACACTTGAGGCTCTTCCTTATGTTTGTAATGCGATTGAAATCTATACTGCTTTTCATGGTAACCGGTTTACGTAGACGAATAATGGTAATGAACAATGACTGGTATAACTTCTTAAACATTCATTCTATCAACATTTTGTAAGTAAAACTTGCTATAAGTATAATGCCTGTTAACTGTTTTATGCAACATTTAAACTAAAAAAAAACTTATTAATAAGGGAAATATTTAGATTTTTTGCTTTTACGACTCACTGATTCCCCTCTTCTTTTGGGAAAGTAATGATTAGGTTGAACAGCCTCCTTCCTAAGTGGAATATAAAGTACAGAATACATCAAGTTTCGTAACTATAGGTTGGTCCTTCTTGCTTGAAGGGGGAAAGAAACTAAAATAAATTCAGGTTATGAACAGTAGTTGCAATTATTCCTTCAGAATCAAAAACTACCACGACGGTTACCATTTTATTACGAGGTGTGTGTTTTAAAATACCGATATTTTTTAAAATAATAACACAATATTACTATCTAAATACTTATCATTCATTACCTTACACTACTTCTTCATAGAGTCACCGCCATTATTCAGGCACTTGTCGTAACGGGAAACCAATTTTTGTATGTCTTCGTCAAAGAATGATGCCGCCTGTGATGAAAGCCAAGTCTGAACTTCTTGTTTCACAACATCGTCGTCGCTGAAATGTTTTGCACCAAGGAATTTCTTCAGATGAAGAAACAGATGAAAATCGTTTGCCAAATCTGGACTGTAGGGAGGGTAGTCGAATTGTTCCCAACCAAATGATACGATCAGATCTTGAATTTGTTTGGCTGTGTGTGGCCAGCATTGTTACTCATTTATGCTTTCCCATAAACCCCACACAATTGGCAATGAATGTTAGCTGGTGTAACGCTTCTCGCATTCAAAACACGAATCACTGATCTGACTTCACAGTCGGGGGCCGTTCGATTCATTTGAACATTTCGAAACGCTCTAACAAAAGGAAAACACAAAGTGACGATCGCTCACAGCTGCGTTTGGCTTCCAAATGAATGAAGGAAGTGATCGCGCATGCTCAAAACCGCGATTGCAGCTCTGCAGTGGCAAAATATTAAAAGGGTACTTACTTTAAACACACGCCTCGTTTATGTTATACATGATATTTATTCTCTCTTTCTCATCCACGCCTACACACATAGAGACCATAAAACGAGTATTTCCGGTGACATTTGACATGTAATATTTGGATAGAATGCAATGCTTCCTCTGTCCACCAGAGGTCAGCGGTAGAGAAAGTAACAAAGGAAAATATTAGAAATGCCGGTGCATGCATATAACTAAGCAAGGACAATACTGCGGTGACATGCTAGCAAACTGAGCCAAGGACAAATGATGCCGTTTGGAGCGCCAAGATTCCCACGTCTCTCGCCATGTGGTAACCGGCTAGCACCGCAGCAGCGACAGATAAACCCAGTCAGTATGACCGCGGCTGGCGTGGGAGCCGCACGTGGTTAGTGTTCCTAATACGTTCAGTGTCTAGGAGCAAGACTGGCAAACCACTCCTCCGGTAAGTGAGAGTGAACATTGCTATTGCTTCAGATTAAGACTCGTACCCATCTGTGAAATTTACAAAATCAACAGTTTAAATAGAATCATTTGAAATTTTCATGCAGTAATCAGGCTTTAATGTAGGTACGTCACATTTCATGCATTTTTAAAAAATTAGTTTCCGAGATATTAACTTTTTATTATTTTTAATTTTTTATTGCTCTACCAGATGCAGTTATTTTTTAAAAAATGATTTTTTATAATTAAACTCTTTAATAATATATGAATAAATTGTAGACATGCATTTTGAATTATTCTACTAGTTTGGTAGAAAATAATGTTACACATTAGACTCCATTTTTTTGCTTAAAACTTATACAATATAAATATTACTGTTTCATAACATCACAACTAAGCACGTTAATAAAAAACATCATTTATTTATATCGAAAAGTACATCGCGTGGAACAATTTGAAAATGAGAATGTGCCAACAAATGAAAACCCGAGCAAAGAGAGTTTAAAGATTACCAGGCTAAAATAACACTGTTTTGTCGTTATCCTGTTCAAAAACCTATATTTAGTGCATATACAGACTCCCCTTCGTCTATTTCTGATCCTCTGGAACTAATATCTGAAGCCTCTCTTGAATGGTTTGTTCACTTTAATGGTGACAAAACTTATCGTTTTTTACTACAATTTTATAGGCAGCTAGGTAGACATTTAAATCGCTATATGGCATGCTTTAGAAGGTCGTACAGCTATAGCTACATCGAATGAAAATACTTTTATAGTGTTTAATAACAAAATTAATATTTACCAATTTTTGGGCCTTTTTCACACATGGGTATCCTTAAGAGAGTAATTTGACATGTTCGCAGTTTTATATATACCGAAAACAAACAAGATGATAAATATACGCAACACTTGCCAGTTTCGCAGCTTTAGCTAATAATCTGATGTGATAAATTCACATGACTTTCTCTACCCTCTATCGTTTACTAGTGAGTATACAAACTATTCATAATAAAACTTATTTTTCTATCTACTACATTTTTATCCAAACAAACCTTTGCAGAAATAGTTATATTACACATTTCGTTAGGATAGAAAGAAAACAGCGACAGCCAAATGTTTAACTGGACGTTATATGCTGGCCTTAAAACTCCATACTGTTTTCATCGCAATCGCGAGAAAAAACTAAATGTTGAAAGGACTGAGTGACTAAGAAATAAACAATTCGAACCATTAATAACGGATATCTCAGAAATAGCTTATGCCACAAAAAACTTATTTGAAATAAATTGTGTGTTTTAAAGAGATCTACATTTTGTGTGTAGTACATTTTCGTCTAACACTTAACGTTTACCAGTTATATAAGATTATACAAAATTCCTTCCGAATGAAGAGGACTTTACAGGCTATTTCCAGAAAATTCAAGATATACATTTTGTCATTTAGATATCTTTAATATATGGTATTTTAATAAAAATCGTTAAGAGGCATGTTTCAGAAAATAAAAAATTACCGAAAATGTTCCATGTAAAAGATAATTGGGGTGCGTGGATTTTCTTGAAAATCTTCGTGTTTCATCCCTGGAAGATACTGAGCTCAAATACCAAGTTTGGTGCTTATCAGACTTTTCGTTTCTGAGTTATGACACGCACGCACACGCGCGCGGAGTTTCCAAAAATGCTTTATTTGGATTCAGGGGGCCTCAAAACATGTATTTCCGTGAAATCTCGGCATCCAATGTAGGTAATACCTTCCCTACCCACTGTGTACGTGACAGAGAAAGTAAAAATGAATCAGATCGTAAATGTAGACATGATTTAAACATTGGGTGCGCTCGCAACGTTATGTGTCGTGCATTCTAATATTTAGTATGTATTTTAAAAAAAATTGGAAAAGTTTCAAATCTTTAGGGGACTCTCCATGCAAATTATATTTAAATTTGTTTAAACCAAATTTTAAAGCTGGTCGACTAATCTTCAGGCTCTCGTATGTAAAATTTCAACGTTACACGTGAAGCCGTTCGAGATTTCAATTTCATGATTTCTTTTAAAGCGTTTGACGTCCCTTTTAACAACAAGCTCTACAGAGACTATGAATGAAATTGATAAAATGATGCTCAAATGAGCCCGGGCTCTACTATTCTTATAATTACGACATTTGTCATCATATAAAGATAAGAGAACCCTCCCCCATCCCGATTTATCCAGCCAACGCACCCCAACAACACAGAATAATTTTCAATTTCTCAAAAATGACAACGATTTTTATTAAAATAAGATATTTTGATGACAAATGAAATCTATGTCTTGAATTTTATGGGAATAGCCTCTGAAGTCCTCTTCATCCTGGATGACTTTTGCATATCACGTAAACCGTAAGAGAGAGACAAAATATTACTACACAAAAAATGTACATCTTGTTAAAGCACACAGTTTATATCAAACTCATTTTTTTGTGTGAAACTAACCATTTCTGTGATATTCCTTATTATTGGTTTGAATTTTCCAATACTTATACTTTTATAAATGGGAAATCGTTATTCGTCCTCCCCCCTCTTGGTCATTCAAAGAGAACGATATTTCAAAGCCATCACATGGCGAGCTCTTAAAAGATTTGACTATCGCTTGAGCCTACTATATTCCCCTATTCTCAAAGTACCCACAAAGAAATAAGTAATAAAACCATTTCTACAAATGTTTATCTCGGTGAACATGAACTAAAAAGAAGAATAAGCTTTTGTAAGAATAGTTTGTTGAAGAATCGGCAGAGAAAGTTATATGAACGTAACAAAGTATATATGTATATCAAACTCGGCTTCAATCTTAAATATGTGCAGCGGTTCGAGATATTCCCCATATAAGCTAAACTTAACGTTACAGCTTTTTCAATCAAATAGGAAATATTTCGACAATGTTTCCTCGAACTCGTAAATATATACAATTTCAGCTTCGTGCGAGCAGAGGTTCGAGATACTTTGCATATAATCTACTCTTAATTTCGTATAGATTTCAATACCATTTTAAGCGATGCTTTTTAATAGATGCTCTGCTGTAGCGAACGCATCTAAAATTAGCATTTAACGCTTTTCTAATAATATTGTTTTTTTTATATAAATGCATGTATAATTAACTATTTCAAGAAAGGCAATCGCATTTTTTTTTAAAACGTAGCTTGAATTTGTCTTCAATTATATAACCCTAGAGCGACTAAACCGATAGCCACGAAACTCGACATGTGGCATTAGCTAACTCCTGCTTGGTAATATTATACAACAGGGGTGGCCAACCCTAGGCCCGCGGGCTAAGTAACGGCCCGTCAAGACATTTTGAATGGTCTGGCTATAGCTGAAGATCTGATGTGAACCTATTTATCATTACAAGCTCTTTCTTTTTCGAATCTGAAGAGAATAATATGGATTTATTCATACTGTCTGTTCAGCGAGATTTTAGATAGTGGGTGGGGGAGCCCTTCCAAGCAGGTTGGGAAATAACTAGTGGAAGGAGGCAAGTGAAGGGTAAAAACGCACGTAAAAGAAAGAGTGTTGGATGTTTTTCATTGTACGTGTCACGCGCGGCGCGAGTTCAGCATATTGTGCACCCCTCCCTTCAACTAAAGCTTTACTCCAGAGATAAGCCACCCACTCCACTAGCTAAAACTTCGCTGAACAGACTGTAAATCCATTTTCCATTTTAGAGTCTGAGGTTCATAGATAATCATCTTTGAAAATGTAAATAATAGAAATCTAAAGCAAATCAGGGCTTTGTGCTAAATTTAAACATGATTGTGGAGCACCCATTTCTCCTAATTTTGGAAATATGTTCCTTCGACCGGTTTCCTGAAAATCTTGCTCTAAGGCTCGTGTGCAGATTTGGCTCCACATACCTTTGTGAGCAAACTTTGTATGCCATGAATGTTATTAATAACAACTTATGTTCAACTATTACCGATGCATACCTTGGTATAACTGGCGCAACAGTTCTAGACACGTGAAAATCTTAATGAGAGCTATGATGCGAGTTTCTTATCAGATCAGGTGGTGACCGGTCGTCTGCATGCTGCAGGCGTGCGTGAGACAGTTATCGTCAAATATCCACACCGGTTATGCACTGCGTTGCACTGATAAACTTAGTTATATACAGTATATTAAAATCCACGCTGTAAAAAGCGCTTAATATAAAAAACGCTGTCAATCATTGCGTCCAATTCTTCCACATCTAACAACCCTTCCTCTTCTGCGGAATCACTCACATTATTGCCGTCATCACTGCTGTCACTACTTTCTGCACCATTATCCTGGATGAGAATTATGTCTATTTGAATTTTTCGGAATAATGATTCTTAATTTATTCAGCATGTCGCCATACATTTTCCCATTCTGGCCTTCCAATTTCAGCAAATTGCTGGCGTTATAACTGCTCCACATATTTTAATTTAAAAGTGATATTTCTGCATGCCACCCATTTTTTGATATCAGCCCAGATTAATTCGATTGGGTTTAGATCTGGGCGATACGATGACAATCTAGGTACATTATGGCGATGTTGTATTACTATCTGGTCAAGTATGTATGACTTCTGAAGCTGTTTGTTGGCTTTAATTAAGTTATATAGCTTTGTTTTACTCATGCTTTCATCTAAAGCTTTATTATGTCTAAGTAACCAAGCTCTCATTTCTTCTTTCAAGGAAGTTGTGTAGGTGGTTTGTCAATTTGAGTGTTGACGCATTGTGAAGCATTGTCGATGACCAGAAAGGCATATTAGGTACCAACATGGCGTTGATTCACTTCATGTAATTTTCTGTATTCATTTCTTGATGAAAATCTCCTGTTGTTTGTTGCGACTTCTAAAAGAAGGGCATTTGGAACGAAGCCGATCTTTCCAACAGCATGAACGATAATAAGTATTTGCCCTTTGGCAACAGGTGCCTGCAAACCTAATTCGCTATCGTCACTCCAACTTTTAGATGCTGTATGACTGCTGTGTATGTATGACTCATCTTCATAAATTATAGTATTTTTCTGAAATTTGTAGCACCACCTTGAAAATTGATGCTGATATAAGTACATATAAAATTAGTCATTTGGAAAGGTAGAATCAGACTGAAAAATTAAATGCCATAGCCGGGATTTGAACCACAGATCTTAGGCTTTCCGTGCCGTTGCTCTAACCGACTAAGCTATAGTGGCAACATTTACTTTTTATTTTTATTTATATTTTTTTATTATTATTATTATTTCATTTTATTTATGTATTTATTTTGCTTTTCTGTTAGAACTCTATTTGATTTCGGTTTCTTCCACTTGAACCCTAAATCTTTAATAATTTTTCTGAGATTTGTAGCACCACCTTGAAAGTTTCTGCTGTGTTTCAGCTGGATGAGCAATCTGCTTATTATTAGCACAGTTTTTTCTTCCACATAGGAATTGTGAATCGTGCGCCGAATGACGCATTCGAAATCGTCTATTTCTGTAATACGTTTAGGGACCTTATGTTTCTTCCCAGGCGTGTCAAATGGCATTCTTTCATCCATATGTTTTTTTCTTATCTTTGAGAACTCTGGAAACGGAACTCGGTGAAACACCAGTTGCTTGACTACTCTTTCTTTCACTCTCTTAAGGCTTTTGTGGAACTCGGACGAACATATATTTTCTTCCTTCATCTCTGCTTCTTGCTTCATGAAGTCGAGGACATTTGCAATTATTTCCCTACTTTGACTGTGTAACAACTTAGCACTCAACTTTGAAAACGTAGGAGCCATGGTTATAAATATAACAAATATAAAGTAAGTACTATTTAGATACTGCTCTCTTTAAAATTACAACCAGATGCAGACACTTTCTATGCAGACTGTATGTGTTACGCACTGTGAGTAAGCAAAGGTGTTATATCGCTTTCGTTGATTAAGCTGAACATAAACCATTCCTAGGCTCGACAGCTGGGGTGGCAATCAAGGTCACGATTCCAGAAGTTTTGCGCGAGTTATAGCATACTTGTTCTGTGCATGTAAAAAATATATCTAATTGATAAAATGGTTAATCAAAAGCAAGATCAAAGGTCACATTAACATCAGAGGTCTTCAAAATTCATTGGAATGTTCTTAAATAGTGTAATATGGAGGCATTTCTATTTTAATTCAATGTATTTACTTCTATGATAAATATGTATATAATTATATGATGTTCTTTCAAAATAAAGTGAATAAGAATAACTGAATTACTTTTAAAGCATTATGTTTTATATATCGGCCTCCAGCTGCACTTAACCTGAATACTTTACTAATACTTATATAATACTTTAGTTCAGATTCAAAACAGCTTTTAAAATCAATTTAGTTAGATAGTCCTTAAAAAAATTATACCAATTTACGGGTCCAAGCTCAAAATAGGTTGGCAGTACCTGTTGTATACTATTACTGACTGTCTTACCCGGCGTTACAATGGTTCAGTTTTATATTAATTGAAATGTTATCAGCAGGTTCCGGATTCTGATGATATGTCTTTTAATTTTTGCATCTTACGCATTGATAATCTGGGCATAAATCTTTACCATGGGTCCCAGATTATGAAAATCATATTAGGTCATTTTATGCCCTTTTATATTGTTAGCGCATTTATTCGATTTTACGCCATCACTTTGCCATTTTCTTGCCCTTTGCGTCTTGATTTAGTAATTTTGTTGTCTTTACGTGGAGAATATATATATTTATATAATTTATATTTTATTTAAGGATAACTTTTCAAACATCCGAAATTTCAATATTCAACTGAAAAATAAAGGCAGCTTTGTATATCCTCTACCGCATTCTTGGGGAAAAATAATTTATATTTAACGGTTAGTCTGGAAAAGATTGCCTGTGGGTGGATGGGTGGCTACTGTCAGGGGAGTAAGTAAAATTACGTTATGAATTCATGTCCCAAATTTGGGATGAGACAGGTCAGTTTTTCCATTTTCGCGTACAACCAGGCTGCTATTGTCCTTGTACCGTGAAGTCCTCTTCAGTCACGATTAGTTTTGTATAATTGAGAACTCAAAAGAGTAATCCTACAGTGTTGTAAGACCTGCTTCAAAAACAATTTGCATACTTTTCTTTCCGGATTCTTCAAACAAGAACACGGCATAAACATATTTTAATTAATTTTCTAAATTAACTCATCATTATTCTTATATCTATTTTTCTACTTGTACAGCAGTTACCTATATCGAAATATAAATTAATTTATAACCTCCTGCACACCAGCTTTAATAAATCAAATAATCTCAGTATTAGGTCATGTTTTATAATTATGTAATTTTTTTAAAACTTTTAGAATAATTTTATTGACTATTTTTCAAACATTTTTAAGGATCCTGGTTACCAGAAATATTACGTAAAAGATTGAAAACATGTGCAAAAATAGTTAAAACTATAAGGCTAATTATAAGCTGCCTATAATTGTCACCAGTTGTAAACCCAAATACCAAACTTTTGCACATATCAGTCAAACGTTTAAATTTGCATGCATGGGGATCGAAAACTAGATAGGGCTAGCTGTGGGTGCGTAAAACACTATGAACTTGGATAGGCATTGTTTCTAAAAGGTCTAAGGTAGCGCCAAGTTTTCATCGAGTCCTAAAAACTAGGTGTGCATAGATTTATAGATTTCAAAATTATCCCCATACCAACATTCAAATAAATCAGAGGGAAGTTATGTATTATGAACATGACAGCCTCCCACCCAAACCAATGTTTAAGATTTTAACCTCATATTTTATTTCTTAGGGCCATAATACATCCATCACATTCACAATAAAGGATCAAACATATGATACTATTTAAGGGATTAGATACAATTTAACATGTGCATAAGTATCTTATAACCTTAGTTCACTGGGAGAAGTATTGGTTTTCAACGCTAAAAGAATTACCGAAATAACTTGAATATTTTCGGAGATCCCCCCTCTCTCACCTCTTTATAACATTAAAATAGATTGGCTGTGTAGGTAGTTTTCATATAGAAAAATAAACGGTAGCAGATGCAGAAAGTCATGTGAATGTAACACAAGATTTTTGCCTGTTATTTTGTGATAAAGCTCCTTTGGCAAACGATTCTTATTGTAGTTATTTGAAAGTATGTCCGAAAATGTCTGCTGATTACACACACTCAATAAATAGTGTTGCCATTATTCTGCAAAGCATGTTTTCCCCTTCATACTTCAACTAAAACAACTTCCCCTCTGCCTTGAAATTTATTCTTCAACTGTGGCTTTGGTTCTTTCCGAATCATCAGAGAAGTAAATCCGCGGAGGTCTATTGCATGTTAACTGAACCATGGATCAATACTCAGTCCGCTTTTTTCCAAGTCTCTAGGCGACGGAATAATCTGATGGATCACGCAACAACTAATGGCCCAGAAAGGCTTCGTTCCTGTTATAATAGATAACCAGTTCTACCGTCCATAACCAAATACGTACAAGGTCATTTATGTGCGAAAACACCTTCATACCGCTTTAACTTTGAAAATTGGTTGGATGTTTAAGGGAAAGTATAACTCACTCAAGCACCAAAA
The DNA here is from genome assembly GCA_030765065.1 of Deroplatys truncata. NCBI lineage: Eukaryota > Metazoa > Arthropoda > Insecta > Mantodea > Mantidae > Deroplatys > Deroplatys truncata. The sequence continues at coordinate 78,692,404 of CM060976.1, read as the reverse complement.
TTGAGGAACATAAACTTATAACACATTTTTTAAAGAAGCTGAGTTTTAACGGTTGAGACATATCTAAACGTGTTTTGTCCTTGATTAGGCTTTTTTCCCGTTGATGAGCTTTTATGCCTCATTCCGCAGTAACTGGAAAATGAGCTAAATTCAATTAAGACAAATGACACTCGTCCATTTAAATTGTCAAGTGCTTGCCTACTGAACAGTTTTGTTTTGATCTCACAAGGAGTTTTTTCTTCAACTACTATGGTTCTTAGTGAAAGACCAGACATTTTGCTCAGAGGCCTAATTAACGGCCTGAGGTTCTTTTACGTGCCGCAAATGTATGACACGGGACCACCGGCTTTACTTCCCTTCCGATCCCTTCCGAAGGAAGCTATGCTAAGGACTTTTACGCCCGATAAAATCCATCGTCCTCAGCCGTGTTTGACCCCCTTGGTGGTATTTCGAGTATGTTAGGTTGCGGAGGATAGAGTGGTCCCATGTTTCACAATCATTGATTTCCAATGAATCAAATATTCCTGACATCTTCGGTATGTGCAAGAGAGAGCGACATTCACTCTATATTAATACTGGTTTGAGATATTTGGCCATTCTTTAACTTCACAAACACCAGATTGCTCTCACAGAATTCCAATGACATTAAGAGACTACCGTACAACGTCCTTTTCATGTGGCCAGTGGATGTGAAGCATTCATTCACTGAGATTTCTTCACTGCTGACATGCATACTCACACCTGTTATGGTTGTTTTGTCACAGATATCTGCAGCAATGGTATTTTTATAAATTATATATTAAATTTTTCAATTCATGGCCTTTGATGAGAAAGGACACACAAGAACTAAAATAGATTTAAATAATGAAATAATAGTGACGCAAGTGATGCATTTTAATTATCTGGGGGTGCAACTTATCTACAAGATCATTACATTACAAAAATAACGGATTTAGGTATATACGTGACACTAGACTAAGAAATTTAAATAATAAAACAAGAAAAGAATAATTAATTAATTATACAAAACAACAGCAGTCCCAACATTAACTTATAGTGAAACTTGGAGTCTAACAAAAAGATTAACACAACAAATACAATCAGTTCAAATGACATTCCTAAGAAAAGTTGCCGGGTACCAAAGTAAAGACCGCAAACGAAATACAGAAATCAGACAATAACTAAAAACACTCAATATAAATGAACTTATAAATAGATCAGACTGGAAGCAACATGTAGATTAGTTGGAAGAAGAAAGACTACCTAAAAGTATAACAGCACACGCACTATCAAAAGGGAAAACATCAAGAGGACGGCCAAACGCAAGGTAGGAAGATAAAGAATTCCTTGAAGTCGGAACGGAACAATATCCAGCCTTGGAAGTTGTTGATGATAATGCTGCTGATGATGATGAACTTCAGCTGTTCAAAACCATACTAATTCATAAATTAATTACAGTTCTTAAAGCAGAAAATTATTTTTTTTCGAACGACTGAACAATTCTAGTCTAAATTTAAGAAAGTGAACCTCTTGCATTTTATAGGCATTTAAATGCGACTTAAAACAACGTTCTTCATTGGTCATCCTCAGAATCTTTTAGACATTTTTGACTTTTCTGTGGGTGCATTCCTTTCGCCTTAAGCTACTGAGAGCAGCGAAAAAGTGAAATAATTCAAAACCATCTTCAAAACGCACGTTATGGCATTTCCCCCTTTCCAACACACTACATTTAATTGGAGGTAATTGTTCTTATATAATCTGTTACGCGGCTGCACAAAAAAAAAAAAGGTGTCAAGGTACGCAAACCAAGGAAGATCTTTGTCATCTTATAAGAAGACACAATCGATCTAACGAGACGTCCTCGCTGTCTCTGTTGAAAGCTAATATGATTCTTTAGTAACCAAACTACTATGGTATAGCAATAAGCAAAACACCTAAATAAAGCATTTTTTCTTTGAAAACATATTGCCCAACTATACTAGGAAGGTGAAACATACTTACTCCATGTCTTCTACATTTCGTTTACTACTTTCCAAATAACCTTGCACTGAAACCGCGGGGAGAATTTCTTTGTGTATCATTGACTTTTCACACTGGTTGGAGAACTTAACAACTAACAGCTGCCTTTGACGCCTCTGCCGGAGATGGTGCACTTTCTTCATGGCAAATATTTGCACATTACTACGTTCAAATAAGCAAAACTAACTACATTCTCTTTCACAATTTACACTGACGAAATACAACGTAAAAATCTGAGGGAGGCATGGTCATTCTCTAACAAAAGGAAGTGCTTAATTCAGAGAGGAAAAGTTTACAGCAGCCTAGTTTTTGGAGATCAAGGTGTGATGCGATTTTACATCTACTGACACTAACGGTGCGGCATAATGCATTCCTTTGATTTTTTTATCTTATGCAACGATAATTTTCAAACTTTTTGCCGTTGTGCATAACCTGCTGCCAAAGGCTGCACACACCTTTTCTCTCGGCACTGAAATTTGCTAATATATGACCATAAACGACAAATAAGTAATTCTTTCATGTGTTCACTTACTAAAGACAGTAAACATGTAAACAAAAATGTAATTAAAATAGAACACGTTTAATTTAAAACTATTTATCAGATACTGTCAATGCACTCAGCCACAACTTACAATGAAAAATATAGATGATTATAAGCCGAGCAAAATTGGGATAACAGATGTTAAAATAGGCGTAATGTTCAATCAAGTCATTGGGATGCATGAGCTTACTTGGCCTCGCACAGTTAATCAAACCTGGGTTCATGTTTGGAAATGAACAAGGCAAAACTCATTTAAATATGGTCTGTATTTGGACATGATCACCGCCATGGTAGTAAATAATTTTCAAACAGATAAGAGGTTGCTAAGGGCAGCATGTTCAAGGTCTCCTTACTTAACTCCAGTAACACGTTCTTCATATACTTCCAAAATTCAGGTGCATACTTTTTGAGCAATGAAAATTTGATATGAGATTCTAACAAATGCTCTACAAACAAAAATTTTATTTTATCATTTGAATGCAGTTCTGTTACCCCCCCCCCATATAAAAAGCTTGTACATCTTTATTACCTTCTTCATCGCACAGGCAAAGCCGCATTTGCGGTTAGGTACTGTGGCGATCACATTCCGCCCAGGTGAACCTGGGCGACCTGTTCTCGATTGCTGGATGGTCATATCGGCGGCTTTACCTTTGAAGCAAATACTCATCAGCAATTATGCTCATCCGTTTACTATTCTGTTCATCTTGGAGTTTGTTTACGTTAGGTTTTTCTCTATACACAAAAACTTCACATACACAACATTCACACTCTCACTCATACTTCCAAACTCTAGGTAGGATGGTGAATAATTCTGTTCGAAAATCGATCCGGGATCTGCGGATTTGGAAGCTGCGTGCTAACAACCAAACCACAGAGGCAGTCGCCAAGGAACTGAACGATTGATAGAAGTTCAGACCGTTGTTAACAGATACTCGGTGACTATGTTGAAAAAGTATCACTTTATATTGTAGTGCACCATTCTATAAAAGTTACTTGGCCTTCCATAATCATATGCAATTTTCTTTTTGAAGCCCCCCTTTATATGTTTATACGGTAAAATATACTTGAATAGTGTGTTATGTACTGTTCTTGCACAAGACGTAACAGAGCGAATGAGTGTGTGGTTCTCTAGCAAACCTGTGCCATCAGTATCTTTTCTTAATGGTGGACGGTCTTTAAAAGTCACACCTTTCGCGATTCTGATCACAGATTTGAATGCGATAACTTAATCCGCTCCTGGGCGCTGCACGATTGTTTTCCATCTCCATTTCCTACATTTTGTGATAACGGCTTTGCTTTTGCGTCCTAATATTTCCTTTGTGATACTCGATATCCATTTGATAAAAGGGAAGCTACCACCGTAAAACTTGACTTTCACCTTGAGGTATTTACCGGAGGGGGACACGGAACACCTCGTTACTGCGACAAATTAGATCTGTCGTGACTACACCCTCCGGGAGGCAGGGATGAAGTGAAGAAGCCGCAGGAGGTCGCAGGTCCGCTGGCAGACGGGATTACAAAGACGCACGGATGACTTTCACCTTGATAAATAAGGTTATACAAGATCATGAACTATTGAACAGCATAAGCAACTGTATGGGCTCTACGACACATGCTTCCTTGTAACAAAGAAAAACGACGGGGCCAACATGGGTTTATAAACGTTTTATGATATCGAATATCTCCAAAAATATAATTTAAAATTATTACTGTCAATAAACTAGTTTATCAGTTCATAACTAAACTACTTAAATGTACTATGACCACAAATTGTTTAGGTAAAGAAGTTCTTTTAGCAGTTTGCTTCCTATATGGGTAAGATGGGGTATTTATATCCTCCATTTTAAATTAATGATTTTAATAACGGTAAAGCACACAATTTTGCTATGGCGAAACGTTGCGATTTGTAAACGTATAACACTTATGAAAATTTCTCTAAAGGTGCAAATCTGTTTGGGAACTAACCCCTGTGATTCATTTAAACACAATGATGGACACATTTTTCAAGATGTAGCATCGAAACACGGATTACCACATTATGCTTCATTCTGGATTTTGGGATACGGCATCATAGAAAAATGTTCTAACGTTAGAAGTAAAATACAAATACAGCTCTAGGAGTTTGAACGGATACCGCAGCAAACTTTAGGAGAAAATAATATGGACCAGAAAGTTGAAATATTACATAAAATGTTGGAAACATACACTAAGTAAACAACACACAGTCAAATTAAAAAAGCTGTAGCCCACACGAATCAAAGCAAAGGCTACTGTTTTACATGGATAGCACCATGCTACACAATAATACAATCAATATTAAAGATGAAAGCATTACCCAATGATCAACGGTGTGAAGTTCTTCAGCACTCTGCTTTTTCCATATGGACGATCACAACCCAACTTTTCTCCCCTCCCTCTACAGAAGGTTAAAGTCTAGCCGGTGATTAACATTATGTGCAGTTTAATGCTGCGATGTTGCTCCCTGTTCCAAAGCCTAGCTTAAATAACCTCGTGCTTCTTATGAATAATACACCATAATCATACCGCACGTTATGTTGATAAACTAGTGCGCATTTCAAGTCCCGAATATAGGACCGGTGCCCACTCAGCGTCATGAGGAAAGTTAGGAGCTGCGATAGGCAGCGGTCCTGGCCTCGTGAGCCAACTTTCAGGCTGGGAGATGCGTGATGCTGGCCACATCACTTCCCCATATCGGTTAGATGATTACCCACCGCTGGCGTGCGAAAAAAACATTATTTTACATTAAGGTCTCCTTTGTGCATTTTCGGGTGCTGAAACCAGAAACGACATGAAAAAAGGCATATCACGCAACATTTTTGCATAGAATTATATTTTATTTTTATAGCATTAATATACTGGTAATTGTTTCGCATCCACAAGACAAGTTCTCCAATGTCAAAACGTTGTACTAAACCTATTACTGAGTTACAGGAACCCATCCTAGAAAGCTGGATTTTATCATTTTGGTGTTAGGTACCCTATGTTGATCTATAAGGCTGTGACTATGATGAAATCGGTATCAAATAGACTATGGTGTAGACATTCCTTAACATCAATGGTTGAGTTGTGCTATATGGCCAGACGTGGTTGTGTTATTTTCCCAGGAAATGTTTGCTGTTGAGTTCATGATTAAGAACGAAAAGAACCGATTTCGCTAGAAACGTTTGCAATGTCTATTTTGGAGCGAAAATGAGAGATGGAAACAAAATATGGGTCCATAGTGTGTAATGTTCGTGTAGAGGGTCTAAGGAAGTGGTGCAGAGGCAAAGAGAAGATATTTAGTTTTGGTAATCCATTGATACGGAAGGAGCAGAAAAATCTTAGTGATTATTGCTATTTTGAAGTTAAGGGCCGTAACTCTAAAAAATAAGTTATATCTTATCCAACTAACATTTAATCTACTATACGCCCAGCTCCCCATGGTCTATAGATTCCTGTCACTCGTCTACCACCAACACTAGAAGATGTTCCACTGGAGCATCAGTCAGATGAGGATGATGAGCTTCAATGTGAAGTGGAAAGCGAAAGTCCTCAACAATTTACCCATTATGAACTAAATGATGTAATACGTAAGGGATTTAGGATTATCCACGGAGAAAGCTGGGATTAGGCTCCAAATTAAAAGAAAATAATTTGTTTGCACCAAGAACATCCCTACACTGATGCAGGAGTAGAGAACAGGAATGTTCCCCACTACTTTTCATTAAGAGGCTGTCTTAGTTTACTGGCAGTGATATTCCTGATTTGACAAAAGGTTTAATGTTCAGCACAGAGTGGACAACTGGAGCATGTTTTATAGATTCCTCCAAAAATCTCTGAAGGCAGTTTTTGCACAAGGGTAAAAAATATACATTAGCTGTTGTCATTCGGTACACCTTAAAGAAACCAACGAGAATCTTGAATTGATTTTCATAAAGGCTAAATATACAGAAAATAATTGGATATCTGTGAAGATCAAAAAGTGCTATGCATACTTCTTGGCAGCAGGCTGGTTATACGTAAGTTCTCATGTTTTCTCTGTGATTGGAACAGCAGAGCAAGAAGAAACAAAGACACTGACCACAAAGAGCATCTGTTGAGCATGGATGGAAAAACATTTTACGACAAACTCTTGACAATACAAAGAGCCTACTTGTACCACCTCTCCACATAAAATTAGGCATAATGAAACAGTTTCCTAAACTCTTGCCAAAAATGAAGAGTGCTTCAAGTACCGCTGCAGTAAGTTCTCTCATTTGTCAGAAGTCCTAAAGGAGGGCATTTTTGTCGATCCAGTCTTAACAAGAGTGATGCCAGATTCAAAACTTCCTCCATATGATGAAAGAAATCTAAAGAAGAACGTGAACTACCTTCAAAAGTATGCGAATAACTTCCTAAGAAGTCCTCCAAACTATGTAATGGTTGTTGAAAATATACTGGAGACAAATTTTTGGGATGCTCAATTAGTTTACTTATGAGTTTTCTGAATGCTCACTTGAATATTTTTCCTGACAAACTTGGAGAGTGAGCGAGGAGCAAGGGGAATGTTTCCATCAATACGAACATATGGAAAGAAGATATCAGGTCGGTGAAACGCTAATATGATAGGAGACTACTGCTGGATGCTACATCGTGGCATTCCAGATATCTCACCAAGAGGAAAAACAACATGCGCAGCTTTACCATGACCAGAAAAAGGCAGCACAAAGCATCCGACTAAATGCGAGTTGTTACTGACAACTTAATAGTTTCTGTAAAATAACCGAGTGACACGAGTCGAACCGCTCTCTGACGCAAGACGGCCTCTATTTTACGGCCAGGAATATGCTGCTGGTGGAGTGGGCTACCCACTGGGTGCTCTTATCTCCCCTGTGGATTTGTCGGGGTGGTTTCAGGAGAAATAATTGATGATACGGTGGCGCGCGCATACAGAGTACCTTTTTCTTAAATACTTTTTAAGTTTCTGGGTACCTGGAAACGTGTATTTTCGGCAAAATCTCAATATCGAATTTTTGGTGGAATACAACACTTCCTTTGTGTGACGGTGAAAGTAAAAAGAGTTACACATCTTGTCTTTTCCCATTTTCCTTTGCACTGCAAAATGTTGTTCTGAGAAGACTGGACAAGGACTGCAAATCCCAAATCTCTACAAATTATATTTAACACAACAATGCATGTTCAGGTACACAACTTTGACTGACGTAATTTGGGGATCACGCAGTTGTGGAGCTTCAATGAACTTGAATGTCTTCTTTCTAACGGCATTTTACATCACTAGCAGACACAGTATGTACAACCAATAAACAGATTAGAAACCTGGACATCGGTGCCACAATCAGTATTTGTAAGATGACTGACTACACTTAGCCAATACAGCTAGGATATTTGGTAATCAAGTGATTATACTAACACTATTTTACTTTAGAAACGAGTAAACTATGAGACTGTTTACCGTTCTCGCAAAAGAAGATTCAAACCCGGCGGAGGGCGATGGATTTTTTTTAGGGCGTAACAATCCTTAGCATGGCTTTCTTCGGAAGGGAAGTAAAGCCGGGGGTCCCGTGTCGTATATTTACGGCACACAAAAGAACCTCAAGCCTGATAAAGAGGCCTCTGAGCAAAATTACGGGTCTTTCACGCCCAATATATAATGGGACACTAAGTACCACAGCAGTTAAAGAGCGTCCACAAATAAAACTCAATTTAATTTCAAAAGAAGATTCTGTTGTGTAACAGTCATACGAACTTCTCTGCTCATTATATTTAATTTAATGGATATTTCACAAATTATTCATACAAAAAGCTATATATTTCCTGTTAATCCTGACACCCATTGGCCGAAATTGTTAGAATGATGTATCAATGTTAGCTTTGCGGTGAATACACAAGGGACTAAGTCAATGGACAACTCTTGAGGCCGATGTGTGGTAACTAGAGTTGTAAAACTACCGTAGACTATCATAAATAAGCGTAGACTACGGTAATTTTCCTAGTAGAATTGGCCAGTTAAGATCCTACCCGCTTTACCCGTACGTTAGGTGTGTTGCATAGCTATCGGGTGTTACCTCATATCGATCGCTTTATTTACGTTTGAGGTCAGTGGTTTACTAGATTCCTCTAGAAACCGGAAGCGTTGAACTTTGAACCTTCTAGAAACAAGTGAGGGTATATAAAGGGCCGCTGAACCTACGGAACATTAGCATGCGGCCATCGTTCTTCAGCATGCGTCATCGTTCTGAAGTATAGAAATTGTACAATACAAGGTCCATCGAAATCAAGATAGAAGCCACTTGTAATTACTGCGGAACCACATATAATGCTGTGCCTACTCGCCTACGAGATCACCTTCAGAAGCGTAGATTGTGTCCACAATCTATCAAACGTGTGGCGCAGGAATCTTTACAGAGATCAGGAAAAATTTCGAGGACCACTTCTGAAACAGCTAATGAAACGTCGATACATACTATGTCTGCGACCTCATTGATGAGCAATCTAGTCTCTCGAACGCCACATCATCAGTTTCATCCGGCACTCCTACAACAATTTCTGATAGAGACGTAGACGAAGTCGTCGCTAGAGCTGTTTATGCTTCAGGAGTCTCGTTATCAATGTTAGAGACTAATACTGCAGGAAAGCTTTTTATTTAACTGTCCTGGATATGAACCATCAAATCACCATACTATGGGTACAACGTTGCTCAACGCTGAATATTAACGTATTCATACTGTTGTCACAGATAAGATTAAACGATCAAATGCCCTCGCTTTAATTTCTGATGGAGGGACAGATGTGTCCGGACACCAAACGATTAATTTCATTGTCACGACACCAGAACCAATTTTCTTCAAGAGCATTCGTCCTGGTGAGTGCAGAGAAACAGCACAATTTAAGGGGCGAAAAGTTCATAGCGGTGATCACCGACAATGCAAGAAATATGCATGCTGCCTGGAGAATAGTGGAAGAAAAGTACATGCACATAACATGTGTAGGATGTGGTGCTCATAGCATCAATCTCATCAAAAACATCTTGGCTGTACCTATGCTCCAGGAGCTATTCCAGCTCAGTATGAAAATAATCAAAGCAGCAAGTTCAGTTATGTACCTCATGCTCTGTTGGAAACGAAGCAGAAAGAAAAGTGCGGGAATTCGGCTGTAACTTTGAAACTTGCTCACACTCGTTGGGCTGGGGCTTTAGTAAGCTTTGAGAGCCTGATAAAGAACAAAGAGTCTATTTTAGAATCCAATGTTTGTCCTTCAGTTCGTTTCGATAACACAGAAAGAAGCGCTGTGTTAAAGGAGGTAAATGGGAGAAACTTGAACAGCAAGTCGCTTACTAGACCACTATCTACTGTCATCACCCAACTTGAGGCAGGCAATGCTCTATTGTCAGATGCGCATCATCACTTTACTAAAATTGCAGTAGAGGTGGACCTTCTAAAAACAATACTCAATGCTATGTATTACATCTGTAGTTACAAACAGAACAAAATTCACCTGCAAGCCTATCCATGCTACGGCCAATCTGTTAGATCCATGGTATAAAGGCACTAGTCCGAATGCTGAATATGAAAGCCATGTATTGCAGTTCATCAACTCTTTGTGTGAATTGTTGGGACATGAAAGAGGACGTACACTAGCTAATGTCGCTGAATTCAGAGCTTCTGATGGTCTCTTCTCCTCAGATGGTGTGTGGGCTGCTGATGAACATGCTTCACCTTGTACCTGGTGGAAAGGATTTTGTAGCAGTCAGCCGTTGCGCTATCTCGCCTGCAAACTTCTCAGTGTATCACCATCAACAGCTGCAAGCGAGTGCAATTGGTCAGCGCATGGGAAGATCCATAGTAAAATTAGAAACAGGCTTTCTACTGCAACAACCGAAAAGTTTCCGTGCAATGGAACTTACATTATATGACATACAATTAATCTGTATCTCCAAAAACTTTTGGAAGCGCCACTGAGTCTACAGTTCAGATCGAAGATACTGATAGTGATCACGAGTAATGTTACTTTGAACCGAAAAGTACAATTTTTATTTTGATCACAGTTTTTGGTGATCATTATGTTTGAATTTCTCATTAATTTTCTTAACACGTTGCATTTTGTGTTACGTTTCTTTCCCTACCAATACGGTAATCCTACCATTTACTACGGCAATTATGTACTGCACCAAAACTAGCGTACCATAGTAGAGCGCAACTCTAGTGGTAACTAAGATATTATAAACTCTTTGTGCGCATGAGAAATAAGGAAGGACAAATTAATTTCTAATTTTACTGCTTAGAATTTGGTAAAACTTAAACGAGAAGCAAATGTTTCAGAAACGTCGTCACCAACAATGTAACAAATTGTATAGTACTTCAAGGAGATATAAAGCTTTCTATTGGTAAGTTTTTGTGTGTCTTATGCTTTCACAATTACATAAAATTTAATGAGGGTAAAAGGAATTCACAGAATATTACAGAAAATTCAAGACAAACATTTTATTTGCCTTACCATATTTCAAACATATGAAAGTTTAAGCAAATCGTTTACCAAATCTTTGAGAAAATAAAAAGTACTAGATGTTGGGGTGGATTCTTTGAAAATCATCGCTTTACATTCTCAGAAAGTGCCTCACTTACCTTAAATTTTGTATTCATTTTTTGAGTTATGCTGTTTTCTCATTCTCACTTTCTTTTAAATGCTCTTTCTACTTTATCTACAACCTACTTAAACTAGGTAGTTGAAATATTCTGTTCCATCCAGAAACTTGATATAGATATTACGTCGGTAATACACAGTTTGAGGTCCAACGAACTCAAAAGGAACTTTTGTAAACACGCGCGTGAGTATGTGAAGGGAACAGCATAACAAAAAACGTCGTCCTCCGCGGTGTAGTGGTTACCATGCTAGCCTCTAGTTCCCGAGGTTGCGGGAGGGCGATAGATTTTTTTCGGGCGTAAAAATCCTTAGCATGGCTTCTTTCGGAAGGGAAGTAAAACCGGTGGTGCCGTGTCGTAGATTTACGGCACGTAAAAGAACCCCAAGCCTGACAAAAAGGCCTCTGAGCAAAATTATCGGTCTTTCACGCCCAATATAAAGTGGGACGCTAAGGACCACAGCAGTTAAAGAGCGTTCATAAATAAAAGTAAATTTACATAACTGAAAAAACCAAAATTCCACATCCGAGCGAGGCACTGTTTAAGCATGACGTTGAAGATTTTCATCCCAAACTAGCCCTTACAAGGAAACTTTTCGTTATATTTTCATTTCGTGGACAATGGTTCTAACGATTTTTTTTAAGTATGATAAAATATATTTGTGATATTAATGCGACAATTTAAATGTGTATCCTGATTTTTATATGAATAGCCTGTGGAGTCCTCCTCATACTAACTTAATTTTGTATAATTCTATACACTGGAAAATCCTAAGCGATACACAAAAACTTAGTACAGGAAAAAGTAGAGCTCATTAAAATACACAATGAGTCGTTTTTTTTCTTTCTTTTTTCGTAGCTGTATTTGTTTCACAATATTCCATGTTTAATGTTTACACTTTCTAAAGAACATCACCTATTAACATGTTTGAAAATTTGCAAATTTTCTTTCTTCTTCACATCGCAAGAGCTTGTTATATTACGACTAAGCATTTGAATGCTGTTTCCAAATGTTGCATATAACTGAGGCACGTATTGCTTAATTTGAAATCATTTGCATGTAAAAATATATCGCGAATGGACATGGATAGAATAACCACTGTTATGTATATGCTAGAATATGTAAACGATATATGAGAACTTCTCATGGTTAGAGAAAGTGGTGTGATTATTCATATCAGATTTTCTGGTCGAAACCTATACTTCATCTTATTGTTAGATAAGCAGCAGAGAAAAGTGGATGATCTGAAAAACGACCGAGTTATGTCGAAATTATTTTATATGTTTAACGGCTTTGAACATGATTTTTAGTCTATAGTTATACATAATAAGCTTTTGGAATACTGCTTGGAGTAGCTGGTAATTTATTAGTGCATTAGACGTTTAGATAAATCTTCACGCATGCTCGTTTTTACTTTCTCTACTACGTATTTACAGCAAGTAGAGGAAGTATTGTATTCCACCCCATAATTTGATACCGAGATTTCACCGGAAATACATGTTTTGAGGCCCCTGAACTCACAAAAAACATTTTAGAAAAGTTCCGGGTATGACTTTGAACAGCATAACTCAAAAACGAAGAGTCGATAAATACCAAAATTTGTATTTAAATTCAGTATCTTACAAAGATGTGAAAAGAAGATTTTAAGAAAATCTGCCAATCTAAACTATCATTTAAATGGAACAGTTTCCGTTATCTTTTATTTTCTCAAGAATGGCTCTAATGATTTTGACTAAAGTGTCATTATGATATCTGTATGACAAATAAAATGCAAATCTAGAATTTTCTGGGAATAGCCTGTGAAGTCCTCTTCATTTTAAATGACTTTTGTATAACATATAAACAGTAAACGAGAGACAAAAACTTACTACAGAAACAAATGCAGACATCGTTAAAGCACACAATTGATGTGAAATAAATCATTTACGATATGTTGTTTGTTATTAGTTTCAATTTTGAAATACTTATACTTTTCTCAAGTGGAAAATAGCTATTCGTTTTTACTTTCTCTACTACGTATAGTAAGTAGGGGAAGTATTGTATTCCACCCAAAAATTCGATACCGAGATTTCACCGGAAATATATGTTTTGAGACCCCCTGAATCCAAAAAAAAGCATTTTTGGAAACATGTCCGTGTGTGTGACTTTGTGTGTCTGTGAACAGCATAACTCAGAAACGAACAGTCGGATAAACACCAAACTTGGTATTTAGGTTCAGCATCTTCCAGAGATGCGACACGAAGGTTTTCAAGAAAATCGCCCCACCCCAGATTACCCTTTACATGGAACATTTTTCGAAAATTTTAATTTTCTCAAAAATGGCTCTAACGATTTTGATTAAAATATTATATGTTTAAGATATTTTCATGACAAATGAAATGTACATCTCGAATTTTCTGGGAATGTCTTCAAAAGTATTCTTCATTGTAAACGACTTTTGCATAACTGATAAACCATAAGAGATAGACAAAATTTTACTACACAAAAAAAGTAGATCGCGTTAAAATACACAATTTATGTCATATACATTTTTTTTTGAGTGAACCATTTTCGAGATATTGCTTGTTATTCCCTTAAATTTTCCAATACTTATACTTTTTCTCAAATGGAAATACGTTGTTTATTTTTTTTGTCCTGGTAATGCAAAGAGAATGGAATACTCCACATAGCAACCAGCTCTTAAAATATTTGACTATCGCTTAAAGCCTACCAATTCCCCTTGCATCTACAAGAAAATTAGCAATAAGATTAACATCTCGATATCTCGATTAACATGAAGCATATGGAGAATAAGCGTTTGTACAAATGTTTGTACAAGAGTAGAGAAAATCATGTGAGTGTAACACATCAGATTTTTTCAGTCTGATTCTACCTTTCCAACCTTAGCCTACACACGGCATGTGGGAAAGAACAATTCATTATCATTTATCTTAACATACAACAAGACTTTGTGGTTAAGAAATATGTTCAACAGACATTAAGAGATCGCAATGAGGGTTCGCTGGGGTGCACATGAATCATAGGAGAGCAGTTCAGTAGTCCCAGCACAATGATATGTGTATCTGTCCGATAAGCCGAAAATCCATGTGTGAGTACTGGCCATGGCTTTCTCTACTAGCTAAGTATGTAGCAAATACTGTATTCCACCGAGAAATTCCATATCTAGGTTTCATTGGAAGCACACGTTTTGAGGTGCAGTGAAAAATACATAAATAAAATTAGAAAAAGACGCGGGCGCGCGTGTATCTGAATTTGAATAGCTTAGCCCGAAAAACGAAAAGTCGGATAAATATCGAATGTCATACTTGAGTCAGATAATGTTTAAGAAGCCAGGCGAAGGTTTTGAAGAAAATTTCCCCAGCTCATACTACCCTTTACATGGAAACGTTTTCCTTAGTTTTGATCTTTTGGTTAAAATATATTTAAGATTTTGCATGACTGATAAAGTACATATCTTGTATCTCTGTGAACAGCTATATTTCCTCTTCATTCTGATTGAATTTTGAATAATTTTGTGTAACTACAAAATCACGAGGGGCAAAAACGTACCACAGGAAAAAAGTAGAGCCCTAAATTATTATTATTATTATTATTATTATTATTATTATTATTATTATTATTATTAGTGTTATTATCGTCATCTTTATTTTGCTCCGTTTGTATGCCACCTTTAACATCTCGGGTCATATCGGCGGCTCTTTACCTTTGGAACAAATGATCATCGGCAGTGGTTTTCACTCGTTTACAGCTGTGTTATTCGTTGGAATTGTATTACTTTTGGTAATTAAACTCACACACACATTCACAATCTCATTCATAGTTCTAGTCTAGACTCTAGGGAAGATAGGTAATAAATCTGGCTGAAGAAATATTCTCACCCTCCAACGTTCGAAACCGGAACATCTGGATTTGGATGCTAGCATGTTAACCACCAGACTCCAATGACAATCATCGTTAAAATTCACACTATATGTAAAATTATTTTCGTAGCTTTATCCGTTTTCGAAACATTCTATACTGCATATTTACATTTTTACTTTCTCTACCACGTACATAGTACATGCATAAGCATTGCATTCCACCCAAAAATTCGATACCGAGATTTCACCGGAAATGATGTTATGTTTTAGAAAAAGGTCCGCGAGCGCGCGTGGGTGTGTATGAACAGCATAATTCAGAAATGAAAAGTTGGATAAATACTAAACTTAGTATTTAAGTTCAGTATCTTCTAAAGATGGGACACAAAAGGTTTTAAAGAAAATCCTCTAAACTCCAACTACCCTTTACGTGGAAGATTTTTCGAAATTTTGTATTTTCTGAAAAATGCCTCTATCGATTTTGATTAAAATACCATATATTAAAGATACATGTAAAGTTTTTACATGACAAATAAAACTTTTCTGGGTCTAAATTTTCTGGGACCAGCCTGTGAAGTCTTCATTTGGAAGGAATGTTATATAATCTTGTATAACTAGTAAACGTTGAACGATAGACAAAACGTACTACACAAAAAATGTAGATCTCTTTAAAACGCAATTTATTTCAAATAACTTCTTTTTGTGTGTTGCAGATAAGTTCTTTCCGAGATAAGTTATTAATGTTCACATTGTTCAACACTTATTCATTCCTCTGAACTCCTGTCCACATTGCATGGAAAGAGTATGGAATTTTAAGGCCACCATATAGCGTCTGCTTCTTACATATCTGACTGTCGCTGTTCGCTTTGTATCTATAACGAAATTATTTACTAAGGTAACCTTTCCACGGCTAAACCTTTGAATGCTTATCCACAATGTTGTATATACGAGTAACTAAGCACTTAGGCTTAATTTGAAGTCGCTCCTAAGCAAATCGCGAATAAGATAATATGTATAGAAAAATCATTTTATACGCATATCATAATATATAACACACATGAATTAGGATGCTTTGTATTTTTAAAAAAGTTTTGAATACACAAGAGTTAGATTATGTAACAGAATCTTAAAAATATCTTTACTTTAATACATGCACAGTAGTTTATTACACGCAGTAGGAGCCCAAGGTACGCAAAATATATTCTTCATATTCGTTAAAAAAGTAATGAGCTTCAGCTTGGAGTTTATGGTCATGGAAAAATATGCATTTGCATAGGAAACTTAACTCAAGTTATATTAACTACTGGCTTAGTGAGTCAGTAAGTAATGGATCTCTACAAAGAAATGAAACCCAAATAAATAAAAACCAACCGAACCGGTTGGGCGCCTGACCAATGCTGCCTGAAGAAAATAAAGATCTTGAAATGGTTGGACTGTATAAAACAGTTGTAAGACCGGTATTAACAAACACATCAAAATCGAGAGCAGACTAAGGAATCTACACAGGTTCTTGAAACAGTAAACTGAGAAAAATAATTTGGGAAAACAAATTATAAAATATAAATCAGCGATGTTGGGAAATGTAAAATACAAGCTTTTTAAAGATGTTTCCGGAGTTTCCTGAAACAACGGTTCACACTATACTTTCAATACTACGTACTTACAGCAAGTAGAAGTGTTGTATTCACCCAAAAATTCGATGTCGAGATTTCACAGGAAACATATGTTTTGAGGTCCCCTGAAACCCCCAGGAAAGCATTTTTAGAAAAAGCTCCGCGCGCGCGTCTGTACAGCATACGCCCAAAACGTCCGATAAATACCAAACTTGGTATGAAGGCTTAGCATCTTCTAAAGATGTAGTGCGAATGTTTTCAAGAAAATCCCCCACCCCAAACTACGCTTTACATGGAAGATTTTACGAAATTTTCGATTTTCTCAAAAATCGCTCTAAGATTTTTATTAAAATACCAAACATACAAGACTTTTATATGCGAAATAAAATGTATATCTTGGATTTTCTGGGAATATCCTTGAAGTCATCTTCGTTCGGAAGAAATTTTGCATAACTGGTAAACCATAAGAAATAGACAAACTCTACTACTACAAAAAAAAATCTCTCTTAAATACACAATTTATTTCAAATAACTTTTTTGAGGTTTAGCCATTTCCGAGATATAAGTTTTTATTGGTTTGAATTTTTCAATGCTTTGTGATTTTTACTTTCTCTACCACGTACGTAGTAAGTAGAGAAGGTATTGCATGCCACCCAAAAATTCGATACCGAAATTTTAACCGGAAATACATATTTTGACACCTTCTGTATAAAAAAAGAGTATTCTTAAAAATGGCTCTGTATGTGCGTGTCTGTGAACAGCATAACTCAAAAAGGAAAACAAATATAAATATCCCATAAATATCAAACTTGGTATTTAAGTTCAGTATTTTCCAAGTATGCGACACGAAGTTTTTCAAGAAAATCCTCCTACTCCCAATTACCCTTTAATGGAATATTTTTCGAAACTTATTAGTTTCTCAAAAATGGCTCCAACAATTTTGATTAAAATACTATATATTAAATATATTTAAATAAGAAATAAAATATAAGTATATCTTGAATTTTCTGGGAATAGCCTGTGTTCTCCTCTTCATTTGGAAGGAATGTTATATATTCTTGTATAATTCGTAAACGTTAAGCGATGGACCATGAAGAAGTTTAATTTTAGAAGTGTTGTATTGTTACGTTATTTGCACCAACTTGAACCGAACTTGAAGTAGTTGCAATCACGTATTGTACAAAGTTTCCGGTGGCCTTCGACCCAATGTTCACTTTCCGGTGGTCTTAGCACCTAGTTTAAAAAAATTACTTTGTAATTTGAATGTTTCTTTAAATAATATATATATATATATATAATTATGTTTGCCTCGGCTGCGTCAGCGTTAATTTAGTAGAAACATGTTTCTCTTAACAAGAGTGTGATACGGCTAAAGAATGTAGGCTTACACAAATTATAGTTTTTACTTCACTCCATTTATTAATTCTTGACACGATTAAATAACACTTCACGGTGAGATTATTTATTAATTACTTGCACTTTTTAAACACGTAAACTGTATAATATCCTCGCCGTAATGTATTTTTGTCTCACACTGGATACGTATTAAACTTCTCGAGGACGCGTCTCGCGTCCAGTTAGGAACGCTGTCTGCTAGCAACTGACTTTTGAATTTGTATAATTTGCTCTATTTCAGTTTATGATTGGCTAATCCTACTCCAATAGAATACTTTTATTTAACTTAAGCTTTTTCTGGTTGTTGATTGGCTATTTTTAAGCTGTTTTAAAAATTACATTATTGTTGCTCCAAGAATTACTAGTAGCATTATTAAACGTTCCAATTCATTATTGCCTCTAGGTTACCTCATTGTTAGCAACTTTTGACCTATATTCTCACAGCTCCTACATTATTAAATTACCTATTACATTCACCTAACATTATTAAACATATACATAATATAAACATTAATACCATGACTGTCACATACATTTTTATATATTATTTATACACATATTGTTTTAAGGCGGGCTGTTATTTTTTTATATATATATAATTAGACTGAAATAATTTAAGTGTTAAAATACTGTCTCAACAAAAACGCACTACACAAAAAATTTAGATCTCTTTAAATGACACAATTTACTTCAAATTACTATTTTTTGTGGCACAAGCCGTTTCCGAGATATCTGTTATTAATGGTTCGAAAGAATGCTTTGTCATTCTTTTAAAGTCTTTTCCTATTGCAGGGAAAGAATGAGGCTTAAACATTCCTTAAACATCTGACTACCGCTATTCCCTTTGCATTTAAAACGAAATGTGAAATGAAGCTATTTCTGCAAAGATGTTTCTCGATACAATTAAGTAGATAGAAAAACAAGCTCTAGTAATAGTTTTTATACCATTAATAAATGATATGAGAGTAGAGAAACTCATGCGAATGTAACAATCAGACTTTTTAAAGTACTGTCGCTAATCAGTTGTTTTCGACGGTATCATGGAAAGGGTATGGAATTTCTAAGCCGTATAGCGATTAGCTTTTAAAAATTTAACTATCGATTCGGTTTCCTCTATACCCTCTTGTACCTTCAACGATATAAATAAATGAAACTATTTATGCAAAGGTTTATCTCAATTAATAAGTGGATAGAAAAATAAACTTTCGTAAGAGTAGTTTGTAGAAGCATGTAAGGTAAACAATAGTAGGTAGAGGAAGTCATGTGAATGTAACACAATTTTTCATGAATGGAATATCAAGTGAATTACATGGAGATATGATGAAAAGTGTCAATATGTATGGAATGACTAGCGCAAGTTACATGAAAGTGGTAAAAATCTTCTGTTACATTCACATGATTTTCTCTATCCACTATCATTTGTTGTACCTTCTGCAACTATTTGTACAAACGGTTACGTTTCTATCTATGTTAACGTTATCTAGTTACCAGATAAAAAAGTTTGCAGAAATGGTTTCATTGCACATTTCTTTGCAGGTTCAAGGGGGAGGAAGATAGAGCAGGCTGAAGCGATAATAAAATCTTTAAAATGGAGGTCGTAATAAGCTGGCTTTGTAATAGCCTGTTTGCATGACCACGAGAGACAAAATAACGTGACATACTCGTAGCACTTAAAAAAATTATGATCAAGTATCGGGAAATTCAAATCAGTAGCAACGAATATCTTAGAAATGGTTAATGCCACAAAAGTATATATTTGACATAAATTGTGGGTTTTAACGAGATCTACATTTTTCGTGTAGTGCGTTTTGTTTATCTTTTAGGTTTATCAGTGGTATAAAATTCATTCAGAAAGGATACGATTTCACAGGCTATTCACAAAATTTCAATATATTGGGGGAAAACAATGTGCAGAAAAGGCGGAGGATTTTCTTGAAGATCTTCGCGTCGCATCCTTGAATAAATACCAAACTTATCTAACTTTGGCGTCTTCCGATATTTCGCTTTTGAATTATGCTGTTGTCTCTCTCTCTCTCTCTCTCACACACACACACACACACACACACACATATATATAGACATTTGTCTAAAACGGTTTTTGAGCAGAGGACCTCGAAACGTATTTCTGATGAAATCTTGATACAGAATTTTTGGTTGGAATGTAATCTTCATCTTTGTAAAGATAACTCCAGTTGTGGAGCAAATCCAACGAAGCATCCGCCAAAAAGCGTACTAATCGGGACATACAGAAATAGTGCTGGTTTGGTGACGCTGTTATCGTGTTTACATTCAAGTAGCCCTTACTCGATATACAGAGTGAGCCAAAAGACTCCAACTGCCTGCGCGGTGTTTTTCCTGTCCGCGTTCTCGGTGCTCGTTGCGTCTGCCGCTATCATAGAAAGGCGCGGATGAAACCATACAACATTTTTAAACCTACTTTTAAAGGCTTTACTTACCAACTTTGTGAAAGGAGATGCTGAAACTGGCCTGTCGTCCATACATCTTTGGCACCTCTTTAGGAAACTATCCATCACATAGTTCACGTTGAGAAATTTCCTGGCGGGTATTTTGTTTTAATTCTTCCAAGGTGTGTGGGTTTGTCTTATACGCTTTATGTTTTAAATTACCCCGCAGGGGTATTTTATGAACAATATTACCGGCTGCACTATGTATTTCCACTGGGCGTGTGGAAACATCATAAAAACATGATAACGCACTGCTGCTATAAACAAAGTCACGCTGTTGTGGTTTTGATGTGCAGTGTGAAGTGCAGTTTTGAGTTGACAGTGATGTGATGTAGTTCAGTTATTACAAGTTATTTATTATTTTGCCCTGTACTTAGTCACAAAGTATATTATGGCTTCAGTATATGTTTTCTACTGCACAGCATGCATTTATTTATGATTCGTATGTGTTAACTCGGTCAGCTCTCCAAGTGAAAGTACGATTTGCAGAAAGATTTCCAGGTGTAAAAGTTGCACGCCGTACAACAATCCATGAGCTTTACAGTAAATTTCAGGCCACAAGGAGTGTTCAGGCTAAGAAATCTAAAAGACGGCGTTCGGTTCTTACCGAAGAAACATTAGATGACATCGGTCATCGTTTGGAAAATTACCCCCAAAAATTCCATGATGGATAGTTTCCTAAAGAGGTACCAAACATGTATGGACAACGACGGTGGCCAGTTTCAGCATCTCCTTTCATAAAGTTAGTAAGTAAAGCCTTTAAAAGTAGTTTTAAAAATGTTGCATGGTTTCATCCGTGCCTTTCTATGATAGCGGCAGACGGCAACGTGCGCCGAGGACACGGATATGAAAAACACCGTGCAGGCGGTTTGGAGTCTTTTGGCTCACCCTGTACAAAACATGGATAGTTGCCGCGTTGGCCATAAGTAAACAACGCTAAGGATACATATCCCAAGTAGTACCTGCCCAATTCTGCCACTATGTGCAGCTAGGTTGATCGCAAAACAGCAAGTAAGGTATTAGGGTATCTGAATGCACTAATCGGCCACGATATGAATGCGTGTGGTGGGAAGAGAAACTAAATAGTTACGGAACAAGTGGGCGGGGCATCGGAAGGAGTCAGGTAACGAAAACATCCGCAGTACTGAGTTGAATTTACTAGAAAGGCTGAGCCCTGCAAAAAGTGGTACTGTTTTCGCTGTGCAACTTACATTCCCCTATCACTTTGCCCCTTACTCCCCTCTGATCCCTAGCCTTGACGACGTTAGAATTGTCAGCAAAAACACTCTATATTAGTCGGCCAAAATATGAGTGCGCCACTATTTTTGTTCACAATGCCAGGCTAGGGATCGGAGAGGAGTGAGCGGCAAGAGGATAGGGGAATGTACAGAGGCACAATGAAAACACAACTACATTTGCATGCCTCAGCCTTGCTCTAGCACTAACTGTCTGACGAAAGAGTGCAGTTTTCAGGCGAGGTCGCTAGTGTGCCATGGCTAAGTTTGGAGAGATAACGCCTGAACGAGAGTACATAAATCTGACCATCAAAACATCAACAGAACGTACATAACGTTGTATTCGAAATGTATGGATGTCCCTTAATTATCCTAAAAATGTATATATTTTGAGTAATGTTGTATAATTAAGTTATATCGATAATAATACATCTTTTAGTTTCTTCTAAGGCGGTTTGAATATCTACCATTGCTTCCATTTTACTCTACAATTTGAAACAATTCACGGCACTATGTGAAGGTAATTTAAAAATAAGGGATATCACTGCTTGGAATAATTTAAGCGGTGATATGCCTCAACAAAAACATTGAAATATACATTCACTGCGAAGATGTTACCAATTTGCATATTTTGAAGCTCGCGAAGTTCCAAAATATGTCGTGACCAGAAGCCTGTTGACTTTAAAAAGGTACCATGAGGCAAGCTGCTTGCTGAAGAATTCTTATAATTTATTTGTTCATTTCTGCAGTTTAATCTGCACTACCGGCACGAGAAAAAATATTTGCTTTGTAACATTCACACGATTTTCTCTACCTATAATGATTTACCTTCATACCTATTC
This sequence comes from Deroplatys truncata, assembly GCA_030765065.1. NCBI lineage: Eukaryota > Metazoa > Arthropoda > Insecta > Mantodea > Mantidae > Deroplatys > Deroplatys truncata. Next base: position 78,669,798 of record CM060976.1, on the reverse strand, counting down.
TACATATTGTTTATATTAAAACTTATCTTTGTATCTGCTTCCTCTTAATTATACACAGATTTATTAGAAATAGTTTCAATTAGGCAGTTCTCGCGTAAGGCCATTCTGTAGGACAGGTCGATATGAGAAACAAAACAAACACTAAATACTTCAAAGTACACTACTAAAGCTGTGGAAGGATTTGAAGGAGCAACAACGAATGTTTCGAAAATTACCATGTCAAATTTTCATTCGAGAAAATGAATATAACTTACGAAGATATTGCAAGTTAGTTCAGTTTTCACGGTCACTTCCCTTTTCTAGTGCCACTTAGTTCAGTTTTTCCCGTGACTTCACTTTGCATTGCGTGAAGCGGTGTAATGAATCACTCGTGCTTCTTCTTCCTTACACTTCACTCGCTAGAGTGTCAAACACAGTACTTCTCTTCTATTGCACGCCGAGCAGCATTCACTGCCCGTCACAGCTGTCGTCACCTCACTCATACAACAGCACTTTATGTCGCATCAACATCAAAAACACTAACTCGCTGAATTACCTGACCGTACATCACAACAACTCACTCACTCTGACTCGCGAGCAGGCTCGCTGATATCTAGTCGCAGGAGTTTTGAAAGAGTTCGTGGGAGGCGAGGGAAAGCAGCTTCCGGAATTGTCTCGTTGCGTCTCGAGCGGTTCTGGAATGTATGTCGGAGGAGGGCTCTCTTTATCTCTCTAACCAGCCAGTCGGACGGCGCTGAAAGACACGTCCGTTAGCCCGGCCCATGATAGTTTCGTTACAATATATTTTTTTTTCTACGGTAAATTTGGACCATTTCAAGTTAAACTCCGATTACAATGAAGAGGACTTAACATGTTATTTACAGAAAATTCAAGATACCTATAGATTTTATTCGTCGCACCATGTTTCAAACTATTTTAATCCAAATCGTTAGATCCATTTTTAAAAAAAAATGAACATTTTTCAACATAGAATTATTGAAGTGGTAAAAATTCTTGAAAAATCTTTGTCCTGCTTTCTTGAAAGGTGCCTGATTGAAGAATGACACTGTTTTTAATGTGTGCAGCTTAAGGTTGTTTAGTTATAAATACCTTTCTCTGTCACACATATTCCTTTCTAAAATTTCTTTCTTATTTTTTTGAATTCAAGGGACTCTAAATGCGTATTTCCCGTGAAATCTCCATGGTGAATTTTTGGTCTGAATGCAATACTTTCTCTAATTTAGGTAAAGTGGAAGAATAAAAAGATACATAGAAATCGAAGAAAAACTTGTCTTAAGAGAGAAGGGGGGGGGAAGGAAGTACCCAGGAAGACTTCTTAAGCAATCCTAGGAAGACTGAAAGGGAAGAAAGGCGAGGTGAAAATTTCCCCTCTAGGTGTTTTGTACGTGCGCTGTAGACTCTCTCACTTGCACTAAGTTTTGTTAGCGGTACTCACTGCACGCCATGCATTAAGTTAACGATGGTTCATTTATCACGGTAGCCTCCGCTTTATAGTTACAGATGACATCTTCCTTCACTTTCGATAATAACTATTACGGTAGGAACAGGAAGCATAACTTTCTCTTGTCATACCTTATGGCTAGGCCCGGGCGGTTAAGTAACCTCCTTAACAGACCGAATCAGCATTTTAACCAAGTAATTCACGTTAACAAGAAGAAGCTACTATACTCATAATCATCCCATTCTCCCAATCTCTAGAAACAATATTATGTCGAGGGGTTTAGATAATAGTTATTTATGTAACAAGTGTATAATCCGTTAGATTGTGGCGACAGAAACTTGCTTGTTTGCAGTGACAAGGGTGTTTTGTTTGTTTACTTATAAAATGAACGAAGGTGATGGCGGTGGCGATGATGGTAAATGAGTGGCCTCTAAAAGAAGAAGCCGTGCACGCAGGCTCAAGAGCCCACTGTGCCTCATATACTGGCACTACTCTAGTGCAATGGTCCGTATAAGTTGGACCATCCTTGATATCTGCCTTTTTTAGATCCTCAGGTTCCAGAAAAAAGGACCCTATGGATACATACCTAGGCACAGCGAAACCTTCGCATTCGCATAGTATATGCTGTGAGGTATCAAAGTCCTTCGTACATTTCCTACATAAAGGTCCTGTACAAGACCCATTATACATAAATGTCTGCGCAGAGTACTGTGTCCCGTAAGATAGCTCACAACCCCTCTGAGCTTAGCTCCAGATAAGTTCAGGAGAAACTCACTCACTCTACGGTCAGGACCAGATATAAAATCGTGGGCCGGCCTGACAGTGGTTTGCTTACTCCAGAACTCAAGATGAGCCCTCGCGTAAGCTGCGTAATCTCATACTTAACGATTCTAGCAGACACTCCGCAGAAGGGCTCGAGCCCTGATCCCCTCCTTACTACAGCGTCTACTCTCTCATTACCTCTAATACCAGCATGCCCTCGTACCCAAAGAAGTGTAACCGGGCAGCTGGTACATAATCTATCCAAAATCAATGAACGAAGGTAATAATAATTCGGCTGAAATGGAAGATATTCCTTTAGAATTATTGAAGGAAGCAGAACAACAACTAATTCCACAGAAATCTAACCAATCACATGAGACAGATCAAGACAGATTTTATGCGTGCAGATGAAAACAAGAAACTATATTCAACGAAACGATGATGCTGTAGTATACGTCAGAGCTGGTACTTATTATTTAAACTTCTGTCTACTAATAATGCGGTAAATAATTTACGGAAATAAGATACCAAGTATAGTATTTATTTTTTTCGGTCCAAGATTTTCATGCCTTCTGGTGTACGTCTTAGAAGCTGCAAACTTTAAAATGGAAATGATTATAAATGTATACGTTTCAACGCATTTGTTACGCCATTGTTGCCAAGCGACCATTATGGCATCAGGCTATAAAGACGCAATTATACTCCATTCTGACCATCATAATAACGTGAACATACAACAGGTTAATTTTCAGGAAATTTAATTATCAGTTTAGAATTTGCTTCTAGTGATTACAGTGTATAATACATATAAACTTCCTTCTATTCAATTAATAAAATCAATGGTTTCTACCTCTCAAACTATGGGCGAGATTCGATTCTCAAAAGGGACAGGTTACCTAAGTGATTATTCTTTATCCGAAGCCTTCCCTAACACCGAAAAAAAAAGTGCCAGGAACTTTTCACACATAGAATTCCGGGATCAACTGCGCCGAAAGTAATCTGACCAACTGTGGTGCCTTCTCTCAAATAACATCGCCAGTGGTAAGACTATTTCATAAACATTATGAATATATTTATTATTAATTACTTGCAAATTCTATTTCATACATACACACCATTGTAGTGAGTGGGGACTTGGGCTTAATCCTTGGTATTGGTATGGAAATACTTTCCCTGCTAGGGAATCTGATAAAGGACAAATTTAAGAGCTATTTGATAAACATTTAGCACCTCCCAGATCTGGAGGACCCTACTTAAGCGGTTAGAACTCGGTATGCTAACCATATCCTAACCTCATGTTACACTCTGTCCATGTTTGCCTGTACTGATGGAGGCAAATAATACAGCGAGCGTGCATTCAGCTTTGTCCCTCTCTACGCTTTTATAACAGGAATTATTTTATTCAATTTCATACCTAGCCACGGTTTTTTCTTCATTTTGCAAGGAAAATTTACCAACTACAATAAGATCAGACAGAAGTCCCTAAGAGTGTAATCTCATTTCAGTGATTTCTGATATGAACGGAATACTCACAAGCGGGCGTTAAAATGAACTACAGTGAATGGGATTGAACACGCTTTAAATGTCCTTTACAATTAAGTTATTACTGAATCACATTCCCTGTGGTTTCCGCTAACCTTAAAAAATGAGCGATAAGACATGTGTCACTGCACTCGAGCGTCATTCAAATAGGAATCAGATTATAAGTCATACACACGTCCGTTCTCAGAAGCGTGTACTACTTTCATGAAGAAGGCTTACTTTTATCGATACTTTTAACTTTCTCTACGACTTACCCACAGTAAGTAGAGGAAGTGTTGTATACCCAAGTATATCAAAAAATTAAAAGTGGTTCGCTATGTGATGCCTTTGAAATTCTGTTCTCCATGCATTGCCACAAGAAAGAAAAATGAATAGCGATTTGCAGTCAAAAAAAGTAGAAAGTATTTGAAAATTCAAACCAATAAACAAAGAATACCTCGGAAATAGTTAACACCCCCCCCAAAAAAAAAAAATTCTGATGTGTTACATTCAGATGACTTTCTTTTTATCCTCTATCGCTTAATAGTGGGTATACAAATTATTCTTACGAAGTTTATTTTTCTATTTAATTCATTTTAATCGAGATAAACCTTTCCAGCAATAACTGCATTACACATTCATTATAGATACAAAGGGAATAGCGATAATCAAATGTTTTAGAACTGGATGTTCTACGCTGGCCTTAAAACTCCATACTCTTTCCATGAAATGGCAGGAAACACCCGACAGGATTTCAAAGAATGACTATGTATTGAACACACAAAACCATTAATAACGGATATCTCGAAATGGCTGATGCCATAAAAAAAGTTATTTGAAATAAATTGTGTTCTAAAGAGAACTACATTTGTGTGTGTGTGTGTGTGTGTGTGTGTGTGTGTGTGTGTGTGTGTGAGTATAATACGTTTTCATCTATCGCTTAACGTATACCAGTTACACAAAATCTTCATGTCGCATCTTTGGAAGGTGCTGAACCTAAATATAAAGTTGGCATTTATCCGACGTTTCGTTTTTGAGTTATGCTGTTCACAGATGCACACAAAAGGACCTTTTCTAAAATGTTTTTCTTTATTAAAGGTGCCTCAAAACATGTATTTCCGATGAAATGTTGGTATACAATTTTTGGGTGGAATGCAATACCTTCTCTTCCTACTATGCATGTGGTAGGGAAAGTAAACAAAATAATAATAATAATAATAATAATAATAATAATAATAATAATAATAATAATAATAATAATAATAATAGTTGGATATAAATTGTGTGATTTGACGAGATCTACATTTTCTGCGTAGTAAGATGTTTTCTATCTCTTGCGGTTTACCAATTATACAACGTCTTTCAGAAGGAGTTCACATGCTATTCCCAGAAAATTCAAGATATAAATTTTATTTGCAATTTAAATCTTTTAAACATATGGCATTTTAATAAAAATCCTTAGAGCCATTTTCGAGAAAGTAAAAAAAATAACACAATTTTTCGTGTAAAGGATAATTCGAGGTGGGGAGATTTTCTTGAAAATCTTCATGTCGCATCCCTAGACGATACTTATACACCAAATTTGGTGTTTATCTGAGATTTCGTTTTTGAGTTATGCTGTTCTCCCTCCCTTTCCCACCACCCTCTCTCTCACACAAACTCCTTTTTCTAAAACTGCCTTTTTTTATTCAGGGGGCCTCAAAACATGTTTTCGGTGAGATCTCGACATCGAATTTTTGGGTGGAATATATAGTAGAGAAAGTATAAATAGTTCTTTGGATTCAGGGGGTAGCAAAACATGTATTTTTGGTGAAATCTCGATATCGAATTTTTGAGCGGAATACAATAATATTTCCTCTATGCACTATAAGTAAGCAGTAGAGAAAGAAAAAATGACGGTTCGAAACAGAGTTTCCCTATAGAATTCTAAAAGCGCAATTCGATTATTACTATATCGTTAAGCTTTCCCGTAAATTTTAAATATCTGGATATCTAGACGTAATTCTGAACGGCGTTGTACATGTTAGCAATGAATCAAAATCTATACAGACAGAAGTGACGTCAGAAATGGCCAAATTAATACGATGGTTTCTCCCTATTATTTTACGTCGCTTTAACTACGTGGTCATATCGCGAGGGATCTCTTGGGAGATACCTTGTGGATCGGTGTGTGGTGGACAGTTATAGTCTTCTAGGTCTCATTCCTGTACCATACCATCTTACTTCGTCACATGTCCACAGAGACATGTGTACAGGAACTGTACCTCTGCTTTCACACGTCCGGGCAGATGGCATTAGGATGCCGTCCATTTAAAGCTCTCTATATCCAAAGTACAGCAAACGTCAGCGCGGCCGCCATGTTGGGCTGAAGTCTCGCCTCTCTTTCCATATACAAGTAATGTGGACTGGTTCTTAGAAAAACCATAAAACACAAATATCATACACAGAAGGACACCAATACACTTGTGCACAACTTGCATATTTCCGGCATTAAATATTCCTTTACTTAGGTATGTGTTAACGCTGATTTTACAAATTAATGTTGTAAAATAAAAGCATCCTGCACTGCATGTACGCGATTTGCAATGGCACTCATGATATTATCCTGCCGGTTTAAATAGTAAGATAAAATAATAATTTAGAAATGCTTCGTGGCATTATGATAATAACTATTAACAAACCTTTATTAATTACAGACAATTTTGGTATTCGCAAGGAAATCTACCGATGTGTTATCCTTAAATTTAGCCGAATTTCGAATATATTAAAATAGGTTAAGAAATAATATTAAAGAAACGTGTTTTTTTTCTCTACGGAAAATTGTACCCACTCAAAATGAAATCACCCTCCAGACGTAAATTGGGGACTTTCTACTCTGCTGGTGGTGAAATTAGTTACGAAAGTTGCACATTTTTATGCAAGATTTTTGTTTATTAGCATAGATCCCTCTTAGGAATTCTTATGCAATATCAGGACGAAACATTGCGGAATATTACACAAATTTGAAGAATTACCAAAACCATGGAACATTTAATAATTCTAAGAAAAATGTATACTGAATTTCTTGTAAAAAAAAAACAAATTAATATTTTAAACACACATAAGAGTAAAATGCTGTTTCTCCCCCGAAAACTCAATCAGTTGTTACAACACTTGACAATACTATGATATTAAACATTCTGTTTTTGTTTTTTAATTGTTCCATAACCCGCACATATTGGCGGTCTTTTACCTTTGGACATGTATATATATATTTCCAGCCTGGTATTGCAACATTACATGCTTGGATAGATTTCTACATATTAAATGTTTATTGAACGCAGTTCAGAAAAACGATACTAATTATAAAATAAAGTTTTAAAATGTGCACAATAATATTGCAAATAAACACAGTTTAATAGGTTAGGATCTGAAAGCATGCTGAAAGCGTTAATAAACCCTTCTAGTTGGACATATTTAACTTCAACTTTTGGCTATAAATATAAAAGCGCATTTGATATGTAGAGTAGAAAATGTTATTTTAGCACCATGTATATGGGAGTTAGTATTCATACTTTTCAAGTTGTGATTACAGTGAAAATGTGAACATAGTCATGGTTCTGATAAACGTAGATATAAAGAAACCTGTGCCACCATTGTTTATACTAATAATCATTAAACAAATAAACAAAATATAAAACTGGTTGCATTTTCAGTAAAATATTTGAACAAAACGGACAGAAGTCAACAGGTTGGAACATATTAGAATGAGAATATGTATTAGGTTATAAGTACATTGCTGTTTATAATACACAGAAACTTGAAATGTTCCATTCCAGAAGCACAAAACGATTGAAAGTTTAATATAAAGATTTAATCACTCATAAAATCCTGTATTAAACGAATGTTGTTAAATAAATACGGAATAGGTATTCGCTTCGTAAAGTCTTGCATCTTCTCCGGTAGTCCAGTGTTTTCTAGATTTTGGCCAATCAAGTCCTTCTTCTCTCCAAGTTTCTGAGTTTCGACAGTAACCTATATAATTTAATATCCTTGTATGCCCTCGTAATGCACGCGAAAGCAAGCAATCTGGCATTTTCACTCATAAATCAGCTTCGAAATAGCTGTTTCCTTACATTTATATTGAGGCAACCAGCCCAAGATGGCGCCTGGATACCATGTGATCAGCTCTCCGCCAATCAGCAAGCCGCATTCACAAGATAAATCAGTTGCTGTACTTTGTATATAGAGAACTTTAGCCCAGCTAACCTCCTTTATTTGTGGTTAGATGGCAGAGTATTCGTTTTACCATCCATGTTTTATATTTTACTATTGTTTTAGCCTTAAGGTGAAACTTGGGTCGTGGTGTTAAATATCCAATCCGGTATTCACCTTGGCAACTGAGAGAAACCATGAAAAAACCCCAGCCAGATTGGTCAGCTCCCGGTATTTGAACCCGGGACCTCCCGAATGCGGGCCACAAACGTTACTGCCTGAGATATCTCGCTCGGTATGATGGTTGTTGGTAACTGGAAAGGCAGAAATATTCGTAAGGAAGGTTATAAAATGGCTAAACTAACAGTTTCCAAACATTCTACATGCAAGAGTAAGGAATTACTACATCGAGTGTAACAGAAGATGGCATGTAAGAGTCACAAATAAATTTATTTCCTTGTTACTACGAAGATATGACGTAATGGAGAAAAAATTAATATACTTCTATTGGTGTCCCAAGTTATTATAAAACTATACAAAAATTCCGGAAAATGTAAGATGCAATGAGCAATCGTTGCCTTTCGTTGCGCTGAAAAACCCCGAGAGCAGTTATGATGAAATTATGAAAACAAACACGCTTCTCCTCACTCATGGCAACCTGGGGCTTTCTAAACCTTTAGAAAGGATTGCAGCTGTCATTTATTGCGAAGGTCAGTGCCGATACGTTCCACGTAGCAGTGTTAGCTAAGCCTTTACTTTTCACTCCCGAGTAAACGAAATAAACGAAAAAGTAAATAAATCTGAAATTTGCTACATGTCCATGTTTTTAAGAAAATTGCTTTAATCTGCAAAATTAACACCCTGATCCATATATTGAAAAATAGAATTATCACGTCTTTCATTTAGAGCTTTGTAAATTTCAGTGAAATATAAAAACCCTGCACGTCTTGGGCACGTAACATTACTCTTTTACATCATCTCAAGCTAAGTATCCTTTACTGACAATCAAACGTTGCAAAATGTTGTCATTGTTTATCTAATAGGTTCATACTACTCTTGTTTACTTTCTCTGCCATCTACCTATAGTAGGTAAGAGGAAGTATTGTATTCCACCCAAAAACTTGATACCGAGATTTCACCGGAAATACACGTTTTAAGGCTGCCTGAATAAAAAACAAAAGCATTTTTAGAAAAAGGTCCGCGGGTATGTGTGTGTGTGTCTGTGAACGTCATAACCATCTTACAAATGTTAAACTCTCTACAATTAGTCTTTGACTAATTAAAACTCATTAACCTAATTTAATTTTGTGCAAGATTTTGGGTAAATACTTCGAACAAGATTTGTAAATAAATATGGATCGGTCTCCACATATTTACGTATTAAAATGCCACATGCTTTCAAAGCTGTAATCATTGAAAAAAATACAGCAACAGCATAATATTCGCTAAAATAGCACACCCTTTGGAGAGAGATAACATATAAATCCACTGAATGGGTTTGGCAACAGTGGTCAGTTGTGTTTAAAAGGCCCACGTTTCAAAAACATTAAAGTCCTCCTCTTCAGGGGTAATATGTTGGCCTTTTAACACAGCTTACACGGTTCATAAAGAAAATTAATTTTAATATGACTAGCAACAGTGAAAGCTTATATTTTAGAAAATGTATTTCTCACAGCATGTACTTACTATTGAATAGTTATTAGGGTTCCCAACTCAAAGTATTCGTGATTTCCTTCGGAGAAAACCAAAACTTTTGCAGAATACAATAAAATGTGTTGCTCAGCTTCGTTAGACTGCTAGAATGACTGGAGATACAGTTTCAATCTAAATATAAAGTGCCAATAATAAGAAGAATGATGACCTCACGACAGTATTATTTCATTGCAAGCGGAACGAAGCGTAATCGACATTGCATTACGAAACCATCACGCTGACACAACTTCAATACCGGAGGAGAAAGTGAGAGCGCTCGCTCGCGTGATCCATCTGCACTAACTTTAATGAATGAACTCCAACGGTTCCAGTTTGTGCTTCACTCACAACCTTCATTTCCAAGGAAATTGCATTTGATCTCTCGGACAAATCTGCCTGTTTATTCCACCTTACAGAATAACAAGGGGATATAAGCATGTTCTATGAATCTCTTATTAATTCGCTGCGATGTACTGAAGTCGAGTAGATGGATATTGTCATACTTGCCCATTCTATAGTTCGACAAATCCAACGTTCATAATAAAAAAGGGGGGGAAGAGAGAGAGAGAGAGAGAGATTATTACCACTGTTGAGCTGCATATAACTGTAACAGATTCTGTAACGTGATCTACGACAATAAAATGCTAAGGAAGTATAAATCAGATATTAATGCAGGATGAACAGAACACGCACTGTCGATTCTTCTAAGCGCGAATTAAACATAAATAGTCATAGCAGGGCCCGACTTTTGATGACAGCAAAATATTTGAAAAAGATCGAAAATGACGAAAATTTAAAACAAATTACAAAATAATCCAAAACTGACATTTATTAAACTTATTAAACTTACTACACAGAATGTTATAAATTAATTTATACATGGGTATAATTGTTATACGAGCACAAAAAGTAGGTATAAGAATGAGATAATTTAGAATTTGAATTAAACATATATATTTGTTCCATGCTCCTGTTTGAAGAAGCTGAAAAGAATACTAAGAAAACTGTTTTTTAAACAAATCATACAAAACTGTAAGCGTTAACTCTTCAGTTCTCAATTATACATGAAAACTTCACACCCTATGGCGCGACATAAGGATAAGGACAATAGCAGCTTGCTGTACGCACTCATTAACCCCCAAAAAGGTACACTGGTCTGTCTCATCCCTAGTTTGGGACATGAATTCATAATTTTAATGATACCTGCTCCGCTGACAATAGTCACCCCTCCTCCACAAGCAACCCTTTCCAGACTGACCATTAAATAGGAGTGAAATTTCTTCTGCCAAGACTGCGAGTAAAGGATATACAAAATTACTTTTATTTCTTAGTTGAATAGTGAAATGTCTGATGTTTGAAAACTTATCCTTATGTAAACTGTCGAATATAACTCACTCAATGCAAATGCAAGAAAACCACTAAATAAAGACCCAAAGGACAAGAGTAAGCAAAACAATTACCTAACTTCGAAAAAAAAATTGCCCTCAAGTAGAAAATGGCATGAAATGACCAAAACATAATGTAATAAATATGCGTTTTCATGATAAGGATTTATGTACACGTCAGCAATGCCTATGATGTAACAATTAAAATATGACATGTAATCAAAGTCCCGGCCCTTGTCTGAGAATATGCATATATAGGTATACGGGGTTCCCATAATCTCTGGGTTACCTTCATAACTAGCGTATTTTTGTATCTCCAAAATAATTTTGTATTTACGTTATATTATTGGCCAAAACCTACGATCTGGAGCGGTGAACAAGTATAGCGTGAGTTCCAGAATTTCGTATGGTAGTTATGGCGGTGTCCTAAAGGTTGTGCGTACGGTTTCGTCAAAAAATGAATGTTTAATCGCATTCAAATTAATACACCATTCCATGCATAAGATTATGCTTCTACCGTGGACAAATATTCATTTACTCTAAATTCAGGAAGTTATTGGTAACACACTGAACAAAAAATAAAGCAAAACAGGAGAAAGAACCAGAAAGTAAAACGAATGAATACATTTAAAAAATGCTGGATATGATACATTTTTATGCCTACTAGATTCTGCAGAAAATTTATTTCAGTGCAAAAAGAGAGAAGGGGAGAGGGAGGGGGCGTGCGCACACCACGTTTTCGAGTATTTGAACGACTGACCCGTCTTAACTTAAACTCTACTGCCTCCAGGGAATGAAGAGGAGCGACGAGGTATGCTGCTCTCGCAAAATTTAGAAAAGGTACAAACGATACGCCGCTTGAAAGAAGTGAACAAGCGCATAAGGTCCCTATTCTTCTCTAATGACCTGATAGCTTGAGAGGGTTGGAATTGAATGATGCCAATGATCTTGCATCTTCGGGAGTCACTGATCACATGCCTCCGTTGCCACGTTTTTTTTATTTGTTCAACTCAGCCGTACAGAACTTGAGCACATTTTATGCTGTATTTACTGCGGTTTCTCAAAGTTTAGGCGCACACGTCACATTGATCTAATAAAGACTGGACAAACTGAAAACCCAGCAATGTTTACTAGAAAAAGCAAGGAAGGGAGGGAAAAAGACAAGAGAAAGGTTTCACGGAAACATGTGCCTCTTGACTGCAGGACCCATCCCATACAACAAAAACATGTGGCTTGTCGAAAGTTTGCATTTACAGCCTCTTACAAAGAAGCAGTATATCGTTTGTACCTTTTCTAAATGTTGCGAGAAGTATACTCCATATTAATCTTTATCAGAATTTTTATGAACATCTCTGCTATCATGATTATGCTATTTTTACGAGAGCTATAGCAAGAATGTAAGCATTCAGCAACAGCTAGCAAAGTAGAGAGGGATTTGACATTTATATAAACCGAATGCATGGAACAGTTCATGCGGATTGTGTAAATGGATTTCTGGACAATTCATTCTCATTTACAAGGAGGCAATCATGGAAAAATGAACCACGTCAGCTTTGAAAAGCGGATTGGAGAAAATTGTCCTAATTTGCTCTCTTCTTTTGTTATAGTCATAGATAATGACTAGGAGTTCCGTGAAATCTACTGTGATAACCTGGTTACAAAACAGAGGCTAAGTAAGACAGTTATGCGTGAATCAGATCTGCACAAGCTGAGTCAAATAAAAACAAAGAGAAAACTAAAGAAAATGCATTTAAAGTGGACGCAGTTTTGCTTCTTTAGGGCAACATCGTCGTTTGCTTGTCCCCATAGGTGTGTGATCTGAAATCCATAGAACCAGTTTGGTCCAAGATGAAACGAATGATTAATGAAAGAAAAGTAACATGATATCGCTGCAGAAATTCCGCGATGTTTGAGGATGTATCGCTTATGACTGGCAGAGTATTTTTTATAAACATGTACAGTATAAAATGATTACTGAGAGACAGATGGTATAATGGAAAATGCCATCGACAGTTTTACCATTTCGCTGGGAGATACAGTAACTATTCATTTTCCTCTTCCTGCTCCGAAGAGCTGGCCACACTACTTGTTTGAGATGAGTGCATCTTGTGTATAAGCTAAGTGTGGCTACCATGAAGCTAAACAGGTACAACAAATTGAATAGCTTTCAACTTTAAGTTTCGCGATCATTTAGCGAGTTCTTCGCTTTAATCTATCGAGAATACACAGTCTCGCGGCTGTAAGCGTCAGATATCGCGCGTATATGGAATTCTTTACTGAATTGCCGAATGGCCGTATTTCTGCCAGGGACCATTAGTTGGACAGACAGTATGAGTGAATGCTAAACATTCAACAATCTTAGCTATTGTGTAGATTGAGAAATATAGGGAATTGATCGTCTATGCAGCAACTGTAACAGTTTTCGTTATTACTGGGTGGCGAAAAGTGCCTCGCGATTACATTGATTCTCTAAGCCGCTCTATCTCTGGTCGGCACTTTAGGTCTGATTTCCATTGGATTTTCATCTGCTGCTCGGTGGCATTACACACATTAACATACTTCTGTGACTCGGGGGAGATTCCATTTTCGTCACGCCTGCTGTACTAAAATAATTCTATTCACATTTGTGGAAATTTTAAGAGTTCAATAATTTCTCATACTGAAATGAAAGGTATTCTAACAAACATTTTTGCGTTTCAGAGTTAACCCATGTATATTGTTCTGCTACACATGGACATAAATTGGGACCGATGTTTTTACTTACGTTTTGCAGAGAAAACCATTGTGAGGTGCTGCTAGTCCATTTAAAATCTTGACACTTTGTCTAGTTTTTCAACTGTCACTTCTCTAAGTTCTCAATGTCACGTCACTGTTTTTATCTAGCTCAACTTCACTGAGACTTCATTTAGTTCACACTGCCAGTTCACTAATGTGGACTAGTTCAATTTCCCCGTTACTTTGCTTTCCTAATGCAATTCGCACGACGTAGCCACTTCTTCCGTACAGTTCACTCATTGGAGAGTCCGACACAACACTCCTATAACCCCCTCCTCCGCAGTACACTCGCTGCACGTCACAGCAGTCGTAACCAACTCGCATGTAGAACCGCACTTGATGTCGCACCAGAAACGCACTCGCTAACTGCTTATTAACTCCTCTCGCGAGAACGCTCGCTTATATAGCCAATGGAATATTCCACAGAACATTCTAGAATTATCTCGACACACATACTAGAAGTGGGGGAAGAATCTTCCAGAAAATTCTGGATATCTGCCGATAGCGCTTCTAATGATTACGCGGGCGCAGCTTATCTTGGTTTAACTACAACTGCTTGGCGTCGACCTCTCGGCGTAGCCATATCCATAGCCACTGCGTCACAATATGGTACAATTTTGCTTTAATTGTATATACAGTCTTATATTGTTTGTTCTCTAAAATGAACCGTCTAAAATGATTAAATTACTTTATACGCGGTCGTATATGAACGGGAGTCGTCCTCCTTGGTCTGGGAGTACCTGCTAGCTTCCAGTTCCCGCGGTCGCGGGTTTAAACCCGGCGGAGGGCGATGGATTTTTTTTCGGGCGTAAAAATCCTTAACACGGCTTTCTTCGGAGGGGAAGTAAAGCCGGTGTCCCGTTTCTAGATTTGGGGCATGTAAAAGAACCTCAAGCCTGATAGAGACCCCTGAGCAAATTTCCGGTCTTTCACGCCTAATATAGAACAGGACGCTAAGAACCATAGTAGTTAAACAGCGTCCATAAATAAAATGCAATATGGGAGCACACTTTAATTGCATGTTCAGTCAGAAGTATGTCCATTCTGGTACCTATCCTTCGACACCGTGAAATCCACTGTACTACTTACTGATGCCGAGCTGAGAAAATATGTTTTCTACAGTACCTTTATACGAAAAAATGTTCCTTCACAGCTTATTTACGAATATTTAAGATATATATTTTATTCATTCCAGTATATAAATTTTAAATTATTTTAATCAAAATTTGAGAAAATGGAATTTTTTCAATAAAGTGCGGTTTGGAATGGGAAATTTTGTTGGAAAATCTTTCTTTACCGTGCACCCTTAAAATATGCTAGACTTCAGTACGAAGTTTAGTACCTCTTCGACTTCTCGTTTTTGAGCTATGCTGTTATCTCCTTAACGGACCTCCTTCTAAAGAGGCTTTTTCTTTTTATTCTGAATTCGAATAACCTCAAAGCGCGTATTTCCGGTGAAGCAGCAAACTCGAAATGCTGGGTTGAATGCAACACTTTCTCTACCTAGGTAAAAGAGAAGATCTTTGTTTTTTATCCATCGTGCAAGCTTTCAGAATTTCTCGGCTTTCAATCTTTCCTTCCATTCTTTAACTCTGCATCAAATGAAATAAACATAGAAACAAGACAATGAGGTCTACCTTTATTTCGTTGCAACCACAAAAGGAAATCGAAGCTCGTATACGATCCATTTCTCCATCACATTCACTTCTGATCCTTTCCACGTTTTGAAAAATATAATTTAACATCCTTTAACCACGTCGGTCATATCGGATAATGAATGAAATGGGTGAAATGATGCTCAAATGGGCCCAGCGTCCATGGAGTTAAAAGTTATCCGACATTCGTCTTTTCACGATAAAGAAAATCCCAGGAAAAACGTTATCCAGGTAAATCGCTCTGAGATTTGAACTCGGGACCTCTTGAATGTGAGGCAGACAAGCTACCCCCCCTCCATATCAGGAGATAGGCAATTCATTTCTTGTTTTTGTTTTTTTCGCCATTTCTTTATCTGGTTAAAAATTGCGCTCCTACTTCATTGTGAAGTAACGGAAACATTGTGATGAAATCTTATAGGCGACCTTGTGGAAACAAAATATACGAGAAAGCATGCAGGAAAAGTGAAACGAAAGGATATAAAAACGGAAAGGAAAGAAAATATGTACATATTTCATAGACAGGTCAATCACGTCCTAGGCCTTGGCCTCTTGAAACTTTCTTAAGAATTCTTCTGAGGTAGCGCTGGGCAGTGATGCAATGTCAGGATTACCGCTACCGTGCTTAGCATGATGATCTGCACCTACGCAGACAAAACAATGGTCAGAATCCACTACAAGCTCGTATAGCTAGTACCTAATGTCCAAACGTGTGGCTAGTGAAATTCATGCTTAACTGCAGTTCTGAACCAGAATTGAACCCGCAATATTGAGCACAGAAAGCCAAAGACCAACCATATGCGGTATCCAAGCCGACAATATTATTCTTGTCTTGTTGAATAATAAATTATTATTATTATTATTATTATTATTATTATTATTATTATTATTATTATTATTATTATTATTATTATTATTATTAACACCATCTCTTCTGTGTAAGACAATATTTTTGATGACCGATTATGAAAACCAAGTTATTGCACTTTTCACAATATCTTTACTTTCTGTAGAACCTATTTATAGGTAGAGGAAGTATTGTATTCTGACCCCAACAAATCTGAGGTGTTACACTCACATGACTTTCTCTACCATCTATCGTTATTAGTGGGTATGCAAATTATTCTTACGAAAGTTTATTTTCTTATCTACTTCACTTTAATCCAGATAAATCTTTCCTTAAATAGCTGCATTACACATTTTATTATAGATACAAAGGGAATAGCGATACTCAAATTTTTAGAATTGGACGCTACACGCGGGCCTTAGAATTCCATACCATTTCAATGACATTGCGAAAAACAGCTGAAAAATGACAGGACTTTAAACGAATGACTAATTGAACAACTAGAACCACTAATAACGACTATCTCGGAAATGGCTAATGCCACAAAAAAAGTAATTGCAATAAATTGTGTGTTTTATAGAGATATACATTTCTGTGTAGTATGTTTTCGTCTATCGCTTAATGCTTACCAGTAATGCTAAATTATATATATATATATTTCTTGCAAATGAATAGGACTTCACTGGGTATTCCAAGAAAATTCAAGATGTACATTTTATTAAATATTTTAATATATATCATTTTAATCAAAATCGTTAGTCATTTTTCAGAAAATCAAAAAAATTCGAAAAATGTTTCATCTAAAGGGCCGTTTGGGATGGAGGATTTTCTTGAATATCTTCGTGTCACATTTGACTTCAAGATTTCATTGGAAACATATTTTGAGGTCCCCTAAATAAAAATATTAGAAACAGATCTGCTCATGTTGATTGTATGTGTGTGAATATCATAACTTAGAAACGAAAATTCGGATAAATACCAAACTTGGAATTTAAATTCAGTATCTTCCAAGGGTGCAACAAAAGATTTTCAAAAAAATCCAATGGAAACTACCCTTTATATGGAAAAATGTTTGTTACTTTTGATTTTCTCAAAAAATAATTAGTGACTGATTAAAATGCCATATGCTTAAAATATTTCCACGAGAAATAAAGAGCAATCTTAAATTTCCTGTGAATAGGCTATGAAATTTTCATCATTCAGAATGAATTTTGTATAACTGTTAAACCCTAACAGATAAAAATTACTATACCGAAAATGTAGATCTCATTAAAGCACACAAATTATGTCAACTTTTTTACTTTCTCTACCATGTACATAGAGAAGGTATTGCATTTAACCCAAAAATTTGATACTGGAATTTCAATGGAAATATATATTTTGAGGCCCCCGAATAAATAAATAAATAAAATAAATAAAAAAGCATTTTAGAAAAGTGTCCATGCGTGTATGTAAACAGCATAACTCAAAAACAAAAAGATCACCAAATGCCAAACTTGGCATTTAAGTATAGGATTATAAATGTGGTACAAACATTTTTGAGAAAATTCCCCACCTCAACTACCCTTTACATTGAACATTTTTCAAAATTTTTTTCCTCCTTCAACAAGGATTAGGCCATCACTTAGAAACAGTCTACTTCTGTTTCCGTAACCTTGGGGCTCTTAATTGAATATGAGTTTTGGGAATCTGATTTTCTAAAGAGTGGCTTTAACAATTTTTATTAA
Source organism: Deroplatys truncata (assembly GCA_030765065.1). Classification (NCBI taxonomy): domain Eukaryota; kingdom Metazoa; phylum Arthropoda; class Insecta; order Mantodea; family Mantidae; genus Deroplatys; species Deroplatys truncata. Next base: position 78,651,802 of record CM060976.1, on the reverse strand, counting down.
AATACCATATGTTGCAATATTTACATGGCAAATAAAATATATAACTTGAATTTTATGTAGATAGCCTATGAAGTCCTCTTCAATACAACGAATTTTGTATAATCTTGCTCAACTGGTAAACAATAAGTGGTAGACAAAAACTACTACATAAAAAAATGTGTTCTCCCTAAAACACAATTTAGTTCAAATAACTTATTTTGTGGCATATGCCACTTCTGAGATATCCGTTATCAATAGTTTGATTTGTTCAACACTTTGTCACTCTTTTAAGTCCTGTCGATTTTCAGTTATTTCTCCCAATTGCATGGAAACTGTATGGAATTTTAAAGCCAGCATATAGCATCCAATTCTAAAACGTTTGACTATCACTGTTCTCTTTGTATCTATCTATAACAAAATGTGTAATGTAGCTATTTCTGCAAAGGTATCTCAATTAAAGTCAAAATATAGAGAAAAAAAACTTTTGTAAGAACAATTTGTATAGCCACTAATAAATGATAAGAGGACAGAGAAAGTCATGTGAATGTAATACATCAGAATTGTTTTCTATGGCATTAACCATTTCCAGGATATTTATTGCTATTGGTTTGAATTTTCCAACACTTTCTCATACACTGTTTTGAAGTACTTAGTCAGCATTCTACTATTTCTTGTGATGTCATGCCAAGAGTATTAAATTTCAAAAAGTATAGGATTATAGTAATTTGCTTTTTACAGATTTGCCTATGTTTCAATCTCCTGTATCTCTCTTGGACCTACAATGAAATGTGTAATAGAACTATTGGAAAAACAAATTTTATAAAAATATTTTTGTAGAAAGAATATAAAAAAATGTATGTTACATTCACACAACTCTCCCTACTTGCTCTTTCACAAACTATTCTTACAAAAGCTTATTCTTTTGTCTACTTCTTGTTAATCAAGATAAACTTTCATTAAACATTTGAGTAGGCAGAGGCATAGTTGGGGGGAGGGATTGGGAGTTGGAATCCCTCCTTTGTTCAAAACAATGTAAAAATTAATAGTAAAAATAGCTTCATTAAAATAATAGCATATTTCTAGGTTGGAATAAGATACTTACTAATTGTGTCATGGTAGCACTATATTTACTCTACATGTCTTGAACAATATTGCCAAAGGTGACAGCAACAGAAACTGTACTTTAGATGGCATTAGTACTACCATGTTAAGATAACAGGGGTATGTTTTCATTCCAGTACTAAACCTGAGTGGTTTCCAAATGAATGCAATATCTCCAGTTTAGAACTAACAAAAACCCCATTTTGTAGTGATATAAAATGCTCTGCGGCAGTAATACAAAAATACTTCACAGTGGTCATTAATTCTCATGCCAACAATTTGCCACTTAGAAAATGCAAAACATTTTATCCCAATTTTAATTTAAATTGCTGCACAATCTCTGAATATAAAATAGATTTATTTAAATATTTCAACTCAGGATTAATTCATACTTATCATTTGAATTGATACAAATTGTTTAAAAAATGGATCGCTATATATACCCCTCCTTAATATTTTTCTGGCTACGTTACTGGATGTAGGTATAAGGATACAGAAATATGTAGATTTTTAAAAATTGGATCTCTATGCAATTGCTTTCAAATTCTAAGTTCCTTGCATAACCAAAGAAAAAATGCATAGCAGCCTTCCTCTTGAAAACAGTATAAGATTTGAAAATTCAAACCAATAACAAAGAATATCTTCATAATGATGGCCACTGCCACTGCCACCGCCACTGCCACTGCCACTGCCACCACCACCACAAAAAAAAAAAGGTCGTCCTCCATGGTGTAGTTGTTACCATGCTAACCTCTAGTTCCCGAGGTTGCATGTTCAAACCCGACGGAGGGCGATGGATTCTTTTTGGGCGTAAAGATCCTTAGCATGGCTTCCTTTGGAAGGGAAGTGGTCCTGTGTTGTAGATTTATGGCATGTAAAAGAACCTCAAGCCTGATAAAGAGGCCTCTGAGCAAAATTATCAGCTTTTCACGCCCAATATATAATGAGACACTAAGGACCACATCCGTTAAAGACCATCCATAAATAAAAATGTGCTTTAATAAGAATCTACAACAAGATCTACGTTTTTAGTGTGGTAATTTTGTTTATCTCTTATGGTTTATCAATTATAGAAAAGTCATTCAGAATGAAGATGATTTATTTTACAGGCAAAAAATTCAAGGTAAACATTTTATTTGTCAAGCACATATCTTAAACATGTGATATTTTAATTAAAATCATTAAGAGCCATTTTTAAGAAAATAATGAAAAGATTTTCCATGTAATTGAAAGTCGTGTCACTTCCTTTTAACCAACTTTTCGTTTTTGAGTTATGCTGTTCACAGATATACAGCAGGCACACAAACTTTTTTTCAAAAATGCTTTTCTTGGATTCAGGGTGCCTCAAAATGTGTCCTTCTGGTGAAATCTCAGTATCAAAAGTTTTGAGTGGAATGGAATACTTTCTCTACTTACCACAGGAAAGTAGTAGAGAAAGAATATAAAGTTCATGTGAATGTAACAGAGACTTTATTTTGAGATATTATTAAATAAAAATTTAGGCTGATGTAATGAATGACTCTTCACATCCAACTACATTTTTATATACACAGCACAAATAACTGCCGTAAATGTGCCAATATATCAGTTTTTGCTATCATATAATGTACAGTGAACATATAATAGATTTTTACTAATGTGTTTCTTTTCTTTTTATTCACAGCATATGCACATTTGATTTTAAGCTCAAGAGTTTGATGGCTTATCTAAACAAAAAAAGCATGACATAAGAAAGGAAAACATGCATCTTTGAGAAAGAAAATTAATAATTTTGTGAAACCATGATATACCTGAAGAATTGCCAAAATATGGAGTGCAAGGCTAAGTGGAACCAAAAATATAACATTTCACATGATGTTTCTTGTTGAATGCTATTATGAAAGAAAACTATATATGGAAGAATACAACATGCAAAGATTTTTTATGATTAGATCTTGAAAGACAGCAACTACTGGCATGCAGCGAGGACTGATGGTAATGTCTTTCATGATGGTGCTACAGGCAGCAGTGCTGCCACCACCTTGGGCAGATCCTGCTCGCAACCCTTGTGCTGCCCAACCAGGAGGCTGGCAACTTCTCTATTGGCCAGCTGATGAACAGTGCTACAAAATATTTCACAAAGGTCACCCATGTCCGGAAACAATGGAAATGGCACCTGGACCAGAAGGCAATGCTGAGTGTGCATGTCCTCCTGGTACAGCACAGTATCCCAAAGATGCACAATGTCATGCACTCTTCACGAGAGGTCCATGTCCAAAAGGACAGTACTTTGCTCCACTTACTGGTACGAAAACAAAGTCACGCTCCATGTAAGTACATCTCCACTGTCTTGATCACTTAATTTAGAGTCTCAAGTCAACAAATTTGTAAGACAATTATAATATCTAACCTCAAAATCCAGAGGTCCTGGGTTCAGTTCCTGGCTGGAGGGTGAATACTTTTCTTTAGCCAGGATTATTCCCTATCTCCCTAGAGTCTCAAAGTGTGAAAGGGAATCTGAATGTGTGCATGAATTTAAAAGACAACACAAAGATTAACTTAAACAGTCAACAAGTGAACACCATTGCCATGGGCAATTGTTCTTAAAGTAAAATCGTCGGTATGACCTAAGATGCTAAAGGCTGCATATACATAAATGGAAGGGGAAAAAATTACAATGTATGAGGATTTAATGACATGTCTTATTCAATAGTTTCAATAAGTACTATTTTTTAACTGGAAAACAATAAGGTTACCCAGTAAGACTATTGTATCTGAACTTAAAATGCTCAGAACTAATTGAAAATATGCTTAGAGTACCAAACGTTTATCATAAAAGCAACAGAGGCAGTTATTTGCATGCAAAACTGCCTCTGACTATACAGACTTTTGATGTTCATCTTTTCATAGCCTAGCAGAGAGACTTCTTTTAACACATTTTCTCTGCCCACTCTTGTACAAATTATTCTGACAAAATCTTATTCTTCTATCTATTCTTATTAATCGAGTTAAGCATTTGCAGAAATACTTTTATTACGCATCTTGTCATAGGTACAAGGAGGATACAGTAAGCTGAAGTGATAGTCTTATCTTTAAACAGTGGCTCATTATGTGATGGCTTTAGAATTCCACTCATTGCATGACTACAAGAGAAACAAAACAAATAAAACTTAGCAGCTGAAAACTGTATAAAGTATTTGAAAGTTCAAACCAATAACAAAGAATATCTCAAAATGGTTAATTCCACAAAAAAAAGTCTGTTTTTATGAGATCTGCATTTTGGGTATAATGAGTTTTTGTCTGTCTCTTATGCTTTACTAGTTATAAAAAATTTATTCAAGTGATGAGAACTTCAGACTATTCACAGAAAATTCAAGGCATAGATTTCATCTATTATGCAAAGATCTTAAACAGGATATTATAATCAAAATCCTTTGAGTCATTTTTAGGAAATCAGAAATAATGAAACGTTTTTCAATGCAGAGAGTAGTTTGGGGTGGGAATTTCTTCAAATTTTTTTTATTACATCTTTGGAAGATACTGAACTTAAATGCCAAGTTTGGTATTAATCTGACCTTCCTCCCCTCTCTCTCTCACCCACCCACCTACACACACAAACAAAACTTCTTCTATCCATGTCAAATTGATATACACTGAACACATATTACAGTGTTCATATAAAAATTGCTCTTCTAGCCATGTTACTTTATTCATAACATATTTTTGCCTTGGAATGATTTCAAATTAAGCAATAAATGCTTAGTTACATAAAACATGCAGAAACAGAATTCAAATGTTTAGCTATGATAATGGGACAGCTGTGGCAATGGAAAGAAAAAATAAATTGCAGACTTTCAAGCATGTCTGTTAAATGATGCAGTTTGGAAAGTGTAACCATTAAACGTGGAATATTTTGAAAATATCTAAAGCTACAGAAAGGTTATTTGACACAAGTTGTGCATTTTAATGAGTTTTATACTTTCTTTAGCAAGTTTTTCCAATTTTTTTTTTATGATTTTCTAGTTATAAAAAATTGAAAATTAGCATCTTATTAGTGATGCATATATCTTCAAAATATGGTATTTTAATACAAATCATTAGAGCATTTTTTTATTTCATTTTTGCTTGAAGTTTAATGTTGTTTAACCAGGTAGGTCATATCGTAGGTAATGAACAGAATGTTGGAAATGATGTTCAAATGGGCCTACGGTCCCTAGAACTTAAGTTACCCAACATTTGTTTACTCAGGATAAGGGAAACCCGCGAAAAAAACCTTATCCAGGTAAACCATCCCGACCGACATTCAAGCTTGAGACATCTTGTATGTGAGACAGACATGTTACCCCCACACCATGGAGGCAGGCACAGCAATTTTTGAGAAAATTAAAAAAGACAAAGAAAAAAACAGTCCATGTAAAAGGTAGTTCATAATGAGGTTTGTTGAAGTACAGGATGGAACTTAAATATCAGTATGGTATCTTAAAATTTTCATTTTTATCTTATGTCTCCCCCCCCTCCCCACGTGGGCAGACATCTGCACACATAGCATTTTTCTAAAAACCTTATGTGTTACATTTCTTTAATCACTATCCTTTCTATTTTTGGCAAAAGTTATTTTTATATCTGCTTCATGTTAATTGAGATAAAAGTTTGCAGAAATAGTTTCATTATGCATTTCGTTGATATAGCAGGCTGAAATGATAGTCAAAATCTGCAGGCTATATGCTGGCTTTGAAATTCCATATTCTTTCCATGAAATCACAAGTAAGAACTAAATGATAGCAGCACTTCAAAAAATGACAGTGTTGAACAATTCAAAGCAATAACAATAAATATCTTGCAAATAGCTGATGCCGCAAAAAGTTATTTGAAATAAATTATGTCCTAAAGAGACCTGCATTTCCCAATTTCAACAAGTGGTTATGTTCTGTGATTCCAGAGCAGTTATTTATACCATAGCAAATAACTTCTCACCTAAAAGCACAAAAATTACAAATTGCTGTAAACTAATATAGCACTTAAAGGAGGACTGAATTAAAAATTGGCATGTCTATTTTATTTCATATTTTACAGGGTCTTGGGTTGTGCATAATAATGGTGAAAACCGGAATGTACAGCTTACCATTCAGAATCTGCAGGTATTTCCTACATTGACAGCATACTGTGGTGATGTCATATGGCTAGCCAGCATTCTTGAAGCAGGCATCTCCTGCCAGAGCAGCTGATCAGTCATAACATTAAATTTCAACAGGAACGTGTAGTCAGTGTAGTGCCTTGAATATCCATGATTTGCAATTTCACTTCTTTGCACTCGTCTCATTATTCACATGTTTTATTTTCTTTATTCTTTATTTTTTTTCTGCCGCTTTCTCACAAAGGTAATCCAAACTGAGAGAGGTACCGGCCTTCTATTTCCTGCTTATTAGGTTTAATTTTCTGGAGTGAGCCAATATTACAAGTTATGTCATTACAGTTAGTAACTCCTGGTATGCTTGTTTTCATTTACTTAATTCACTATTTGTGTTACAAGGCTGTGTCTCCATCCGTTAAGTTTGTTTCCTCATACTTCTTTTTGTACACCCATTCTCCAGCTGTTTTAAAATATTCTACAGAACTGCCCACCACTTTTTTTCCTTGGTGAAAATTATGATCTACAGCAGCTAAAACTGATATCACATACATACCTAAAAATCAAAAAGTGTTCATTTGGGACATACTCAAGTGCTCACTATGATAGGATTCAAGACTTTTTATATGATGAAAATGATTGATATGCGTAATGTCACTTAAAAATCTTGCATTAATTATGATACTGCACTAGTCATTGTATTCTGTGGAATTCAAAACACAGTTTGTGTTTTCAATTTTTTCTGTACTCAAAACATTATGGACACACGAACAAAATTTCTCAAAACCTACCCAATCATGGACATTAGTAATGTGATTTAGAATTGACATGAACTTCCCCTTTAGGAGTAAACTGTCGCTTCCAAAAGTAGCAGATGCCCACCACAGATGATTATAAATAGAATGATTCCATTCATTAAGGACCAATGATTTTGGAATCTTATTTAACATTTTCATAAGGAATTTAGCAAGATACCATACATTAAATTCATGGTGTATATATGGAAATTTCTTTTTCATCAAAGCTCTAATGCCTGTGTGTCTGTCTGTCAGGAACAATTTTATGGGCAGGTTTTCATTCATAGCAGTCAGACCATGTTTCAATTAATCATTCAGTTAATCATAGCTTCTGCCGAAGAACAGGTCCTTCACTGCAAACCCATCATCCTTCATTCTTTTCCCTTCAGCCCTACATATGAACCATTTATATTAATATTTTGTATGTAGCATCTTTCTCTAAGCTGTATCTTTATTATATTCACTGTACCTTCCAATGCATCTCTCTTAGCAACCATTCTCATTCAACATCTCTACCTCTTCATTAGTTTCAACATTGTTCTCTCCCCCATCCTCAATCTTTCTAAACCAACATTACAACTTATTTTCTCTGTGCATTTCATATGCTTCATTCTGCTATACATTTATATTACAGTATCCAGTGTTTTGGTAACATAGTGGGGCCGTATATTACAACTGCAAGAGGCTGGCAGTGAAATAAACGGTTTATCAGTCAGAAGAATATGTCTGTGAGGCGGATCAGAGAGTGCTGAGAAGCAGACGAAGATTGCAAGAGTTCAGATTTAGAGCCGGCTCCCAATAGTAAAGAGGGGAGGGTTGTAAAATTGTGATTTAGAATTATGAGGGTTTGGTGAAAGCTTTGAGTTATGGATATATTAATGAATTATTGCAAAGGGTTCAGTTGTTAGCAGTAGTGGAAACATGGGTTGATGGTGAAGAGACAATTACTGTTCAAGGCTTTGAGTTTCTAAGCAAAAGTGATGAAAGGAAAAGTAAATGAGGGAGGATATCTGGAGGCACAGGCTTGTTGGTGAGTGATGAACTGGATCATAGTGAAGGAGAGGAAATCTGAAGTTAGCAGTGTAATGTGGATGAAACATGTGGGGGGCATGGGAGGGAGAAGAGAACAATGAGTGTTGGTCAAGGCATAGTAAAGATAAAGTACTGAAAGAAGAAGGTTTAAGGTTAGTGGAGTTTTGTGAGGACAATGAGCTGGTTATTTTGAATGGGTGTGGGGAGGATGATGTAACAGTGAATTTATCTTTTCAAGTTCACTGAGACTAAGAGTACTTACTTCATTGTAACATCCAAATTTTTGCATTATGCACTCCACACAAAGTCCTTTACCAATCTCTTCTTTAATTCTTTTTACAAAGGTCCACAGAAGATTATTTTTCCATTAAAAGCTTCCTTTGCTATTGCTATCCTCTGTTGGACGTCTTGACAATAGCTCATGTTACTACTCATGGCACATCCCAAGCATACAAAGCTGTGCACTTGCTACACTATTGCATCTCAAATTTGCAAGCGCATCTTCTTTGCTTTTCTTTCAGTAATCATAATCTCTGTCTTGGTTTTCATCCCATACTTTTTATGTTGCCACTATCTCCAATAGCATGTGCTTTAGAATTTTTCTTTTTTGTAATGCATTGTATTTTTCTTCCTCCTTTGCTCTGGAAACAATTCTTCACTAAATTCTTTAAGATGGGTGATAAGGAGTATCACCGTCTTATGTCTTTCGCTAGTCTACTTCCCTCTCACATATCTTTTAAACTTTCTGAACTTTGATTAGTAGCCTCATACAGGGGTATAAGTAGAGGGAGTTCAGAGGGCTGAAGCCCCCCTCCAGATACTGTAATATCAGAGCACTGCAGTCTCATTTATGTTTTCTATAACTCTTTTATACTTGAGAGGTTTAGTATACCACATTTTGTGTGTTAATAAACAGGTAAATCAAACAGTGTTACATTTTGGGGGATGACAGAATTTAATCTGATCTTTTGGAAAATTATCATTCCATATTTTGGTTGGTAATATTGATTAAACAGCTTGCTCTGCTCATTTTACTATCCACACATGTTGAGTCACATGTATGTAATTAGTACTAATGGTTACAGAGTACCTCCTGTAGTTGTAATGTAAGTGAAAGTGGAACCCCCCTAGTCTGGTCAAGTGGTTAACACTTATGTGTTAAGTCAATGTGTTATGTCAATTCTCTATAATATTTATAGGACTTAACATAAGTAGAATATGAGTCCTGGCTGGGAGTTTAGTCTCTATACACTTTTGTTTGCCTTTTGGTCCTATAAGTACTTAAACAGTTGGTTGTTGGTCATGCTGATCCATCATATCCTTTATTTAGCCAATATGTCCTGTTTGGTGGCCCATTTGGTATCCCCCTCACTTGGGTAAACCTATTAATGTGACCACAGAATGAAAGTATGACTCACTTGCTGTGTTTCAGTTATTTCTGTTTCAGTCATTCACAAATGCATTCTCTGCGCACACTCTGGCCCCATAGATATTATAAGATAATGTTTATAACTTTAAAATTACAATACTGTATGTTACTGCATCAGCATTGAAACATTTTTATGGGGTTTTACATTAACTCACAGAGAGCACCTCTTGATAATTGTGTTACAGTGAAACGCAGAGACGATGGGGAACATGCCGACATCCTGATCCTTGTGCAGAGTCTAACTATGTGTTTTGGGCCAAAGATGAACGATGTTATCCAGAATTTAAAAAGGGCCCCTGTCCGAAAGGTCAGCTGCTTCTGTCGGTGGATGGCCTTGGGTTATGTAGCTGTGAGGCAAATGGTGTGCTTGCAAAGTATTACTGGCCACCTACTAACACCTGCCATGAGCATTACACCAAGGGCCCATGTGCTGAACCAGGAACTTTGTTCCTTCCAGAAGGACAATGTGGTTGTCACAAGAACCTTCCACATTACAGTCCCCAGAATGGTCTGTGTTACGAGATAGGTAAGTTGCTAAATACTTTCACTGATTCCAGAGTTAATATTTTGGGTCAATATTTGAAGCAACTTTTACTTCATTATGTGATAAATTTTACTTTTGCACATCATTTCTATATAAGAAAACCATTTTTATACTACTTTCTTATAGATATATGAAAATCTGGTTCATTCTGATATACATATTTATTTACAATTAATGTAGTGTATTCATTACTAATATTCACAGTTTCTTCCTCTGTTTAAGATGTTTAACTCAGTTGATTGTCCATATCACTTATTCCAAACACTGATTGGAAAATCATAACCTTAATTTACTTGAAAGAAGCTTGAAACAATGAAGCAAGTAAATAAATTGAAAAAGGGGTTGAATTACTGACATACTTCCTTCATTTACTTATTTGGTAATACTCCTGTATTCATCAATAGTACAGAATCATTATACTCGTATAACACACAGATGTCTCTCACTGTTTTATTCCTGACACAAATATTATACATTCTAACATGTTTTCAAATGCAAATTATGAATGCAGATAACATGAACAACATATTTAATGAATAAACCACAATTTTTTAAAACTGTTCATTATAAATAATTAATATACAGATCACACCCAAAGCATTATGGGTCCATTTAGATTGCCAACATTCTGCAGCCATAAGCTGCAAAGCGTAGCCAAGGGATTGAGATCCTAAACCGCAAAGCATAGCCGAGGAATGTTTTTTATAAGAAGAGGAGTGGAGCAATTGTGGCTGTCCCTAGCATATGTTCCGTTTAGTTCACTTTTGAAACACCACAGAAATTTGAAGTACTTTTTGAACAAGTTTGTTAACAAACAAGGTACAGTACAGTATGTATGGACATGTTAACCGAAGAATTAATTTGTAGATTTATTGCAGTTTGTGTGGTTGTTTTATTTCTATTTGCACATGATTAACTTGTATTAGATAATTAAAACCAAATTGTCACTTGTGTTGGAATTATAGTATTCAGCTGACTGCAACTAGCAACAAAATGGATTATCTTCTTGCCAATTAATTTTCAGACCCAAGTTCACTGCAACTGTTTTGCTTCTCTTCCTTTTTATTTCCTATGCCTACATTTTGAACCAACACTTTTGAAACACTCTATATACTTGTATCACAATTTAGTGCTATACAATGCCAGCCAACTGCTAACACCCATGTGGCCTGGCCTGGCCTGGCTACCCTGCTAAAGGTCAATTTGCTGCTGTTCCTCCCCTCCCTTCCAGTACTGCATGGTCTTTAATCAGCTACAGTGGGGGTGACTATAATAGAAGGGAGGCACAGTAGAAAACTGACCTTTAGCTGTGCCAGCCTAAATGCATATTATTAGAGCAGGCTGGTAAGTACCCAGTGCTAAATTGTAATGTGAAATCACAACTTTTGATTGGTTATCTTTTTATGACTAAAGATTTTAAACAACTACAATTAGAACATACTTGCCCATAATCTTTTTGTCTAAAATTTATTCATGGAATATAATTTTGGTGAGAGTTAGTGCACAAATTTGTGGACACCCTGTATACATGAAAGGGTACACATGCACATGCATATACACCATTTTATCTACACAAATGCAATGATTTTCATAAAACTTTCAAATTTTTTAGGGATCTCCATATAAATCAGCCTTAACTTTGTTTCAATTTCAACCAAATTTGGATTACATATTATGTAAGTTTTCTTTGAACTTTTATATACAAGATTTTAATTCCATACATTCAGGTGTTAATAAGTGTGATGGTATTTGTCATTGAGTGGTCAGCATTCTGACTGCTTAGCCTCAAGATCTCAGGGTCAATTTTTGCCTGGGGTGGGAGAAACATTCCCTATCTTTCACAGACTCTAGAAATGTGAATGTGAGTAAATTTCACACGAAAAATGAACAAAATCAAGGTTTAAATAAACCTGCAGTCAATGAGATATAAATACCATTAGTTTTTTTCTAACATCAAAGCCCGTGATATGACCATGCACACACTTATATACACACAGGAAAAAAATTAATATTATGCATGATTTCGTATGTTCAGATGGACAAACTGATGTTAATAGTGTACTTAAGTAATGAATGCACTTAATGAATAAAAACTATAGGTCAACCTACAACTCCAAGTTGCTAATGCCATTGGCTGTCTCTTAAAACAAAGTTAGTAAAACCATAGAAGTTAAAGCAGGCGATGAAAAGATGAAGTAAAAAAAAAAAATGCAAAAATTAAATATGAAGTTGCATAGGATATTAGCACTTCTTTATTGGAGTATTGCCTTCACAAACAACCATGTAACCAAGCTCTTGCCTTACAGTGACCTGTTTTTATTTCAAAGATGTTTGTGTGCCAATTGCCCATCTAGTGAAAAGTTTGCCAATTTATGTGAAAAATAAATTTAAATAAAGAATTATAATAATTAAAACAGGTTCAGGAAGAAATGTTTGTCCATGTTCCTCTAGTACTTTTATCTTTTTAATTAAATTTCTCTAGCATTTAGAAGCGCACGAGCCACGAAAACCACATGGCCAACATTTTAAAGGAATATGACAGAATAAGCACGTTCTAAAACTCATCATGTGTTCCTTCTCTCTCTATTTTAGGTGGAATTGGACCATGCCTCCCAGGACATCGCTTTGTCATTCCAAATGATGGAATATCAACACATGCTGCATGTAAGTGTAAGGATCAACATGTATTATGGCAGGAAGATGGCAGCTGCTATAGGTTATACACAAGAGGACCATGCCCATCAGGAGAGTTTCTTCTCAACTCCACTACTTGTGTGCCAGTACCCTGTCATCCAGGTCGTCTCTATTTCCCTGAAGAAGCGACTTGTTATAAAGTTGGGACTCAGGGTCCATGCCATCCTGGACAAATAGTACTGTTTGAAAATTCAGTTAAGACTTCTGTAGATGGAATATCTTATAGAGGAGTGTGTGGTTGTCCATCAAACATAGACCAAAGCCAGTGCCATATTCAACAGTCACAAAAACCTTGTGAGAAACCAGGAATGGTCAGGAGAAATGGTGTTTGTTATGCTCTCTACACAAAGGGTCCCTGCTCACGAGGACAGTGGTTAGTGCCCCTGAGAGAACCCAGGCAATGGACTGATCTCTCAGTACAGAACAAACATTCAAGAGTAACATGCGAATGTAGACCTGGATACAAGTATATAAAAATACGAACTACAAACTCAGATGGACATTTGCAGTTTGTGGAGCAATGTCAGCCACAAGCTGTTACACTTGCTCGACTTCTTAATCAGAAGCATTATCCTGTGTAATTTAGTAAATCATAATAAATTATAAACACAGCATTATGTCATATTTTCTTTCAATAGGGAGCTCAATTCTGAATTAATGAATAAATAAATAAAACAAGGAGGGAGAAGTGATGTGTAACTTTCACATGATTTCTCTATAGATGGCGTACAAATCTAAGCCATTTATACAAAAACTTTATTGTTCTATCAAACTCATATTAATCACAATAAATGTTTGCTTTAGGCAATAGAGACTTGGTGAAAAAGCTAATGTTACCAAAAATATTATTTGATATTAACTGCATATTTTAATGAGCTCTGCCTTTTTCCTTTATTTAAGCTTTGTCCATCTCTTCTGGTTTCTCTGCTATAGAAAATTCAATAAGAATGAAGAGGACTTCACAGACTATTTACCAATATTTTGTCATGGCAATATATCACATCAAAAACCATAGAAACAATGATTAAAACCAGTTTTGGAAATAAAATATGACGGAATTCATCTGAAGGGTTGTTTGGGAAAGGAGGGAACCAGATGAACATTTTCACCTTTCATTCTTTAAAGGTGCCACAGTATAAGTTTGACAGTTTAAAAACTTTTTGAATTAAGTTATTTTCTTCCTCTCTCCACACATGCATATTGATTTCTGTTTAATTTAAGATTTTTAATATGCTCTATTTTAATCGGAGACTACAGTTTTATACACAAGCAATTTAGATGGACTTTTTAATAAGCTGAAATTTAAACATTAAAACAGAGCTATTACATTGATTGGTAACACAAAGCAGTTCACTATATGGTGACCTAGCATTTCTGAAGCTATCTCAGTTTTTATTAGAAGTATTAATTACATTAGAACCCACCACTCTTTTTCTGCAACAGAAATCCTATACCTCAGCAGATCCTGTGTGCAGCCAATCATCCGATGACCTCAAAGAGGATTCAAGTGGAAAAGACACACAGCTCTATATTTGTCCTCAAAAAAATTTTTTTTTGTTTTTATTTTGGGCATTTTACTTGTGTTCTTTATCTTGGGCCTTCCTATTATTTTTTCATTTATTAATCTGGCTCAAACTGAGCTGCCAAATGACACAGAATAATATATATATATAGGGTATTCACATGCTCTGTGCACAAGAGCATGGGAATACCCTAAATTTTGACACCTTCCAGATGGATTTATTGGTTATTTTTTTCTTTAATGCTATTACATGCAACATAGATGTGGTAATTTAAAATCTGCGGCATTTAAATCTACCGCACTTCTCCTCTAAACTTGATGAGATATGGCAACAGAGTCACGAGCAAAACTTGATTTGTGCACATTTTTAGCAGTTTTTGTGCCTGTGCAATATGACATAATTACCTTATGGGTGAAAAACATGTGCACTGGCCCTTACCATTCATCTCTCAGCAACAAGTTTATGTCAATGCCACTGGGTGGTACCACACTACTGCACAAGTTTCATTGATGTGAGGGTACATGGGCGGGAAGTTGGAAACCCCCATTTGCTTTTTAGTTTGGCATAAACCCCGCTTAATGGTAGCATACTGAAGAGGTATACCAATTCACTCACTGTGCAGCAAAATTTAGATCTGATATGAGTATATGTCATAGTTATATGGATAGAAAAGCTTATTTTCTGTATATATCATGGAATTCTAGGTGAGTTATGATATTTTATGTTATGATAAAGACATTTGCATGATTGAAAAACAGATGTGTGGATTTTCTTTATAAATAGATAGTGTCAGCCATGATGCCTTATAGCTTTCCCTATTTAACTTGTAACTACAGTGCAGTGTAACATGTATTTATATTGATTAACTTTTGTGTGGACTGTGTGGAGGGACAGGACATTTTATAACAAGAAATTATACCGCTTTCCTGCTTCAGAAAATGAGAGTTGGTGAGTGCTAATAAATTAGTAATATTAATAGTTGGCTGATGAAAGAATGCAATTGGAGAGTAGCGAAAATGGTACTGTGAAAGCTTATATATTACTTCGTTGTTGCTCTAAACTGGCTTAATTATGCACAAGACAATAAAAATTCACAAAATAACCCTTTCTTTTGTCAAAGTCATGCATTGTTGTTATTGCTGTTGTTACTATTGGGAGCAGCTGCAGTTGTATCAATTTATTCATAATCATAACCATTAAACAGTAGATATTATATCATATTTTCAGGGCTCTCTGAATCTAACATTTTGTAAACACCCAAAATAAATACTCCCGAGCTGCCACGTATATATACAATGTTTATATGAATACAGATAAATGCTAAATTATAATGCATTAAACCATAAGCAAATGCCTTTTCAAGAATGTTCTGCTAATAACTTATGTAAGTGTTTTACTTCAGTTACCACATAAAGTCTTCATTAGCATTACACCTGAACATTTATTCTGTCTTACAGCTTGCAATTCCTAGTTAGCTCATTCATTTTTAGAAATATAAATAGATCAAGCCCGAACATTTACCTTTGTCTTACATCATGGTGCTTCACTTGCAAGCATTACTTATTCATTATTAAATTCTAGTGTGTGTTGTAAAATGTTATACAATAACATAAGACATATTTTGACTTACCCATTGAACACTTTTGCACACAAATCTTGCTTCTGGTCTACTGGGAGAGACAATTGGCATACTGCCAGTGTTTACCCAGGAGTGAAACTGTTTGCTTCATAACTGACTTATGAAACCACGTATTTCATGGCAGGCATATAGTACATGCCCTATATGTGCCTAGTGCAAAGTGTTGTCAGATATTATTTTCAAATCATTTAATTTTACACAAATGCTAGAAGGTGGACTAAATATTATTTACAATTTTTTTTTCTTTTCAGCAGTTCTATTTATGGTCTATACCCAATCCACCCTGTATAGGCTGTTTCAAAGTATATATTTCTTTAGAGATGATAGACTCGCAATGATTTTTGATAAAAGAATATGAGATCTATGACACATAATTATGGCTTCATGTATTGCTAGTAATAGCATTATGTAATATGTACGACAAGCAGCTGATCTGATCTGATCTGATCTGATCTGATAGTGCTATTATACGAGAATATTATTCCTTATCAAAAAGTAACAGGAATTTTTGTTTTTCTTAAAAAATTTTTATTTAATCATCATAACATCAACCCCTTCAAAGTAATCCCCCTCAGATATAATACACTTGTGCCAGTGTTCTTTCCAATCTTGGAAGCACTTCTGGAACTCACTTTTGGTTATGGTGTTCAGCTCCTTCAGCAATTCTGTTTTTATCTCATCAACTGTGGCAAAAGTTGTCCTTTCATGATTCTCTACACCTCGGGAATAGAAAGTAGTCTCAGGAGGCCATGTCCGGCAAATACAGTGGCTGAGGCAGCATAATCGTTTTGTTTTTGCTAAAAAAGTCACGAATAAACATTGAGGTGTGAGTGGGTGCATTATCGTGATGCAATTCCACGAGTGGTTTTGCCACAATTCTGGTCGTTTTCTTCGGATTGCTTAATGTAAATGGTGCATAACTTTCAGGTAGTATTCTTATTGACCGTATGACCATAAGGCAGGAACTCCTGATGCACTACCCCATTGCAATCGAAGAAAACAGTAAGAAGAACCTTCACATGTGATCGAACTTGTCAAATTTTTTTTTGGTCTTGGCTCTTCAGGCAGTTTCCATTGGGATGATTGGGCCTTAGTTTCGATGTCATATCCATATACCCATACTTCGTAACCTATTCTAACCTTCTTTAGAAGTTCTGAATCATTTTCGACTTCATTCCTGAGCGATGTCTACACGACATTGTTTTTGGTCGAAATTCAACAATTTCGGAACAAACTTTGCTGCTATGTTTCATGCCCAAAACATCCAAAAAATTTTTTGGCATGAGCAAAAGTATATGCAGACATCATCAGCAATCTCCCTGATGGTGATTAAGTGATTTTCTAGAACCATTTTCTTTACTTCTTCCACATTATCATCAGTAATTGATGTGCTAGGGCATCCAGGGCAGTCGTCTTCAAAGTCTTCTCGACTCTCTTTGAAACGTTTATACCATTCGTAAACTCTTGTCTTACTCATAGTAGATTTGCCAAAAGCCACAGTAAACATTTTGAATGCGGTGTTGCACTTTATTCTTTTTTCAAACAAAATTTAATGTAAATTCTTTGATCCATCTTTTTTTAAAGTAAAAATTTGCCAAGCACTCGAAAACACATAACTTTTTTTGATTGTCAACAATAAACTAAATATTCAAAACAGCTGAAAATGCAAACATACATCAGGAACATGTGTACCAACAAGATAAAGCAAAAATTTTGAACATTGGATGTATAAATCTTGCAAAATTAAACATTATTTTTATCACACCTCGTATGTTTATTATTAACACCTTCTATGCTGCACATGATGAAACTGCAAAATACTATGAGGCAGTGAATGTACCATATAAGCTTTTGAAGATGATTATATTTGTAAGAGCATAATTAGGAGTGAATCAAAGCCCTTCAAATTTCACATGACTAAAGGAAGAATCTGATGCTCAACTGTAGTGCTTGAAGCCTGTGAAAGTTGACAAATGCATTGTGGCTATCTAGCTTTCAAATTATGTGATGTCGACTTAAGTATTATATGCCACCATAATTATGCATTGGAGGCTCCAAGAGTCCACGTATTAAATTATTATTATAATTCAGGTCCATCATCCACCTAAATATGTAATCTGTATAATTTTGCTTCACTGTTATTAGTTTCATTTGCTAATTATTATACCACTAAATACCTGCACTTACTTTGGAAAGAGGGTGTGTGTGTATATACCGAGAGAGCCAATGAACTAAGAACCGGCTGCATGGTACTTTTTTACTGATGCGAGGACACATGATTCTGCGCTCTTGCTGCTGCTGCAATCAACAGCATGCTATTGATGCAGGTTTGCTCTCCTCTGGCTCTGCAGTAATGAGTTGACAATGATATGGCATAGTTCAATTATTATAAGTTATTTATTATTTTGTCCTGTATGTAGCCACAAAGTATATTATGGTATATGTTTTCTATTGCGCAGCATGTATTTATTTGCAATTGGTATACATTAACTCAGCCACCTCGTCAAGTGAAAATATTTAATATTTTTTTCAGACAAAGCTTGGTTCACTTTCATGGATATGTGTGTACATAAAATAATCATTATTGGGGCTTGAAACACTTAATACTGTTCATGAAGTACCCTTCCATGACAAAACATTTTGTGTATGGTGCACATGAGTGGAGAAAGTTACAGGGCCAATTATTTTCAAGTCAACAGCTGACATCCCTACATATGTGAATACAATTTTGCTCCCTTTTTAGAGAATAAACAGACAGGGAGTATGATTTTGCCTTTTTCCAACAAGATTGATACAACCCATTCAGCCAATATTTCGATGAGAACAATTTAAAGTGTGTTTGAGGACAGAATTATTAGTAGAGATTTGTGGCTGCTTTGGTCTGCCAACCTAACTCCCTGCGATTTCTATCTCGGGTAAATTAAAACAAAGTGCACAAGACAAACCCATACAACCTGAAGAATTAAAACAAAATATCTGTCAGGATATAAATGAGTGATGGATAGTTTCCTAAATAGCTAATCCACTTGTAGAGTGTTAAGCAAGCAGGAGAAGAGAACGTCGTGTTTGTTGTAAGCTCCAGAAGTGAGAGGAAGAGTGGTATAAGCAGCTATGGAATGGATTTGGCAATGTATAGGACAAGGATCAGACTTTTTATACAGGCAAAATTTAAAAAAAGGGACTCTGGAGGTTGTATGGTGACAAGCTATGCACTAGTAGGAAGTTTTATTATAATACTATTAATGTTAGGAGGAGTGGAACTGTACCCAGGACCGGATATATCCAGACATTGTTGGAAAATTTCACAACAAAATTAGATTTATGGACAGAATGGAGGAATGGATAAGTGATAGTTTGAACAAAGTAGGCAGGGAAACAAAAGAGGATGTGAGAGAAGAAATCAAAGGAATAAGGAGAGAGGTGAATGACGTGAAATTTGAAATGGAAAGATTGGACCAGAGAAAACAAAGATTTAACCTGCTCTTTATAGGTATAGAAGAGAGAAGAGGGGTTTGGCCAGTGAAAGAAGTTAAGCAAGTTTTGGTTCAAAACTTGGGAATGGAGCTGAAAGGTTGGGAGATAGTGGAGGCATATCAGGTAGGAATACTGGAAAAAGACCAATTGTGGCTCAATTCACATCATCAAGTTAATTTAGGATATCCTAGGGAAAGCTAAGATGCTGAAAGACTCCAATATTTTTATTAATAAGGATTTATGTCCGCTCAAACAGAAATAAAGCGAAATTTAATACAAAAAATGATGGAAGTGAGAGCGGCCGGTAAGCGATACTACATTAGAAATTTACAACTCTGGGTAGAAGGAGCAAATGTAACTGCTGGAGAGAAAAAGGGCATAGGGAGCAGGGAGCACAGAGGAAAGAAATGACTTTGTAACATTGGCAGGAAATTCGATCAGGGGCACTTGGAGGTGAGACACCTCCACAGGTGACGCAGTCTGGAATCCAGTGTCTACGTCAAGGGCAGGAGTTATGTCATTAAGAGAGCGGAAGAAAGGTGTGGTTGCAGAGTAGTGGGGAGAGTGTGGGAGAGGGAGTGGACGTGAGAGAGGTAGAAGAGACTTCTGATAGTGTTCTGTGCTCAGAGCATGACAGTATTTTGGTAGTGGATAAAAATAGAACAACAAGTATGAGATATGAACTTAGAAAGAGGGACACTCTTGATAGGTTTAGATTTATAGCGGGTTGACAATAGGGAATGGGAAACTGTAGGAGATTAGACTTTTGGAACTGCGAGGGGGCTGAAAAATAAATATTTACATGGGAAGTCTAAACCACTTACTGAGCAAGCTAGATTATTTGGGAGTAACTGGTTTTAACATGGTTAAAAGAAAAGGACCTTGTGGTAAAATATTTTATATACATGGATATAAAGGGACAGAAAATAGCGGTCAAAGGGAGATTGGCGGTATAGGGTGTTTTATAAAGAAATCTTTAAGCAAAGGAATCAAAGAAACATGGTCTAGACAACAAAACACAAGCTGGGTAATACTAGATGACAAATATTTAGATGATTGTGTAATTTTTCTGGGAAACGTTTACAACCCACCTGTATCCTCACCGCTTCACAAACCTAACCTATTTAATCAGCTGGAAAGAGAATTGGGAAAAGTTAAGGGAGAAGTATGAGAATAAAGAGTTCATATTAATAGGGGATTTTAACATCAGATTAAGAGAAAAGTATATGTAAAAAAGAAACTATTGGACGAGTAATGAAATAATGGGTGAAAGAGAAGTGAGTAGAAAAAATAAGGATAAAATTACAGGCAGTGCTAGTGACAAGTTTATCGAATTCTGTGAACATAATTCACTATGGAGAGGATATTAATGGAGAATTTAACTTTATAAATAAGAATGGACAAAGTGTAATTAATTATATTTTATGGCTGATAAATATGGAATGTGTTCTTAACAATTTCAAAGTTAATAATTTAAGTTCCAGCAGTAGCCCTTTTCATTGATAGTGGATATTAAAGTGCAAACAGAACAGATAAATCAAAATCTAGGAAGTAGGAAAAATGATTGTAAACAGTATATGAGATTTAGGTGGAAAGGTGATTAGTGTAGTGAGTTTAAGCAAGTTTTCGTTTCATGCTATGGGTAGATATGCCAGCAAGGGGTTAGTTTCATGTCAAATGAAAATGAAAGAGAAAGCAACAAATATTTTCAATGGTGTACTGCAGGTGGCAGGAGAAGAATGAGAGTGAGAAAGAAAATACTTAAACAGAGGGAGGATTGGTTTGATAAGGGATGTAAAGTATCAAAAAAGCTAGTGAACAGATGCTGAAAAAACGGAGAGAACAACGAAATGTAGAAGCAAAGGAGGAATATCTACAGGGCATTTTAGGAGATACTTTCAAACATGTGATGCAAGGGATGCGAGAAATTTTCTAAGTCCGAAGGTTCTCCAATGCGCATGCGCAAGCAGACTGAAATGACCGATGACTACCAGTTTTACTGCTTCTCACATAACAGCCAACATGTGCTTCATTTGTAACAACCATAGCCAACCTCTGAAAAATATTCCCATACATCTGCACAACAATTTGTATACCATCATCTGGAAGTGATTAGCAACCGATCACTTTTAAAAGTTCTGACCATGCTTTCTCTCAGGCTTTATTGTTTTAGAATCATGGTCATGCAGTGGAGTAGAATTTGTTGTTGTGCGAGGATCAAAGTTTGTATGTTCTTGGAGATATTCTTGCAAATAATAAAACTTTCAGAAATGACTCATTCGATTAATAAGATGGATCTGTCAGTTTACCTCAATGATACAGAGAACATCTAGATGCCCACATTTGTCAGTATTTGTGGCATGCTGACACCAAGAACCATTCAGCAGACCCTTTCCATGAACTAATGGAAGACATTAGGCAGGCCTAACCTGTGGTGTAGCGATTAGGTTTAGTTAAAGTTTAGGCTAGGCATAGTTTGGTTAACAGTTAGCATTTAGTATACATAGCTAGTAGGCATAATTTAAGGACAATGTATATTAGTGTAATTTAGTGACAAAAAAGAGTGCTGGCTGCATTGCTTTAAGTGATGCAAGATGGAGAATTTGGCTGCTCTGCATTCTTCAATATGGCTACATGCGCAGTAAGTAAACAAATAATAATTACAGGCTTAAGTTAGTTAATAAAATATTTTTCAACAAGAAATCACCCAAATAAATAATTCTAAATGCATTTTATACCAAAGAATGTGAAGCTGTACTTCAAAAAAGTATGCCACTGATGTTGGACATAGAGAAAAATCTTGTGTCACATGTTGGAAAGTTGAGCCAGCATTTTATAACCAACTTTCAGAACTAAAGAAACTAAGGTGGAGGGAAAAAAAGGAGAGTAGTTTAATTTGGATGTTAAGGGAGGGGAATGTGAACAAGATATGGAAATCTATAAAATCATCACATAGTAAATATTTAGATCAGCCAAATATTGACCCAGAAGAGTGGCTAGCATACTTCAAAACTCTTTATAGGTAATATGGAGGCAGTAGGGTGACATTAGACCTTGAGATCAGTAATAGGCATGTAGAAATTCTGGATAGTGCAATAAGGAATGAAAAAGTAATTAGACGGATTAAAATAATGAAAAGAAATAAAGCAACTGGCCTAAATGGGATTCTCACAGAATTTCTTAAAGAATGGTGCAGTGACATAAATAGAGTTAAGAAATTGACATGTCTGTTTAATTCCATTAAAGAAAAGGGGTATGTACTGGTAACTATCTAATGTAGGAAAAACCTATACTGAGATTTTTGTCAAATAAGATACAGAATTGGGTAGAAGAAAATAATATCCTTTTGGAATTCCAAATGGGTTTTAGATCTGGGAGGAGAAATGTCGATAATACTTTTATAATAAAAACATTAGTATATAAACATCTTAAGGAAAAAAGGGGAAAATTATACATGGCATTTATTGACCTAAAGAAAGCTTATGGCAGGGTGGAACCACAGTTACTATTATGTAAAGGATTGAGTTAACACATGATAAATGTTCGATAGCCCTGTACAAGGTGAACACCTTTTGTGTGAGGGTGGGGTAAGGAGCAGTAGATAGGGAGATAACACAAGGGAAAGGTTTAAGTAAGGATGCAAATTAAGTCCAATACTCTTTAATTTATTCATTGATGACATTTTATTAGGGATAAACAAGACCAATAGTTCTATGCCTGTAATAAATAATATCGTAATTCCTGGGCTACTGTTTTCTGATGATCTGGTAGTAGGATCAATTACGGTTAATATGCTTCAGGAAGTAGATAAATACTGTAACGAATGGAACCTAACTGTGAATCAGGAAAAAACCAGATAGTGATATTTAAGAAAGGGGCAAAACTGAGTAAACATGAAATGTGGAAGAACGGGAACAAGGAATAAAAAGTAGTATAAGAATGTAGTTTGGCATTAAAATAGGTGGGGGTGGGAAAAACAAAAGAAACTAGCATTGACAAAAGGAAAAGGAGCCATGCCAGTGATCAGAAGTTGCAAGTACAGAGTACCAAACATTGAAGTTAAGCAGTTGGAAAACATTTATAATATGGTGGTGGAACCTAAACTACTATATGGAATAGAAATATGGGGACTAAATGGTGGGGAGGAACCTATTGTTATGGTCCATAGGATGTTTTGTAGGGAGGTATTGGGCTTATGAAGTGTGATGGCAAAAGAAGTAACGCAGATGGAGATGGGAAGAGTGTTGAGGAAGGGTATGATTATAGAAGGAGCACTGAAATATTGGTTTAGGATCCTGAATTTAGATAGAGTAGAGTATCAGGAAAAGTCTTAGGAACTCTGGATGGACTAGTAGCATCCAAAAGAACCTGGAAATAAATGGGATTGGGGAATAATGCAGGAGAGAATAGTCATAAAAAGTTTTGGAAAATAGTAAGGAAGAGATTCGAAGGCATAGAAATCCAAAAATTTTTGGTGGGATAATGGAAAAAAGGTTTCTGGTTACTGTATACTAAGGAAAAATGCTCATTATTTACCTTATACGTTGATATGGTAAATAATGAGCAAAGGGAGGGAAAGTATGGTTAAGAACTGGTGTTTGGAGATTAAAGAGGGGTAAGAAAGGACATCCCACAGAGTCAGTGTCCCATTTGTGGGGAGAAGGAAGATCTGGAGCATATAATATTTGAATGCCAAGGAACGTATCTATGGAGGAAGGAATTTCTGGAGCAGAAATGGGCTAAGGTGGATAGGAAAACAGTGTTAAGGGGGATTTTACGAAAGGATGGCAGAAGCTTAGGCCAGTTTTTAAGTAAAATTAAGAAAAAATGGAACTGGTCTGTACAAAGGGAGTCTGAGTTAACATAACCTTTTGTTAGCTATTAATGCTTTTTGATAGCTACAGAGAATTATAAAATGAGTATAGAAGTAATTATGTTGGGTGGGTATGACGGGCAAAGAGCCTGAGCTGAATGCTCTGTCATATATCAGTATGTATTCACTTAACACAAACAAATAAATAAATAATAAAATCTATTGTAGAAATAATAAACTCCTGCCTAGAACATGGCATTTTCCCTGACAAACTAAAAATAGCTAAGGTCTTTAAAATGTGGGCAAAAATGATATAGCTAAATACATACCGATACAATATTACCAGAAATGTCCAAAATATTTGAGTGGATAATACATAAGCATAAAACAAAATATTTAGAAAAGTTAAATATGCACCAAAATGGCTTTGTGAGAAATAAATCCACCATAAGTGCCTTATCGGACCTTGTTGAAATGATTATCAAATGCTGGTTCAGATGCATATACTGGAGTGGTTCTGTTAGATCTTAAAAAAGAGCTTTTGACTGCATTGATATAAATAAATTATTGGTTCAGCTGCATAACTTAGACATTCAAGGTATAGCAAACAAGTTATGACAAATAGAAAACAGCTGGTGACCATAAAGTCAGAAAACAATGATCATCATTCACATATGCACGGTTTAACACATGACATGCCGCAGGGATCTATATTGGGACCATTATTATTTATTGTTTATATTCATGAGATATACGATTATTTTTTTATGGGCGCTCTTTAATTGATGTGGTCCTTAGTGTCCCATTTTATATTGGGCGTGAAAGACCGGTAATTTTGCTCAGAGGCCCCTTTATCAGGCTTGAGGTTCTTTTACGTGCCATAAATCTATGACACAGGACCACTGGCTTTAATTTACTTCCGAAGGAAGCCATGCTAAGGATTTTTATGCCTGAAAAAAATCCATCGCCCTCC
This sequence comes from Deroplatys truncata, assembly GCA_030765065.1. Taxonomy (NCBI): domain Eukaryota; kingdom Metazoa; phylum Arthropoda; class Insecta; order Mantodea; family Mantidae; genus Deroplatys; species Deroplatys truncata. The sequence continues at coordinate 78,626,697 of CM060976.1, read as the reverse complement.
GCTGGGTTTGAACCCGCGACCTCAGGAAGTAGAGGCTAGCATGGTAACCACTACATCATGGAGGACGACAAATGAAATTATGCCTGAAAATACTAGATTAGTACAATATGCTGATGATACAACCATTTGAGTCAGCAACAATAATTTATGTGCACTAGGTAGTTGTATCAATGATACTATAACTACAATAGTTATGTACTTTAACAGACTAAATATATATGTAAATGCAGCTAAATGTGAATTAATTACCTTTGGATTTAAAAATACTGACCCATCATTACAGCTGTCCATAAACCACAATTCAATCAATAGTGTAAATCTTCTATGACTGGATATAGATAAATCACTTAGCTAAGCTGGACATATACAGAAACTGGGATCAATAGTCAGCAAAAACTTGTTTGTTCTGAAATACTTAAATAACTATGTACCAACTGAGGCATTGAGAGCTATATACTACTCTTATTCATTCACATATTGCATATGCAATTGAACTATGGGGCACTGCATTTAATATAAATTTTGTCAAAATGAGCCATGAAGCCTTACCTTTAGACAACTAAATGTATGGTTGCATCCATGCCATTCTGCAATAGCCTCCATTAACGAACACTGATAATGCAAACAGGAAAAACACTATGCAGCCAGTTCTTAGTTCATTAGCTCTCCCGATATATATATATATATATATATATATTATATACATTATATATAATATATTTATTATTATATATATAATTTATAAATTAATATATTATATAGAATATAATTATATATAATACATTGCATATTATATTACATATATTATTACTTTATATATATACATACGTACATACAGGGTGGCCCACATGAAGTGTTACAGATGATATCTTTTAAACGAATAGAAAAACCAAAATGCTAAAAATTTCAAATCTTATAGGAACAAGGGGGCTTCCAAATTGTGATATGAAAAACATTTCCATGGTGCCCCTTATGGGGCACAACCTCAGAATTTTAAATGAAACCATGGTAATTTTTTTTTATATTCTAGTTCCCTCAACAAACTAAGCAACTTTTGTTAAAACAGTTTTTTTTTTCTAAAATGGATTTTTGAGCTCTTAAAGCATGTTTACACAGAAGTATACAATTGCAGGAAATAGTACTAAACAAATAAGTCAATAAATACCCAAGTGATTACTTTAAATTACTTTATTATACACTCAAAGTAGCCTCCATTAACATCTAAATACTTGGCCATTCTTTTGGAAAAGATTTCTTTAACTATTAACAACATACAGGAGCTAATACTGTGACAAGCTTCACATATGAAAAAATGTTATTTTCTCTTTGTTTATAGGTGCTTTAAACATGATTTTCTGTTTTATATATCTTGATAAAAAGTAGTCCAAGGGTGTATGTTGGGTGAACCAGGAAGCCAGGTGATAGGTCCAGCACGCCCAATCCACCTATCACCAAATTTCTCGTTTAGCAGTTGACGTGTGCATATTGCAATGTGGTGGTGCACCATCCTGCTCATACCACATTTCTCTTCTCACATTGAAGGATATGTTTTCCAATATGGGAGGTAATTCATAGTTGAGAAAATAGCAATATGATACACCAGTAATTCTGCCTTAAAAGAAGTAAAGGCCAATGACAAGGTTATCAAGAATTCCACACCAAAACTTTAGCGACCAAGGATGCTGAAAAGGCACATTCCTCATCCTATAGGCTTTTCAGATGCCCAATAGTGCATATTATGCCTATTAACTTGTCTAGTATTTGAGAATGTTGCTTCATCTGAAAATAATATGTTTGACAAGAATGAACCATTCTCTGCAATGGCATTGCATAACCACTTGCAAAAAACAACTCAAAGCTGAAAATCTCTTTGTATGAGCTCTTGATGCAAACACATATGATAAGATTGGTATTTCTGCTGCTTTAGTGTCTGCTGTACTGAAGTGCGGCTAATCCCATTGTCTTTGGACAATTCATGTTGAATTATCTGTGGATTTACTTGTACAGCAGCAAGAATATTGATATCATTTTCATCATTCACTTTTGATCTCACTTTCAAGTGCTTCTTGTTCTTTACACTTCCATACTTATATAGTCATGCTTCCAGTTGTTTGAATTTAATATGCAACTTTTTCATTCTGTTCGATAATTTCTCTGCATTCACCTAGTATTAAAATCATATCTACCTCTACATCAAAATCTGTCATATTTTTTTTTTAATTTTGAACAGCCACAGTAAATAATCAACATGACTAACTACATACAAAGTTGTATTTTAGAAGTTCAGGTGGCTTTGAAACCACAATACCATGTTTTTTTCATTTGATACTTTATTTCCTCCCCAAGTTCATAAAGTGTAACAACTTCAATGAAAACATCCTATAATAGCTCAACAATGCCTTTTAGAAAAAAAAAATGTTTTTATAAAAGTTGCTTAGTTTATTGAGGGGAACCAGAATATAAAAAAAAGTATCATGGTTTCATTTAAAATTCTGAAGTTGGGCCCCATAAGCCCCATAAAAATATTTTACATATCACAATTTGGAAACCCCCTTGCTCCAATAAGATTTGGAATACTTGGCATTTGGTTTTTTCTATTTGTTTAAGAGATATTCACCTGTAATACTTTATGTGGGCCACCCTGTCTATAATGTAAAGGATTAAAATACTGAACATTTTAAAATGATGTATGAAGCATGCTACAAAATATCTTCTACTAATAAAAAGAAAAGAATCTGGAGTAAAGAATTCATCAATAGCATCTAAATGTGAAATAATACAAAAATGATTATTGATTTACACTCACTCTGTTTTCTTCTGAGCTTCTTTAAGGTAACGCTCCAAGTCCAATAGGCGGTTGTCCTTTATCTTCAGTTCTTGCTCCAGTTCTGCAATTCTCTCAGTCTTATTGTCAACAGCAATCTGAAAGTAGATGTATAATATTCAGGGAAGTTTTGTTTGTTTTTCTTTCATTTACTTTAGTCCTTGCTCTTAATAACCATGAGAACAATAAAATTAGTTGGAAAGTTAATTTGGAATTAATACCAGTATGTAAAAGCCTAGTGCTATTGAATTGTACACTGCATCAAGGGGCACATTAGGCACAGACAACTAGATGCAACAATGCAGCAAGTTGAAGTACTACAAATCCATTATCAACAAAGCTTGGGTTAATGGCATGGCTTTTTCTGATGTTGGCAACATTATAGAAGCCTAAGATACATTATAGTATGAATTTTGAGAGTTGGGATCTGACAGGTTAGTGACCAAACTCAGAACTACAGCACAATGTTAGTATTGCATGCAACGCATGGTCACCTGATGTTTGTATATGAGGAGATATTTTCATAAGTGCACAAATAATACAACCAATAAAAAATAAATAATAAAAGGAGCAATGACACAAAGGATATTACAGAAAACAGCAGAAATAAAACAATACAATTGGAAGCTGAAGTGGAGAATGGATACAGTCTACGAATGATCATAGGGTGTAGCATCAGTAACATTTGCAACATAGCCGTGATTACCATTACAATTAATACTCATACTCACTTGTTTTAGTGATTGCAGGGTTAAAATCAGACTCCAACTCTCAAAATTAGTGCAATAGTTCTGACTTCCACAACAAATATGACATACTGATTGAATGCATGCAATAACTTAAAACACGGTTTTAATAATTACAATTGCCTAACTTTTTATATGGGTTCTACAAATTTAAGCTGCAACTCCTTAAATTGATCACTCATTCTAATTATACCGGCTCCCCCTGTGAGGGGAGAGGGAGAGAGAGAGGGAGAGAGAGAGAGATCTCTGTTTACACCCCTGATAATATGGTACAATGAAATACGCAAAATTTACTATACTAAAACTGCAGAGCTAATACCGAGATTAACAAGTGTTGATGAAACTAATGTAATTATGACTAGATGAAATACTCAAAGTAAATGAAAATAGAGTAATGTTCTTTAATGAATTGAGTAATGGTCCTTAGCGAATTTTTTTCTCTATTTATGTGTGAATACTAACACCCCACATTTACTGATACTTCTGAAGAAATTTCATGAGTTGAAACATCGGACCGGATTTATACATACTAAAATTCATTACACTCTTAAAACTTAAAATATATACGAGATATGCAATTGAAGCTAAATTTTGCATAGTTCATATGCAATGGCAATTAAGTTTCTCTATAAATCCTAGACTACAATTAATCCTCAGCAGGCAATTAGCAGAAGCTCTGCATTGGAATTAAAACAGATCAAGTAATGTACTGAAGTAACTTGATTACCGAAAACTCAGGACATGTTTTGAGTGCTACTGCCCCCTTTAGCTGTACACTGATCGTCAGGAACATCTCTAGCTGCTTTCTGCACTTTTTGGATGCATCTGATGGTCTGATGAACTTGAAGTCATTTATTGTCAGAGTATCAATTTCATTATTTCTTTTTTATTTATTTATAATATGTTTTTGGTATCCTTATAACAAGTGACATCAGCAAATTCATCAGTTCATCAGATGCTTCCAAACATATACAAAGGAAGTGGCTATGACTGTTACTGACAGTTTGTCTGCAGTTGATGAGGGCAATAGTTCCTGAAACATGTCCTGGGAGTTTTCAGTAATCAACCAAGTGAAGTTAATGTTACGAAAGCTGCTTCAACATGATTTCACTACTTCATTGTTACCAGCTGCAGAGTTAATGCAATTTTTTAATTGGATGAGATGCTTGCTTCTCCTTTCCTCTCACAGTGGTGATGATTCACACAAACATGAGACAGGATGGGAAGGGAAGGAAAAGAACAGAATAGGATTGAGATTCAAAACATGCACGGAGGGTTGCCCCACTTAAGCTGGATGTTTTTGCTTACGTTTTTTCATGGCGAGATTTCCTTTTGCCACCACCTATTGTGTTCAATGTGATTTCCATGGGCTTTAACTATGGCCTCTGAAGTGCAATTTCCATTTAAGAAGGCTGCGTCTAAGAACAGGAAGGGGGAGGCTTTCCAGAGTCCTTCAATTGTGGTGGGACGTTGAGAAGCAATGCACTGTTTCAGTAGACCAAATCTGCAAACATCCATTGGCGATGCATCTGGTGACTTCACAGGGATCCTTTTAAATGGTATCACATTGACACCCGTTTCCATAGCTTTCCAGTGGTAGTAATGCTGGGAAGACCGAGAAGTGTGACTGGATGCTTTATCCATGTGGATCCAAACATTTAGGGCATATCCTCACCATACAACTGAGGAATCTCTTCATCAAAATCGGGTCCATAACATTCCTTTGATAGCAGGCTGCATTAATTTTTACATTGTTAGCAACTCTGTGAATGCTGAGTTTCCCCTGAGAGCAATAACCTGCAACTGCCATGAACCCCTTGGAAAAATTTTCCTTGTTCTCCCGAATAAAATTGGAGTGCCCCTTTTGGCCCACTTGATGGTAATAAATGACTCAGGGTTTTTTTGTGTCACCTAGATAAACCCATGCTTCATCTAAAGAAACCACCCATTGCCACTTTTCACCTGCCAGGTGTTCATAGTGTTTTCTTGCGTTGGTGAAGCTTTCTCTGATGTGCCGCTCTTTCAAGGTGTGTCCACGTGCTTTATGGCACCGTTCTGGACTTAAATTGCTGTGTATTATCTGATATACGACCCCTTTGGATATTCCAATGTGGCTGGAAATGCTTCGAGTTGGTGGGTTTTCTTGAGTCACTGTTGCACTCACCTTGCTACTACTGCTTTAGGTCATATTGGTTGTGGCCTTTTCCTTGCTAGGTTTTTTGTACACTGAGCCTCAGGTGGGAATCCATTTTTATGCAGCTGTGTTATACCCCCACACACGGCTTACTTATGGTAAGACCTTTTTGTTTGCACCTTTCCATTATCATTGAAAGGCTGTAACCAGCATTGGAAAGCCCAACAATGTACCCCTACCACAAGTCAGCAATTGTAAATTTTGCCTCAGACTGGCCCAGCAGAAGCTGGCACTGCAGTGAGCTGATGCAATAATAAACATAAGCAGTTTGACCAATAACAGGAGTGGGAGGGAGATTCAAAGTCATCTGAGCTTAAGTGGGGCAACCCTCCATATTTCCATGAAATCTTGGTATCAAACTTTCAGGTGGAATGCAATACTTGCTCTACTTTAGGACCTAAGCAGTAGTTAAATTAAAACATTCCTTAATTAAGATAATACTAAGTAATGCATAAAGCAGTGTCGATTTAATGATATTATTATAAGCTGTACATACCAATAATGAATCCTTTTCTTGTTCTAACCGGGCCAGAGTGGACTGAACTACAGATGCTTCATGCTGATGCTTATTGAGCTCTCGATCTAATACAGTATGCTGATTCTCCAGCTGTTTAATTCGCTCCTGGCAAAGATTCTTTTCCATTTCTAGCTGTGCTATTCGACCTTGACCATCAGCCAATGCCCTGTCTGTCTGTTCTTGAAGATTTCTGTAACAAAAAGAAGTTATTTATAGCTTTCTTCTGTTCAAAGTGAAGTTTGCCAAACATTCTATAAGTCTGTCAAATTTATTTGGACTTTCTGAACCAATTTGAATTGATGACTCTGCTATTTTAAAATTCATTTTCTTTTGTAATATCCGTTAAATCTTATAAATCCATACAGTGTGACAATATCTCTTGGAAAATGAGAGAGAAGGATTAAATCATGACATGGCAACTTAAGTCTTTATGGAGTGAAGCAGCAGGTGCATATTCCATGGATGGACAATTATTGCAGAACATTATCTCTAAATCTGTTAAATTTTCAAGCCTTTTATTTTAAACTTATTTCATCTTTGTATTCAGGACTTTTTCAGAGAAGCTTCTTTCGTTCTATTGGGGAGAAGTGCTGTCAGAGAATCATTTTTTTTTCTTTCTTTGTTTCTTTTTTTCAGTGCTGCTACCATCCTAAAACCAGAGTAATTAAGTGAATAAGATGGACTTTACCAGGGTGTTTAAGATATATTGGTGTTACATTAATTTGATATACATGACTCAAGTAGAAGCAACAACATTAGCTATTATTACAGTTTGTGAAAATGGAGGGAGAGGATTGATGCATATTGATTGATTTTACTTTTATATTGGTTGTGAATTAGGGCATTTGGTGTTTGTGGTCAATTACATGATTGGCACTTAGGACAAGTAATAAACATATACACAAGAGGAGTTCAGTATATCACATAAAAAGTGTTAACAGCAAGTATAATTATCATATTGAACTTTTTTATTTTTTGTGTAAATTTAATTTCTTTAGCTCAATAGATCATGTTAGATTATAACTGAATGTTTTAAATGAATACACAAAACAGCTTGTGTTCAAGCTAGCCTATGTTCATGCTGATGATGGAGGAAAAATATTGAATAAAAACCTCTATCCACAGCTTGAAGATTTGAACGGTCTGCAGCTTGAGAATCAAGAGCATTACCCCTTCAATGCTGTGGTGGTTTTCACACAGATGTTTGTCTAGGAACCTGCATAAATGTTTGCCAATGAGGGGAAATTCATTTGCACAATGGCTGACATATTAATACAACAAACCTTCAACTCTACTTATGGATCAAAAGTGTGAGGAAAAATAAAAAGGTGTTTGTTACTGGCAATGATTAAATGTTAAAAATACTGCATGGATTAATTTTGAACTTAGAAGCTGCTTCACAAGCTGTATTGAATTACAAGTAGATGGTGAAATTATCTTTGAAATGGAATATGCAAATTTTCTAGGAGTAGTAATACATAAGCACCTAAACTGGAAGTCATACATAAGGCATATCATAAAAAATTGAATAAAGGTATCTATATCATGAGGCAGGTTAGAAAAACAATGGACGATGAAACAGTAAAACAGGTATATTATGTCTTTATATATACACATAAAATGCGGGGCAACACTATGGGGGAATATTACAGCAGCGGAAATATGGATAGAAGACACACTTGCAGGAATATTTTTAAAACTTTAAGTATCTTAACTGTCCCATGCATATATATATATATATAAGCATGAAGCACGTTTTACAAGAGCAAAACGTATCTACAAATTGTAATATACATAAATATATTTTAATAAACAATGAAGACTATTACAGAACAGCACTAAGAGGTACGTTAAATAATAGGGACTTTGGAAAGCATGGGAAAAGAGAAAAGCAACACCAAAAGTTGCTATAAAAATAATAAAAAAATACTTATCTGAGAAGGCATATTATAGCATGGAAGAATACAAATATAACTTGTAAAAAAATAATTTTGTTGTAATCATGTACATACATTTAAATTTTGACATGCCCTTTACTGTATATCTTAAACGATGAATAAAATTACTTATGAATAAACTAACTGCATAGTGTACAACCATGAAACATTGTCTACTGTATGTTCAAGCATAGTACTGTTAGTTCTACATAGGCTGCACGACATGAACTGTTTTCTTGCACAATATACCTTCACATCAGTATATGCCAACAATCATTGGCATAATCCATTCTAACTGGCTTGTGAGAAAGTCTAAATAAATTTGATAGCTTGTACAGATAATACTAAAGTATGTTTATTTTGAAGAAATGAGCGGCTTGGGCATAAAATTTGGGGCAGAATTGAAATTTTAATATATAACATAGTATCTGTTATTCCAAGCTTCATGTAGTTGCTAGGTATTTTTTTTTTTTTTTATATTCAACAAATAACAGAACTACATTTACAAAACATAAATATTAGTTACCACTCTTTGAACCCGAGCCCCTCAAGTATTTAGGTCTAAATCAATAGGAGAGTAATGACCCAGTAATAAATGTCAGCATCAAGGAATTCCAATTAATGACTGTTTTGTCACTAAATATGTGCAGTTAGTTCAAGTAACTCAGAAATGTATTCAGTGGCATCTTATAATAGCTATGATCAATGGAATGACTATTGCTTTTCTTGGTTTTAGTTTTGCAGCCATTTCATGGATGAATATTTATGATATGGGCCAAAGCCATTTATTGTTTTCCTTTCTGGACTCTAAACTCTGTATTTTTCTCTGTCTGTTTAAGCAAGAGAATGACAAAAGGAAGTGCAAATGTCTATAAGCTGGCCTTTAATATGCATGTAATGGAGTGTTCTTGTGGGTTAAAAAAACCCTACTTTGATTCCTTGATTTTTGTTACATTATTTTTATGTACTTAATATCTGCTTACCAAATTCTGGTAAAAATATTTTTTTTGCCTATTTTGTTCAGTAATGCAAGAAATGTCAATGATTTTATAGAAAAAAATTCACATTAACTTTTTATTAATATAAATTTAATATTCTTTACACTACACTATCCCAGAAGCTGCTTAGTTACCTGTGCCAATGTATAAAATGAAAATGTAATGTTTTGAGATTCATCAGTCAGTGTTATTAACAATCAAAATAATAGGGTCCATGCTCCCCTATTAAATCTTCTACATATCATGTGGTGTATAAACAATACTGTAATTATGAATTTTAATTCATCTAGAATTAATTCAACAGCCAGTATCTGTGTTATTTGGTACAGTTACAGGTTTAAAACAAAAAGGTTGCTGTGTTAGTTATGTTACTATTAAGCAGTGCATGTCTACCATAGCTTGCCTATGTTCAAGTTAATATAACACACTACTGTTCAGCAGCTAATACTGTGCATGTTTAGCTCTAAGACAGGCTATATAAAAAAGGGTGGATAGAAACAAATTCTGTATGTGTTTGAAAACGCACTTGATTTGTGAGCACATAGTGCGCTGCTGTGCTAATTCTGACTGAGATGTATGAAGTTGTTCACGTAAGTTCTCTATTTGGCACTCCAAAATGTTCATGCTTGCCCTCCTGGAACCTTGAGAACCCAGTAGCTCCCGGCGTTCTGCTTCTAGTTTTGCAACCCTTTCTTCACTCTCCATTAGCATCTTCTCTAGACGATTATGCTCACTCACTTGTGTCTCTGTTGCAATCTGTCCATTGTATAACAACAAACTAGTTCAAAATACACATATAAAATTGAAATATTATTAATCTAACTACAGTACAATAATATATGAAGAATAAATATTTGTTCAAAACAACACCTGAATAATTGATGTAGAAATGAAATAATAGACATAGCAATTCATAAAATACAAAAATGCTACCCATGCAATTAGTTATGGTTTCCAGGTTTTAGCAAAGCAACTACAAGAGAAAGCATTATTTGAGATAGCTAATTTAGAGGAAAAGGAACTCTTTGCTATGAATTAAAAATAAAATATATCAATTTTTGTAGTGCAAAGTGCTAAGATATCTAAGCAGTGTCAACAAGCAAATGAAAAGCAATCAATGTTTTGAAATGTAAACCAGTGTCTTCTGCATTCTACACATAAGTAACTGAATTAAAAGAACATAAAGCAGTAACTTTTGGCTTATAAACAATAATATGTAATGGCTGTATGTGCTTGCTTAGAAGGTTAAGAAAAACTTACTTTTCAAATATGAACAAGTTTTAAATATTAATAATCCCAGCTTAAGATTTAAAGATATAGAAAAATAAAACTTGTTTAGTGGCTTAACAGAAAAGAGATCATTGATAACCTATGTTATATTGAATGTTCTTGGGATAGAGAAAAATATAAGTAAACAAGGAGCAAAGAGAGGTCATAGCATAGGCAAGAACTGGAGTGTGGAAGTTAAAAGGACAGACAAATAATTTTATACAGGGGAAGTGTCCATTATGTGGAGGGGTGGAAGGCCTTAGCACTTAATGTTTGATTGTAAAAGAACTTAAAACTGGAAGGAAGAACTGATTAATCACAAGTGGTTTGAAAAGTAAATCAGTTTTAAACAGAATATTTAGAGCAGAAAGCAAGATTATAGATCAATATTTATATAATGTAAAAATAAGTGGAAATGAACCATCAGGGGAGAGAAGACAATTTAATTGTGGGTAATAATATTTAGTTATAAATTTGCATGAGTTGTAGCAGTTATCTACCAAATGCGTGACCATGGCCAAAGTTCAGTAGACAAACTAATTGTAATTTTTTTCTTAGCACCTATCCAAATAAATTAAAGTAAATAAAAGATCATGCCTGTTGGCCTTGTTGATTAACATTTTTTTCAATGCTATTATTCTGGCTTTCGCTGGTAATAACTTGCAGAATCTAAATGAGCAATTAAGATTTTGTATTGTTACCATCTGTTCTCAAAACTCAAAATATTCTGAGGGCACCTGAAGAGACCAATTTCCATGAGGGAATCACAATCTTGAAGAAACACTGGACAAGTGCAATGAAAAATAAAGTTTTCATTGCATCTATTTACTATCAAAGCAATTTGCTTTTCAAATTACCCCTTTACAGTCTCCCTGATCATAACTGTAATGTGGTACTTTCTATATCTTTTTGTGTGTCATACAAGGCATTTCTTTGTGATCATACATGTGTTGCATTTTCATCTCGGCAATATAATCTGTAACTTCTCTCCTAAAGGTAATATTACTCCTTCACAATTGCAAACTCAAGGCATACTATTTATCTTTGACATATTGTACCAGAGAATGTAAGAAACAATACTTTAGGATGCAAATTCTAGTCCACTGCAGCTGAGCTATTTGCCATCCATGACTGGTTCTGGATGGGTGGACCAGCATGAAAGAAAGCATACTATGAAATGTATAATAGTTACCTATTACAGAAGGTGCTGGGAATGTTGTCCCTTGGCTTGTATGCACTGCTGACATCTACAGCTAAACTTTCCATTGATTCGGTACAGTTCATCTTTAAAAGTTAATGCAATTTGTGTTTCATTTCCGTTCTTCCTTGGTGTGCAGGCTTGATCTGTATGTGCTCTCTTTTAACTTTCCCCGCAAATAAAAGTTACAAGGTTTGAGGTCAGTGGAGTGGCCTGGCCATATGTTATCTGTAATAACTCTATCAACTTAAAATAAAACTGCCTTATTTTCATGTGCTCATGAGCAATGAAATTTTGTTAATTTCTGAAGATGAACCGTACCCATTCAATGGAAATTTTATCTGCAGGTGTCAATGGTGTATATATGCTGAGTGACATTTCCAGCTCCTTCTGCAAGAGGCAAGTATCATGCATTTCACAATATACTTTTTTCATGTTGACTCACCCATTCAGAACTGGCCTACAGCAGGTTCAGTTGCCAGTTAGTGGCATCTGAGATGTTTGCAGCACTTGCCAAACTTGACTCCCTGTACTTTATGAACCCAACTTGCATTATGCATAGACTTAACTTTTCCCTCTAATGTTACTAATTAATTTTTACTTTCGTTATTACTTATTACAAACTAATGCTTTAACTACAGAGATAAAAATGTTAAGGAAAACATTTAAAATGCTGTTTACAATTATTTTACTCCTGCATTATAACATGCACAAATCACTCCAGCTGCAAGTCAGATAAGATTACTACAGTGATGAATTACTATATCAGGGAAACTACGTCCTTTAACACAACTATTTATGTTACTAAAAACCAATATGCCTAGATCATAAGCCAACCATAGACTAATGGGTTTAACTGGAATGCAAAGTCACAGAATCAGATATGAAAGACTGCAATAGTTTAAATATACCATCACACAAACACACCTCTAGGAAAACATTTCTAGAGGTTTAGCTTGAAGTCTTAATCAACAACTACTAAAACTTTGTATATGGATACAAACATGTGGTTTTAGTATGCAGATCTGATGTAATTCAAGATTTCTAGGTCTGACCAAAAAGGTTTAAAACAGTTTCATTAAACTGGAGATACTAGAGGTAAAAACAGAAGCAAGCTGTTTTATATGTGACAGTGTACTAAAATAATAATTAATGTGTTCTACATTCAGCGAAAGATTGCAAGATATGAATAAAAAGGTTGGCTAGAAGAAGGAGAAAGACACACATATACACCTTTGTTCAAAAAGTAAAATAGAAACTGTTCTGCTGATTTCAAAAATTACTTAGGATGAGTGGTTAAACTCATCTGAAATTGTTAACTTATGTGGAGTGTGTCAAATTAATCAGGTCATTAAAATGAAGCAAAATGTTTCCCTTGAGCTTTGGTTAATTGCAACAGTAATTTTTCTGGCTGCAGGAAGAAATTATGGGAATCTCAAACTTTCAGTTTGGTATTTTGTTAATTGTTCTTTCACATAGCTGTGTATAGACACTAGTTGGAAACCTGAATAGAATTGAAAAATTTAATACCATGTCTGGCAATTGAGCTGTGCATCTTCAGCTTTCTGTGTAAATGCTGTATTCCTGACCTACCCTATTATAGTCAGCAAGATGCCTATATTTGAATTAAACTTAAGTTTTGGCACTTCTGATTGCACCAGATACCAGGGATCTTTCTTTACTCCAGAAAAGCACTGCTGGAGCCAAGATTCAATTAGAGCTTCTTCAGAGCCATTGTATTGGTATAGGTTTTTATTTTGATATTTTTCTCACTCCTGAGGATACACAGATACCTATTTGGATGCCTGGTTGGACCAATGGAAATTTTCTTGGCACTGGGAAACATGTTGTTCACCAGCAGAGACAAATATTCATAGTCCCATTTCTCATGTATCTGATAACTACAATAATCACATACTTTCATCATAGAAGTTATCAAAAATGATGATGTCCTTGTGCTGCCATACATCTCTCATACCTTTTAAGAAAATTTGCATTAACACTCACTAGGGGTAGGTTCTATTTCAGTAGGAGGTCTAACAAAAGTGTTGCATATCATATATTCATTTTGTAAGAAATGGGGTTTAAGAATAAATTTAAAAAAATCAAAGATAATGGTATTTAAAAAGAGCTATAAATTGAAGGAGAAGGAAAAGTGGTATGTGGAAGGGGAAGAGTTGTAAATAGTAAACAAGTTTTGATTATTTAGGAGTGAGAATAAGCAGTAATGGGAGATGGAATGATCACAAGATAAGTGCCTTAGCTAAGGGAAGATTAGCAATGACTGCTATAAGAATATGAAGAAAATACCAGATATGCAAATTAAATGGTTGGAAAGGGTTTACAAAGCTGTAGTTGAAGCAAAAATGGTCTATGGATCAGAGATTTGGGGAAGTGACAAAGGATGAGGTGATTGATTAAGTACATAGATCGTTCTGTAAATGTATGTTAGGTTTGTCTATTTCAGCACCTAATGGAGCACCAATGTTGGAGTTGGGAAGAGTAGGTAGCAAGGACATGATAGTAGAAAGGATACTTAAATATTGACATAGATTGAAATCACTGGACGAGCATAATATCTTGAGGCAATTTTTAATAATACAAGAAAAATTGAGTGATGGGATGAATTGGGTTCAAGGAATAAGGAGAATTTTACAGGAAATAGGAATGGGTAACTTATGGGAGGAGAGAGGGGTTAGTTAAAGGTTCCTGGAAAGAAGTGAGGAACCGAGTAGAAGATATAGAGAAACAAGAATTATTTCAAAGTCTGGAAGGAAAGAAAAGTTTGGAACTATATAGGTGGACTGGGGAAGGGAGAAGTATGTGGATGTAGGTAATAGGTTAGTGAGAGAAGGGTGGGCCTGGTCCAGATTAAGTGCATATAGGCTAAGGGGAGATAGGAAGGGAGCAAATTTGGATAGATGTCCTCTTTGTGCAGAGGCAGATAATGATTTGTGTTATATAATTGAATGTGAAGAAACTAAATTGTGGAGAGATCAGTTTTTACCTAAAGAATGGGAGAAAGTTAACAAAGAAGTATTAAAAGTTAGGATAATGAAAATACAAAAGGAGAGGGATATAAAAAGGATAGGAGAATATATGGGGAGAGTAAGAGAAAAATGGTTTAGAAAAATAAAGCAATATCAATTTGTTATGACCCACCATGCATAAATAACCATGGTGTTAAAATGCATGATGGACCAAAGAAAGAAAAAAATAGCAACTCAAAGTAATGTATTAAAAATTGTAAGAATTTTGTATAGCATTATGGGAATAAATATATACATATACATGTAGATTTTTTTGTCAATTCTGCACGGTCATGTAAATGAAATCAGGTTCTACCCACAAAAAAAAAGAAAAAAAGTGGGTTAATAGAGTGATCATAAACATTATTGAATGTCCAATTGCAGAAATTAACTCTACTCACATTATCATGTGATTGCTGTTTCTGAACTACGTTATCTTGTATAGGGCTTTAATTTTAAAATTTAACTGGCATTCCAAGATGAAGTTTATGAAATTCCTGAACAATCTTTTTCTGAGATTTCGTTGGGCTTCAATTTAACTTGTCATTGAGTTTTTCATCTGTAAGAACACAGCCATTTACTTTCAGTTTATCAAGAATAGATCCCATTTCCCTAAATCTATCTCAAGATTACAGAGTGTTTCTCTGTGAGGTGTAAGAAAAGCAGAGAATATGTCTATAAATTGCCAACTCAAGGGTTTGTTGTCACACAGGAATCATACATTCTGTGTGCTAAAGTATAAGGACTTTTTGGCATTATAATAGCATTAACACAATATAACACTGAAACATGTGGTCTCACAGTATACCAAGCTTTGTACAAAGACTTTGTGTCAACTAGTTAGCCAGCACATGAAGAGGAGGGAAAGTAGATGGGGAACAGGACCAGTTAGAAATAGTGCAGTGCAGGGCAAGCAATTCCCCATAATATGGCCAAACATCCAAAAGAAGGCTATATATTTCAAATAGCTTCTTTAGTGCTTACACCAGGTGCCTAAAATGGTTTTTGCATTCATTTCACACATGCATTAATCATCTGATAATATATTCCTTGGTTTTAGTGTTTTAGAAAGCTAGATAAATTTTATATAATTGAATGAACCACTCTCTGAATCACTCTATGAACCACACATATACTTAGCACAAGAACTTGTACTGTGTGTATGTGGCATAGCATAGCATGGAAGCATGCTCACCATATCAGTTTTGCCTACAAATCTGTTGTAGGTGATACAGAGGAAAGTTCCTGTGAGCACATGGCCAACTATTTAGAAATTCAACCTTAAGAATATGAAAGTCTCTCTGCAATTAAAATGGATGAAGTAGTTTTACAGTAACTGCAGAAGAGAGATATTTTTTAATCACAGTTTAAAAATGAATAAAGTGATTAATCTAATGAATGGAGTAAAGCCCTAGAGAAATTGAAATCTCTCTCTGTTCGAGACATTCAGAATTAGTCTGCAGTTCCTCAGCCCTCTATTTTAAAACAAACTGGTGGTGATGACAGGAGTTGCAGAGGCAACAGCAGTGAAATGATTCATTCCAGAATTTAAACGTTCTCATTTTTGTGGGCAGTTTATGAAAGAATACATTTTTAGCATCAAATTTTATTTTCCTGTATCTAATAATTCATTTTCTGAATGACTACAAAGGCTAGGAGATGAAAAGTACTGTTGAAGTATGGGCAGAATAAATGGAGGTGAAAATTATTCTGGACACAAAACCTTAAACACGCTGGCAAGATAGCTAATACTGACAGAGTACTATGTTGTCAAAATGAATTGCAAAAGTCAACTCTAAGGCTGAAGCACATTGACAAATACAAAATAAAAACATTGTTAATGGTAACTACTGAGATATTTTAAAGGACTACAGAGACAAATAAATGCAAAGGTGTAATCTGCATTTTAATTTCTATTTCATTGTTAACATATTTCAGAGTTATCATTTTGACTTTCAAGTTAATTATTACTGATTAAGTAGTTTTCTTATGAAAACCTTCCCTATAAACCTTCATTGTAGGTACACCCACTCTTTATTCTGGGGTGGATTACTATAGAAAAGCATACTATCACATTTTTCTTACTCAGAAAAACAATTTGCATCAGCTGTGTGACAATTCTGTACATATGCACGCATTACACCCTGTCTTCCTGCACTTTGGTTTGCAGCACTTGTGACAAGTAAATCATATACTTCATACTGACTGCTGAGGCTGGACCATTATGGTACGACAAATAAATTTGGAGTCAACATTGGGATGCTATACATTTGTTCATTTCCTAAAAGCTTTAATAATGCCATACTGTTATAATAATGAATACTTCAGTTTTTATTGCAATTTCATTGACCCATCATACATCACAATGCCAATGACTGCCAAAAGAAGAAAGCTTAGAATATAGGAAAATATAAAATTGATGCTTAATGGAAATTGTCACAAGGATAATTGTCTTAAATATCTGCTCTCCTGGCTTCAATGAACATACATAACTAGTAACTCTGAATGTGGAAACAAAGTTTAGTTCATCATCACTTGAATGAAACAGTTTTAAATAAGCACTAACCTTTAAACGTTCTCGTAAAGCATCTCGTTCTACTTCCAGATGGTGTAATTCCTCTTTTGCCAGATCTCTTTCCCATTCCAGTTTCTTCAATCTCATCTTCCCAATGAAAGAAGTAAGTGCACATTACCATTTTATGAAACATTATAAATTGTTTTAGTATGACTAATAAAAAAATTGTGATTATGGCTTTCTCTAGCCACTACACTTATTTTTATGTAGCTTCTACAATGTGGATGTTTTAAGGTAAGGCCACAGGCAGCTATATGCATAACATATTGTACTGCCGTGACCTTGGCACTTTTACAATGCACAACTGGCAGTGCATGGTGCATTTAAGGTTATCTTTATCAGCTGTATTTCAATCGCTACTTTGGTTGTGCTGTAAAGAGAGTTGACATTGTGCATCTCAAAAGTGAAACTTTATTCAAGACATCTGTGTTGTGTGTGATTTGCTTAAGATGTTAATGTCTTGTGATTAGTCCACTGCAATGCATGCCAACAAATTCATGCTTGAAATTGAATTTTTAGGTACGATATACACGTAGAAACCAAATCATGTAGACAGGTGTGTAGAAATTTCAGGACAAATTCCCTGGTATTCCTTCCAAGTAGAGAAGCTGTTAGACGCCAGGTTAATAAGTATAGCATAATGGGATTGCTAAACACTAAACCTAAGCAGTGGAAACAAAATGTTCCAATGGAGAAAAAAAAATGATGAAACTGGTACATCTATTTGTGCGGAACAGTAAAACAAAAGTTCATAGAAACAATCCCCACACTACAGACGAACTTAAGGACAATATAAAAACAAATTATGAACATTACACAAGAACTTATACATGTGAACTTAAATTTAATTTGACATTGGCTTAGAGTGGACAAAATAAGTTGCTACAACATTCATAATTACAAGATAGCTAGCAGCTTTTGCCGCTCTGAATAAAAACTGGTGGTACTGCTATGTTTGTCAAATCTAATCCAGCCCATAAAACTAAAGTTCTGTCACTTACCAATCATTTAAACTGTGAAAAACACTTTGAACATTGTGTACTAAAATTGCTGTATTGCAATAGCATTATTGTATGTATTTATAGAGCACCAACAGGAGACCTTAACATATTCTTAAATAATCTTGATCAGTTACTAAGCATATTAAATTCAAAAGGTCTACCCATCATATTAGCTGTGATCTCAACATTGATTTCTTAAAAAGCTCTAAAGGTTAGTGAGTTTAATAATGTCATTTCATCTTATGCTATTACGAACACAGATAATTCCACCATGAGAACAACTAAGCATTCAAATACATACCTGGATCAAATTGCACTAAATATTAACACTTTTCAATTTTATGTCAAAGTTGTTGAAACTGCCATATCCAATCACAATGGTATATTTCTTAAATTTAATTATATTGACTTGGATAGTAAAAATAAGAAAATGTACAAATATACTAACATTATTAATGAATCCAAGATCAACATGTTCAATGCCAAACTGTCTAAAGAGATATAGTCTGATGTCATACATCATAAGAATGTTAATGTCAAACTTGATGCTTTTTATAGTACTGTAAATTATTACTTTAAAATATGTTCCCTCTAAAAATATGTGAAGTGGTATATAAATCACCAAGAAACCTGGTCAATGGACCACAAAGGGCATAATTACATCTTGTAGCAACAAAAGAAAACTATATAGAATTTATAAAACTACGTCGGATATTAGCTTTAAAACCTAGTATAAAAATTATTGTAAAATCCTAGATAAGGTCATACATGCTGCTAAAAAGCTTAATAATGATAAATACATTATTAATGCTGAATGTAAAAGTAGAGCGATTTGGAATGTAGTTAAAAGTGAACTAGCAAAATCATCTTCAAACGAACAGCTTCCTATGAAAGTACAGCATAATCAGAATGTAACAACAAAAATTGAAGAAATAGTTTAAGTATTCTATGACTATTTTATAAATATTATTTGCCCTAAAGATCCCAATAATAGTATGCAACATCAGACTAATCAGATCTATAAAATTAATTATGCTATTTTCTTAACACCCACTAATGAAAGTGAAGTAATTCAAATTGCTAACAAATTAAAAATCATTGCCTCTGCAGGGCCTGATAACCTCTCTAGTAAATTAATTAAAATGTGTATTTCCAACTTTGTTGTTCCTCTCATAAACATATTCAATACTTCTCTCCTTTCTGGCACTTTCCCCAAACAGTTTAAAACTGCAAAGGTAATTCCTATTTACAAAAAGGGCAACAAAACAGACTTAAATAATTATAGGCCTATTTCCTTACTACCTACATTGTCAAAATACTAGAACGAATAGTCTATAACAGAATTATTAATTTCTTAGATAAATATAGTATTCTAACTAACAATCAGTTTGGATTTTGAAAAGGTGTGTCAATTTGTAATGCTTTATATTCATTTACAAGCAAATATACTTGGCTATTAATAACAGACAACTAGCCCTTGGTTTATTTATTGATCTTTCCAAAGCTTTTGACAGCGTTAACCATCAAATACTTATTAATAAGCTTGAAAATTATGGTATATGCAGGATTGCCAAGAACTGGATTAGCTCTTACGTAACAGATAGAAAGCAAAATGTTGAATTGAGCTCTATCAAATCAAAATCACAAGCAATTAAATGTGAAGTCCCCCAGGGCTCAGTTATGGGGCCATTACTTTTTCTTCTATTTATCAATGATCTCCCTAAGTCTCTCAATCAATGCATTCCAGTGCTGTTTGCCGATGATACAAGTCTACTTTTCACTCAAAGAAGTTCAATGAAGTTCAATTAAATGAGGTTGTAAGTTCCTCGATAAACAAACTTGAATACTGGCTAAATCTCAATATTATCATTAAATTGTAAAAAAAACCATCATTTATTAATTTTGGGTTTTCCTCAGATAAGGTAATATCTAATATCTCAATTTTTAATAACTCTATTTCTAAAGTTAATAACACAATGTTTTTAGGAGTAACAATAGATTCTAAGTTGAATTGGAATGATCATATACAGTACCTATCTGCTAAACTCTGTAAACTAGTATTTGCCTTTAGATGCATAAGAAATATCATTACTATTAATGCTTTAAAAATTACCTATCATGGCCATGTGCAGTCAGTTCTAAGCTATGCAGTCCCCTTTTGGGGCTCTGCTTCAAATAATCTTCAAAAAATTCTTAAACTTCAAAAGAAGATCATACGTGTTATCCTTAATGTAAGACAGTCAACCACTTTTTACCATGTTAAATATACTACCTCTTCCATGTCTATATATACTAGAAACTGTGTGCTTTATACATAATAATATCAAGGATTTCAAAACAAATCAAGACTATCATGACTATTTCACAAGGACAACGAAACATATTCATCTTTCTACTCAAAGAGCCTCTAACAGCCTAAAATCCATTGACCATCAAGGTATAAAATTATATAACAAACTAAGTAGAGGATTTGATGATCTTAATGCACATATATTTAGAAAGAAAATTAAAAATATCTTAATGGAACACAAATATTATTCAATAAACGAAGTATTAGAATCCATGTAAATAAGTGTTAAGTTTTTCCTTGACATCTGAAATTTAAATGTATCAATTTGCACATATAAATATCTTTGATATTGTAAGATTTCTTTACTGACGAAACCATAAATTGTAACAATTTTAAAATTGAATAATAAAGAATTGAATTGATGCCAGGAATGTCTTCATGCAGATGGACACCATTTATAACAAGGTTAGTACTCGTAGTGCATGTTACTATCACTCATGAGTAATGCAGGAGTTATGGAACGAAAAACCCCCAGTATAATAGACAGTGTACAGAGCATGCATACGCATATCCATGGCTTTACCATTAAACAATTGCACTGCACAAACTATACTTGCAAAAGCTAATTTGATTATTTTTCTATGTATACCAAGTTAAGTGAGATAAACATTTGCAGAAATGGTAACATTACACATTTTGCTGTAGGTACAAAGGGGATAGAGGAGGTTGAAGCGAGTCAAATCTTTCAAAGGGGATAGCTATATGCTGGTTCTGAAATTCCATACAACCCTTTCCATGACATTGTGAGAAATAACTGAATGGCAAAGTCATTCTGAGTATTGAAAAAAAACCAATAACAATGAATGTCTTGGAAATGGCTGATAGCATAAACAGATTTGATTGAAATAAATTGTGTTTCAAAGATTTCTACGTTTTTTTGTGTTTATGGTTACCAGTTACACAAAAGTTTAGAAAGTAATTCAAATGAAAAGGATTTCACAGGCTATTTACAGAAAATTCTAGATATATAATTTATTAGTCATGAAAATATCTTCAACATATGGTATTTCAATCAAAATCATTACAGCCCTACTTTAGAAAATAAAAAGTAATGAAAAATTCATCATGTAAAGGGTAATTTGGGATAGGGATTTTCTTGCAAACCTTTGAGTAGTATCCTTGGAAATTCAATTCAATTCTTTATTCACCGTAGTAATTATTTACAGAAATTAAGGTTTCCTCAAATATAATATACATACAACATATTATTAAAGCATATATACACAATAATATTTTACCTAAGCTACACTACATTACAACGCATTATGTTTTATGGTCTAGGTACTCAGTTACTGAGTAAAAGCTTAGCAGAAAGGATTTAATCTTTTTCTTAAACAATGGTAAACTTTTCACATTTTTTATGTGAGGTGGTAATTTATTGAATATTTTAATACCCCTATGAACAGCATTGGTTTTTAGGATATTTGTTCTGCAAAATGACATGTGTAGGTTGTTTTTTTGTTGTGTGTTATATTGATGCACATCTGCATTTACTTCCAAGCACTGGTGAGATTGTTTGATATAACAAGCTATTTCCATTATAAATATGCAGGCTAATGGAAGGATTTTTAACTCTTTAAATAAATGTCTGCATGATGTTCTTCTATTTACCCCATACATTAATCTTACAGTCTTTTTCTGTATCTTAAATATTTCCTTGTTTTCTGGACGTCCCCCCACCCCAAAGCATTACACCATAGCTTAGCAAGCTCTGAAAGTATGAAAAGTACACTCCTTTTAGAGCATGCAAATTTATTTTATTCTTCCAGCATTTTAACACGTAATAGGCAGAACAGGCTTAGAAGCTAATAATTTCACATGGGTATCCCATTTCATGTTCTCATTTATGTACACCCCCAAACATATTGTTTCTTTACCATATGTTAAAGTTTTGTCATTATATTCTACCATAGGTTTGTCTACATTTTTATTTTGTCATGTGTGAAATGATATGGCTATAGTTTTTTCTTTATTAATGATCAGCTTGTTAGCTTTAAACCACATGTACAAATCATGCACAACTGTATTGATTTTGTCTTGTAAGCCACTTTGATCCAAGCCTTGTACTAAAACATTACTGTCATCAGCATATAGTATTACTTCTGCTTCCTGAATATACAAGGGTAAATCTTTTATATACAGCAAAAACAACAATGGGCTAGTACTGAACCTTGCGGTACTCCTCGTTTTAATTTCTTTGGCATAGATTTTGTTTCATTTTCCATACTAATTTCTACTACCTGTTGCCTGTCTGTTGTTCAGCTTTAATACAAAGTATGTTATTTGTCAGATTTTTCATTTTTATATTATTCTGTTTGCAAAATGACACACAAATCTTTTTCTTCTTATTGCTTTTTTATTCAGGGGACCTCAAAAAAATGTATTGCTGGTGATATTCACATTTTAGGTAGAATGCAATACTTCCACCTACTATAAGTAGGTGCTAGAGAAACTAATAAACTACTTAACTCTGATCAAAATATTGAAATTGTTTTATTATATGCTTTAAAACCCTTGTTTTAATCTCAAAACATATTGATGTGCATAGAAATTCAGTAATTTGTATAAAATGTAAGCAAAACAATAAAGCTCATAAATCCTGAACACAGTCATCAAATTGTCTAGAATGAAACACTGTCCAACTCCCACATATAATAACTGGAAAGACAAATTGTAGGAGGGGGGAAAAAGAGAAAGACTTGCAAAACTCTTTGAAAGTTTGAGAATGGACAAGTAAAAGAATTAAAAATAAATAAATAAAAAGACGTGTTACATTCACATGACCTTCTCTACCCTCTATTATTATTATTAGTGGGCATACAACTTATTTTATAATGAATCTACCATCACAATTTATAATACCTATTTTAATTACATACAAATTATTCTTATGAAAGTTTATTTTCCTATCTACTTCATTTTAATTGAGATAAACCTTTCCAGAAATAGCTGCATTACAATTTTGTTACATATACAAGGGAACAGTGATAAAGAAATGTTTTAGAACTGGACGATATATTTGGCCTTAAAATTCCATACTCTTTCCACGACATCGCGAGGAACAACAGACTTTAAAAGAATGCCTAAGTATTGAACAATTTGAACCATTAATAACAGATATCTCGGAAATGCTGATGTAAAAAAAGTTATATGAAATCAATTGTGTGTTTTAAAGAGATCTACATTTTTTTTTGTGTAGTGTTTTTGTTTAACGCTTAATGTTTACCAGTTATACAAAATTATACACAATTCCTTCCAAATGAACAAGACTTCACAAGCTATTCCCAGAAAATTGCAGATATATATTTTATTTGTCATGTAAATATCTTTAATATATGATATTTTAATTAAAATCGTTGTCATTTTTTGGGAAATAAAACATTTCAAAATAACCTTCATGTGAAGGGCCATTTGGGGTGGGAGGATTTCTTGAAAATCTTAGTGTCGCATTGTTGGAAGATATTGAACTTAAATACCAAGTTTGGCATTTATCTAACTTTTTGGTTTGAGTTAAATTGTTCTCTTTCTCTCTCTTTCTCATTCATGCACAAACCTTTTTCTAAAAATGCCTTTTTTGGGGGGGAGTTCAGGGGGCCTCAAAACATATATTTTCAGTGAAATCTTGACAACAAAATTTTGGGTGGAATATATTGCTTCCCCTACTTACTATACCTACATAGTAGAGAGAGTAAAAGAGTGTCAAAATAGGCAGTTTACAATCATATGAGGAAGAGGGTGACATTAAAGACATGAATGTGTAAGCTCATTGTCACTGCGTTTATGATCCATTACCAGGCCTGCATGTAGTTTTAGTGATCATGCTAGGAATGAAATCTTAGCATTGTAGCTAATGGACATTTGATGAAATATCTGATTTTATTCCATGTTAAATGTTTAGCTTGATTAATAGTAGATTGTGGGCAAATTCTGCTGTTGTGTTGATTATTTTAAATTTAGTTTAAGTGACTTTAAACAAGCATTTGCATGGACATTAATTTACATATGTTTGTAACTTCTTAAGGTAATGGTTTCTTATTTTACTTTAAAACAGAGAGCTTTGGGTGACTAATAAAAAAAATAGTTTATTGTGATTCTGGATTACTTTAAATACCTTCCTGAATCAGAAGTTTCTGGAAGAAAACTGGTTGTCTTGTCTTTTAGGCATTCATTTTAACAGATTAATTTCTAATGTAGTACACAAACTGCATGATAAAAACAATAAGTAGACAAAAATATATGCAAATTATAAAAACATATTTTGTTATTTAACAACAATGAGCCTGCCTATATATAATCAATGTATACCTACTGTCCATTCCAAACCAGAGTTCCCTCTGATGTAAACAGAAGCATGTGCTTCTGCTTGTCACAAGCCCAAGGACACACTCTTACGCCAACGTAAATAGTTCCTTAATACATGTATTGTATTATGAAATATTAGAGCAGAAAAGGTATAGAACTGCATATTTTATTGCTGTTATTATAAGAACTTATTGTTAAAGGTAATGGATATATACTAGCTGTTAAGAGATTACAAAATATGATTTTTGCCTGCTATTGCGCTAACACCAAGAGCATCTTGCTTGTTAATACCAACCATATGCATGACTGCCACTCTCTTACGTATACGAGAAATGCAGCAATGAATTCCCAGAGGTGCTATCTGAGTACCGAATAAACACTTTGTGTAACACAGGATATATGATAAGCAAACAGTCATTCATAATACGGTAACACACATATGCTCAGCTCAGGTGAAATCTTGTAATTTAGTCAGCTGGTATTTGAGTTCACATGGCAGAGGAAGGTGCGTGTAATGCGAATAAACTGTTCAAACACAAAAGTGGGTAAAGTGGCGAAAAACAAACAGCTCTTCATATATTTAACTCACTATTACAAAAATTACCCGACACTTGCATTACTGCATATTATGAAACTAATATCGGATTTTACAGGCGTTTCAGTGAGAAGTGTAACCAAAGCACGCAGGGAATATAAACAGACATAATAGAACATAGAAGAGGAACATAGAAGAGGGAACTTGTTTTAAGTGTGACAGTGCTGTGGAATTGTGGATAAGCTTGTCATTATTTTGAAGAGTAGTTCTGATTCCGATATGGCAGCTGAGTCACCTTTGGAGGATTCAGTTTTGGGTGTTGCACTTTTTCTCAAGGATTGTGATTAACGTAAGTAAAATGTTCATTGCCGCATACTTATAAAATCGATTGTTATCATTACCGCATTTTGAACTATGATTCTCATGCAGGGCGCCTTTTTATAGATTTAAACAATGTTCAACAAGCACGTAAGAGGGGAACAAGCAGCCATTAGGGGCGGGGATTGCGAACTACTTTCGCGCGAATAATACAAAGAGTTTGTTTTCAGTGAAAGGCACTCTGGTTTGGAATGGACAGTAGAGAGCTGGTGAGGTGAATAAAACCTATACCGTGTAGGCTTGTTTACAAATACTTGTTTTCTTAAATGCTACTTGTGTTTATAAACAGTGTTACTGCAGGCTATGAAGAGGATTATTTGCATTTTCTAAAATGCATAGTCAACAATGGAAATCTAATATAACTGGAAATCTAATGTCATCATTCTAAATATTTTTGGTTTGTATAACTGATTAATGCATTTTATACTAGATATAGCCACAAGCTAAAGAGAAACCACAAACTTCAATGTATTTAAAAGATACACTGTATATAAATTCTTTATGTGAATTATGATGCCTTTCCTACAAGGTGTGGCAATGAAGAATTTGGACCTAATTTTTTACTATTTCCCACCACTTTGAGAATGAGGACGGCAGTAAAGCATTGACCTGTGGACTTCCCTCTACCATCACACAAAGTTTCACTTATGTGCAGGGGTTAGTCTGGCTGTGACCAGGGTTAGAAGCAAATTGTGTATCGGAATATTGCCGAGTATTAAAGTAGAACTGTATGTTAACATCAAATTCCTCATAACACTTGGAAAAACCTGCCAAAGACACCTACAAATTATTGACAGCACTTTATGGTGATCATTGTCTATCTCATATGCAAGCTTCTGAGTGGTTTAAGAAATTTAAGGAGGGTAGTAAAAGCGTCAGGGACAGTCCAAAATTGTCCCTCCACTATGAAGACTGAAGATAATGGGAGAAATAAAGAAAAATTTTCTTATATGAGGGTTATTAGAATGTTTTTGGCATCCAGCAACTTCAGTGCATATGTCTGCAGAATTAGAATAAAGGTTATTCATAGGTTTTAACACTGCAGAAATTAGTCGAGGAGACTGTCAACTGAGCATTCGAGCAGTTGAAATTACTGACATCAATAAGGAAAGTATTAAGACAGAGTTTGCACAACGGTCTGGACATGAAATAGGTGCATGCTAGCATGGTGTTAAAAATCCCCACATCCGCACAAAAGAAACATAAGTGAATTACTGCATTGACATTCTTGAAATCATTCAAAATAATCCTGATTCTATCAGAAACGTAATTACATTGTGACAAAACTTGGATTTTCCAATATGATCCAGAGACTAAACAACAATCCATGCACTAGAAGAGGTCCCAATCCCCAGGAAAAAGAAAGCATACATGAGAAAATAAAAATTGAAGCAATAATGATTGTTGTTTCAAATATCCAGGAGATTATCTACATTGATTGGGTGTCTGTAGGTCAAGCTGTCAATCAGGTTTATTATAAAAAGGCTTTGATGACCCTCCGTGAATGATGTGATTAATGAGATCAGTGTTAAAGAATGCCTCATCAATCCTCCACCAGGACAATGCCCCAGCAGACAATGCCCCAGCACACAATGCTCTGTCTGAAGTTTTGGCAAAAAGTAATGTTCCAGTGATCCATCATATTCGCCAGACTTTTATCTCTTCCAGAAAGTCAAATCTGTGCTCAAAGGAACCAGATCCGAGTTTGTGGATGCAGTAAAAGCAAAAATGACGCAAAAGAGTGTTGAGCAGCATAACATGAGATGATCTGAAGCACTACTTCCAACAGCGGAAAATTTGCATGGAGTGGGCAGAGATCAGGGAGGGGATTACATTGAAAGGGATAGCATTGTCATTGATTGATTTTTTTTCAATATAGTGTTAGAGCATGAATCCACTTTCTTGTATACCTATATTGTGTATATTTAACACAGATGTATACAATGGATATAGTAAAAAAATTGGTTAAGCCTAAACAGCAATCAGACAATAATAAAGTAAAAACAAACAATAAAATCTAAAAACACCTAAAGCAAAAGGAAATACATTACACAAATTACAGTTAAAATACAGTGTAAAACAGCATTCTATTAAAATGTAATGTAAGGAAGAAATGTATGTACATGTGCTTACAAGTATTGGCTTGTATATTATAACAGTCAATCCATGTATACATCTTTTATGTGTAACTGCCGTAAGTATACAAATATATACAACTATAATGCCACATGTTCAATTAAAAATCTTAGGGATGCATATCAAAACAAAAATAAACCTGATGGTCTTGCTTATTTATACACAACTGATATTTAATAATTTTGAAGCATAAAACACATTTTCTGCCATTGCAAAAAATGAATGTGTATATGGTCTGGTCAGCACCATTTGTAACCTTTCATTATTCACATTTTAATTCATTTACAGCATTTTTACAGCATTCTCCCATTTAGCACTCTTGAAACTTAGTACTCAGGCAATCAGCTATAATGCTAGTCACATGGTCTCCATACTGGCCTGGTTTTACTACAGTCAATAAAGCAGTGCCATTGATCATGGTGGTGGTGGTACCAGCAGAGTGGTAGGAATAAAAAAATTGTTGCTATTAATGATGATGACAACAAACTTGCCGCTTTAATTAGTGCAGCTTAATTTATTTCAAAACAATAGGTTTGTTCCAGCACGATTCAGAATCGATTCCGAATTAGCTGAGTGTGCGCAGTAGCTAAGTGGCGTTCCAACACGACAGAGAATCAGTTCAGAACCAATTCTGAATTTCCAGTTTGCTGTTCCAACGTATTTGGGAACTAGTTCGGAATGAGTGAAATCGGTTCGGGACTAAGAGTAGGTACTGAAAATTCCAGACATGCGCAAATTGTATGGTCTACAGCGCATACTCAGTCAATTCAGAATCGATTCTAATCGCTTGGAACAAACCTGACAGAGAGTATAGAAAAAGTGACATACTCTCTGTATTCAGTAGAAAATAAAGTTTAATATGTAATTTATTCCTCCATGCGTGTTTATTTCTCAATACGGAATAGCAAAGGTGTTTGGTAAGCAGTTGCTCGCTGTTGAGTAGTATGGCGACATACTTGAGGAAAAGAACAAACGTCTAACAAAGCCAGGTAGCAAAACAGCGTTCAAAGATAACAATAATGAGTGATTTAGAAGGTGACAGTGATCTTTTTAATGATGCATTGACTTCCGAAGAAGAGGATTATTTCCATTTAAACATTATTCCGTTATTTTGGGACCTTTACCCCTTTTTGGCACCTTTATACCATTTCCCCCCAACCATGCCCATAATCCCCTTTTTTCTTTTAAGTTTCATTCCAATTTATTCTTTAACTTTCAATTAACGTCTCCTCAGCTTGCTGTGTACGTGCGAATAGTAAGTCTACCTCTTTCAGTAAACGCCGCGCAGGAATTGAAAGCACACCCGCAACAATGGAAAATAATTGTGTGTTCGACGAAAACCTCTTTCTCTCACTTTACTGCTATAAAGTAGCCCGCAATAATGCAATTGACAATGAGTGATTCTATTCCACCAGAATCAGTAGCCTGCTGTTCGTGAATGTGAGTTTGTTGCTGTGAGAGACGTCATCTGTTTACGTGGAGACGAAGCCTGGGCAGGCAGAGACGACAATAACCTCAACCGCGCAGTTCCGAGAATTATTAAGACTGGGCTATAATTCACAAAACAATTATATATAAAGAAATAAAAATTTCAGCCCAATTGAATAGATAGTTTAGAAAATAGCAATTTCAGTTGTGCATCCCCTTAAATAAACCAGCACCTTATTGTGCCTTTTTCACCTTATTTGAGCACCTTTTCCCTTCCTTTTTTCATCTGAAATTTGCAACTAAAAATCCTAACCCTGATCATAAGCATACATTGGTACCATGTAGTTTTGTATTATTTGAATTACGTTCGGAATAGAATTTATGTGGGGTGTCATTGTCTCAGAGTATTGGAGTTTTAAATTAAACATTGTGTTTAGAAGCTTCTGTAGCAGGAAACCTAATGTTAAATTGGAATTGTGTTAAATTACTTTTTCCGGGTTCTGGTTTAAATACAATATCTATAAATTACAATTGTTATTCGCAATAACTCAGTATCAATGGCTTTAAGCCGATAAACGAACGCGATTTATTTTTGCTCGAATATTAGGACTGGAATCCGTATGAAAGAAATGCTTACGATGTACATCGGCGGAGTTTGATTTCATTCATCAACGCTGTAAACGTAAATATTTGATCGTCTTCTGATTGACCGTGCAATGAAGAAGGCCGTGACAGAACGCGAACGGTTCAAGTAGTGTTCCAACCACACAAAATTCCAAATTAGTTCTGTGAGCGTACCGGACTGGCGCATGTGCATTAGCATGTGTTGGGATTAGTTCCGAACCCGTTCAGAACCGTGTGCTGGAACAAACCTAATATGAGCTTCTGAAACAACTGCATCAATATGAAGTTGATATTTAAGTATTTATACCTGTTCAATCAATTCAAAACTTATATTATTGACAGCTTAAATTTCATGTTCATATTTATTATTTTGGTAAGCAATTATTTTCAGAAAGTAAACACAGTCAAACTGACTTGAGTTTGAGGGATAAATATTTACTGTTCAATTGCAAGTAAAATAACCGGAAAAAACCTTTTTTCTTATAAAATAATTGCAGAAGCAAAAGAAATGTAAATTTATTAAGGCAAAGCATCTGTAAAAACCTTAAATCCTGCAGCCCATAACACAACCACCTCAGATCTGCACTTGGGCATTAAAATCTCATACAAATGCCACATGCAAAATTTAGTTGCTCTATACTGAACTGTTTTTGAGAGATTAATTTTTACTTTCTCTACTACGTATAGTAAGTAGGGGAAGTATTGTATTCCACCCAAAATTTCGATACCGAGATTTCACCGGAAATACATGTTTTGAGACTCACTGAATCCAAAAAAAGCATTTTTGGAAACATGTCCGTGTGTGTGTCTGTCTGTGTGTCTGTGTGTCTGTGTGTCTGTCTGTGTGTCTGTGTGTCTGTGAACAGCATAACTCAAAAACGAACAGTCGGATAAGCACCAAACTTGGTATTTAGGTTCAGTATTTTTCAGAGATGCGACACGAAGGTTTTCAACAAAATCCCCCCACCCCAGACTACCCTTTACATGGAACATTTTTCGAAAATTTTAATTTTCTCAAAAACGGCTCTAACGATTTTGATTAAAATATCATATGTTTAAGATATTGTCATGACAAATAAAATGTATATCTCGAATTTTCTCGGAATGTCTCCAAAAGTATTCTTCATTATGAACGACTTTTTCATAACTGGTAAACCATAAGAGATAGACAAAATTTTACTACACGAAAAATGTAGATCGCGTTAACATACACAATTTATGTTATATACATTTCTTTTGTTGAGTGAACTGTTTGCGAGATATTGCTTGTTATTCCCTTAAATTTTCCAATACTTATACTTTTTCTCAAATTCGTTATTCATTTTTTTTATGTCCTGGACATGCAAAGAGAATGGAATGCGCCACATAGCAACCAGCGTTAAAATATTTGACTATTGCTTAAAACCTACCATATTCCCCTTGCATCTACAAGAAAATTAGCAATAAGATTAACATCTCGATTAACATGAAGCATATGGAGAATAAGCGCTTGTAAAAATAGTTTGTACAAGAGTAGAGAAAGTCATGTGAGTGTAACACATCAGATTTTTTATTAAGTTTTTATACATAAATTTTGAAACGCATCTTTCTGTTGGTGAACCATGAGACATTTCCGAATCAAAGTTTAACATTAAATTTTTAACAACATAAAAAATTCACTTTGGATTTTTTAAGAAATGCCTATTAGTTTGTCTATAAAAAATATCATATATAAGTAGAGCCTGTTTCTTTGCCATTTAAATTAAATGGCATAGAAAATATTTAAATGCAGCTATTGAGGAGCAATCTTGCTACCCCCTGTCACTTCTTCTGCCTCAGTCATACTCGCCACCCTGCAACCATCTTCTTCTCTGAGCGCAATATTTAATTACTTGGTCAATTTTTTAGTTTTTGTATAACTTCCAAATATTTAAGTTTTTGTTAATATACTATTGGTGAAAATTTCAGAAAAATTATATGAAAACCACATAACAAGGTACATTTTCATAGAGCAAAATGCT
Source organism: Deroplatys truncata (assembly GCA_030765065.1). NCBI lineage: Eukaryota > Metazoa > Arthropoda > Insecta > Mantodea > Mantidae > Deroplatys > Deroplatys truncata. The sequence continues at coordinate 78,594,656 of CM060976.1, read as the reverse complement.
GAATGATACTTGTAGAGCAAAAGCAGTTTAAAATTTCAACCATGAAACAAAATAAACCCTTTTAAATAGCTGCACTGCATTGTAAGTATTCCGGTAACTGAAAAAGTGTAAACTTTAATTTATCAAAATATGCTCTTACTACTTGCCTTTAATCCTGTACAATTAAATAAGTTAATCTTGTATATGGATTTTGAAGAAATTCACGGAAAGGAGTTTTAGGGGTTGCAAATTGATCTAGATAGGTCTCAGCTCCAAGAAAACTTATTTTCAAACACTTTTTTTAAAGAAATAATAAAATTAGAAACAACTGCACATCAAGTCAAAACCAGTGATGTGACATTAAATGCCAAAGACAGCATACAAATGGAACAAATATAAAATAAAACAATCAATCATGGAAATACTAATGTCATACAAAACAAATATATTATTTAATTAATGTACACTGCTTTAAAAATTATGTTTTTAAAATTCTTTTTTATAAAGGCAAAATTTTTTTAAAGTGCAGAATTAACTTTAAGGCTCATGGTAGTAGAGACTAAAACACTGTATGGTACAGAAGAGTGGGGGCTGGATGGAGGGTGGGAAACTATAGATTATGTACATAGGATGTTCTGCAGGGAAATATTAGGCCTACCTGTGCAATTGTAATGGAGGTAGCTCAAATTGAGACAGAGAGAGTAGGTACCAAAGAAAGAGGTGACAATGGAGAGTGCATTGAAATATTGGAACAGAGTCCTAAATCTATATAAAAGTAATGTTTTAAGGCAATATTTAAAGTATCAAGAGAAGAGCTTAAGAATCAGTGGATGGCCAAACAGTCTTAGAAATAACCTGGAAAGTAATGGGCTAGGAGAGGTATGGAGGAGGAAGGAAAACAACCCGAAGGGGTTTTGGAAGGTTGCAAGAAAAATATTTAAGGATATAGAAATACAAGAACTCTTAAGTGCAATAGTTGATAAGAGCTCCTTGATTATCTGTGCTAAGATAAAAAGTTCATACGATAGGGAAACATATATAGATAAGGTAAATAAAGAGGAATGGGAGAGTATTGCATGGTTAGGAACTGGTGTTTGGAGATTAAAAGGATTTAGAAATGGTATACTCCAGGATCAATGGCCCTTATTTGGCAATAAGGAGGATACTGAACGTATATTTGAATGTAAAGGGACTGGCATACGAAGAAAAACATTTCTACCTGAAAAGTGGTTTAAAGTGCCATAAGTGGTTTGTTTGGTAAAAATGGTAAGAAATTAGGTCAGTTTTTAGACAAAGTAAACAGCAAGTGGAATTGGACAGTGAAAAAAGAGAACATGAATAATTTAATTGAAATAATTTAATTATGTGGCAAAATATATTCTGGATTACTCATATTGAAGAGAACGGCAAATAATAATTTACTATGGTCAAATCTACCTGCAAATAACCTATGGAATAACAGTGTGGGGACACAGCACAAAAGAAATACTGAGAGAATATTTAAGTTAAAAAAGGGTAATACGACTAAGTTTAGGCTTAAAATAAAGAGAATCATATAAAGAAGGTTTTAAAACATTAAATATACTAACACTATACTCTCTTTACATTTATGAAACAATAATGTATATAAAAAATAAAATATCCAACAGAGAAACAAATAAACAAATTCATGACCACAATACAAGAGGAAAAAGTGATTACCATATACAGGTACATGCATTAGAAATCTACAGTATGAAATCTACAGCAGCTGCAAGCGAACTCTACAATAAGTTACCAGATTATATAAAAAATATAAAAGAAATAAAAGGTTTTTGCATAAACTCATGCTTCTATTCACTTGACGAATACTTAACTAGATAATAACCATAATAGAAGTGTTTGTAAATTCAAAATGTAAATACTACTATGTAAACATTACTGTAAATTTGTTATGTAGTTATGTAAATTGATGTATTCAACAAACACGTATGTGTTACTAAAGGATGAAAAATAAATACAAATACAAACACAAATAGTTACCTACAGTAGAGAATAGATCTTAAAAATCTGATGTTACATTCACATGACTTTTTCTACCAGTTTACTAGTTGGTATACAAATTATTCTTATGGAAGTTTGTTTCCTAGGTACTTCACTTTAATCCAAATAAACCTTTGCAGAAACAGCTACATTGCACATTTCGGTTTAGGTACAAAGGGAATAATGATAGTTGAATGTTTAAGAACTGGTCGGTATACGCTGGCCTTAAAATTCCATACTCTTTCCATGACATTGCGAGAAACAACTGAATGTTGACAGGGCTTTAAAAGAATGACCAAGTATTGAACAGTTCGAACATTACCAATGGATATCTTGGAAATGGCTGATACCACAAACAAAAAAAAAAGTCATTTGAAATAAATTGCATGTTTTAAAGAAATGTAGATTTTTTGTGCAGTACATTTACGTCTATCCTTTAACATTTACCAGCTATACAAGATTATACAAAATTTCTTCCGAATGAAGAGGACTTTGCAGGATATTCCCAAAAAATTCAGATATACATTTTATTTGTCATGTAAGTATATATGAGTCATTCCACATCAAGTCGCACAAATTTTCACAAAATTTGATCATCATGTCTCCGATTCACTTCAAATTTTGTCCATGGATTAAAAAACAAAGTGAATTATGCTTTATATTCTTATGTTTTTTAAATCACAATATCTTAAAAAATATTGCACAAACCAACTTGTGAAAAGCGGCACACCTCTCTACCTTTAAATTAGAACATCTCACAGGCGATAAGTGATAAAATTATGTTATAAAGAGCAGTGCAAAGCTTAATATTTAATCTTTGACTTAATATTATAATTGATATAATCAATTATTTACACCAATTTTTAAAATCCAAACATTTAAAAGCTATATATCCCTATTAAACTGCAAGTTTAAATTTCTATAAAAATCATAAATAAATTTCTTGTAGTGTTTTGTATACAGGATGTAACAAAAATGTATGGCACAAATTGCGAGATACATTCCTCACACGTTATATGAACATGGGTCTGGAAACACTTTGTTTCCATGTTACAACTCATTAATCATGGGAAACACACACAAACAGAATGTTAGAATCATGGGGAACATGCACTCTTGGTTACATCTGGTTATGTTGTCATTATCGTAGGTGCACCACCAGTGTTTTGTTTTATATGTCCCTGTTGCCATGCAACTTAAGTCATTGCTTGTTTACAGTTAACATCAACTGTTCCAGTGAGCAGTATGACCTTGGCAAGTACATGAGTTACTACATACTAGTAGAGTTGATCACAGACTTGGCTCATGCAATGGCAGTGTACACAAATGCAGGGGTGGTAGATGGCAATGGCGCTTGCGCTCTACATTTATACCAGGAGAGATTTCCAGGATGAAGGTGCTCCAACAGGAAAACGTTTGAAGCCATTGATCATCGTCTTAGGGAATATGGGGCATTTCAGCCTGATACTCATGACCGTGGGGAGGTCTAGAAGGTTTGGGACACTGCAACAGGAGGTGGAAATTCTTCAGGCAGTTGACGATGACCCTAGTGTTAGTGCAAGACAAGTAGCTGCAACATGAATGTTGACCATGTGACTGTCTGGCAAGTGTTACTCAAGGTCCGGCTGTATCCATACCATTTAGAGCATGTGCAGGCAGTATCAGCAACTGACTTTCCTGCTCGGGTACGCTTCTGCAAATGGTTTATGCAACAAAGTGTCAACCCTAATTTTAGTGCAATGGTGCTGTTTACAGATAAGGCGTCATTTCAAAAGATCACTTGTAAATCATCACAATCGTCATGTATGGACTGATGTCAATCCTCACGCAACTGTTAAAGCAAGTCATTAACAAGGATTTTTTGGCAATGTTTGTGCTGGCACTGTTGGTGACTGTTTGTTAGGGCCTCACATTCTTCCACCCAGGCTCAATGGACGAAGTTACAATAATTTCATAGAGAATGTTCTACCTGATCTGTTAGCAGATGTGCCTTTAGCTGTGCGACAGAACATGTACTTCATATGAGATAGAGCACCTCCTCATTTTAGTGTTAATGTCCGTCGTCTTCTAAATTACAGATTCAGTGACAGGTGGATAGGTAGAGGTGGACCAATTGCCTGGCCTCCATGCTCCCCGGACCTAAACCCACTGGACTTTTATTTGTGGGGGCATTTGAAAGCTCTTCAGTATCAAATCCCAGTACCAGATGTTCAGAGTCTCTGTGCCCGTATATGGAAGGCTGTGAAACCATATGCAATACTCCAGGGATATATCAGTGCATCCAGGATTCACTATGATGGCGGGTTGATGCATGTATCAATGCTCATGGAAGGCAATTTGAACATCTCCTGTGAGAAAGAGTTGCATGTGGTATGCTGGTATGTTCTATTCTTGTGTGTTTCCCATGATTAATGAGTTAAGGAAAACAGTGTAACATGGTAACAAAGTGTTTCCAGACCCATGTTTATATAACATAATTTATTCATCTACGTGTGAGGAATGTGTCCTACAATTTGTGTTGTATATTTTTGTTACATTCTGTATATTTTCATAAAACAAAGATGGGGTTCTGTATAATTAATTTTAAATAAAATAACTTAGAAAGTGGTGCATAGGGTATGCCAGCGCGGTGCATCTGGAGGGGTGGTGGTAGGAGCAGCAGCAGCAGCAGCAGTAGTCTGTCTTTGGATGCCTTGTCGATTACCACAGCACTTTAGTTGCACTAGTCTGTTCACACTTAAATTTGGCATACAGTTGAGAAACATTTGAACTTTCAATCTTTTCCTATGAGAGGCAACTTAACTACAATTTAAATGTGCACTATCTTCCCTTCAGACTCAAACGAATAGCATCTGATTATTATTGCATTATTGGTTGTTGGAATAAATTAATTTAGCTCAAAGGTACCAGGGATTGCTTTCGCATTGCTGTTTGTTGCCTCAAAATGGTCACTATGTTCAAAATCACTTCTGGATTATTCACGGCATTGATACTTTGTAGCACACAATCACTGTTATAGTAGTTGGAACTTTGGGATTTTTTTTTGACACACATCACATAGTTTTAGGTCTGGTGACAAAGTTAAGTTCTCCATTTTTAAGTTTGTAAGCATATTGTGGGTAATTAAGCTTAATGATTTCTGGCTTACTTCTCTTCCTTGCTTGGAAACATTAAATGGATTGAAGTAATAGTCATAGCTCCGTTTCTTAAGTTTACACATTATGCGCTTTCATAAACCACAGAGCTAAAAATGAACTTGTAACGCAAGAAGCTGAAGACAAAGTTACATTTAAAATGAAACAGTGGGGAGAGGCTTTATAGAATATCAGATTCCAGTTGCTAAGTTACACCAAACACCAGAAGTGATAGCTTATAATGTTCGTACTGCAAAATGCATTGGCCAGCATACTGCTGCGATGTGAAGCTCTCAGTCAGCAAGTAGTCTCTATGTTCTAAAATCCTATACTCTAACCAAATAAGCTGTTTAAAAGCGTACTTCTAAGGAAGATCCCATCCTGATATTAACAGGTTTAAAGCAAAATATACTAGAGATTCCTTCTGTATTTTCTCCAGATTTTAACATTATGGGGTTAAATATGATACTGCAGCTTAAAATATTCATACTTAAAAAAGCTATTGTTTTTTTATTCCAAATAAACAGTATTTTCAATGAGGAAAATCACAATGGTTTTGTCTACAAAATGGCATATTGTTCTTATCCTGACCATTCTCTGTTCTGGGAATAAACTGCTTTTATGTAACATTGTGAACATATAAGAAAAATGTTAAGTAGCCTGTAAATCCTAAAATAATTTGATTTTCTGCAAAATATAAAATATGTGTCCATTTATTTTGTGTGTGGAACATGTAACTTAAATTCAGAAAATTCAGAGAAAGTGGTGTTTTATGTTGTTCGGTTTGATGTGGAATGTAATGTGAATGAATATATATGGTATTTTAATCAAAATCACTGAGTCATTTTTTAGAAAATCAAACATTTCAAAAATCTTCCATGTAAAGTGTAGTTTGGGGTGGGGAGATTTTCTTGAACATTTCATGTCGCATCTTTTGAAAGTACTGAACCTAAATACCAACTTTGGCATTTATCCAACTTTTCGTTTTTGAGTTATGCTGTTCTCTCTCTCTCATACACAGATACATGTCGTGCTCTGTGGTGTAGTGGTTACCATGCTAGCTTCTAGTTCCGAAGGTCGCAGGTTCAAACCCGGTGAAGGGTGATGGATTTTTTCAGGCGTAAAAATCCTTAGCATGGTTTCCTTCGGAAGGGAAGTAAAGCCAGTGGTCCTGAGTCATAGATTTATGGCACGTAAAAGAACCTCAAGTCTGATAAAGAGGCCTCTGAGCAAAATTACAGTCTTTCATGCCCAATATAGAATGGGACGCTAAGGACCACAGCAGTTAAAGAGCGTTCCATAAATAAAACTCAATTTACACACATGCACACAGCCCTTTTTTTCTAAAAATGCTTTTTTATTTTATTCAGAAGGCCTTAAAACATACATTTCTGGTGAAATTCTCAGAATTTTTGAATGGAATGCAATACCTTCTCTACCTACTATGTATGTGGTAGAGAAAGTAAAAGTGTATGTTTTCAAAATGCAAATAGGAATGACAGGCAAAGAGCCTGGGCTAATGCCATGTTATATATGAATGTAATTTGCTTTGGGCAGGCAAGCAGGTAATTCATGCAATATTGTTTTATATTAAACGATTTAAGCTTGTGTATACAGCGTAAGGAGAGCTGAGGGGGCCATCATTGTTTTATGCTTTAGGATGGTCCATAAAAATGTCATTTTTTGTAATGCTACCCATATGGCTAATGACGTTCAGAGGATACCTCATTCCATCAAGTGATGACTGTAGCCATTTCTGAGGTGGAGGCACCTAGTGGGCAGAATCCATTACCTCAGATGGCAAGGTAATGATGAGGATGGTGGTGGAATGATAGGACCTACAGCTTTTACCATGGACTCCGAACCACATTGGGCTCTGAGGATATTTCACATGAGCAAGTCAGAGGTGAAGGCATGGATAGAACCAACTTAAAATTGCTATCCTAGAGCCGGGAATCAAACCCTGGACTCTTAGTATGAGAGCCAGAAACGAGACCACTATGCTGTCCATAAAAATGTCATTTATTACGAGTAATAGTAATAGACTTCAGCTATCAGCTGTAAGCAGAGGCAAAACGTGCATTAAGGCTGTAAGGCTGAGCCTATCCTAAAATATCAAATCCACTTCTTTTTTACTTTCATTTTAATATGCTCTAAATATCGCATTTTTCTCAAACTGTAATTTCTGATTCATTGCTGAGTTCCGGGCAATTCACAGAAAAGCGCTGTTGGCAGTGGGCAGCTTGTCAAGGCAAATGAAGGCAAAAGACGGTTTGCCTTGTTCACACATGTGTCCAATACTCAAAGTTTTTGTGGGTAGGAGAGAGGTGAGGGGATGTAGCCGCTGCCATGAAGGCAAGCCTAAGCAGGCGTTAGGATTAATGGTAGGGCTTGTGTTTGTTGTGATTGTGATAGTTTCACAAGAATGGATTTACTGGAGGGTATTGTGGATCTTCTAATAAAGGATACAACTTATTTTTCCAGACTAAGTTACAAAGAACAAGTTACAGGTTAAAGGTAAAAGACCAACACCTAATTTAATTATGGAACAAAAAGATGATAAATGTAAGGCAATTTAAAACACATGGTACACTACAAAACCTTGGTTAACTGGTAGCTCAAAGCGAAATAGACCCTATTGTTTACTTTTTGGGAAAGACAACTCAGAATGGTGTGAGTTAGGTATGGGGGAGGAGAGTTTGAAAAATATTGCTACAAAAACAAATAAACACGAGTCATCCTCAAAACATATTTCAGCAGCTGTTAAATTTAATGAGCTGGGAAAAACTAGAATAGAGCATGCACTTTCAGAGGTTGCGCATCTTGATGCCACAAGGCACAATGAGAAATTTGATTACAACAGATGTATAACAAAGAGGTTAATTTCGACAGTTTGCTTTTTGGTGTGAAAAGAACTAGCGTTTCATGGTCATGATGAATCCCATTCATCTATGAACAAGGGGAATTATTTAGAGACTTTAGAATTTTTAGCTGAGAAGAAAATTACTTAAGAAACCACTTGAATATTACTTGTACTTTATTTAAGTGCACCTCTTCTGAGATACAGAATGAGCTGATTCAATGTATTACCGATGTAATTAATGAACAAATTTTGTTCAAAATTAAAAACAATTTTTTTGTATCACCTCAAGCAGATGAGACGACAGGAGTTAAATGAGTGTCATCTTGCGCTATGCTAATGTCCAATCTGGTGAAGTAGAAGAAACTTTTATTGGATTTTATGATATTTCAAAAGACAGAACAGCAAAAGGTTTAGCAGATGTTCTCTTAAAAGTATTAAACACTTGGAAAACAGAGAAAAACAAGCTAATATCACAAACATATAATGGTTGTATGGTAATGGCAGGAAGGTCTGGAGATGTTCACACTCTTTTTAAAGAACTTTGGCCCAATGCATTGTCTATACATTGCTATGCTCATAACTTGAATCTGGTTTTGCTTCATTATAAATAAATTACAGAAATAAAATTCATTGTAGGCTGGAATACATACATTTTTCATCTGATCTTCTAAAAGAAGTGAAATACTCAGAGGATGGGGTTTTAAATTACCTAGTCCCAGTGAAACAAGATGGAACTACCATTTACAGGGTGTTATGACAGTTCTATAACACTGCTAAGTTAAAAACGGCTTTGAAAAATGTAATGGAATCTGAAGGCTGGGATTTCAATTCCATAAATATTAATTTGGGAATCATTAAAAATTTGAATGACTGTACATTTGTATTTTTGCTGCATTTCTTCAACAAATATTTGTATATTCAAGTGTTTTAACATTCTTCAGAAGGAGAGTGCAGACATTAATAGATACGAAATTGAAGTACAAAATTTTCATTTGTCTAGTAGACAACTCAGATGCAAGGAAGCAATTCTTGACTGCATAGAGAAATTTGATAATCTTATGAACAGCAATTCTCACAAAAATGACAGTGAGGACGAAGGTGAAATTAAGTTTAAGCAGAAACACACAAGCAGGTTAAGAAGACTGTCTTCTGAAATATCGGATTGTATCACAGTTCAAATGGAAGATTTACAGATTTCCAGGAAATAAATTTTATTCAACTTTTGAACAGCTATCCAAAGGGCTTTTCAAAAATTAGTTTTGAAAGCTTAATTAAGGTGTAATAATTCTTCTTAAAAGATAAATTAAAAGGAGAATTAACAAACAATATAGTTGAGAGGATAAATGGTTACCACCCAAGGACCTGTTTAAGTATTTGATTATCAACTGATTAAAAGAAGTTCTACCAGAAACAGTGAAATTACTTTCCCTGATTTTGAGCATTCTGCCAATGACAGCTTCATGTGAAAGAAGTATGAATATTTTGAAGCGTGTGAAAACATGTCCAAACACAATGACTTATGCAAGATTGTCCAATTTGTCAACTTTAGCAATTGAGAAAAGCACAGTTAAACTTCAGCTAGGAGCTATGGATTTGTGGAAAGGGTTATCAAAGTCTTTGCAGAGAATAAGGATCAAAGGATTGAACTCATGTACAAAAAATTTAAGGTACCTAAGGTTTATAATTTTTATTATTGTATTAAACTTTAAGTTATTTCAGTTGTAGTTTTAAGTAAAGATCAAATGCAGCCCCTTTAGCGATAACACATTTCTCCAAAAATACTAGTAATAGAAGAGTTGATATTTAAAAAAAATTTGAGCTAATAACTTGACAGCATACTTTGGTTGGGTAAGTCGTGGAGTCATCCTCCATGGTGTAGTGGTTACCATGCTAGCCTCTAATTCCCGAGGTTGCGGGTGCAAACCCAGCAGAGTTGGATTTTTTTCGGGTGTTAAATCCTTAGCATAGCTTTCTTTGTAAGAGAAGTGAAGCCAGTGGTACCATGTCATAGATTTACGGCAAAATTACCGGTATTTCATGCCCAATATAGAATGGAACGCTAAGGACCACCACAGTTAAAGAGCATTCATAAATAAAACTCAATTTAATTTTTTTTAGGTTGTGGAAATAGGTTATACCAAGTATCGGAGTACATACACGGTGACGTCAGAGCGCCAGTGTTATCTGACAGTTCAACACTCCAATTCTTGTTTGTTTAGGAATAGCCAAGCTATGACATTCAGTTCGACAATGAGCTCAATCGACTTGTCGCTATATGTAGTCTGTGTTACGTGTTCTTTGTGGCTCACCCCATTAAAGTATGCTGAGAACTATTCAAAAACTTCCATTCCCTGTGTGCTGCATTTGTGCTAGCAAAATAAAACTGCATTTTATTATACTTTAAGGACAAGTTGTGTATGTTTAGAAGGCACATTATGACTAAGATTGCTAATTGTACATTTACAAGAAATTCAGCCTATTCATCATACAAATCCACGTTCGCCCCTGGTTGTAAGTTCTAATACTATCACACTTGTGATATTCTATGTCATAGTTAAGTTAAGTTTTAGTAGATTGTGGTTTGCATACACATTCACAAAACAGTTATTTTATATTTAGTAAGTGCAAGGTGCTTTAACTGATCAACAGAAATAGCTGTGTCCTGTTGCAATTGTTAACAAAATACCGTTCTCAAGCTGAAGAATAGCTTGTTCTTCACCCATCACAACTAGCAGGTGGCAACACTACCAATATAACTTCAGTTGCTAATTTGCAGCAAAATAAATAATCACACTATGCAGTACATATGTAATTTATCAAATGAGAAAACTTGATCATAAAAGTTTCTCTCACATGTCCACAGGATTATAAATGCCTATATCTGTTGGTTCAGCTACACAATGAATGCATCAATGAAATTAAGATGTCCCAGAAGGTTTCTGCAATTGGACCATGTTAATCCTGACTAACTTTTATATTCATACCATAAAAAGCAAATGTAATTACTGCAAACTGTGTGGTAGGAAGTACACATCCTGTGAATTGCGCTTAATTCTGCAAAATGTCAATTATAGTGCATTATGTAAAGCCATTCAGTTTTCCATTAGAGCAGATTTCTCTATGACAGTGCACTAGCCTCAGCTGAGGCTATACTTAATTTTGAATTTATAAGAATTAATCTAAGAATACCAGTTTTTATGCACGGCATGCTATGTGTAGCATTTTCTTAAGTTAAGGAGAAAAAATCCTGAAAAGAAGTATTAGGGAACAGGGCAATGGCAATAGACAATGTCAATTTTTTTGACAATTCAAACAATTTTAATTTAATAAATTATACCTTAATTTGTTTCATTTAGCAACAAATTCTACACATAATTTATAAACAAGCTTTTTATAAGCATTTGTATCTTATTTTAAATCCTAATGAACATGCCTAGTAATTAAAAATATTAGCTAGATTATTTCAAGCTCAGATTTAAAATAGTAAAAATTAGTCAAATATACATTTATTTATTATTCTGCTTAATATCTGCTAATGATTTTGATTTAATTAACAAAGAAAGATCAGTTTTCAGTTTCTAAAATTTCTGTAAAACATTGCCAAGCCAAGCTCAGGCATACAGATGCTGGTTTCTCAGTGCTCAAGTTTTATTCTGTCCATCTGAAGTTATACGGCACCACAGGCGGTGGACACTAATGATACATGAAATTAAATGATTATTGGGAAAGGAAATTTGGGAAGGGAATGTTCCAGGCCTCCCTTGCATTTGCCAGTTTATGAGGACTGAGGGAAACCTGGGTGTTTCAGGGAGGATGCTACTGAGTGTGTTTGGACCATGGACCTCCTGCTCACTAGTCCATGCTTTAATGAGATTGGCCACCCAGGTCAGTAAGCAATATATAAAGAAATTGCATGCAAGTACATACCTTCAAAGAATCCCCGGGCATAACCTCTGATTGCGGACTGAAAGGAGAAGTTGGTGATGTTGCATTGGATCTCATTTCTGATCTCGTCATACATTTAAAGCTTTGTACTTCTCGCCTCAAGTCAGAATTAGCTAATTGTAGCTCAAACACTTCTTTCTCCTTTTCATTTAGTTTCCGCCGCAGATCATTTTCCTATTTGGAGATACAAATTGCAAGCTTTATTCATGCTTTGTGTTTTGCTTTCCCTTCCCATTTTTTCATTTTCATAATTTGACATCAAAAGTGGGGATGCAAATGTTTTCTGCTAAGCAGTAGAACTACTATTACTGGTTTCTTGAAACAAAAAAGAGTTCTTTCTTAATAAAAAAAAGCTTAATAGTGTTACCATACTGCAACTCTCCCCCATGGAAAACTGAAAGACCACCCTCCATATAACCCTATGATTTTCATTATTTTTGGATCACCCACAGAAGCACTAAGAGGCAAGCAATTTGGGATGACGCAGTTGTGAAAAGTTTCATGCTCAGCTGGCTGATGACAATCCTGTTATTTTTATGTTGAGGGCATCACAAACTCCCAATATGCTGGGCTAGGTGCATTACTAAAGCAGGAGATTATGCAGTAAAGTGATATGTACTTGGTTATTTTGTAACAGCAAATAAATAATATATATATTTATGGTCCCCCCTTGTAATATAGATAATTAACACTATAGCTTCATGAAAGCCTGATTAATGCTTGTACTTTTAAGATACTTACATACAGCTACTTATGTAACTTACATTATCTTTTGATGTGGTAACACTATTAAGCTGATCCTTTAGCTTTTCGCATTCTTCGAACAACTTATCTCTCTCTGCTTGTAGGTTCTGTATCAGAACTTCCTTTGCTTTGCTAATCTGCAACATATAATAAATAAATACATAAATAAATTTATTTTTTATTGAATCTCATATGGGCATACACATTCCTGATTCACAGGCTTTAATTTTGAACTTTTATTAAAAAAAAAATATTTTCTTGCCTTTTTCCACAAAAGTGTTAAGTATTTAACTGGCAGCTTGTATAGAATTCTCTAATAAATTTCTAGTGCTGTGTTTTACTGAAAGTGATGAAGACATGAAACTTCCATTGTAATATAGAATTTCAATACAATGGAGCTGAATTTTTAGGTGATATAATAATGGGGTTGAAAAGTCTTACAAAGAAAAGTAAGGCACTCAACTTTGGCATGGCAGTCAGTAACACGGAATTGAAAATATGCCTGTGCAATTTCCACATTTTCAGCTTCCTTCTCTCACTCCCTCCCTCTGTCGCTTTCATTTTAAAGTTAAAAATGATATATCTGCTCTCCTTTCAATCAGCTTGCCAAATTGGTAATCAAAACATTTTTTCGGATTTTTAAATTGATTGCCATTAGCATAATTCATTTAAGTTACATTTGAAATGTAATTATTTCCATCATTAAAATAGATATGATAGTGGAAATTGCAATTATTATAGATGTTGCCAGTTGCTTTTCATCTGCTTATTGCTTCAGATGATTTAGGATCACATTCAAAAGAAAATTATATAGGGAATTCAAACTGTAGTTATTTTGTTTTAAAGCATATGTAATGGTTGGTAACCTGAAGGATAAGACTGCACAGTTTATGATGATGCCAATGCTGCTACTTATGAATACTGTATTACCATGTGTATGCTTTTTATATTTTTCATACAACAAAGTTTCAAGAACAACAGAGTGAGTTGCTCAAGGTGACGAAAAAATGTTGATGTATTGCATTCATATGACTTTCTTTACTCATTCTACAAATTATTCTTACAAAAGATTCTTCTACCTGTTTCTTGTTCATAGAGATAAACTTTAATTACACATTTACACATTCCATTGTAGCTATAAGAAGAATACTGTAGACTAAAATGATAAGATTTTAAAAAGTGGATTGCTATGTGATGGTTTTGAAACTCCATTCTCTTTGCATGACCACAAGAAGAACAAAGAGCAACTTGCCACTTGAAAAAAGTATATTTGAAAATTCAAACCAATAACAAAGAATATCTCGGAAATAGTTAATGCCACAAAAAGTGTTATTTGACAAACTATGTGCTTTAACAAGATCTACATTTTTTGAGTAGTGTGCTATGGGTAGGATGGTGGAACCGGGTTGTGATAGATTTAAGGTCAGATGCTATCTGGGACAGAGCCAAATTAATGTCCCTTATAGCCAATATCAAAGGTTTATTATCACAAAATGCCCCAAAACATAGAAATAAAATAACTCAAAACCTTGTAAGGCAAGAAGTATGCCAATACTAAATTCCTTATCTAAGTGGCAAAATACCTTGGAACATTAACTTAAAATAGTGAAGTATGTAATTAACTATTTACTTGTTGGAATTGAAGTTCTAACCTTAAATGGTGGAGAGCCAAATTACCTTAACTAGCAATCTTTAATATAATCAATGTACAGTTCTTTGAGGAAAACCCTAAATCTTAAAAGTTTATGAGGCAAAAACTGTATGAATACTGGGTCCCTCAACTAATTAACAAACACCTTTGCACAATTAAATGCAAAGTTCCTTAAAGACAGCTGATAAGGTATGTAATTCAACTGCTCACCTGTTTAAATTAAAATCTAAATCTCAAACAGGCATATAGCCAAATTATTTTAATTAGCAATTTACCATACTCAATGCAAAGGACTTTAAGGAAGACTCTGAATCTCAAAACTCTGTAAGGCAAGAGATGTACCTATACTGAGTCCCTCAACTGATTAGTCAAAGCTTTGCACCATTAAATGTAAAGTTCCTTAAAGGCAACTGATAAAGTATGTAATCCAACTGTTCACTTGTTAAATTAAAATCTAAATTTCAATCAGGTAGATGGCCAAGTTATTTTAATTAGCAATTTTACCATAACAAATGCAAAAGTCTTTAAAAACTAAATCTCAAAACCTTGCAAGGTAAGAAATGTACCAATACTGAGTTCCTTTCTAATTAGCAAAAGACCTTGCAACTTAAATGGAAGATTGCTTAAACGTAACTGATAGAGTATGTAATACAATTGTTTACTTATTAGAACTGAAATTTAAGTTTCAAGCAAGCGACTAGTCAAGTTATTTTAATTAGAAATTTTACCATAACCAATGCAAAATTCTTTAGCCTTGCAAGGCAAGCAGTATACCAATACTAAATTCTTATTAACTACCAGAACACTTTGCAATATTAAAAGCAAAATTGCCTAAACGGTAGCTGGCGAGATGAGGAATGCAACTGTTCCCTTACCCAAATTGAAATTCATACTTCAGGCTGGAAAACAGTGAAATTACTTTAGTAGCTAACAATTTTGGTCTAATCAATATACAGTTCTTTAAGTAAAACTATACACAAATGGGATGGAATTCTATCATTGTAAGGCTTAGCCCAGAGAATTGCTGGAAGTAGTTGAAAAGTAGAGACCAGGATATGTGATGAATAAAATGAACAAGAGTGGTGGAATAAAATGCTCAAAGTGGTAAAACAAAACACTCGGAGCAGTGAAATAAAAAGAATCAAGAAATTATAACTCAAGTAGAATAAGTATTGTTTTTCTATTGAAATAACCATAATTACAATTATCTTAAAAAAAGATCATACAGAAATGAATAGCAAGTACAATAAAATTTACCTGAAACTGTCACCAAAGTACAAACAGAATTGTTTCTACATTTTCTGGGCATAAATTTGTTCGCCTGTCTGACAATAAGTTTGCATACGCTGAAATTGCTATCCACATTTGTAGTTGGAAGCCATACTGCTTTCAAGCAGCGGCTTGAAAAATCAGGATATTCCTGCATCAGCCCCTTCAGTAATTCAGGTTCCACGTCCTGCTTCACATCAACTGTCTTTGCCTAATGCTGCAATGCTAGGTATCCTTTCAGAAATGCCTCTTTAGAGAGGCACTTCAGAAGTGGAATCTGAGTCACATGTGACATGAACTCATTGGATACTAGTGCTACCAATAAATCAGATAAATGAAAAAGCTGGGCAGCGAAAGATTTTTCTTGCAGGTTCTTCTGCCAACAAGCTTCTCCAGCTTTTCAATGCTGCATTTGGCTAATTTCATTGCTCGAGCATCTTCCCTCTGCTTGGTTTCATCCTTCAGCTTACGTAGGGTTAAGGATGTTTTCTCTTCAGACACCTTGCTTTTTATGAGCCTATTTCACCAAGCAAAGCAGTCAGTCTTGGCATAAGCTTGTGCGCTGTAGGATACACACCCCTCCAAAAATTGAGTAACTTCAGAAACAGTGCAGCAATGTTCTTTCATAAAAGCAGCTTCAAAACAAATGCAGTTTTTGTCATCATTTGAAAGCTCTTTAAAGTAGCTGACTACCGGATTAGAGTCAGCCAGTTGCTTGAAGTACTTGAGCAGATTGTTGAAGTATTCCTCAACATACAAAACAGATTTTATCCACGAGTCCCGCCAAGTTAACACAGGAATCAGAAACATCATGGCTTCTTTAGCACCAGCATGTTTATGTTTCAAAAAGGTTATATACTGGTGCTTCCTCTTCCTAGCATTCTTGAAGGCTGCCTTAATCATAGAATACACAAATAAACAATAAAAATGTGACATACAATCTGCAGCATTTCACTACATTTCATATTTTAAAGTAGTTTTTATAAAATAAAAACATTTCACAATATTTCATGGCTCCAATTTAAAAAATGAAGTTTATCTCAAAAAATATGTAATTTTCGTAACATTAAATATGTCACTTGAAAATTTTGCATTTATCATTAATACCAGAAATCCAGGCCTCTGTTGCAAAGTTAAAATACTGAACTAGCAGTAACCTTTACCTAGTAGAACTCTAGGTAAAAGCAAATTATTAAGGGTGGCTAATAAAGAATGCAACATAAACCTGGCAAGTTGCCTTTACAATACTGTTAAATAAATACTGCTGAATACATAACGTTAGGTATACCAAATTTTACAAATCTTCAATGGTATTAAGCACCGTGGCAAATAATAAGGGGAATTGACATAATCAAATACATATACTTCAAGATTCAATGCTGTGAGAATCACGCCCTTTAAACTATAAGAAGGAACAGAGCTAGAAACAATAAAACAGGTACCCTGGTCATGCCCAATTCGGCATGAAGCAATGGTCTCCAATGCTCTCAATTTGCACCAACAGCTAACCACAGAGAAACCCGATAAACAAGAAAGTTATCTGGCCAGCATTTGTATTTAAAGGCAAAGTAAACACCCATTAGAATCAAGTCTACTCTTCTTAAATTTATATTCCAAAACATATATTGAATGAAATACCAGTTGCAAACTTTAATTTCCAGAAATGTACCTGGAACAGAATACAAATTGTAACATCTTATTGGCAAGGAAACGTACGTTCAATAAAATATGCACATGTATGCAAAAATACTACAACAGATATTTTTGCCCAGGTTTCAACATAGCCAGGCAAAACCAAAGTTTCGAACAATAAAGGAGACCATCCTACCTGCTTTCACTGACTACCATGAGGAACCACCCCAGATCAACAGGTCTCTTTCCCACCTCACTATCCGGTTGCAACTTACTTCTCAAACCCCCAGCCCGTGACCAGCCGGAGAAGGATCATGCCCAAACCACGCCATAGCTTCTTGCCATGTAAACAAGGGAAGACAGCAATGTGCATACTTTGACCAACACCATCTAATGGGTAAGGAAGGTAAACAAAACCCAAATGGAACTTGAACATACCAAAGCAAGCAGTCCAACCTCCTAAGAATAGCTAGCACCAACAGATGGCGCAGTAGTAAGGTTTTGTCTATCTCTTATGGTCCACCAATTATACAAAAGTCACTTAGAATGAAAAGATTTCCTGCAAAATTCAAGATCACATTTTATTTGTCACGCAAATGTTTTAAATGTATGATATTTTAAACAAAACTGTTTCAGCCAATTTCGAGAAAATAAAAAAATAATGAAAATTTTTCCTTGCAAAGGGTAGTTTGGGGTGGGGGCACTTTCTTGAAAATCTCTGTGTCATATCCTTGGAAGATGCCATGTTTAAATATCAATTTTGGTATTTAACCAACTTTCTGTTTTCGAGTTATGCTATTCCAAATTTTATTCCTCATTTTTTCCTTCCATTCTTTAACAATGCAAATTTTTGCCTGTGTTTGTGCACACTGGCACAATTTCTTTGTAACTTTTTGTCTGCTTAACCAAATTGCTCCTGTAGTATTTTAAAGTACTATTATCTCTGAAACTATCAATTATTTCCTTTTTTTAACATAATCAATTCTTAGTTTCACTTTGTTCCACATTCCCTGCATATCTATTGTGTTTTCATCTATATTATCGATTCCAATCTCTTGTGCTACCTTCTTAATTTGAACTAATTAACTCACTCCATATTTCACTTTTTCTTGTGTCTCTAGACTTGCATTAACAATATTTTAACACATGTTTAACAATGTGCTTTACCTTCCAACACTTCCTAGTTCAGCTACAGATACTCCATTAGGAGATGCTTTAGGTAATCCCAATATTAGTTTGCCAAATGCTCTGTGAAACCTGTCATTGTCTTCTGACTCTCTTCCTGTATCCCAAATTTCCATCCTATACCTACAAAATTTGTTTTTCAACTATAGGTGAAATAATTCTCTTTAGCCTGCTCAATCATATCTGCTTTTTTCTTCAAGCCACTTCATAGCTAGTTTTCCTTTACCAATAGCAGTTTTCTTCTTCTCTATACACCTTCCTTCGTTATTTAGTCTTATTCCCAAACAACCATGTTTCTTTATCACTTCTATTTCTGTACCATGTAGCACCAACTTCTTCGCTCCACTTATTAGCATTTTTTTTTTTTTCCCAGATACTGTTGGGTTTGTGTTACAAAAAATAATACAAAATAATTTTTCTTTCATGTGCTGTTCCTGCATTGACTTGATAAAATGAATGAACAGTCAGAAATGTAACAATATCCACTGTGTTGCATTAATACAACTTTCTCTACCTCACTATTATTTATTTTATATTTCTTCTACAAATTAATCATACAAAAGCGTATTTTCCCATCAATTTCATGTTAAGGCAATGCATCTAGGAAAATTCAAATATGGCATTCTTCTAATTAATTTGATTTTTTTACCATATACTCAGAAAATAAAAGTGCACAGTATGCCAAATCATTGTTAAAATATTAATTTTTTTTATCCATAATTAATCACGTTTTGATATGGTAATATGAAATGTTTCTTGGCACCAAGAGCTTATTGTACTGCTTGTTGTGCAAGCATTTCCTTACTTTAATTACTTTAAGAGAGGGAGGAAAAAAGTTGTATACATCTTATTTAAGTTTTTAACTTTTTCAATGTGAGTTAATATGGAAAATAATTTATTTCAACTGAACTATTTAATATTTTTTAACTAGTGTACAACAACTTTTAAATCCACAACTCCTGAAGTTATCCTGAAAATTTAAAGCTAATAAGTTACAAACTGTGGTCCAAGGAGCATTTTGAATATTGAAAAATGCGAAAAAGGAATTGAAAAAAATCTGATGTGATACATTTACTTGACTTTCTCTACCCTATATCATTTATTAGTGGGTATACAAACTACTCTTACAAAAGCTTATTTTTATATCTAATTCATTTTAATCCAAATAAACTTTTGCATATAGCTACATTACATGTTTTGTTTTAGATAAAAAGGGAACAGGATAGGCAAATGTTTAAGAATTGGATGCTATACGCTAGTCCTATAATTCGATACTGTTTCAATGGAATCATGAGAAACAACTGAATGTTGACAGGATTTTAAAAGAATGCCTAAGTATTGAACAATTTCAACCATTAATAACAGATGTCTTAGAAATAGCTGATGGCACAAAAAAAGTTATTTGAAATAAATTGTGTGTTTTAAAGAGATCTACATTTCTTGTGTGGTACGTTCTCATCTTCACTTAACATTTACCCATTATACAAGATTATACAAAATTCCTTCCAAATGAAAAAGAGCACTTCAAAGGCTATTCTCAGAAAATTCAAGATATGCATTTTATTTGCCATGTAAATATCTTTAATGTATGGTATTTGTATAAAAATCTGATGTGTTACACTCACATGACTTTCTCTACTCTTGTACAAGCTATTTTTACAAACGCTTATTCTCCATCTACTTCATGTTAATCGAGATAAACATTTGCAGACTCTATCTTATTGCTAAGTTTCTTGTAGATGTAAGGGGAATATATATTTACAAGGGCAATATAGAAATACAATAGCCTTTAAGCATATACATATCTCTTAATAGCTGGTTGCTAGGTGCAGCACCATTCCCTTTGCCACAGATTAATACTCTTTGCATATACAAGATAAAAAAATGAATAACGAATTCCCATTTGAGAAAATAAGTATTGAAAAATTTAAGGGAATAACAAGCAATATCTCGAAAATGGTTCACTCAACAAAAAAAATGTATATGACATAAATTGTGTATTTTAACGCGATCTACATTTTTTATGTAGTAAAATTTTGTCTATCTCTTATGGTTTACCAGTTATGCAAAAGTCGTTCACAATGAAGAATACTTTTGGAGACATTCCCAGAAAATTCAAGATATACATTTTATTTGTCATGAAAATATCTTAAACATATGATATTTTAATCAAAATCGTTAGAGCCATTTTTGAGAAAATTAAAATTTTCGAAAAATGTTCCATGTAAAGGGTAATCTGGGGTGGGGGGGATTTTCTTGAAAACCTTCGTGTCGCATCTCTGGAAGATACTGAACCTAAATACCAAGTTTGGTGTTTATCCGACTGTTCGTTTTTGAGTTATGCTGTTCACAGACAGACACAGAGACAGACAGACACACAGACACACACACGGACATGTTTCCAAAAATGCTTTTTTTGGATTCAGGGGATCTCAAAACAAGTATTTCCGGTGAAATCTCGGTATCGAATTTTTGGGTGGAATACAATACTTCCCCAACTTACTGTACGTAGTAGAGAAAGTAAAAATTGTTAATATCACACACACACATGGAACTTTTTCTGAATATGCTTTTTTGTATTCATGGTGCCTCAAAACATGTATTTCAGGTGAAATCTCGTATCAGATTTTTGGATGGAATGGAATACCTTCTCTGCCTACTAGGTATGTGGTAGAGAAAGTAAAAATGGAGTTTAAAGTTCAATACAGGGCTTCTAAATGGTAAAGGACTGATTAAATACCGATTATGGCTTCAAAATTGTTAATATTAATAAATCCAATTATGCAGCTTGAAAGTACAACTATAATAAAAATGCAAAAAACAAATTGAACATATTTGCATTTTTTACCAAATTTCAATGATGCATTGCCTTAATCAAGAAAAAATGCTTTCTGAATAATTTTTTTTTTTTTTTGTACATTCGGCTATGAGCACACAGAAGACTGAGACAAGAGTAAATCTTAAAAAAGTGCTGGTTTAAAATTTTCAAGGTTATTTACAATTTCCATACTCTGAAGGATATTATTAGGGTCAAAATAATAGTGATTTAGCACTTCAGAAATCCATGTATACTAATATTAAGGCTAATCAGTAATTCTATAGCATTACATTCTAATAGAATTATGCTACCCATACTAATATATGCCCTATGCCGCGGTGCAGTGGGCAGTTAGAGCTAGTGTTCTGGTTCCCGGTCTTAGAATGCACTGAGTATGGGAGATTTTAAGTCCCAGGTATAGGACCGGTGCCCACTCAGCATCATGAGGAAAGTGAGAAGCTGCGATAAGCAGTGATCCTGGCCATGGAGGTCATCAACATTATTGCTTGGGGATGCGTGATGCTGGCCACATCATCTCCTTGTGTCAGTTGGATGATCATGCATATGTGGGGGGTTGGCAAGTGTAGGCCCTTCATGGGCTGTAGTGCCACAGGATTATTATTATTATTATTATTATTATTATTATTATTGTTGTTGTTGTTGTTATAATATAAAGAGGGAATGTAATAGCAATTTCTGTTGGAAGGTACCTTGGAAACTACTCATCATATACAATGGTAGGTAGCTTAAGCCTTTGGGTCTGATATAGACTATCATGTTGTAAAAATGTCATCCTCTGTGATGTAGTGGTTACCATGCTAGCCTCCAGTTCCCGAGGTCGTGGGTTCAAATCTGGTGGAGGGCAATGGATTTTTTCAAGCGTAAAAATTCTTAGCATGGCTTCCTTCGGAAGGGAAGTAAAGCCGGTGGTCCCGTGTTGCAGATTTACGACGTGTAAAAGAACCTGAAGCCTGATAAAGAGGCCTCTGAGAAAAATTACCAGTCTTTCACGCCCAATATAGAATAGGACGCTAAGGACCACAGCAGTTAAAGAGCATCCATAAATAATAATAATAATAATAATAATAATAATAATAATAATAATAATAATAATAATAATATAAAAAATGTTGTAGAACTATCTTATTTGAAGACAAAACAAAATTTAACAGAATTATATTTTGCATACATGACTATCTGCACACTAATTCTAAATGCTCAGGTTCCATGCCCATCTTGATATGCTGCTTAGCATTATTAAGTTTGATTAATTTGAAATAATTAAGATGGCTATCTCATATAAATATAAATTAAGAAATTCTATCTTTAAAATGAGTTTTTGTTTTATCCCTTTCAAGATAGCTTTTTTATACTCATATACATATGACAAAGAAGAACAATAATCTTGCTTTTAAAAAGTGTGTTCTATATTTAAATATTACAGACATGGTTATTGGCACACTAATTCTAAGCTCCCCCTCCCTCAAGGATGTTACCTTATCTTATTGTTTAGAGTGCAGTGTCTAAAAGTAAAGCAAAATCACATTAAATTGGAGAATCTAGCTCTAGAAAAATTCCAGCATCAGATATATCTGAGGAACCTAATCTGTAGTTTGTTTGTTTGCAGTTTATTGTATACATTCCAAGTTACAATTTTATAAATTTGTTACATTTATTTTCATGCTTCTATTTTATTGTGTACATGTCTGGTACCCTACTTTGTGTTGCACAGTCAGTTTAGCTCCCTGGCCTTCAAGCATGGCTGTATAACCTTTACTTCTCTTTGCTAAAGCCTCATTACAATTTAATTTATTTTATCTTACCTCCCCTCCTCCCCCTCCCTCTTCTTCTTTTGGCTTTCCTCATCCATTTCTCTTTCATTTCTATTAAAAAAATCCCCTATTTTTCCATTTCTTCCTTACTTCCTGCTTGCTTGTTAGCATTTTCAGGTGCGACTAAATTATCCCCCCATATTATTCCATTTCTTGTCCCAGATTTTCTCTCTCCATTTTTTTAACTCTTCACATTCTGTTAAATAATGTTCTACACTTTTCTCACCATCACAAAATTCACATATCCCATATCTGCTGTCTTTCAATATCCTCCATTCTTTCCCTCACTTGTATCCAAAAACCTGGACTGTTTCTTTCCCATTGTAACCATATATCTTTCAATGCATTTCTTCCAACACTTTCTTCAACCCTGCTCCCCAACTGTTCTTGTTTTTTATACTCTCTTGTTGTACAATACAGCTTCTTAATATATCTACTTCTTTCCTTGTCAGACATTTATACCAAATTTTTGTCATTCTCTCTAGCACTATACCTTTCCTTCTTGTTTTCCCTAATTCTAGTAAAGCGACTTACCCCGGGGCTGATCGCAGCAAACTTGGTAGTTCTTTGCAAAGTAACCTGTAACTCTGATCCACCTTAATTGTTAAATCTGATCCCCTCCCCCATATTTCCACTCCATACAACATTTTTGCTTCCACCATGGCCACATGTACTCTCTCCAAGCATTTTGTAGACATTTCTAATTCACATGTTCTTACATTTATCATAGCTGCTTTGCTTTTTGCCACTATCTTTCTACTGTGAGCCTCCCAATTTCCATTACTACTTAGTCGCATCCCTAAGTAATCAAATTCCTGGACCACTTCCAATGTTTTCCCACTCAAGTTCCATTGTTTGTC
This sequence comes from Deroplatys truncata, assembly GCA_030765065.1. Classification (NCBI taxonomy): domain Eukaryota; kingdom Metazoa; phylum Arthropoda; class Insecta; order Mantodea; family Mantidae; genus Deroplatys; species Deroplatys truncata. Next base: position 78,570,722 of record CM060976.1, on the reverse strand, counting down.
TTCCTTAATTTCATACCTCTATTTTGGATTTATTTAAATTTACGTTTATCCCCCATTCCTCGCAGAGTTTTTGTATCTCATTTATAGCTCTCTGTAAACCTATTACTGTTATGGCTCCTACTGTTACATTATCTGCATATAGCAGTCCTCGTATGTCTCTGCTCTACCGGGCAGTGCTATGGCTTTTTCCTATTCTTTCAATTATATCATCTATAAAAAAGTTAAATAAAATGGGAGTTAATTTACATCCTTCCCTTAAATCTAACTTTTATTCTGTTGCTTCTGTTATCCCTTCTTCTATCCTCACACAAAACTTTATACCCTTGTACATTTTTTCAATTTTCCCTATGAATTTCTTATTCACACTTTCATTGCCACTTTCATTATTAGTGCTTCTCTATTTACCATATCAAAAGCTTTTTCAAAGTCTGTGAAAAACATGTACACACTTCCTTTTTTCTTGCTTAGATACTTGTCCACCTATGATTTTATTATAAATATGTTGTGTCCACCGTTTGTTTTCCTTTCCTGAAACCTGCTAGAAATTCCAACTTCCCTTCTTCCTTGGCCCAGTCTCTCAATCTGTCTGCTAGCATCCCTGTATAAATTTTGCCCAGTATGGATAATAGACTTATGCCTCTATAATTTTTGGTTTTGTTCACTCCTCCCTTCCCTTTATATATAGGTACTACTAAACTCCTTTTCCAGCTTGCTGGAATCTCTTTGCTCTCTTTTACTTTATTCAGCATCTTTGTCTAAATTTCTAACCCTTTCCTCTTTTCACCATATTCCTTCCAAAATTCTCCTGGTATGTCATCCGACCTTACTGCCTTCCATCTTTTAACTTTTCTTAGCTGTTGGTATACCTCACTTTCTGTGAATTTGCCATCCAGTTTCTCATTTACCCACTCTATTTGAACTATCTTGTTCTTGTCTAACTTTAACTTGCTGTCATTTCCTATCAACCTCATGAAATATTCCAGCCACCCCCCTGGCGTGACCTTTGTTTTCATCATCCCATTTATGCTTGGCCTCCTTACTAATTCCCATAGTTTCTTGCAATTCGTATTTTTCTTTGCCTCCTTTATTCTAAGAATTAAAACTTTCTTGCCATTTCTTTCTCTTATTCTCTAATAGACATTTGCACCTACACTTGTTGACCAACCAATTTTTCTGTCCTGTTTCCTTTCCAACCCTCTCCATCTCATCAGGTCTTTATATACCTCCCTTTTGGCTTTCCTACATTCTCGTCAAACCAACCTTCTATCGCTCATTTGCCACATATCCCCACTTGCATTCCCTTAGCTGCACTCCCCACCAAGTTTTCTAATAATTCTAATGCTTTTTTTGGTGTCATTTTTTTTGTAAACTCTTTCTATTATCTTACTAACTTCTTAGTTTATCTCCCTCCTAAAGTATTCCCCTTTCTCCTCCTTCCACTTAAATGGATTATATTTCTTTAAACCTAATCTGTAGAGAATCACAAACATAACATCTTGCAAGACTCACAGGGAATATACCAAGGCAGAGAGCAAAGGATAGGAGTCCACTTTGTAATAAGAGGTCAGACTTTCATGTAGTCCATATGCCTATCAAACAGGTTATACATTGCCCAAAATAATGGAAAAATGGAGTAAGAGCCAAACAGGCTTTGTTGTGCTATGAATAAATGCATCTTACAAAAATTTCCCTGCCTCAAGACAGATATACATATATTAATCTCTGCAAAATTAATATTACAAAATATAAATGTTATTCCGTTGGCCTTAAAATGCCATTGTCTTTCCAAGACATTCTGAGAAACAATTCAGAGCACTTTATAAAAAATAGAGCATTTTAAAAAAATGACAAAGCATTGAAAAATTCAAACCATTAACAATGGATATTTTGGAAATAGTTGATGCCACAAAAAAAGTTATGTGTTTTAAAGAGAGCTATACTTTTTGTGCAGTACTTTGTCTATCTCATATAGTTCACCCATTATACAGAATTTCTTCTGAATAAAGAGGACTTCACAGACTATTCCAGGAAATTCAAAATATACATTATATTTGTCATTTAAATATCTTAAATATATGACAGTTTAATCAAAATCATTAGAGCCATTTTTGAGAAAATAAAAAATATTGAACATTTTTCCAAAGCAGTTTGGGGTGGAGATTTTCTTGAAAATCCTTGTGTCACATCTTTGGAAGACATTGAACTTAAATACAGGTTTGATATTTACTGAACATTTTGTTTTTGAGTTATGCTATTATAAGGTTTTAACACTTTTATAATAAATAACTAAACAATACGAAACTAATCCTAATCGATTTCGTCCTAATAATATTCTAATTAAATTACGACTAATAATTAAAAACATTGTTGACAATACAAAAAACACACTCATGTAGCTTTTTCTAAAGATGCTTTATATTTTTGGGTTCAAAGGGGCATCAAAACATTTATTTCTTGTGAAATCTCAACATCAAATTTGTGGTTGGAATACAATACTTCCTCTTACCTATTATAGGTAGGTGGGTGGCAGAGAAAGCAAAAATTAAACCCAGAAGATACAAGCATCCATATGGGTGAAGCTGCATGTAAAAGCGATCCCAAGGTCATGGGTTCAAGCCCGTCCAGATTAATGGTTTTTAAGTGTGCTTAAAAGCGACAGCCCCATGTCAGTAAATTTTACAGGCATGTAAAAGAACTCCTGTGGGAATAAATTGCGGCACACCAGTGGCACTGGCATGATCCTGGCAATTAAAAGCATCATTAACAAACAAAAATATTATTAAGTATTATTACGTAAATAAAAGCATTTTTATATAAAAGTTACAACACTTTCAAAGGCAAAAAACAATCTGTTCCACAGACTATTTAACTTCAGCCAATACCGTCTTAAGATAAAAAAAATACAATTAGGTTAATGAATACAAGCAGGAAAGCAGTAACAGTGTTTGATACTTAAAATCAGCACAACTTTCATTTGGGTAGATTAGGGGAAGGCAAAAAAGGAAATAAACTAACACACTTGTAATATACAGTAGACTCACGATTAACTGAGTCTTGGTTAATGGAGTATTGATTGACTGATGTTGATTAACAGAAGGAAAATATATAGATATTTTAATCAGTGCAGCTTTAGGCAGCATGAATTAAAGAAGTTGAATGGTACTGTAGTTAGCCAGTAAATGAGCTACCAGTAGATATGCCAACTGGAAATGACAATGTCCTCGAGTGGTGTATCCAAGATCAACAAATGGAGCTGACTAACGACACTATTGTTCACAAAGATATCAATCCTCTAGAGGAGCAGAAACTGATGAGAGCACCCAAAAATATAACATTCTGAGGGACTAAAGCTAATCAAAACTGCTATAGCCTACGCTGAACAGCATGAAGAGTCTATACTGCTTGATCTCCTGTTCCTACATCACTGGCATTACATTGCAGCATCCAAGAGAGGAAAGAGGTTAGCTTAAAACCTTCTCATTTAATATTGTAATCTGTTTATCTTTTATTTAAATTGTATACAGTATTCATTCATTCATTCATTCACTGTTTAACCTCATCTTATGTAGGACTTACAGGCGGGTGCCTGGGGTCAGAGGCCCGACGAGGAGCAGACAGAATGTCCAGGATGGGTGATCAACCCGATGCCTGGTATGGGATGAAGGAAGTAGATGAAACGAAATGACGGTGAAATGGGTGAAAGGAAATGTGATGATGGAGCAGCTGGTGGAATGAATGGCGGGGGAAACCGGAGAACCTGGAGAATTACAGTAGTCAATGTAAATATATTTTAAGAAATTATGTTATAATAAACAATTATCGTAGTGTTTTAAGTATTTTTTCATAATTTACAACCTATTAGCGCATTATCTCTGTATTACCTGAGTTTTTCCATATTGAGGTAACCTCATTCCAAATTAGCTTGGATAATTGCGAAGTCCATTGTGCTTATAATTTTCTTTCAATAATACACATACTTCTGCAGAAACAAAAGTATATACTGAAGTGATTTAAAAATTATTTACCTTATCAGGGCTTTTAGGACCAGCATTTCCTAATGATCCTTTACGACTTCCATTTTTTCTTTCTCGAAGGGATCTTTCTAAGAACAAATCCTCTTCAAGTTCTAACAATCTCCGCTTTTGCTGTGTTGTTAACTGTGAAAGTCGATCTATTTCTTGATTTAAATCCTGCTCTGAAAAACAAAAAAAAAATTCATTTAAAAGACATTGTTTTCATGATGAATAGTGTATGTTTTATTGTAAGTTTGTAATTCATAGTAAATACACAACTCATTTAATGTGAATCAGTTCAATTTTACTCTAGATTTTCTTGGGCTTTCACAAAATGAATTCAACATTTCAGAAATGTAACCATCCCTCTCATCAGCGGACATTCAGTCTTGTGACTTGGAAAGCACGGAGTACTGATGTCTTCTTACAATTGTGTAATAGAATTTTGAATACACTTAAACAAATATAGCTACACAGACACTAAAAGCTACAAAAATAGTATACAAAGTTTCAGACTCAGAAATAAAAAAAGAAAAATGCAAATGTAGTGCTTGAGTGGCATTTAATTAACTAGAACTCTGACAGAAAACAATACTATTTTTCAAATTAAAATGTATTTTGTCTCCCTACTCTGCAGTAATTTTGGCATACACAGTTATTTTTTTTAAAAAAAATAATGTGTTTTCATTGAATTGTCCCTGTCTTCCTCCATTGGCTGATCAATGGCTTATGTGGCTTCACTGCTTACGTAAAGCTCTTCACACATACTACTTACGAATCTTGTACTTCGTTAATGTTTCAAAATGTAAAGCAGAGGTGGCGAAAATGTGACTCGCGAGTCATTTTGACTTGCAGGTGCTGTTCCCTCTCTGCAATCGTCCATTTGATTTTCACATGCTGTTGAGTGATGCAGTGCATGTTGCATATTTGGTGACTCGTGGAAGGAAGTCATTTTTGCCACCCTTGATGTAAGGTAACATGATTCAAAACAGAGACTAAATGGTGCTTAAGAAAGTTGATTTGATATTTTCACAATCAGGAACGGAACATAAATTATTGGTTTCTGCTCTTTACGATGCTGAGTATTGAAAGTTTTTCAACACCATTCATTGCCAGCATTTTTTTCATTATGATGTGCAATGTTTCCAGAAATTCCTGACATGTTTTGGATCATTCACATCATCAATGAATTCATTTCATGGAGGACTCTCCCAGATTTATCCAAACTTTTAAATCTTTTGAACAATTCCTGCAATGTTCCTGTATGTATCAAATCTTCACTGAAACCAAAAAACATATTTGTAGCTAATTTGTTTGCTCTACTTCCTAGTTTGAATTCACAAAGTATACAAATTTATATTACATTTTTAGACAAAGCCATTTTATTCATTTACTGTCATAAATACATAGTTTAACTTTTCCACTTTTACAATTGTTCACCCACTTCATTGGGTTAGGCAATAAATGCAGTAATGACTGACCACCTAACATTTTAAGATATTCTGTAACAACCAACCAGAGCAGAAGTGAGAAACATAAAAAAGCAAAGATAAAGTAACTTTAATGCATTAAAATGCTTGAACATGGAGTTAAAATGCTGGTATCTGTTGAATTCTTAATCTTTACAATATGATGTAAGCTCTTATCTCAAATAATATGAAGAGGAGTAGAAGGAGGAAGAATGCTTATTTAACCCAAGAACAGTTGGGTGGATCACTTTGACATGCATAGGTATATTTTTGGTAGCCTCGCAGGAAGGACTCAACCACTCTCGGGTTAAGGAACAATAGATTGTCTGTGTTAATACGTTGCTAAGACTATTTTGGGTAAAGAATTTCATACATATATTTAAACCTTATTATTATTATTATTATTATTATTATTATTATTATTATTATTATTATTATTATTATTATTATTATTATTATTATTATTATTATTATTATTATAATAATATTTAATGTAGTTGCATATCTTTGTTTATGTCACAAAACTTTCTCCTTGAAAATCACCTCAAACAGGAAATTTTTCTGGTACATTGTAGTTTTACAAAACTCTAATTTTAGAGCTTTAAAACTATTATATTAGAATTATTTATATCAATAGAGGCTATAAAATTATGAATCTGCAATATAAAAATTGCATTTTGCAGCTGTAACAACAATATCTAACTTCAAAGCTGCAATTAATATTTCACAGAAATTGGGTTTTTAAAGAAAGGGTTAAAGATGTGTGCAAGATTCTTAGAAAAGGTAGAGAACTATGTAGTTATTCCAAATTGCCAATAAAACCTACATGTAATAGCTAAAAACACAGTATGAGATCAATGCTGCAAAATAATTGAACAAACAGAACATGGAAGGAAACCTAACCTATACAAAAACACAATAAAATCACTTAAGAGCAAACTTGTCATTTACACAAAAGCTGACAAAGGAAGCGTGGTAGCAATTTTGGAGAAAACTGACCATGTAGACAGAATGGATTACTGGAAAATGAGGAATACTCTGCAGTACAGGGAAGTTCCTTAAATTCTTGCACAAATGTTCTTAACAAAACAATCAATGAATGCAAATTAATAGATAAGAAGAAAAATAGAAAATTAAAGTAGATAATCCAACACTACCTGGAATTATGATCTTCCAAAGGTACACAAGCTATGCAAATCAATGAGACCTATTATGAACAATAAAGATGCACTAACATACAACTAGCAAAATGGGTGATAGATACATATTCCCAAAATTTGATACCTTAGGGATAAAACATTCATTGGATTTAGTACAAAAAATTAAAGATTTAGAAATAAGTGAAACAGATATACTGGTCCCCTTTGACATCATGGCTCTTTTCCTAAGCATCCCAACAAAACTATAGATAGACACACATTAGAAACTGGCCAAAAGCAATCAGAAAAAACCTCAGATAAAACACAAAAATGCTTCAGTTTAAATAATCTGCACATGAAACAAAACTACTTCACCTTCAATAGAAAGTTTTATAAACAGAACTCAGGTCTAGTTATGGGCAACCCACCATCAGCTTTCCTTGCAGATCTCTTCATGGGCACATTCAAAACTAGAATCACAGAAGCCTTTTCTTTTGTTGACAGCACATTTAAATAGTTTCAGAAAAACTCATAGATACACTACAACTACTAAATTTGTATGAGAAATCAATAAAATTTACTATGGAGAAGGAGAGTAATGGTCACCTTCCATTTCTCAATCTATAAGTCATTTAAAATAAACTGAGACGGTAATTTGTATCACAAATTACTCAAATGTAAATAATTATTTTAATATGAATATGTATTCTTATGTAACATTGATTTCAGAGGTTTAATAATTGTAATTATTATTGGTAAATAATAATATACGGCTTTACTGAAACTGTTAACAATAACGCAAGAATGCAGCGGTGGAGTGAGTTGTTTATCGTTACCGAGAACCAGGAAGTTACGTAATGTTTCGCGCCTTTTCGGTAAAAGCTTCCAGAATGTTCCCTAAAAGAAATATGTATTAGTGGTTTTCATTGGATAGTAAAATTGACGCTAATGTTGGCGCGTTTTATAAGCCAATAGCATTTCATTTATAATCTTTAGGCGTATCTTGAGGTAAGCCTATAAATAGTGTAAATTCAAGAGAGCGTTCCCCAGTGTGCAACAAGATTCTCAACACATAACACGTCAGCCCCCAGTGTGCAACAAGATTCTCAACACATAACACGTCAGCCCCCAGTGTTCAACAAGATTCTCAACACATAACACGTCAGCTCCCAGTTCAACAAGATTCTCATGTCGGTCTCTCAATTCGTAAAGTTACGCGCAGCAGAAGTACGAGAAATCTTATAAAGTATTATACAGTTGAATATATAAAGTTGAAGTACGTGAGTTAAAAGTGATAAGCAGTTATTACAAACAGTTTCAGTATGGCGATTATCAAGATAAATATGTGAAAGTGTTCGTGAACGTGTTCTGCAATAAAGATTATAAAACAAATTTCTTCGTCAATATCATTTCTAGACAAAAGATTCCTTTCCGCTTCACAACCTGTAAGAAATACATGCCTACCAAGATCAGATGATAGCTAGCCGGTGGACATTTAAAACTGATACAAATTGCTACGCCAGAGGGAGCTACAAACAGAACAAATGAACCAACCAACGTATGACGTCACAAGAATGGCTTCTACCAACACTGAGGTAAACAAACATGGTAACTAATATCGTCGCATATTGGCTTCCACAACGTGGGGCTACAAATACACAAATACAACATTAATTCTACTTCATAATGGCTTCCAAACGCGGAGCTATAATAATGTTACAATAAATACAATTTGTTCTCTCGCATAATTGGCGCCCAACGTGGGGCGAAGTAACCAGGAAAGGAAGGCGAAGTGACCAGGAAAGCAAAGCGACCAGGAAAGGAACTCGAGTAACCAGGAAAGGATCAGAAATAACCAAGAAGAATTGAGAGGACCAAAGGAGGAATGCAGCGGTGAAATAATCTACAAGACCCAGATTCAAGAAACAACAGGGACGACAGACTTCGATCGTAATTCCGAGATTACGAGGCAACAGGGAATTCAACGCAAAAACATCGAAACGACGTAGATTCATCACAAAACAACGCAGAAGCGACATCAAATCTAGGAGAATGGGGCAGAACGCTGGACATCAAAGTAACAGCAACATACAGCATCACAAAGGTATCGTAATTTTTTTTTAGAAAACAAAAACAATGGCTACTAGTAAGACAGAAGAAATAATGATGGAAGGAGATAGTGTAACAGTTAGCTGTAATTCAATACAGGGTACAAAAAATAGCGTAAACAATGTAGTATTGGAGAAAAATAATGTTAGTGTAGAAAGTGATAATAGAATCGCAGGAAATATTAATATTGATGCTGGTACGATGAAGGAAATTATGGAAATGCTGAAAAATATGAGGGAAGATATACAAAAGAGTTATAGGGAATTAAGGGAAGATAATGAGCAATTAAGGGAAGAAATTTGTAAGAATAATGAGAAATTAGAAAAGAAAATAGATCAAAACAGGGAAGATATGCAAAAGAGTAGTGAAAAATTAGAACAAAAACTAACTCAGAATATGGAAAAGAATAATAGGGAATTTAGGGAAGATATTGGTAAAAGCTTAGAACAAAACAGAGAAGAAATTGAAAAGAAATTCATGGAGCTAGATAGTAGTATGATTAGAATGAAAAATGAAAATGAGGAAGTAATAGCAAGTGAGACAGGTGAATTTTCAAAGAAAATGCTAGACATGAGCATGGAAATAGGTAACAAAGAAAGTGAGGTTAATACTAAAAGTGAGGTTAATGTAGAATGCACAGAGTTAGGAAGTCAAATGAGTAGTATTTCAAGTGAGTTAAGAGAGATAAAAGAGGTTAGGAATGTAGATGTAAATGAGGCGCAAGTTAATTTCAGAGGGGAGATATCAGAAATACAAAAAGAATCAGAAATGCAAAGAAATAAATTGTACCAAGATGTTCAAATTGAAAACTCCAGTCCAGTACAGTTTAGTACAGATTTGTCAGAGTATTCTCAGATCAAAGAGATAGTAGAAGAATTGAAAATGAAAGTTGTTAAAAGATGTGTTGTTCAAGAAACTGTAGATTGTTTTCAAATGTTATCAGGGAACGAAATTTCAAATGAATACAAGAGGTTATTCATGAACAAAAATTTGAAGGTTAGGTTACGGCTACGAGTAATGTTTAGCCACACACAATTTGATCCAGGAGGGTAAATAGCAATGAGATGTAAAGTAAATGCTGGATAGGTAAAGATGACTTGCATAGAAATGTATTGGAACGTAAGAGGGTTAACTATTTATATATGTCATTTGAAAAGAGAAATAAATTATATATATAAAAAAAAAAAAAAAAAAATTTTAAATTTTTAGTAACTGTAACAACATTTAAAAATTAAGAATGCAAAGATTGAAACTTAATATGATATTAAATTAAAAGTACGTAAATACAATTCCAAAAGTATTGTTAAAATAATAATAAATTCAGAACAAAAAAAAAAATTATATATACTTATGTAGAAAACAGAAAAGGTGAAACAGTGCCTAGATTTAAGAGATGTAAATATATGTAGAGGGTGAATATTTTGGTAAATACGTATAATAATTACAGAAAAATCTTAAATGTATAAATTTTTGTCAACAATGTAAGAGAGTAAACAATTTTGAAACAGTGATTAAATAATTTAGGATAAAGTATTTGCTATATAAAAAAAAATTTTGTGATGTCAGATTAATATCTAAATTAATTAAACCAAAGCCAGTAAGTAGTGGCGAGATAAAAAAATATGTCGTGTGTTAAATGCGTGTGAAGTGTTAAGTGAAAGTGATAACGTGTGTTCCAAGATCTAGGAGACTAAAAACACAATTTTAAAATTTCTAAACAAGTTATAAATATTTATAATTATGTTTCTAGTGGGGCATATGAGACGGTAATTTGTATCACAAATTACTCAAATGTAAATAATTATTTTAATATGAATATGTATTCTTATGTAACATTGATTTCAGAGGTTTAATAATTGTAATTATTATTGGTAAATAATAATATACGGCTTTACTGAAACTGTTAACAATAACGCAAGAATGCAGCGGTGGAGTGAGTTGTTTATCGTTACCGAGAACCAGGAAGTTACGTAATGTTTCGCGCCTTTTCGGTAAAAGCTTCCAGAATGTTCCCTAAAAGAAATATGTATTAGTGGTTTTCATTGGATAGTAAAATTGACGCTAATGTTGGCGCGTTTTATAAGCCAATAGCATTTCATTTATAATCTTTAGGCGTATCTTGAGGTAAGCCTATAAATAGTGTAAATTCAAGAGAGCGTTCCCCAGTGTGCAACAAGATTCTCAACACATAACACGTCAGCCCCCAGTGTGCAACAAGATTCTCAACACATAACACGTCAGCCCCCAGTGTTCAACAAGATTCTCAACACATAACACGTCAGCTCCCAGTTCAACAAGATTCTCATGTCGGTCTCTCAATTCGTAAAGTTACGCGCAGCAGAAGTACGAGAAATCTTATAAAGTATTATACAGTTGAATATATAAAGTTGAAGTACGTGAGTTAAAAGTGATAAGCAGTTATTACAAACAGTTTCAGTATGGCGATTATCAAGATAAATATGTGAAAGTGTTCGTGAACGTGTTCTGCAATAAAGATTATAAAACAAATTTCTTCGTCAATATCATTTCTAGACAAAAGATTCCTTTCCGCTTCACAACCTGTAAGAAATACATGCCTACCAAGATCAGATGATAGCTAGCCGGTGGACATTTAAAACTGATACAAATTGCTACGCCAGAGGGAGCTACAAACAGAACAAATGAACCAACCAACGTATGACGTCACAAGAATGGCTTCTACCAACACTGAGGTAAACAAACATGGTAACTAATATCGTCGCATATTGGCTTCCACAACGTGGGGCTACAAATACACAAATACAACATTAATTCTACTTCATAATGGCTTCCAAACGCGGAGCTATAATAATGTTACAATAAATACAATTTGTTCTCTCGCAAAACAAAGTCTAACCATTGGAATCATTAGAAAACCCACCAAACCAAGAGTTAAATGAAGCTCAATACAAGAAAATAAACACAGCAATGAAGACAATAACAGACACCACCATACTAGTTTTAATGAAAAAAGAAAACCAAACATTCAAAATATACACCCCTCAGCTTTTTACTAATTCAAAAAGATTTTCAAACAGCAATCATTAATTTTGTCCCCCAAAGGAGTTACTTCATTAAAACTATATTAAATTCTAAATTAAAAGACAAAATCCCACAGGAGAGCAAGTCAGGATGTATTAAACAAAATGCAATGATTGTGGAAAAAGTATCTATTAGAAAAACTAAAAGAAACAAAAAAGGAGTAAATGAATACATAAGGAACACAAATTTAAAACAAGAAGAAAACTTTGCGGTAGCTTCACATTTTTGGATAGAAAAGCCAATCAACAGAAACCTAAAACTCATCAGAAGCGCTGCATGTAGGACAGAACTTACAATATGGTAAAATATCCAAATTTGGAAAAACACAGATTGAATTTTCAACTCTGAAATTCCGCCCAGTGACCATTAAGGTTATCTGGATGTCACAGAGAAACACGACGACCACAAGTAATAACACCGGCGGTCAACTTGGAACTTATGAATGACTAAGTGACTAGGGGAGTGACTAGCTACTGAAGCATACTTTCCTTAATTAAAATATATGTGATGTAAGTGATACAAAAATAGACTCAAATTACCAAATTACCTAATTTCATATTGGAAAAAGACCTTTTGTTCATTTTACTTTGTACAAGAGCTATTTAGAAATTAACCTTTGATATTTTTTAATTAAACATGTATGATAGGTACAAATTTACCATGTGCAAAATTAGCATATGCAGCAACATGCCTTTGCTGCATAATTACTATCCACAGTAATGCACCTGTTGTAGCATGGAAAAAACTTTTGAATATTTTCATTAAAAGTTGTTCCTGCTTGGGAGCTGAGTCAACTCCTAGCAGTGCCCAACAAGCGATGCTGGTCTTGAAATGCCAGCCGCACTTTCATTCATAAGAACTTGTGAGAATCACTAGGTGCAAGATCTGAACTGAGTGGAGGGGATCACAGTTCCTACTGAAACTGCTGAAGCAATTCTTATGTGCATTGGCTGTATGAACTTTACGCAACTTGAGGCAGTATTTTTAACACTTAAATTATATCAGTCTAATTATATAATATAAAATATAATAACAGCCTGCCTTAGAGCAATATGTGTATAATATAATATATAAAATGTATGTAACAGTCATTGTATTATGTTTAAATTATTATGTACATGTATAATAATGTTATTTGAATGTATTTAAGTAATTTAACAATGTAGGAGCTGTGAGAATAGAAGCCGAAAGTTGCTAACAATGAGTAACCTTGAGACAACAATAAATTACAAAGTTTAATAGTGCTACTAATAATTCTTGGAACGATAATGTAATATTTAAAACAGTTTAAAAATAGCCAATCAACAACTAGAAAAAGCTTAAGTTAAATAAAAGTATTTTATTGGAGTAGGCTTAGCCAATCAGAGACTTAAAATAGGAAAAAAGTGCAAATTCAAGCAGCAGACGCTAGAAGATAGCATACCCAGGCGGACGCTACTAGGCAGCATTCCCGAGCACTTTGATACGATACAGGTTAAGTGTGAGACATAAAAATTCATTATGGCGAGAATGATATAAAGTTTATGTGTTAAAAAGTGCAATTAATAAGTAATCTCACAGCTCTACAGTAAGATGCATCAGTGAAGTGTTATTTAATCATGTGAAAGATTAATAAAATGAAGCTAAATACCATTATAATTTGTGTAAGCCTTCATTCTTTAGCCGCACCAATCCCTGCTAAGAGATATGTGTTTCTGCAAATTACTACTGACGCAGCCGAGGCAAACATACATATATAATATTCAAATAAACATTAAAATTACAAAGTTGATTTCTGAACATGGGGGCAAAGGCCTCCGGAAAGTTTGTATTGCACGTGGGGCGAACTCTCCAAGAAACATATCTCCCGCAATACATGGTGCAAACAGCAATAATAAAAAAAACTTCAAGTTTGGCTTCCCAACAGTGGAACTACAATACACCTTCTTCAAACTTTTGACACATTCCAATATACTGCCTTTGATACGATTGCTGATCCATAACATAATGGTGAATTTCAGCCATAATGTTGCCTTTGGCATGCATGAAACAAATCACAATGTACACCTCACATTGGCAGTCATGGTAATCATGATCACTGCACAAGCTATGATGACAACAAAAATCGACCATTGGGTACTAACAGGCAGCTTTGCAAATGTTTCTGCTATACTGCAGTTGGCTGTTACAAGTGAATATGCTTTATGAGCCTATCAGAGGTTGATTTCTGAACAGCTATCATATATATAAGGATCTCAATAAAGAAGATCATGTGGTAATAGTGGGGGGACCTGGAAATAGTTTGGATAGGAATCTCAATTATTCAATTGAGATAGGATATACACCACATTGCTGATGCCAGTAGCCACATAAATGTGAGCTTTGTGAATCTCATCTGGAGGCATGACAAGCCTTGGATTAACAAGAAGGTGAGGGTGGTTAATCGAAGACTTGATCAGTGTCTTGGTAGAGAGGGAACAGCCCACATTAGAATTATAGATGTGTCATCCATTGAGAGGAATGGTTATACTACACATGGGTTGCATTTATGCGCTCATGGCAAGGATATGCTGACGCACCTCATTGCTGAGAGCATTTCATGTACATCCATGGGTAATACCAGTAATATTCCTGCAATTGTTAACAGTAGAGTCTCCCCTTTTTTAGACTAAATAAGAGATATGGAAGGACATTACAAGTAATTGAAACAGAGAAATTAGACAAATATTGCACACAATCAACAAAAAGACATTACTCATTAACAGTATTTCATAAAAATATTCAAAGTTTAAGAAATAAGATTTCTGAGTTATTAATTAGTTTCAAAAATGAAAGTAAAAACCCAGATATCTTATGCATAACGGAACATCACATGGACAAACAGGAAATATTACATATCTCAATGGAAGGCTACAACAGAGCAGCATATACTGTAGAAAAAAACTCTCTAAAGGAGGTGTGAGTATCTTGGTTAAGAAAAACATACAGTTTGACAATATTGATCTGGATAAATACTGTATGGAACAAACATTTGAGTGTTGCACGGTTCATATAAAAATGCCAGACAATGAACTAATTATATTAACAGTGTACAGAGCCCCAGCTGCCAATTTTGAAAACTTCATATACAATCTGGATGCTGCTCTAAAATATCTATTCAAGCCTAAAATTGAATTTATACTTTGTGGTGACTTAAATATAGACTTCATTAAAGACAGCAACCAAAAGAAACAAATTTGTTCATTATTAAGAACATACAACCTTATGCATACAGTCAACTTTACAACTAGAATTCAAAAAAATTCCAAAACAGCTATTGATAGTATTTTTATAGATATGTCAAAAAATGAGTACCATGAAATCCAACCCTTAACTAATGGACAGTTGCTTAAAATCAATTATAACATTCCCCATTCCAAAATAACGAATCATGTATCCAACTACCGAGTCATTAACAGTGAGAACATAAAACACTTTAATTACCAGCTTTCAGAACAAACCTGGGAAGAAATATACAAAAAGAACAATATAAATGACAAGTTTAACTCCTTTATAAATACTTTATAGGGATTCATAACTCAAGTTTTCCATCTCGTGTAAAGAAAATTATTATCACACCTAGAAATGGCTGGTTAACACAAGGTATTAAGATATCCTGCAAACACAAAAGAGAACTGTACTTGGCTACTAGAGAAAGCAACTGTGAGAAACATAGACAACACTATAAAAAATATTGTAAAATTTTAAAAAAGGTTATAAATGTAGCTAAAAAAACTCTGCTATAAAAAGCAGATAGAGTCCTCAAATAACAAGCCTAATACAATATGGAAAATTATAAAAAAAAAAAAAAAAAAAAAAAAAGAGACTGGTAAACATCACACAAAAAATG
Organism: Deroplatys truncata; assembly: GCA_030765065.1. Taxonomy (NCBI): domain Eukaryota; kingdom Metazoa; phylum Arthropoda; class Insecta; order Mantodea; family Mantidae; genus Deroplatys; species Deroplatys truncata. The sequence goes on along the minus strand of CM060976.1, from coordinate 78,555,064 downwards.
AAATAAAAGAAATCAGAGTAAATCATATCACTACAAAAGAACCACAAGAAATAGCAACATTATTTAATGAGTATTATATTCAGTTAGCAGAAAATTTACTGTTACAGTCCAAACAACAAGTGGAGGACCCTATTTCATATTTGAAAAAAGCTAGCTTAGAACAGCCTATTTGTACAGAAATAGTACCCACAAGCACGATAAAAGTAAATAAAATGATAAAATCCCTCAAAAGCAAGAATTCATCGGTTATGACGAAATAACTACTAAGATATTAAAACTATGCGCCGATAAAATTACCAAACCTTCAAGTCATATATGCAACTTCTCCTTTGTAACAGGAATTTTTCCTGACAGGCTAAAATATTCTATAGTTAAACCACTATACAAGAAAGGGCAAAAGTCACAACTGTCAAACTATAGACCAGTATCATTACTAACTGCTTTCTCCAAAGTATTTGAAAAACTTATGTTAAAACGAATATGTCACCACCTAATTAAAAATAATATTTTAGCAAAGGAGCAGTTTGGATTTAGGAAAAACATGTCAACCAATGATGCCACTTTCAACTTAACGAATGAAATTTTGAAATCACTTGATAATAAATGCAATACACTAGGAATATTCTGTGACCTATCAAAAGCATTTGACTGTGTAAATCATAATATACTCTTATCAAAATTATCATATTATGGCATTAAGAATAAAACATATCAATGGATTGCATCTTACCTATCCAACAGACATCAAAAGGTCATAATAAATATGGCAGATAATTCCAAAATATATTCCAAATGGTCAGAAATAAAGCAGGGTGTTCCACAAGGTTCGATTTTGGGTCCATTATTGTTTCTAATATATGTCAATGACCTCCCCAGAGTAAATGAACATGCTCACCCAGTTCTCTTTGCTGATGATACAAGTATTATAATTAAAGAACACAACATCAGTCGCCTCTCGGAGTTATCCAACGGTATTTTCAGTGTGCTAAATAATTGGTTCGATAGTAACAAAATTCATATAAACTTTGAAAAAACTAAGTATATCAATTTTCACACAAAAAATAAAAGTATTGCAGACATAAGAATTGAACATGAAGGCAATGAAATTACTGAAACTTGCATAAAATTTCTTGGTCTTCTTATAGATCGTAATATGAATTGGAAAGACCATATTGACTACATCCTACCAAAACTAAGCTCTGCATGTTTTGCAATTAGATTATTAATTCATTTTACAAATAAATGCATCCTAAAACAGTATATTATGCTTATTTTCATTCAATTATGACTTATGGAATAACATTTTGGGGAAATTCAGTAGATGCAAAAAAAATATTTCTTTTACAAAAATAGGTAATAAGAATAATGGCAGGTGTAAAGAAATCAACTCATTTTAAACCACTATTCAAAAATTTGGAATTCTACCATTAGCCTGTGAGTATATTTTAGCTGTACTTTTAACTGTGGTTGACCACCCAGAAGTGTTCATAAAAAATTCAGACATATACAGCAAACAAACCAGAAATGGGCAGGACTTACACAGGCCAAGCAATAACCTACAAGTATTCCAAAAAGGGGCTTACTACAATGGTATAGTATTATTTAATTCACTTCCATCATATATTAAGGAACTGAAAACTAATAAAAATAAATTCAAATTAGCATTAAAAAGATATCTCATCACTCACACCTTCTATACAGAGGAAGATTTCTTTCATTCAAAAAAATAACTGACTATAAAATGTTACCAAATTTTATAACTACATTAAGTATAAATAATATTGTTTTAAAATTTTTTAGCTCTAACTACTCTACATAAGAACTACAATTTATTTACATACAAGTACACAATGTAATTATGTATTTATGACGTAATCTACATCAGAGAGTAGACTTGCTTTCTTTAAGCCGGTCTAGCTCACAATAGGGTCTATAAATTGAGATCTTATGTTATGTTATACCAACTTCAACAACTGAAAATAAGCTGTATCTGTATAATGAGAGTTGAGTATCAGCTCTATAATTTCAAAGATAGCTGAATGCTGGATGTAATAGCTCATTTCATAATTTTAAGTGAAAGATGGCCATGTTGAAACTGAAACCGTTTTTAAAGTCAACATTTAATGTCTGGCATATGAATGGAACAGTCAGTTTATTCAAATATTTCACCTTCAAAACTGAAAAACTCTGATGTTCAATTAAGAGGACCTTCTTTACCCATTATATTGTTAATTTTGATGTTCAATTCAAAGGATTTTCTCTATCCGTTATTGTTTATTTTTGTATGTCTTCTGTGAGCTATTCTTACGAAAATGTATTTTTCTATCTATTTCATTTTAATTGTGATAAAACATTTGCAGCAATGGTTTAATTACACATTTCGTTATAGGTACAAGAGGATACAGATAGCGATAATCAAATCTTTAAAAAAGCTATATGCTGCTTTGAAATTACAAAGTTTTTACATATCAAGAGAAACAAAAGAATGATGCCTCAGCATTTAAAAAATGTAAATGTATTAGTAAATTCAAGTCAAAAGAATCAAATATGGAAATAATTAGTGGCATAATGCCAAATTTGACATAAGTTTTGTGGTAAGTTTTTGTCTGCCTCTTATGATTTAACAGTAATATAAAAGCAGTACAAAATTTGAGTAAGTGTAGGCTTTCACAGCCAGAATCAGAATTACAACTAGAAGTTATTTCCAGGCTAAGAAGCTGTGGCCTACTTAAAGTTTCCTCTCAGATGTTTGGTCTGCAATTGCAGTAGACATCTTCATTGGCGCAGTCAAAGTTTCCTTGGTGAAGATTCAGCCATGAATGATCCGTTGACTGGAAGAGTCACAGTATTTATGAAGGAGCTATTCTTATATGATTGGCTTGGGGCCAGTGGCAGGGCCTAGTCACTCTGGTATTACTGCTTGTCCTTATTGGTTTGCTGTTTGTGCCTGTTCAATATATTCAATTGCTAGGTTCCAAGTTCTAAAAGCCTGCAGTTGCAGAACATGCACTTCTAGCAGAGAAAGATCATGTCATGCAATGAAACCAGTTGCTCTCTTCTATGTTACAGTATTATGCCAGACTACAAACACGAGATCAATGAAATTTACAGACACCCAAAGAATTTCAACTGCAAAGAAGAAGCATTAAAAATAAATAGAACTTGATCATCCAAAGGTCCTACCACTACACTTAGAATCCTCATATGGTGTTCATGAGCAAACCAAAGTCTATACCAGCACTACTGGATGCTACACAACCAAGAAGAGCTTCTAGGAGGCCTGTGACCACCTGCATGAGCATAGATTGCAAGCGTGGGAGGCCATGATAGCCCAGCAGCACCTTGAGGATAGCAACGTCTGGAGGGTAGCCAAGAACCTCCATCACCAACGAAATCAATACACCTCCCCGCTCCAAGGTACCCAGGCCCAAGCAAATGTGTTTGTAGCTATCTTAAGAACACCTGTAGGCCGAGAGAAGATCCTGAGGACATAGACTTAACATACTGCAGGAAATCAGCTGTTACTTGTGACAGCTTCCTGATGAGGCCACTGATCCGTTACCTATCATCCACTCAAGTAAATTCCAAGGCATACTCCCATCCTGCAATGCTACACAACCTTCCTTTCAGAGCTGTGCTCTTTCTAACCAAGTGTTCCACAAGTTCATCATCCTGGAGTATTTCCCGCGAGAGTAGAAGGTGGATGATAGCATTTTCCATTATGTTTCCATAATGTTCCATTAGCTTCCTACCCACCCTCTTGCAAGTCTTTAAGGGGTTTACATTGCCCACTTGTCACTACTCTTAGCAGACATTCAAGATGTCCCAGCCCAATAATTTAGTTTTTGTTTGGGGCATTCGACCCCACAGCAACTGCTGAGGCTGAGAGAAACTGCTGCCCTGGGTTTTCAGGACAGGGCTTTTGCCAACAGTATCTCTGGACATCGAGAAAGCCTTTCCAGTGGCGCAGGATATCAACATGGCCCAGTTCGCTGATGACGTCCCGCTACACAATACAGCAATACACCTACTCAGAGCCTTCAACCCTATTCAGAGACATCTCTACCTCATCCAATAATGGTGCAGGCAGTGGGTGATGTCTGTGAATCTGGGCAAAAGTCATCCTGTCCTGTTTACCACATTACAAATCCCCACAGACACACCCACATTCACCTACTTGGGCCAAAGGATAGGGTAGACAACTTCTATTTAATACCTGGGAGTCACTCTTGACAAGGGCCTCACTTTTTGCAAGCATGTGCAGGGAACAATGAACTGGGCCAGCGGGTGGTATACACCTGGTCCTAGGTTCCAAGGTTCCACCATGCCTGCAAAGAGTAGGCATTGCAGCAGAGTTCTGGCTTCTCTGGTTACAGAAGATTGGGAATAAAGGAATCCGGTCCACCTATTCTGACTGCTGTTGATTCCCAGTGAGGCTACTACACAAAAATACTTCCATATGTGGAGGATGAGATAGTATGTCGGGTTCAATATTTCTATACACAGGACTGAATGTTCATGAGAATGCCCCTGTCAGGTCTCTGGGGCATTATTTGCCCACAAACCATCACTTCAGGAGCCACCAGGTTCACTTCATGGTATGCGGGCATCCCCGGTAAAGAAGGCACTAAACCAATCAATGGCTTATACAGCTGAACAAAATTACTCCCCCTTCCCCATGAGAGTGGTAAAAATCAGTGTTCAAACCTACACCTATTTTTGGATACTGAAAGACAACAGTGGAGCAGCAGCAGAGGAAGCTGCCCCTGAAAAAGCAATAGTTGAGGAGTCTTTTAACAACAGCATTACCTCCTTAAAATACTCACCCATAAACCAAAACAGTCACTGTACATAAATCCTTCCAGTTCAGTGGTTAGTTCCTACCAAGGGCAGATACTCAGCAAGCACACCTAGGCTCGCCACAAACCTATTAGACAGCAGTCAATCAGCCCAAAGGATCATTTGAGGCCAAACTGATGAGACTTTGACTGCATCTTTGACTGAAAATGTCTATTGCAGTTGTGGATGAAACATCTGGACAGGAAATCTAGTAGATAACAACTCCTCAGCCTGGAAATAACCTCTAGTAGAATGCACAGTTCATTCAGGCTGAAGAGTACTTTACAGGCAGTTAACAGAAAATTTAGGATATGCATTTTATTAGCCATGCAAATGTCTTAAAATGCATGGGATTTGATTCATAATTGTCATTTTTAAGAAAAAAAAAATAAAAAACATTTCAAACGTAAAGGGTAATCTGGAATAGGGGGAAGATTTTCTTGAAAATCTTTGTGTCCCAGCTTTGGTAGTTTGTAGGCTGAACTTGACTAGCAATTACCAAGCTTGGTATTTACCTGATATTTTTTTGGATTTTGATCATTCTCTCTCTCTCTTGCGCATGCGCACACACATGCACACACAGAGCTACCTTTCTCTAAAACTGCTGTTTCTTAAATTCAGGGGACCTCAAAGCATAGATTTCTGGTGAAATCACAATATCAAATTTTTGGGTGGAATACAATACTTCCTCTACCTTACTATAAGGAGGTAGTACAGAAAATAAATTGGGCAACATTCAGAAATACAAATCAAATTTCAGATAAATATCCAACCAAATGTAGAAGAAGTCTGCTAAGTAGACATTTTATGTATACCTTACCATTCACTTTGAATTGATTGATACGATCTGTCATCTTTTTCTTTTCTTGTTGCAAGTTCTCCAGTTTTCTTTGAGCATACGTCTTTTCATGTTGGCATCTGCCCACCATTGCTTCCAATTCTTGATTATTTCGTTTCAGTTCTAAAACCTCCCTCTCCAAGTCGCTTATCTGCTTTAGGCTTTTGTCTAAGTTATCCTAAGACAGGAAAAAAAATTAGGTATACATCTAAAACAATTTGGTGCTATTTTAGGTTTTGGAGAAAATGGCAAATCTCACATTCAAATACAATATTGCAAATTAATTAAAGTAATCTATCTCCCTCTCTCCCATGCAGCTGTTGTTGGATCTTAAAGAACTCAAAATTGTACAATATCAATGTATGGAATTAACGAAGTGTGGACATACAAGTCCCTTTATGCATATCAAGTCTTGATCCTACAAGGTTAATTCAGTTCCTTTAAACAAAAAACATAAAGAAAAAATGACAGTCATGTTATACCTGTATTTTACTCACTCTTGCAGAGTTCTCTTTCACAGTAGAACTGCACTCTGCTTCAACTGCCAATGCCATATGATCTATATCTTTCAATTCTTTTTCTAGCTGTTTATTGTGTTCTGCTAACTTCACTGCTTGAGACATTGCTTCATGTTGTTTTGCAATAGCATCTACAAAATGAAACTACTGTTAATCACTTTTCTATGTGAGACATTTTCACTCCTTAACCTACTAAATACAAGAGCTATTCATAAAGTTATTTCTGTTATCATACATTGAGCATATTAATCATTATGGCAATGTTGCTGTGTAGCTTTATTTATTACACTTCAAGTAGCGGTGATGTGAAAGTCATGCAGTAATTGTTTGCTGAGCTGAACTTATTCAAAATGTACGTTGCAATCCACAATCCTGCACATGTGAGAAATGCTCTGTGATATGATCTTTTGCAACAGAAAACTCTACAGTGGTTAAAATCCATTGACAATTTTGTGAAGGAGACAAACATCATGAATGATGGTGACCTAAGATAATGAGTGTGTCATGTTTAAAGCCAGAACTAACATCCACATTGAGGAATGAAGCTGCTGGCATGAAGACTGATTCAAACTGTTAACAAAAATATTAGAGAAAACCAGCAAGTCACATTTTTGGAACTCTCTAATCAGTTTCTGCGGGTTTGTTATACTCTGCTTTATAAAATGATACAGAAGATTTAGGCCACCAGAAATTTTGTTTCCATTGTATACCTGAATTTCTTTCTAAATAACACAAGACTTATAGATGGGATCAGCACTGTCCTTTCTTGAATGCTATGGATAGAAGATGATGTATTTCTGAATCAAAGAGATGAGACTTGGATCTGATATGTGAATGCAAAACAAAAAATCACAAAACTAATAAAGTACAGAAAAGCATTTTCCACAAGAAAACTCATGACAACTGTACTCTGGGACAGAATTGGAGTTTTGCTGGTGGAGCTTTTGGAAATGGGAAACACTATCACATTACACTGTCACTAAACATTACTATGAGACAATATTTGTTTTGACATGCCAATTAAAACAAATGTCAAGGCATGTTGAGCTCTGGAGTGGTTTTTCTACATGCCAATACCCGCCCTCATACTGTTCAGTGCACTGTAGCAAAACCGCAAAAAAGTCAACTGAGAAGTGTTTGGTCAACCTCTAAACAGACCTCATTTTGCACCTAGTGACTACCTTCTCTTCATACACAATAAGAGAGGCTTGCATTGTCATGCTTTGACTCTGATATACAGTTGCAGTCCAGAACATAGGTTGGTTGCTGTCACAGCCAGCAACATACTATGACACTAGAATTCCTAAGCCCCTTGAATGCCATAATACAAGGGTGGGTCAAAAAATAACAGGAATTATTTTTTTCTATTTAAACACATGTGCGTAAAATTTCACCAATCATGGTAACGGAGAGGTCTGACCTTGACTGATGCTGGGATATGTGCGACATTGTCTGTGTGCTGTTCAGTTTGTCTAAGGGGGCCATTTCAGGTTTGTGTTCTTCTGAATAAATCAGGAACAGAAATGCTGCAAATGATACAAAACATACGGAGACCAAGCTTTTAAAAGACATGTGTTTTTGAATGGCATAAAAAATTTCAAGATGGTGAAAAAACGTCTTGAAGATGCTCCATGTCCAGTACAGCCCCCCACATCAAAAACTGAGGTGAACCGCAAACACCATTGACATCATGTTGCAGGAAGATCGACGATTAACAATAGCGAAGATTGCAGACATTATGCACATTTCATAATGGTCAGTTGAATACATAATTCATAATGATTTGGGCTACAGAAAAGCGGCAGCAAAATGGGTTCCACGAGTGCGTCATGAGGAGCAGCTGTCTCATTGGGTCACGACCTGCCAGCAATACACCACAAGGCTTCGGAGGGAACCCAACTTTCTGGACAAGGTTGTCACATGTGATGAGAGCTGGTTTCATCACTACGATCTGGAAACCAGGCAACAAAGTGCACAATGGAAACATCCTTCCAGTCCAAGGCCAAAGAAAGCAAAGATGCAACAAGTACAGGGAAAGTCATGCACCTTGTGTTTTTCAACAAAACTGGGGTAATTTTAGATCACGTGGTTCCTAAACAGTAATGCTCAATACTACAGTAATGTCCTTAAAGGACCATTGAAAATAAAAATGGCTAAGAAGAGACCAGAACTTGCTGCCAATGGATGAATCCTCCACCAGGACAATGCCCCTGTTCATCAAGCGATAGCAACAGAAGCGACAATCACTCAACTAGGTATCAAAATCATGCCCCACCCATCATATTCACCGGATCTAGCACCCTGCAATCTCTACCTGTTTCCACGAGTGAAAAAAATACTTTGTGGGCGCCAATTTCAAACTGATAAAGGTCTAAATAGTATTATTTTGGGTATACTGAACAGGATATCAAACAAGGGCTTCTCTGAGTGTTTTGAAAAGTGGATAGAACGTTGGAACCAGTATGTAGCCTCAGAAGGAGAGTATTTTGAAAGTTTATAGTTAAATTCGAATAAAAAATAATCATGGTGCCCAAACAAAAAAAGTTTTCCCATTATTTTTTGACCCACTCTCATAAATGTCTGAACTAGCCAGAAACTATGTACATAAAACAATAAAACAATGCTTGTAGTTTCAAACTAAAAGAAATTATTTTACTTCATTGATATTTTTGTTAAAATTTAGTGGAAGTAATTTTATGAACAGCCTTCATATTATATGATATATTTTATATTATATATATTTTTATTTATATGTATGATTTTATAAAATAAATCTGATCACCTCTTGCTTCCTTCTTCATATCTCTGTTTGCTTTTTCCATTTCTCTTACTTGCTCTTTTAATTTATTAAATTCATGGCTCAGCTCTTTACAATTACAGCAACTGTCTTTGGAAATGGCAGTTATACTTCGGCCACCTTCCAAGAGAGTACTGAGCCGCAGAATTTCCTTGTCCCTACTTTCCAGCTGCAAAGTAGAATGTTTATTCAGTTACTATCCAGTGGTCAATAGAAAGCTACAAAACAAGGTGTGCAAATTCCATTCCCCATGAATCATATTCTAAATTAGTCATATTGCCTGCCTGTTTTATTCACATTAATTTGGCTTTTGCATTGCAAATTGTTTCCAAATTCAGACTTAGAATACAGTAGAGAATAATGAGAAGATTTTCACTTTTTCTACCATCTATCTAGAGTAGGTAAGAGGAAAGACTGTATTCCAGCAAAAAATTTGTGTATAAATTTCATTGGAAATACTAATTTTGAGATTCGCAGAACCTAAAAAAGGCATTCTTAGAAAAAAGGTGTATGCACATGTGTGTGTCTATCTGTCCATCCATCTATTTATGTATCTGTGAACAGTATAATGCAAAAAACAAAGAGTTGGTTAAGTACCAAACTTGGTATTTAAGTTCAGCTTCTTCGAAGGATGCAACATGAAGACTTTCAAAAAAATCCCTGCGCACCATATTACCCTTTACATGGAAAAAGTTTATATATTTTCTCAAAAATGGCTCTAATGATTTTGATTAAAATACCATATATTTAATATATTGACAAGAGAAATAAAATGTATATCTTGAACTTTCTATGAATATCCTGCGAGCTTCCCTTTATTTTACTGAATTTTGTATAATGTTGTACATGAAAATCTTTGCAGATAGACAACAAATTTACCAAAGAAAAAATGTAGAGCTCATTAAAATATACACTTTGTGTCAAAGCTTTTCGTAGCATTAGCCATTTTCAAAATATTCCATGTTGCTAGCTTAAACCTTTCCTGTCATCCAATGGACATGCTTGAAAGTTTGTGATTTTTGCTTTCTTCCCCCCTTTCTTTCCTTTACATTGCAATAGCTTGTTACCACAAATAAATATTTGAATGCTGTCTCCACATGTTGAAACCTTTTACTTAACTTGAAACAATTCTTAGGTAAAAATACAATGTACATCAGTGAGGATAGAATCACTTTTTAAATGAATACTGCTATACGTAATGAATATGCATGAATTTGTCATTAGTAGAGAAAGTCATGTGAATGCATCACATCAGATGTTTACTGTTTATGTTATAAGTTTAGTATCAGTTAATACCTTAAAGTTAAGGTTTATATTTTTGTTTATCAATAAAGCATTTTAAGTTAACTGTATTGTTTTTAATTTCTTAATAATGCTGTACTGCTCTATATGCCCTTTTGCAAGGCAAAAAGAGGCAAAATAGAGAAAAAGAATATATCTTTCCAGGAACTTTTGAAAACAGTTTGCACAAGAAACATGTAAGACAAATACAATCAATTTGTTTACCTAAGGCTTGTTGGATTTATATGTCTTAAGGGACCATCTGAGGGCATGCAAATTCACTTCAAATTTAAGTAAGCATAAGATACAGTTCAGTAGGCAATAAAAATCCTATTTAACTGCATTAAAATTAATAGTGTAAGCCATGGAAAATTACATTGGTCAACACTGATTCTGCGGTATAAAGGAAAATATGCGACTTTAATGGAAATCCTTGCTCTGATTTCAAAAATGAAGTTCGTTTTTGCTATTACATCTACTTTTTATGATATGTGCATACATGTCTATGGTGCTAAATTCATTCAGCTTATACAGCTTACTGCTACGTTTCATTATGTTATTCTAAATCTGTTGTTGATTTTCTTTCTAATCGGCTCACTTCCGTCTTCCCTTTTCACCCACATGTTTATGTTTATATTCCCAGCACTTATTAGTTTTGTTCTAAGGGTCAGGTCTGTCTTCTTGTGAGGTATTTATGTTTACATTTACAGTTATCATAGATCTCAACTTCAGTTAAACTGAAAACTTGTGTTAATACACACATTCGTCTTCTATATATGTGGTGTTAAAATAAAAGTTCAAGTATGACTTCTACATCAGGATTACGCAAGAGACAGTGTCTACAAAGTCCTCAGAAGTTTTGTTACATTTGTGGGTGTTAAATGTTTGATGGGAAGGTACACAAAATAGACTCACAAACAAAGAAACTATATTACTCATATTTCAAAGAGAAAGTTAATCAGAATAAATCGCTCGCGCCTCATATTGCATGTAACAGTTGTGTTGAGGGATTACATTATTGATATGAAGGAAAATGGAAGGCAATGCCATTTGCCAAACCAATGATATGGAGAGAGCAGCAGAATCACCATGACGATTGTTACTTTTGCATGTGCAAAGTTGCTGGCTACAACAAAAAAAATAAGGCAGGAATTAAATAACCGAATCTGAACTCAGCTACATGACCTATTCCTCATGGGCCCGAACTACCCATACCTACACCATCAGCAGGCCTCAATTTTAGTGAATCTGAAAGCAGCTGTGACTTAGGACAATGAGTTGGTTTCTGATCCAAAACAGTTTAATCAATTTGAGTTAAATGATTTAGTCTCACAAAACAAAAAAAGTGAATTATTGGGCTCAAGATTACAGGAGAAGAATTTGTTATCACTGGCATTACATTTTCATGCTATAGGAATCGTGAAATGCAGTTCAATAAGTAATACGCAGAAGATCAACTTGTGTTTTGTGTGGATGTGCGTAATCTTATACAACAGTTGGGCAGGGAAACATATGAGCCAAGTAATTGGCGTCTTTTTATTGATTCTTCTAAACGAAGTCTTAAGGCAGTGTTACTTCATAATGACAACAAGTTAGCTTCAATATCCCTTGCACATTCTATGAGCCTAAGAGAGTCTTATGAAACTCTGAAGCGTGTTCTTGAGAAAATTAAGTACCGCGACTGTGAGTGCAAATATGTAGTGACTTGAAGGTCATTGGTCTGTTACTAGGACAACAAGGAGGATATACAAAATTCCCATTTTTTGCGAATGGGATAGCAGGCGAGGGACAAACATTGGGAAACTGACCAATGGCCTGAGAGGCAGCAACTGAAACCTGGATCAAAAAATGTTACTAATGTGCCTCTTGTTGAACATCAAAAAATTCTACTAGCTCCACTACATATAAAACTTGGCATGATGAAACAATTCGTGAAAGCACTTTACAAAAGTTGCCTTTGCTTCCAGTACTTATGCACAAAGTTTCCATCCTTGTCACAGGCTAAAATCAGAGAGGGAGTATTTGATGGACCACAAGTAAGGAAGTTGATGAAAGAATGTTAATTTTACCCGCTCTATGAATGAAATTGAAAAAGATGCGTGGAATGGATTCAGAGCGGTTGTTATGAAATTTCTAGGCAAAGTGAAAGACCCTCAATACAAAGAAATTTTCATAAATATGCTGGAAAATTTCAGACTGCTTGGTTGTAGTATCAGTTTGAAGCTTCATTTCCTCAAGTCACATCTTGACTACTTCCCATCAAATTTAGGAGCTGTCATTGAAGAGCAAGGTGAAAGGCTATGTCAGGACTTGAAAGGTGTTGAACGACATTATCAGGGACGTTGGGATGTACATATGAAAGCCGATTACTGCTAGTGTTTTGCATGCGACAAACCTACCAAAAAACACTTGAGAAAGTCAGGTACACTGAAGTTCCATGAGAAAAGAAAAAGGGGTACACCAGATAACTAACATACATTCTCAAATTCAGGTATGCTTTCATGTTATTATTATTATTATTCTTTATTTTCTTTAAAAGTTGTATATGAGTGTGTAACATTTTTGCAAATTTTACAATTATATTTTCATTGAACATTGTCATATTGCCAAAACCAGATGTGCTACGGAAAAGCAAAATGTAGTTTTGAATTCTGCGCACCAAAATTAGTAAAAGTCACCTATTTTTAATCATACAGCAGAAAAAAAATTTCATTTGTAACTTAGTGTTATTTAAAATGCATTATGGGGATATGCACACACAAAAAAGGTTTTAACACTTCATTTCTTGGATTCTGTTGCAATCTGAACCAATAAATACTACGAAAACTTATCCCCAGTTTTGTAATTTATAAGCAAAAATGAATATAAGAAATTCAAGCTTTCCTAAAATGATGCAGTTTCTGTGAATACCCTGTGCATTGATCACTAAGTTCTGACTGTATAATCATTTATAATCAGCAAAACTACAGTACCTGCTTTCGAAAAGTGTCGATTACATCTGACTTCTGCTTATTTTCATCCTTAAGTTGATTCACCTCTCGCATAAGGCTAGCTATCCGCTTATCAGCTACATCCATCATGTTTGCGACACAAGGATTCTTGGCTTGTGTGGATGCACTCCAGCGCCTCTCTTCCCAAGCTTTTGTTGGTTTTAAAGGGGATTCCATATCTATTGTTGTTCTAGCTGTACTGTTCACAGACTTTTTCTTCCCACCTAAAGAGGTTTAAAAATTAATTTTTAGTTCCACTTATTTATTGATTTACTTAGTAATTATAACTTAAATATTTAATCTGACTGCAGGAAAGCAAGGCAGTTATGTTATCACTGTACAATGTGGCCCAGAATAAAGTATACTGAAGTTTGACCGTGTTGCACATGCAGTTCAGTAAGAAAGTATTACTGCTGGCATTGTTATTATTGTCACTTCAATTGTTAACAAAGGCTGTGAATGAAACATAATCAAAATGGTACTCAATATCCAAGAAAAAGAATTCCTCATAAAACCTAATTTATTCATACGCAATTGGCTGGGGTGGCAGAGGTAGTATAAAGAGCATGTGAATTTTATGGAGGACTTTCATAAAGGTCCACCACCAAAGCATACAGTATTGTTTTGGATCAGTAAATTCAGGCTACCTGACCAATTTGTGTCAATGCAAAGGCAGGATAAGAAGAGTTACAGACAATGCACATATGGGTATGGTGTTTGACAAAATTGTGAATTCTGCTAGGAAAAATCAGTGAAAGATCAAGGAATTAAATCTGAGGAGAATATCAATTCAACAAATGATCCATGAAATAAGTGTGCTTTTGTGCCATATGTAGGTTAGTTACCATACCATCTGCATCTGTGCTCAAACTCTTGCAAATGGGTATAAAAATGAAGATTTTCCTTCCAATATCTGGTTTTCGAATAAATATCATGTTATCTTGAATGGATACATTAACAAGAAAATGCCACAATTTCTTGGATTTAAGAGGCAACTGAGTGTGTTATACTTTCTCATTGCAATGAAAAGGTCACCGTTTGGTGTGCAGTTTCAAGGCATGATCTCATTCAACCTTACTTAATTGCCAATGAAAATGGAAACCAGAAAAAATAACATCAAATGATTATACAGGCTTTTTTGAAAATTTAAGAAGATTCTGTTACAGTAGACATCTGCCTTTCTGATTATAGTGGATGCAAAAAGATGGTGGATGCGAGAGCCTCACATTACGAATCTGCCACTAGAAATTATGCACCAGCAGTTTCCATGATGAGTGATTTCAAGAAACACAGAATACCCCTTTTCTACAAATTCTGCTGACCTTACCTCCTCTGATGTGGTGTATTAAAAGTGCATGTATGCAGAGATCTAATACCTACAAAAACATTGAGCTGACACAAAACATACTTTACTCTATAACAACAATGACTATCAAAACAATATTTTACCTTCAGGAGCATTATGAAACATATGAGGTTGATCAAAAAGTAACAGGAATTTTTGTTTTTCTTAAAGAATTTTTATTTAATCATCAACATCATCTTTGTCCACTTTAAAGTAATCCCCCTCAGATATAATACACTTGTGCCAGTGCTTTTTTTCAATCTTGGAAACACTTCTGGAACTCATTTCAGTTCCTTCAGCGATTCTGTTTATATCTCATCAATGGTGGCAAAATGTTGTCCTTTCATGGTTATCTTCAGCCTGGGAATAGAAAGAAGTCAGGGGGCCATGTCCGACGAATACAGTGGCTGAGGCAACATAACAGTTTTGTTTTTTGCCAAAAAGCCACAAACAAGCATAGAGGTGTCAGCAGGTGCATTATCGTGATGCAATTTCCATGAGTGGTTTTGCCACAATTCTGGTTGTTTCCTTCAGAATGCTTCATGCAAATGGCACATAACTTCCAGGTAGTACTCTTTATTGAGTAAGACCATAAGGCAGAACTCCTGATGCACTATACCATTGTAATCGAAGAAAACAGTGATAAGAACCTTCACATGTGATCGAACTTGTCAAATTTTTTTGGTTTTGGCTCTTAAGGTAGTTTCCACTGGGATGACTGGGCCTTAGCTTTGACGTCACACCCACATACCCATGTTTTGTCAGCTGTTCTAATCTTCTTTAGAAGTTCTGGATCGTTTTCGACTTCATTCAGCAATTCCTGAGCGACGTCTACGCAACATTTTTGGTTGAAATTCAACAATTTCGGAACAAACTTTGCTGCTACATGTTTCATGCCCAAGTCATCCGAAAGGATATATCCACATCATCAACAACCTCTCTGATGGTGGTTCAGCGATTTTCCAGAACCATTTTCTTTCCTTATTTCACATTGTCATCAGTAATTGATGTGCTAGGTGTCTAGGGTGGTCATCGTCTTCAACATCTTCTTGACCCTCTTTGAAATGTTTATACCACTTGTAAACTCTTGTCTTACCCATTATAAATTCGCCAAAAGCCACAGTCAACATTTTGAATGCGGTGCTGCACATTATTCTTTTTTCAAGCAAAATTTACTGCAAATTCTTTGATCCATCTTTTTTTAAAGTAAAAATTTGCCGAGTACTCGAAAACAAGTATAACTTTTTCGACTGTCAACAATAAACTAAACATTCAAAACGGCTGAAAATGCAAATATACATCAGGAACATGTGTACCAACTAGATAAAACAAAAGTTTTGAAGATCGGATGTATAAAGCTCGCAAAATTAAAAAATTCCCGTTAGTCTTTTTATCACACTTCGTATCTAAGGAATAAATGAGAATTTTTACAAAATGTACACAGTACTAGTTGATACCATATATTTCTCAATTAAATTCCATATTCTTCAGTTTTGAAAGAACTTATTCTGGGCCATTCTGTATATTGATAACCTTAAAGAATATTTTGAATGTGAAGCAAAACCATCATGAAATGTTCTAATTTTCCTTTATCTAATACCAGATGGTAAAATAGATTAGATTCAAGCCTACACAAAAACTCAATATCTTCCTGCCAATGTCCTAAGTTCTGTTTGTATAAATGAAGTCTATTATAAACTACCTCCTTTTCATCTTGAATATTCTTTAGCTATTAATAGTTATAACCTGCAATTACAGTCATAATGCTGTGAAGGACCAAAAGGAGAAAATATCTGACGTGTCAAGTTGTAAAACATGATAAAGTAATGGCACTGATCGTGTACACAACTAGCTGGCTTTGAGTGGTGAACAATGCATTGGTGTCTTTATACCAGGCAGCTACTGCATACAGTTTTTGCAGTTGTAACATTTAACTCTTGGACTGTCTAAGAAGTAACAATTTTTTTTTTTACTGGAAGTATATATTATATTACTCTTTATCACATTGCCAGCAATGGCTATATCAAAGGCTTGGCAAGTTCGTTTATTTTTGCTGGTATATAAGTGCAACAGTTACACCCACCATGAGATTTTAACAACATTCTATAGCATTATTTGCTTGTTGGAAAGGGGTTAAATTATTTAGATTAAATAGAAGGTATCTAATGAAAAAACAATAAAATATCAAAAACTTTCTCAATATAACTTCATTACTTTCCCCTTAGACACCAGTTCTATGGTATGAATGGAAGCCTGATTTATGAACAGTATCAAGAATGCACTGATGAAAACTAAAAGAACAAAATAATTATTTCTCAGTTAACAACAAGAATGTAATACAATTTGGTGATCAAACTCAATCAATCAATTAACAACTTGGTTATACACTATTACTTGGGATTTTCAGCAAATTCAAATTTTATCCTTGGACATTTGATCAATTCAACAGAACTTCAAAGAACATAACACTTGTTTGGCTATAGTCAAAACATTTTCCATATTTTAAAAACAAAAAATAATCAGAAGTGTCCACACATTTCTTGAGTGTTTGCTGTATGGTCCTTCACATACATAAGTAATGTTACACATGCCAGGCAGGGGACCAATTGTTGTTACATTATTGTCTCCAGTCTAACTTTCAGAGGATACATAATCTGAATTTAAGTATACTCCCAAGTATGGCCAGAATGAATAATTATTCCTCTAAATTAACAAGTGAGGAGGATGGAGCAGATGAATCCATAAATAAGCATAAATTTAACAACAACCAGAAACATTATGGTATATCAATTCACATACAAAGCTTGCCTAATCATACATTATTTATACAATTATCTGCAAATTAATATGCAGCAGCCATGAAAATCACTTTACTTCTGAATTACTGAACTGATAGAATACGTGTAAAATGTTAACAGATATTAGCAAATTATTTGATATAATAGTAGTAGTTTAATCAAGTGGCAGTGTGTAGCATGAATTGAAATGCACGCGCACACATACACAGTAAAATTAACAGATTTATGAGAATCAATCTAAGAATAAATAATCCTTGAACAGATGACAACCAAGTACATCAGATGTGAGCATGATTTTAATTTTGATGCAGTAATTTGTATCACAAATTACTTAAATGTAAATAATGATTGTAATATGAATATGCATTATTATGTGACATTGATTTCAGATGTTTATTAATTGTAATTATTATTGGGAAATAAGTTTATACGGCTTTACTGAAACTGTCAATAATAGCGCAATAATGCAGCGAGGGGGTGAGCTGTTTATCATTATTGGAAACAAGGAAGTTACGTAATGTTGGCGCGTTTTCGGTAGAAACTTCTGGAATGTTTCCCTAAAAGCAATATGTATTCGTGGTTTTCATTGGATATTAAAATAGACGCTAATGTTGGCGCGTTTTATTAGCCAATAGTAGTTCAGTTATAATCTTTAGGCGTATCTTGATGCAGGGGTATAAATAGAAGCCAAGTTAGAGGTAACGTCAGTCAGTCCTTCAGTTCGCCGAAAACATTCATACATTACACGTCGTATTCAGGCAATTCACCAAAATTCTTTGTGCAATACACGTCGTCTTAAGTTCGTCAGTTCGTCAAAATACTTGTATGAGATACGTCGGCTATAGATTCACAAGTTACGAAAATCTAAAGTATTATAAAGTTAATTATACACAAAGTTGAAGTACGTGAATTAAAAGTGATCAGTAAGAAGTATTATAACAGTTTCAGTTTGGCGAGTATCCAGATCAATATGTAAAAGTGATAGTGAACGTGTTCGACAATAAAAATTATAAAACAAATTTCTTCATCAGTGTAATTTTTGGATAAAAGATTCCTTTCCGTTTCACAACCTGTATAGAGACACATGTTCGACCCAAGCCAACAGGATAATAGCTAGCCGGAGGACATTTAAAATGAAATCAAACAAAAAGCTAACACTGATGCAAATTGCTAACACAAGAGGAGCTACGAACCTAACAAATGAATGACGTCACAAGATGGCAACGCGTGAAGTAAACACACTTACATAAACATTAACATTACAACATTTTGTAAGTAATACCGCATCAAATTGGCTCCCATACGTGGGGCAGTTAAAAATTATGTAACCAAACAAAACAAAAGCAGCACAACATAAGATCTTCAAGTTCCAATAATTTACGTAAAACATATTACGTAAACATAAAGTTGCATCAAATTGGCTACCACAACGTGGGGCTACAACAACAAAACAAACATTACGTAAAAACATATTATGTAAGCATCTTCTGCATCAAATTGGCACCCAGAACGTGGGGCACGATAACCAGGAAAGGAACACGATAACCAGGAAAGGAACACGATAACCAGGAAAGGAACACGATAACCAGGAAAGGAACGCGATGACCAGGAAAGAAGCAGAGTGACCAGGAAAGGAACACGATGACCAGGAAAGGATCAGAATTAATCAGGAAGAAGTGAGATGACCAAAGGGGCGAATGGAGAAGTGAACTGAACTACAAGACGCAGATTCCAGAAACAACAAAAGGAACGACAGACTACACGGATGATTGGACATCGTAATTCCGAGATTACAAGGCAACAGGGTAATTCAACTACAAAAACATCGAGACAACGTAGATTCATCATAATACAACGCAGAAGCGACATACAAACCTAGGAGAAAGGGGCAGAAAGCTGGACATCAAAGCTACATCAGCAGATAGCATCAGAAAGGTTAGAAAAATGTTATGTTAATTCTAAAAAAAAAAAAAAAGGGTAAACAAATTTAAATGTACCTTAGGAGTGGTAGGATAAAGAAAACAATGGCTACTAATAATACAGAAGAAATAATTATGGAGGGAGATAATGTAACAGTTAGCTGTAATTCAATACAGGTTACAGAAAACAGCCCAGACTTTTTAGTATTTGAGGGAGAAAATGTTAGTGCAGAAAGTCAGAATAGAACAGCAGGAAATGTAAATTTTGATGCTAGAATGATGATGGAAATGATAAGAAATTTTTTTGAAACGGTAAGGGAAGATATGCAAAAGAGCCATATGGAATTGAGAGAAGCTATAAACAAAGATCATAGGAAATTAATGGAAAGTATTGGTAGGAGTAATGAGATATTAGAGCAAAAAGTAAATCAAAGCAAGGAAGAAATTGAAAAGAAAGTTACGAAGCTAGATAGTAGTATGCCAAAAATGAGTGACGAAAAGGAAATAATAGCAAGTGAGATAGGAGAAGTTTCAAAGAAAATGTTAGACATGAGCAGGGAAAGAGATAACAAAGAAAGTAAGGTTAATACTAAAAATGAACATGTTGATTTAGAATGTACAGAGCTAGGTAGCCGAATGAGTAGCATTTCAAGTGAGATAAGAGAGATGAAAGAGGTTATGAATGTAGATGTAAATCAGGCGCAAGTTAATTTCAGAGGGGAGATATCAGAAATACAGAATGAGACAGTAATGCAAAGAAATAAATTGTACCAAGATGTTCAAAATGAAAACTCCAGTCCAGTACAGTTTAGTACAGATTTGTTAGAGTACTTTCAAATTAAAGAGATAGTAAAAGAATTGAAAATGAAAGTTGTTAAAAGATGTGTTGTTCAAGAAACTGTAGATTGTTTTCAAATGTTATCATGTGACGAAATTTCATATGAATACAAGAGGTTATCCATTAACAAAAATTTGAAGGTTAGGTTACGGCTACGAGCAATGTTTAGCCACACACAATTTGATCCAGGAGGGTAAACAGCAATGAGATGTAAAGTAAATGCTGGATAGGTAAAGATGACTTGCAGAGAAATGTATTGGAACGTAAGAGGGTTAACTAAATGTATATGTCATGAGAAAACAGAAATTTAATAAATAAAAAAAAAAAAAAAGGAGAAATAAATATTTAAAAAAAAAAAAAAATAACAATTTTTTTTGTAACTATAACAGTATTTGAAAATTAAGAATGCAAAGATTGAAACTTAATATGATATTAAAGTAAAAGTACGTAAATACAATTCCAAAATTTAAAAATTAAGAATGCAAAGATTGAAACTTAATATGATATTAAATTAAAAGTACGTAAATACAATTCCAAAAGTATTGTTAAAATAATAATAAATTCAGAACAAAAAAAAAAATACTTATGTAGAAAACAGAAAAGGTGAAACATTGTCTAGATTTAAGAGATGTAAATATTTGTGTAGAGGGTGAATATTTTGGTAAATATGTGTAATAATTACAAAAATCTTAAATGTATAAATTTTTGTCAACAACTTAAGAAAGTAAACAATTTGGTAACAGTAATTAAATAATTTAGGGTAAAGTATTTGCTATAAAATAATTTGTGATGTCAGATTAATATCTAAATTAATTAAACCAGAGCCAGTAAGTAGTGGCGAGATAAAAAAAAAAAAAAAAACATATGTCGTGTGTTAAATGCGTGTGAAGTGTTAAGTGAAAGTGATAGCGTGTGTTCCAAGATTCAGGAGACTAAAAACCCAATTATAAAATTTCCAAACAAGTTGTAAATATCTATAATTATGTTTCTAGTGGGGCATATGATGCAGTAATTTGTATCACAAATTACTTAAATGTAAATAATGATTGTAATATGAATATGCATTTTTATGTGACATTGATTTCAGATGTTTATTAATTGTAATTATTATTGGGAAATAAGTTTATAAGGCTTTACTGAAACCGTCAATAATAGCGCAATAATGCAGCGAGGGGGTGAGCTGTTTATCATTATTGGAAACAAGGAAGTTACGTAATGTTGGCGCGTTTTCGGTAGAAACTTCTGGAATGTTTCCCTAAAAGCAATATGTATTCGTGGTTTTCATTGGATATTAAAATAGACGCTAATGTTGGCGCGTTTTATTAGCCAATAGTAGTTCAGTTATAATCTTTAGGCGTATCTTGATGCAGGGGTATAAATAGAAGCCAAGTTAGAGGTAACGTCAGTCAGTCCTTCAGTTCGCCGAAAGCATTCATACATTACACGTCGTATTCAGGCAATTCACCAAAATTCTTTGTGCAATACACGTCGTCTTAAGTTCGTCAGTTCGTCAAAATACTTGTATGAGATACGTCGGCTATAGATTCACAAGTTACGAAAATCTAAAGTATTATAAAGTTAATTATACACAAAGTTGAAGTACGTGAATTAAAAGTGATCAGTAAGAAGTATTATAACAGTTTCAGTTTGGCGAGTATCCAGATTAATATGTAAAAGTGATAGTGAACGTGTGCGACAATAAAAATTATAAAACAAATTTCTTCATCAGTGTAATTTTTGGATAAAAGATTCCTTTCCGTTTCACAACCTGTATAGAGACACATGTTCGACCCAAGCCAACAGGATAATAGCTAGCCGGAGGACATTTAAAATGAAATCAAACAAAAAGCTAACACTGATGCAAATTGCTAACACAAGAGGAGCTACGAACCTAACAAATGAATGACGTCACAAGATGGCAACGCGTGAAGTAAACACACTTACATAAACATTAACATTACAACATTTTGTAAGTAATACCGCATCAAATTGGCTCCCATACGTGGGGCAGTTAAAAATTATGTAACCAAACAAAACAAAAGCAGCACAACATAAGATCTTCAAGTTCTAATAATTTACGTAAAACATATTACGTAAGCACAAAGTCTTCTCGCAATTTAGGCATCAAGTATTAAAATACCACACAGTTTAAACAGGGGCAAATACGAGCATGACAACATCCCAGTAAAGCTCTCAAATGAAGCAGTGAGATATGCTTGAAAATGCTAAACACGTAAATCAGACAGGATCAACCAGTCATACCCCAAGAAGTAATCACAACTGCCCATCAAGTTATGGCATCACTTCACTGCCTCAGTATTACAAGGTTGTATGTAGTAGCATGTAACGATTGAGAAATAAGAGTTTGAAATTTCAGATTATGAGTGAGCAGTGTGTTGATCCGGCCATTATTTTGTTTATCTCCTAAACAATCATAAAAATATACACTATACTTCATAATATTATTATTTTTGAAGAAGTTATTTAATGTTATATTTCTACATAGAACCTTGTGATATTGAGCCAGTGACTTGTGTGCCCTGTCTAGATTAATTATTTAATAAATTAATGTTAAGGAAAGGTTAAACCACTGTGAAAAAATTGGCACATAGTTACGGAATGCATAATTCTATATTCTAAACATGGAGAGAAATAAAGAATCCCACATATATGTATACAAATGTCAAGAAAGAAAAAGTTCTTTGTTGTTAGATTAGGAATTTGGAGCTAAAAGGAACTACAAAAAAAAACTTGGAGGAGAATAGTAAATCTCCATTGTATAGGTGCAATGCAAATGCAGTTCACATTCTATTTAATTGGCCAGGAATACAGTAGCGGCTGAAGCATGAATGCAGTCGTAGTGCCAGGAATACCTCCCTGAAATTCTTATGAAGCAATACATACACCACCATGCCATTTTGTATGGTTGCCTCCAAGTTAATACCCTAACTGCTACCCAAGGTGGTGGTTAGTTCATCACTAAGAATTACTCCCAGTTAGCTGTTAACCGAAGGTCATAATACGAAAAGTTGCCCTAACTTCCAGTTAATATGTAACCAAACCTTAACCGGAGATTAATACAGGCCCTCAATGGTAGTGGTAGAGGCACTATTATAGAGCACAAGTACACACACTAAGAAACTAAGCCAAACACCACAGTTCTCATTCAAATTGTGCGTGCAAACTCACAGCTGGCCGGGTATAGGTGCTGTCTGTGGAGTTTTACTTTTCTTTCAATTGTCTGCTGGACTGCTGGCAGTGCAGGCAGCACTATAAAAATGATTAATTTAATTTTAAGTATAAACAATGGAAAATCAATAACGAATATGATATAACAAAGGACATTTTCTGCTAAGTTTTACACTGCAAGTGATAGGTACCTTATTTCTCACTTCTCAGTATAGCAAACTTTGTTGTAGGTGTATGATAAAGTTGGTACTTATGATTCACATGTGCTGCCAAGATAAGACATGACAGGTACTAACTGGCACGAATATGGGCTATTATCCTCTTGCCCCTCCAATCCCTGCTAGAGTCTAGACTGAAAGCCCAGGGTGCTATGAATGCATGCCAGGACAGAAGTGGCACGATCCATAGAATAATAATATTATAAGCTTGCAAACTTGCAATTTCTAGTCGTTTCCTTTAGCTGCTTTGGTTTTCTATTGTCAAACAAGCCATTTAATTGCTCATTTAAAAATAATAAGCATGTCTGTATTCTTGATGCAATCGTGGAGTATACAAATAGTTTCGAATATGTGTTTCTTTATTTTATTAAGGTAGTGGCATGGCATGAAGGCACTACCTCCGGAGCTGCCCCTGCAGGAACAAGAGATTGGAGGAGGCAGTTGATTAAAGAAAAATGGGTTTGTTTTGAAGATCTGAGATAATGAAAACATTTCTGAAGATAAATCTCAAATAAGGAATTTAGAAGAATATTTGTAATGAGTTTAACATAAATGGATATGACAACTAGTAAGCTAGACTCAGCATACAAGAAAACTAAATATCTTACAAAGGCAACATTCCTGATGACACAAGCTTACAGCATGCTATGAATTCAAATCCAAAGGTTTTAAAGCATGTGACAGAAAAACAGGAACTAGTCACATGGAAACAAGTCTTTATTATCTGAAATATTTAATATAGTTTTTAACCAATAAGGTCCGGAGAGAATGAGAATGAAATAAATGAGAAAATGCTCAATGAGGCCAAGCTATAGAGCTGAGGATTACCTGACATTTGTATCCTCAAAATAAGCGAGTAACCTTGTCCAGCCAACTCACCCCAACCAAGACTCAAATTCAGGCTGTACAAACTAGAAGGCAGACATTCATGTTGGAGATGGAACACACAGGAATATATCTGCATCTGCAAGGATAAGGGAAGAGTTTTTAATTTTGAAATCCCTCAAGTAATTTCTTCAGCAATCTTTGCAAACCGCCATCAGAGACAAATCCATAGGGGTGCTCCACAACAATAATAGCAACAATGCACAGCAAATGAAGATTGGTTTAATGGAGATGGTGATATCTCTAAAACTTGCTGCAATTAATTATATGTAAGTGATGTAAATAGTCATTAATTCACTAAGTTTATTATTCCAAAAATAGTAAATTTTACGACAGAATATACTGAACTACAAGAACAATTAATTCATTTAAGTTAATTGTTTTACTACAATTTTGTAACTAAGAGTCGAGTTACATTAAAGAAAATGTATGCAGTTTTGTTATGCAAGTTGTATCAAATGCACCTAATATTTTCATACAAGACAAAAAAGTTATGACTTATGTCCAATCAAGATGGCACAACTTAATTATTTTTTCCTCTAGTAGTCTTAGTGCCATTACTTTTCTCGTTAAACTGTAATATTTGACTACCTAACCAAACAGACAATAAAAATCATTTGTATCACCTTCATTTTTATAAAATCTCTAGGAAGCTACATAAGCAGAGGGCATAAATAGGTGGAAACAAACCCTATATTCAATCTTATAAAAACGTTTCTTCATTCAAATAGCATTTATCAACAAGCTTCTTGCATATGATATGTATTTTGGTATAAGTTAAATGTCATAATCACAGTGCTTACCAAAATTGCTTAAACTCATTTTAGGTTCTCTTGCAATCATGAAATTTGGCAATGGACACTTATATTAAATGTGATTGAAACTGCAAGTTTCTGCAAAGAAAATATTTTCATTAGATTGATATTGTATGAGATAATTTTTAAATTTAGATTATGCTTAATAAAAATATCCTATTTACTAAATAATTATATAAAAGCTACTTTGATGCACCTAAATATGAAAATATTAATGTAAATAAAGATTTATCAGCAGACAATATGTGGTTTGAATTGAAATGACTGCTCATCAGTTTACCAGCATGCAAACTAAACAGAAAAAGAAAACATTCTAAAAAATTATAGTGTATTAATATCACCAGAAGGTACATTGCTTAATTCACCTAAATTAAATGTTTATATGCAGGGTGTAAGTAAGGTGTGAATATTAAAAATACAGCAGTGTAACTTATAATAACAATCAATGTTAAAAACAATGCAAATATTGATCTGAAAAGTTTTTCAAGGCTCTTAGCCAAGTAAAATATTAAGTTTCAAGATTTTTTCTTCCCTTTTTTATGCATCCTTAGTATTTTTGTAGGTACATATATAATAAGATCTGTGAAGCTGATAAGTGGCCTATCCATAACTGTTCTTATATATTTATTTATGCTAAACTAATATATGTGAATATGACTTGGCATTCAGCCCAGACTCGCCAGTCATACTTGAATTTACAAAACATAACATTCTTATACAAACTCCTGCTGCTTCTTAAACATTAAAAAATGATTAAAACTACTATGCAATTATGTTTGCATTATTTCTCTTGTAACTGTCCAATTCCGCTTATTTTTCACTTTGCGTAGAAGCTGTCCTAAATTTTTACTATCCTTACGAAAATTTTGATTAAGGCTATGTTCTTATTAAGTAATATGTGATAATATACATAAAAGATTTGTTATACTGATGTCAAAAGTTTGGTTTGGAATTTCTTCTTTTCAAGTATACAGCAAACAAAGAGAGAAGTATCTCTGCTTCTGCTGGCATTGGTCTTTTTTCTTAGTAAATTATCTCAGCTTTTGGCCAAGAAGCTCTTGTTTTTCTAGAAAAAGTTATATAGGACTATTGCACTCATATGACACCTAATGGAGACTAATGACATGAATGCCTTGAATATGAATCAATCACAACTTGGTCAAATGGAACTGTTTACTTTGCAAGGAGAGGAAAAATTATTCAATAAGTGTGTCTCCTTATTACTGAAAATATTAATGCATTTATGCATTAATATATCATCTATCTCTGATGGCAAGGAATTAAATGTTTGATAATTATCTATGTTTTTAAAATAAATGCTCATCTTTCAGATGGTCTGCATTTTTATTTTACTAATGTAAAAGTCCACATTTACTTCTGAGGTTGGGTATTTAATCCAGAAGCTGTAATTTGTTTGGTTCCACAGGCCATAATCTGATCTAATAGCAAAGTGTTTCTTAAACAAACCTGTTAAATATTACAACTAAGGATTACTAATATAATTCATTTTCATTTTATTTTATTTTGAGTTTAACTTGTAAATTTCACTTGTACTAAAGCACTTGGCAACTAGTTTGGGTAGCTTCTGGGCTTGTTTTGGGCCAGTTCAATGCAGTTTCAAGGCTTGTGGGCCCACAAGCCCAGAAACCACAACAAATTATATTGAATCAGCCATGAAAGCTGATGACTCAGCAATTAATTGATAATTTCAAAATCTCTTGTGCTATTATCCAAGACAAATTTAGTTCTTTTTCTTTTTCAGGCAATCAAAAACCCAAATTTCCTTCACATAATTTACCCGGGAATTTTTTAAACCGAGAAATATTTTAAAAAATATTTTATGCATACCTTATGGTTCTTTATTGATTTACTCCAAATCAGCAACTGTAAATATTAAAGAATGATTGCAGAGTACTGTCCCTTCTTGCATGCATACTATCCTGTGTCACAATTTATGTATACCGCCTAATGACAAAAGAAATAAACTACATTTAATTAAGTATACCCAGAATTGATTATCATCACTGCTGCTGTGTAAGTTATATCAAGATATGTTCAACAATCGGCATGGAAAGAATGTCCCTGAATCATATCTGACACTCTATTTTTATAGACAGATAGATACATTGCATATAGCTAAGCATACCTATTCTTGAACATATTTGGAGACAGGGAAGATGCTTGCGAACATTGCCAGGATAGTTGTATACAAAGTGAAAATAGGGAGCCCATATGTGCAACATCACCCTCATCTTAGGAAATATCACAACAAAAGAATGCCTGTACAGAAAACTAACAAGAGAGTAGTCTATCACATCTTCCAGAAAAAAATAATCTGGATATTAAAATGAATTTATTTAACCAGTTCTTATGCAAAAAGATTAAACCATTTGAACAATTAAGGAATATGGAATTAACATCAAAGGCCATAAACTTCCAAAGAATGCAGTGCTAACAGCCTGGTTGTTACCTATTTACATATAAAGAACTGTGGTGTCACTACCACAAGGCAATTCAAGCATTCCTAAACAGTGATGCCTTGGGCCATAAGCTAAAGTTCCATATAACGAGATCAGAGACACAGTACTGCCTTATTAGGAAATATTGAACAGACATGTTCAGATATAAGAAGCTATCAAAATATACCCCCCACTCTCTTATTGGCTCTCTTTGTTGGAAAGTGCTCTTTTTGTATCATTCACTTTTTGAAGCTCTTTCTTTTTGGAATCTTTTGTCACTCACTTTGATTCCTTTTGTTTGGCAAAAGATAACTGCAAGTCAATAGCTGCATATCAAGGGCCACACAAGGTAGAACCACATCTGCTTCCAGCTTTTTCAAACATTCAATAATAAAGGCAAACAGAATGAGATTATAAAATAGGTAGCTTAATCATCGAGCTAAAATCCCCAACACGACACAGATCAGTATACTAGTTTACAGTGGTCCACTGACATGGGTGGCAGAGGTCGTTAAGGCACAGACTCGTGAATGGGAGGTCCACAGTTCAAATCTTGGCAGGACCACCTTCTCTGACTCTTTTCCAGGTTTTCCTCAGTCTTCATAACTGGTAAATGCTGGGGAGGTATCCTAAACTTAGGCTGGAATGCTTTCTTTCCAATTTCCTTTCTTAATTATCAGTTCATATCCCTTGGGTATTCACTGCCCATTAACACCCATTCTTATTCCTATATGCAGCAAGAATGGGTGTTAAACACTCCTCATTACAAATGAGTTCTTCTCCTCTTAATGTAGGGAAGTCTACTTTGTATACTCATTTCTGTTGCAGGATTTCAGTTGGTTTTGAGGTCTTACTCTTGAAACTGGCAGCCATTTTTGGGCATGATTTCTTATCCCACAGGACCTCTCTCACAGGAATTTCAGGGTAACTTCAGCATGAAAGGTTTGAGATTACTGAATGGCACAAAATAAAATTCTGAGCGCAATTATCATAAGACACCTAAATGGATAGTGTATTTAAGACGTGTAACAGTGCAACAAAGTGCTGCCCCTAATTTAGTACCTATAAATTATTCACTATACAGTGATGTGTATTAAAAGATGTTGGTGAAAAAGAATTGGTCTACTCTACAAGAAAGAAAAAAAATAAAACAGGAGGAAGAAAGCCTTACAGGTTCAAACAAATACGAAGGTATATTGTGCTCAATGTCCTTTATTTCTCAAAAGAGTGAACACAACTACTGCTATCATCATCATTTATATGCCATATCTTAAACGCTGAAATTAAATAATTTTATTGCTTGTCTCCTTTATTTTTCACACAACTGCATGTTAGATTATCCAAGACTCCCAAAGCTTAGTACACCAATAATGTAAACAAGATACACATAAACATAGGTATTACCTGGAGATGTAACAACATTACGGCCACTTCTACCCTGCAGATGTAAAATTTTAGTGGTCTTTTCTGATGATTCTTTTTCTAGTGCCTTCACTCGGGCTAAGTGCTGAGACCCTAAGAAGTGAAGATCTGAGTTCTCACTCTGTAATTTACGAATCTGGGCCTTAAGCTCTGCAAAACAGAAAACTCAATAATTAGCAATGTAACAATATAAGAAAAGCGCATTGTAGGAGAAAAGACTGTGTGTGTGTGTGGGGGGGGGAGAAATATATGGTTCCCATAAAGATGTGAACCACTGCATCCGAGCTCAACAAAAAGCATAACATTTAAATCACTGTGATTTAAATTTTATTCCCTTGAAAGTTTTAAATGTCTAAGCATTCAGAGAAGAAATACTGTAAGTGTCTGTCTCTCTCTCTTTCTAGGACTAGATTTGGTGAGGGAGAGGATGTATTCAGTTTAAAAATTGCTTTTTGCTTGCCTTGACTTGGAATTTTGCAAAATATTCCTTGTATTTTGTAGTGATGTGGAGAATGGAAATTTGTTACAAGAGTACCATATTATGTTGACTACTTCGCAAATTAGAGTATGCATGGAAAAACACTTTGATATTACTCAAATTCTTTGCTAGAGCAAGAGTGAAAATTACACAAAACTAGAGGCTTACTACTGAAGCATTACCAGCAAAACTGGATGCAAACATCGCCTGTAGTATATACATATGCAAAAACTTAATAAAGTGAAGTAATGAGTAATAAAACCACACTGAGTTGGGTTTAAATACACAAACTTCACTAAAACTACATGTTTACCTTGTGTAAGCATAGAAGAAATGTTTTTAGGGTAGTTATCCTACCTCAGCTGATTCCAACTGCCTCATCATGCTCTCCTGCTATTAGGCTGGACTTTAGATAGGACTAAGGAAGATAAGGCCTTAAATTCCAAAACAAATTTCAATGAATTCAACACCACATAAGCACTATACAATAGATTCTCCATTAAGAACCTGCTGAAATCAAACCAAATAAAACTTCCTTTGGAATATACATTAACTGTTTATCAAGTGGATTGTATACATCGCAGTCAGGTTTACATTGGAAAACAAAATGGAATCTAAAAACCAGGCTAAAAGAACACCTCAGAAATATCAAAAACAAACAAGTGGACAAATCTGCAATAGCATCATATTTTTGGAACAGTAGCCACAACATTCAAAGTAGTATCTATCACTTTGCGAAAGCCATAGACCATCCCTGTGAATTAACCATTTGGGAGAAGATTTACAATCTGAAAAATAGTTATCGGGTAATGAACTTTGAAATTCCTAAGGAGAGGACCTCATTAGTCACCTCTTCCAACTGTCACCAGAGAGTAGCCCAGTGGTAGGAGAGGATGATGCAGTCGGAACCTAGCTGAGGATGGGGTAACCACTCCAAAAACATGTTGCTATACTTACACAAGGTAAACATGTAGTTTTAGTGAAGTTAGTCTATTTAAACCCAACTCAGTGTATTATTGTTGCTTATAGTGTTTATACAATCAGAACAAAAATATTTGGTCACCACTTTAAAAATCTGATGTGTCAGACTCACAAGGCTTTCTCCATCCATTCTTACAAAAACTGTTTTTACAAAAGCTTATTTTTCTATACACTTAAATAATTGAGATAAATGCTCGCAGAAATGGTTTCATTACACATTTCATTGTAGGTACAAGAGAGATACAGGAGACTAAAGTGATACTCAAATCTTTCAAAAGCAGATTACTATATGCTGGCTTTGAAATTTCATACTTTTTGAATGATATAACAGGAAACAAATGAATGGTGCCATAGTATTTAAAAAAAAAAAAAAGTAAAAGTATTGGGAAATTCAAACCAATAGCAAAAATATCTTGGAGATGGTTAATGCCACCAAAATTTTGACAAATTGCTCTTACATTTTTTTATGTGGTAAGTTTTTGTAGTCTTATGGTTTACCAGTTATACAAAATGTATCCAGAATGAAGAGGACGTTAAAGTCTTTTCACAGAAAATTGAAAATATACATCATATTAGTCATTCAAATATTTTAAAATATGGTATTTTAATAAGTCATTAGAGTAATTTTTGAGAGAGAGAGAGAGGGAGAGCGAGAAAGAGCGAGATTTCCATGTAAAGGGTACTTTTTTATTTCCAGAAGATTTTCTTGAAAATCTTCATGTCACAACCTTGGAAGATATTGAACTTAAGTACCAAGTTTGTTATTTATCTGACATTTTGCTTTTGAGTAATGCTCTCCCTCTCACACACATGGATACACACTCACACAAACCCTTTTTTTAAAAATCTGATTTGTTCACTCACATGACTTTCTCTACTCTTGTACAAACTATTTTTACAAAGGCTACTTCACGTAGTCAAGATAAAGATTTATAGAAACTATCTTATTGCTAATTTTCTTGTAGGTACAAGGGGAATATGGTAGGCTTTAAGCGATAGTCAAATCTTTTAAGAGTTGGTTGTTATATGGAACATTTCATTCTCTTTGTATGCCCAGGACATAAAAACACAAATAACAAATTCCCATTTGAGAAAAAGTATAAGTATTGCAAAATTCCAACAAATAACAAGGAATATCTCGGAAATGGTTCACTCCACAAAAAAAATGTATGACATAAATTGTTTGTTTTAATGAGCTTTCCATTTTTTGTGTAGAAAAATTTTGTCTATCTCTTACGGTTTACCAGTTATGCAAAAGCCATTCAGAAAGAAGACTTTTGGGGACATTCCCAGAAAATTCAAGATATACATTTTATTTGTCATGAAAATATCTTAAATATAAGATATTTTAATAAAAATCATTAGAGACATTTAAGAAAATCAAAATTCTCGAAAAATGTTCCATGTAAAGGGTAGTCTGGGGTGGAGGGATTTTCTTGAAAATCTTTGTGTCACATCTTTGAAAGATACTGAACCTAAATACCAAGCCGACTTTTTGTTTTTGAGTCATGCTGTTCACAGACATGCACATGGACTTTTTTCTAAAAGTGCTTTTCTTCTATTCAGGGGGCCTCAATACATTTGGTGGAATCTCGGTATCAAATTTTTGGGTGGAATGCAGTACTTTCCCTACTTACTAGAGAAAGTAAAAAACCCGTTTTTGGATTCAGAGGGCCTTAATATGTGTATTT
Organism: Deroplatys truncata; assembly: GCA_030765065.1. Taxonomy (NCBI): domain Eukaryota; kingdom Metazoa; phylum Arthropoda; class Insecta; order Mantodea; family Mantidae; genus Deroplatys; species Deroplatys truncata. The sequence goes on along the minus strand of CM060976.1, from coordinate 78,522,763 downwards.
CTGGTGAAATCTCGAAATTTCTGGGTAGAATACACTACTTTCTCGAGTTATTAATAGGTAAGTGGTAGAAAAAATAAAAATACTAACAACCAAATTAATGAAGAGAAAATACTCATGTTTAACATGTACAAAGCTCAAACAATAATACAGTTTATTTGCTCTGCAAATTTTCAATATTTTTCATTTTAACAGTTTCTTATTTTAATTCTTACAAAATTGCAGGACGTTTTCACCTTCTTTATTTTCATTTTGTACAACAAATTCTCTTATTTATTTTGTGTAGTACCTGAAAATATCATACAAACATTATTTAACTCTAAATGAGGTTATTTTCCATTGAAATTTCTTTTTGAAACTAGATGGCATATTGCAAATATTTGGGTCCCTAGAAATTACTGTTACTGATCTTGGATTCATAGTTCATTTGGCTGAAACAATGAATGTCATCTGGCCAGGATTTCAAGGTCCAATGTTACCCGTGTTTGAATCCACACTGCATACTTCCAGTATATGGTGAAGAATAGATATCCCCATGGAAAATAAACGGTGAATGGTGTGCATTGAAGTTGATAAGACCTCGTAGTGTGGTAAAACACATGTTTTGCATTTATACAGGATGTAACAAAAATGTACAGCACAAATTGCAGGACACATTCTTCACATGTAGACGAAGAAATTATGTTATATGAACAAGGGTCTGGAAACACTTTATGTCCCTGTTACAACTCATTAATCATGGGAAACACGTACGAACAGAACGTTAGAATCATGGGGAACATGCACTCTTTGTTACATCTGGTTATGTTGTCATTATCGTAGGTGCACTGTCAGTGTTTTGTTTTACATGTCCCTGTTGCCATGGAACTTAAGTCATTGCTTGTTTATAGGTAACATCAACTGTTCCAGTGAGTAATATGACCTTGGCAAGCACACGGGTTACTAAGTACTAGTAGAGTTGATCACAGAGTTGGCTCATGCAATGGTAGTGTACACAAATGCAGAGATGGCAGATGCCCATTTGATGTATGGAATAGCAGATGGCAATGGCACTTGCGCTCAATGTTTGTAATGGGAGAGATTTCCAGGACGAAGGTGCCCTGACAGGAAAATGTTTGAAGCCATTGATCGTTCAGCCTGATACTCATTACCACAGGAGGCTTAAAAGGACAAGGACACCACAATGGGAGGCAGCAATTCTTCAGGCAGTTGACGACGATGCTAGTGTCAGTACAAGACAAGTAGCTGCAACAATGAATGTTGACCACATGACTGTCTGGCAAGTGTTACATGAGGTCCAACTGTATCCATACCATTTACAGTGTGTGCAAGCACTATCAGCAGCTGATTTTCCTGCATGGGTACGCTTCTGTGAATGGTTTATGCAATGTGTCAATCCTAATTTTAGTGCAACAGTGCTGTTCACAGATGAGGCATTGTTTCAACGAGATCAGATTGTAAATTGTCACAATTGGCATGTATGGGCTGACATCAATCATCACGCAACTGTTGAAGCAATCATTAACAAAGATTTTCTGTCAATGTTTGGGGCGGCATTGTTGGTGACTGTTTGGTAGGGCCTCACGTTCTTCCACCTACGCTCAACGGACAAAGTTACCATAATTTCGTAGAGAATGTTCTATCTGATCTGTTAGCAGATGTGCCTTTAGCTCTGCGACAAAACTGTACTCATGTACGATGGAGCACCTCCTCATTTTAGTGTTAATGTCCGTCGGCTTCTAGATAACAGATTCAGTGACAGATGGATAGGTAGAAGTGGACCAATTGCCTGGCCTGCATGCTCCCCGGACCTAAACTCATTGGACTTTTATTTGTGGGGGCATTTGAAAGCTCTTGTGTATCGAATCACAGTACCAGATGTTCAGAGTCTCCGTGCCCGTATTATGGAAGGCTGCAAAACCATATGCAATACTCCAGAGATGCATCAGTGCATCCGGGAATCACTACAATGGCGGGTTGATGCATGCATCAATGCTCACGGAGGGCATATTGAACATATCCTGTGAGAAAGAGTTGCATGTGGTATGCTGGCATTTCTATTCTTGTGTGTTTCCCATGATTAATGAGTTGGAGAAAATGAGTTGTAAATGGTAACAAAGCGTTTCCAGACCCATGTTCATATAACATAATTTCTTCGTCTACGTGTGAGGAAAGTGTGTACATTTCTGTTACACCCGGTATAAAAAAATCAATGAATAAATTTAAACAATAAATTTAAATAAATCACCAAAATATGTAGCCTTAAAGAAAGAGGAGTGTCAAAAATTAAAATTTGCTGCTACCTTCAAGTACTGCCAGGACATAAAAGGGTTAACTAAGAAACTCATAAGTTGTGAAACATGAGGCATTAATGTGGAACTTCAGTAAAGAAGTTGATTGTTAACAAACTCACAAATTTATTTCTCCATCAGTTAAAATTATACTGTGGTGATATTTTCAGATATTATGTAATTGCTAATACAGAACATATAAACTGTATTATCTTTGTTCTCTGTGTATGTTAAAAATAAGGATTTTTTTCTCCATTAATTTTGCTGTTAGATATTTTTTAAAGTGATGTCAAAATACTTTCTGTTCTGACTCTATGAAGGATATGCCCTTGGTAGTAGTAATATATAGCAAATAAAATCAAATAGAAGTACAATATATGCTTAAGATTCTGTACTGCATTAGTTATGACTTGATAGAATATAACAACTAAATGCACTTAGCACAACTATAAAAAGAGAATGAAATATTAAATAATATACATATTTTATATTATTTTGTTAGTTAAAACTCCAAGCGTTATATTCCTGTAGTAGGTGTGTTAAGCTAGATTGAATACTTAACAACATACAATTTAATCACACTGTTAGCTGCTAACCTCCAATGGATAATATTTATATTTATTAACATGCCCTGAAAAACCAGTTTGTCATTGACCTTTCTACAGAAAACATGACAACAGCTGTATTCACTTCTCCTGCTTGTGCAGCTCTGGGAAGGATAAGATAGCTGCTACTTTCTTTACATCATCTATCCACAACTTTTCACTTATGTAGGAATAATAAGCTGTTCTTAATGCAGAGAGATGGAACATGCAGCTGTAGTTCAGCATAACTGTGTTTTACTGTGCTTAGCCAGTCAGAGATAATTCCTAAAAACTTCTATGTTAGCATAATTTATAGCTTGATTATTAACTTTTGCTTTAGGTAATTAGCATTGTTTTCTGCACTAGTAGGATCTGTCTGAAAATGTGATTAAAACTTAAAGGAGAATGGTTAAATTACCTTATTAGTGTATTTTGGAGCAGATGTGAACTGTTACAATAACGGTTCCATAAATAATTGGGAAATCAATCAAGTTTTAGACATGCAGATCCTACGGCTATGCCCTGTTGTCGCTTCACAGTTGCTACCATCACTCCTCTACATCTAAAAAAAAAAAACATCCCTCGGCTACGTTTTGCAGCTTAGGGCCCTCAACGTTGGGCTATGCCTTTTGGCTTAGGGCACTCATTAGCATCTCCAGCCTATCAGAAACCTAAGGTTAAGAACACAATCACTTTGGTGGACCCTAGTAATGCAGATTACCCATTTTCTTTAAGCAAGATTAAATTTAGCTGGTAATTAAAGCTCTAGTTTAACTTGGTGTTATGCTGTCACATTAATTGTACACTGGCAAACATATGTAGGTATCACGTTGATATTGTAATGAAAAGAAGCTAGAAACAGTGATGTGTATTGAATTTATTTAAAGGTGAGTCGGAATTGTTACACTAACATCACTTAAGTTTACTCACTTAACATGTTTCGGGAAACCGTTGTTCCCATCCTCAGAAGGTTAACTCGACTGGCCCGTGTTGTTGGTGTTTCCGTTTTTTGGACTGGATCCTGTGGTGGCATCTTGTGGTGGAGAAATGTACTTCCAGAGAGGATTTGGTGGCGGCAAATCAAAATTCATTAGATGTGTGTTGTGTTTTTGAATGGTGATCTTCTCCCATGCATCTAATTCGGCTGCAAATTTGGCTGGTTTGACTAATGTAATATTGGGTTTGATGTTGTGATTAGTGATCCAAAAATGGTGTGAAACTGCAGATTTGTCCATTTGTTTGTATTTAATACATCTCATGTGCTCTTTTAGCCTAGTTTCTAGGTTTCTTTTTGTCTTACCTATGTATACTTTATTGCAATCTGAACAATTGATTTTATAGATTCCAGCTTTTTTGTCTTGTGGAATGGGGTCTTTTAACTTGTTACAAAGTAATTTCTCTATGTTAAATTTGTTCTGTGGAGCTAGGCTGATGTTATGTTTCATGAAAATCTTCTTAAATTTGTGAAAAGTTCCTGGGTGGTATGTGAATTTCTTGAACTTTAGCTCTTTATCTTGGGCAGCAAGGAGCACATGAGATGTATTAAATACAAACAAATGGACAAATCTGCAGTTTCACACCATTTTTGGATCACTAATCACAACATCAAACCCAATATTACATTAGTCAAACCAGCCAAATTTGCAGCCGAATTAGATGCATGGGAGAAGATCACCATTCAAAAACACAACACACATCTAATGAATTTTGATTTGCCGCCACCAAATCCTCTCTGGAAGTACATTTCTCCACCACAAGATGCCACCACAGGATCCAGTCCAAAAAACGGAAACACCAACAACACGGGCCAGTCGAGTTAACCTTCTGAGGATGGGAACAACGGTTTCCCGAAACATGTTAAGTGAGTAAACTTAAGTGATGTTAGTGTAACAATTCCGACTCACCTTTAAATAAAAAATATGTAGGTATGTTAAAATTACAGATACAAATTAAGGAGACAATGTTTGCCTACAATTAAAGACATTCTAATGCATTCATATGTAAAACATGTTCTAAAAATCTAACCTGTGAGACCTATACATCATTTATGTTCTGTTATGTGTGCATCTTATGCTGTGAATGAAGATTATTTATTTCCTATTTGAATGTCTAAGAACTATTCATCTGCTCTAAAAATAAAGGTTAATGCTCTCTTGCTAAGAATACCTTTTTGTACTTTATCAAACTCTTCCTTTTGGTGTAGCAATTTCATATGTAATTCATTGCATTCTTGCAATAACCTTGCATTGTCAGCTTTATAAGGTTCAATTCCCAACTGAAGGTTGTTGCATTCCTGTAAAATTTCAGATCTATTAGATAAGCTCAGGTTCATGCAATACCATGCATACAATAATGTGAAAAATTGTGCAATGTCTACTTTAAAATAAATGCAACATGCTATTTTCTACAAAACTTTGAATGTCAGCATGAACAATAATGTTACTGCATTTACATTTCTATGTGCTAACCTACCTGACAGTAACAAAACATTTGCATGCTGTGAAATTACAAGGTGTATGTGTTAGAATGAGTTGAAACTAACTTTAGAAAAGAATCAGACAGCTTGAGTTACATACATACAACTACAAAAAAACTTTCTTAAGGTATATTTATGCCAAATAATGGAAAACAAGAAGACAGCTAAGCTCAGCATGGTTAGAAAGAAATAAAATGTGGTTTGCAGTTTTTTCAAAGACATATGCAGTTGTTTAGAAACAAACACAAGCAACTTAAATCTTTAATAACTGTGTTAGTAATATTAACTAGCAATACCACATACTTTCTTTGAATAATAATAAGTCATAATTTTTCATCTTCCTCTTCAGTACCTAATTATGTGTTCAGCTGAACAAATGAATAACCAAACAAATGCTACACTATTTAACACAATTGCAATGTAACAAAAACTTTCTTATTTATTAATTAAAATCCATGAAAAGAGGAAAAACAAAATTTTGGCATAAAAATAATTAAAAAGCAATTTCATGAAAAATGGAAGAGAGAAAATAAAATCACAAAATGCTTTTCTAAGGGACACATGCAGAATAAATAAAACTGAATCAGGAAACACATTCATGCAAAATGAGACAGTTCACATACCCCAAGATTTGAAAATTATGTGGTTAGATATTCATAACTCATCTCATTTTTAGAGTGTTAACAAATTAATCAGCAGGTAGTTTTATTAGTACATTTATTTAACAGCAGAATTAGTTAATTATTAATGTAACAGTATCAGATATTTTATGCAGTACATATCCAACTTTATGGTTGCCATCAATTATTCCATTTGGTGAGTATAGAACATTTTTTTTAATCTTTTCCCCCTTGCAGATGTAAAACAACAATAAAAGTGCAGATGCACATGTCCCATAAGTAAGAAGGGAAAGCAAAAGTATGCATTGTATATTAGGATCTCATTAATCCTGCCATTTCTAGTGCTACTAGCAAACGTTCTGTGAGGGTGTTTCAAAATTATTTAGTTAAAGACATGTAAATAGAAAAGATTAATCTTACAAATACTATGAAGCATGTCCTGAATTTTTAATTGTCTTAACCTTAATTAGCCATTATGTCTATTATAATGGTTAATCACTTACAACAACAGTCTGCTGCAAAACAAACAAAATAGGACAACAACAATTGTTTAACTTTGGACAATTCTCCGCTTAAATCTAGAATTCCGCGGCATGGCTATATGTCGTTTTTGCACTATAACAAGTGTGTCTGTCTCTTGTGAAGACAGTCACTGACAAATGCAAGTGTTGGGTTAATGCTAGTGTAAAACATACCGTGCGGTGGAAAGAGTACGTAATTCTATTTATAAAACCTAAGGTTTCTGATTCACGGAAGGTCAGGTTAGGTTTAGTTTTTTTTTTTTGTAACAACTTAGGTTAATTAGCAGTCAGTAGCTACATCAAAGCACGCAAGCAAAGCGAGCGTGCATTCATTAACGATGGTTATGATTACCTCCAAAACCCCAACTTTCCATGTTATCCTAGTTTAGAGGAAGAATGGCACAAGTTCATGCCGTGGTATTCTAGACTTGTTTCCAATTCTCTATCTTTGGTACTACATACTTTGGTAGTTTGATTAAATTTATGGATGTTAGCTTGGCTGAAGTTTTAAGAAAAAGTTTATATCTTCTTTTCAACATAAATGCAAAGCAGTGTTTCATTTCGGTGGTACGAAAATCTTGTCAAAACCTATGCATGACAAATAATATTTATTTTACACGTGTTCACTCTGTCCTTTTCCAAAAATATGATAGCACCACAACACGACTGTGAAACTATCCAACCCTAAACAATTAAATTCTGCCCAGTGATGTTCACCAACTGGGCTACAAATCTAAGAACATATAGCAGCAGTTTTTAAAGGCACAGGTAGTTACAACATGCCATCAAATTTGATAACAAATTAAAAAAAAAAGTTTTAAAAATAAATCAAGACAGAAATGATTAATGAAGATGCTTGTGACACAGCTGTTTGCACATTTTTGTAATATGTTTATACCAAGCATATCTGTTGCACTTTATGGGCAGGGTTTCTATTTTATTTAAAAAAAGTTTTCACCATTTAAGTATAAATTAAACTTCTGATTGTTCTTATGTCCTGCTATTTAACTTCAGAGGGCTCTCCATATCCACTATCGAAGTAACAGCACATGAATCACAGGTGTCAAACTACAGGTTTTTTAATGCTGAAATACTGATTGATGGCTTCCAGTGAACTAAATTACTTTGGTGTAAATATATGAACAGGAGATTATCCTCTTTCCCTCTGTTATATACATGCATGCAGGAGGATTTATGTATAGGTGTACAGCTGTATGCGGAAAACTGATTTAGCAAAATACTTCAGGAAGGAAGATAAAAGGATTAGGATTGCTTTCCATTTTCCTTAGAACAAAACTTATTGGGAATAGGTAATAACTGATGAAAACATATTTGATAAATTCAATCTTAGGATCCTCATATTCCAGTACTAGAACAGTGAATGGAAGTTGCAGAACTTATTTTCACTCAGAAACTAAATTAACACCAAGGATACATTATGCATGGATGAGTGCATTATCAGAACAAGCATTGCAAGTTAGCTGTCCAAATATTAACCTACTTATAAACATTTCTATCCAACAGCACTTTCCCTTTCATTCAAATAATTTTCCCCTGTTAAGAAATCCTCCTCCTGTGAATCTCCTGAGGTTTTTTTCCACTGACTATATACACTATGTGATCAAAAGTATACAGATACCCCCACAAACATACATTTTTCATCTTAGGTGCATTGTGCTACCACCTACTGCCTGGTACTCATTATCCGCGACCTCAGTAGTCACTAGACATTGTGAAACAGCAGAATGGGATGCTCCGTGGAACTCACGGAATTCGAATGTGGTCATGTGATTGGGTGTCACTTGTGTTAGAAGTCTGTACACGAGATTTCCACACTCCTAAACATCCCTAAGTCCACTGTTTCTGATATGATAGTGAAGTGGAGACGTGAAGGGACATGTACAGCACAAAAGCGTACAGGCTGACCTCTGTTGACTTACAGAGACCACTGACAGAGACCGCCAGCATTTGAAGAGGGTCATAAAGAGTAATACGCAGACATCTATCCAGACCATTACACAGGAATTCCAAACTGCATCACCATATTGACTTCCAGCATTACCGATGGAGGGCGCCACGAGCTTGTACGTCATTTTCGGCCAGGTGTCTGGATGTACATTTTATCAGAGAGTGCTGTTCTTCTTTGATAAGTTTCTATACGAGAAGTCACAGTTTTCATGCTGTTGTCCAAACTGTATTTGACTTCCATCTCTTCTACACATTTGGTATCTGTACATGACATGCTTGCCAATGTAGCAGTTTCATGTCATCTTACAAAAACTTATTGAAGTGTAACAAAAATATTTCTATGCATTTTATAAATGATGATGTTAATGTGTACAATGGGCACAAATAAAGCCAAAATTTGCATTTTTAAAATGTTTGTATGTATGTACATGTTACCAACCCAAGTCAGAGTGTTTGCTAGCAGATATGACATCATCGCTGCAGTCAACCAAAAAAACCCAACTACAGTCTTTACCTACATTGCACTCTGAATGCATAATTGCAGTTTGTTCACCTCTTCCTTCTGGTTTTCTTCCTTACCTATCTTCAGCTTTACTTTGTCTACCATTTAAGTATTATAGATAGAACTACTGTATTCCACCCAACAATTGGATGTCAATATTTCACCAAAAATACACAATGAGGTCCATTAAACCCCATTTTTTGCTTTTTCTACTTTTGGTGAACTAAATTATTTTGGTGCAAAAGTATTAAAAACAGTTTATATTCTCCCCATGTTATATGCATGGGAGATATACGTAGGTGTACAGGAAGAAAAGAGTGTATCAGAAAGAAGTCGTTTAAGATAAATAGAAATGTTGCTATAACTGAAACGTTTTATAAGGACAGTAGGAGATTAGGGCAATGTTTAAGTAAAGTTAAGAACAAATTAATTTGGGCAGAGAATAGAGATAAATAAAGTAAGAAATTAAGAATTAAAGGAACTTGACTAAGGAAAATATTGTAATTTAAGAATACGACCGGTAAAGAGCCAGGGCTGAATGCCAGTCTTGTTTTCTTTATGTTTTGTATATGGCTTAGTACAATAAATTAAATTAAACAAAATTGAAGTACAGGAAGTACTGCATTCCACCCAAACATCTGATATGGGGATTTCACTAAAAATGTATGTTTTGAGGCTCCAGGAATTGAAAAAAAATAATTTTTAGAAAAGGTTGCACGTGTGTGTGTGTTTGTGTGTTTTGTCTGCCTGTCTGGGAACAGCATAACTCAAAAACGGAAAGCTAATTAAATACCAAAGTTAATATTTAAGTTCAGCATCATCCAAGGATGCAGCATGAAGATTTTCAAGAAAATCCCCATGCCCTAAATTACCCTTACATGGAAACATTTTTATTATTTTTTGTTTCTCAAAAGTGACTAACAATAATGTTTAAAATGCAATATGTTTAAAGATGTTTACACGATAAATAAAATTTATATCCTAAATTTTCTGAGAATAGCCTGTGAAGACTTCTTCATTATGAAAGACTTCATATAACTGGCAATCCATAAGAAGAGAGACAAAAGCTTAATACACAAAAAATGTAGATCACATTAAACCCACAATTTATGTCAAAATGTTTTGTAGCGTTAAATTCTGAGATGTTCCTTGTTACTGGTTTGAATGTTCAAATTACTCTTTCAAGTAGTAACCCGCCATTTTTTTTTTCTTTTCTTTTTTTCATGCAAAGAACATAGAATTTCAAAGCTATTACACAGCAATCTGCTTTTTTAAAAGTCTGACTATTGCTTAGCCTACTATTCTTATACCTACAATGAAATATGTAAATGAGTAATGAAGGTTTATCTCATTAACAAGAAGTAGGTAGAAGAATAAGCTTTGGTATGAATAGTTTATAGAAGAGTGAGTAGAGAAAGTCATGTAAATACAACACATCATATTCTATTTTTCTTATAGAAAATAGCATAACTCAAAACCAAATACTTGGATGAATACCAGGTTTCGTATTTGAGTCAGACATTGCTTAAGCATGGAAGTGAAAACATTTACCCCATTCCCAACTACAATTTACTTGCCATGGTAGCTCAGTTGGTTAGAGCAACTGGATGGAAACCGGAAGATCTGTGGTTCAAATCTTGGCTATGGCATTGCATTTTTTCAGTCTACGTTTATGATTTCAAAATCTGCTACAACATTAACTTTTTCAGAAAATACAGTAGTGAATATGCAAGAATTTTCTGGAGCATCATTATCATTTGATTTGTGGTTATTTGCATTCATACCTAAGACAGAAATGTTCCTTTTAGATAGTAAGAACCCTGCTAATTGTAAATCCTTTAAAACTGGTATTTTCTGTTAGTAGTTCAAATACACATCAAGTAATATAAACATTTAAATCAATGCCTGCCATGTAGTCCCTTTTCATAGGCACGTAGATCTTTATGACAAAAAAAAAATTAGACACTCTCGAAGCATAAGGTTCTGCTTGCTCTCCCTGGTTAATTCACATGAACATCTCTGCATGCAAGCCTTTATCTTCTTCTGCCATCAATCATCTATTAAATGTGTGCCGATAGCCAAGTGGTTATAAGCACACATCTAACAGTCACCACTGCTGAGGACTGACTTCCACTCATAATGTCCTTTCTTTTTATTGATATAAATTGCAACGTCTATTGAACACATGATAATGTAATTTACAATTGCAAATACTTTAATCTGATTTTAAGGCATTTATGCTCATGTACAAAAACTGCAATTGTCTTCTTTTTTCAGAATAAATATACACTTAATAAATATTCTTAAACAAAACTATGATGTTACACTTACATGACTTTCCTACCCACTCTTCTACAGACTATTCTTACAAAACCTTATTTTTCTACCTCCCTTATGATAATTAGGCTAAACATTTGCATAAATGGTTTCATTACATATTTTGTTGTAGGTACAAGAGGAATACAGGAGGCTGAAGTGATAGTCAAATCTTTAAGGGAATGCCACTGAAAATACTATTCTCTTAAATTTTCCGTCAATTTGGCTGAAAATATGTTTGTCTTACATAAATATTGAAGACTCAAAGTTTCGTTTTGATAACTTTTCATTTTCTCTACCATGTACCTAGTAGGTAGAGGAAGTATTGTATTTAACCAAAAATTTTGATATCAATATTTCATTATAAATATGTATATTGAGGTTCCCCAAATAAAAAAATACATTTTTAGGAAAGAGGTGTGTGTGTGCGTGTGTGTGTGTGTGTGTGTGTGTGTGTGTGTGGTTTTTTTTTAACCTTTTATTGTTCCACATGGTCCTTAAAATGAGTAATACTACAGGTTTGGTTTGCTTTTCTATACTATAGATCCTTTTATATTTTAATTTCTGTATCAAATATATAATTTACATTGTACAATTCCTGAATTATGATTTTCCCAAGTCAATAGAATTTATATATTGAACATATTCTTTGAAGTATTGTTATACTATTCCTGTTTTACTTGGTGGCCATGCTCCTTCTCTTAGAATTATGTTTCTTCTAAACATTTTCCATTCCTCCTCCAGTTTGCTGCAGTCATGTATGATGTGGTCGGTTATTTACTCATTTTTTGTTGTTGCAGGGACAGTTTGGGTCTTCCAGATGTGAATTCTGTAATATTATGCCTTAATTCTTCTGTGTCACGTCAGCATTGTAGTAAGATTTGTTGTTAGTTCCATTCATAGTTTCAATCTACCTGCGATGTTAGGAGAGTATTCTTTTTGTCTCTTGGTCATTGGTAATACTATGCATTGCTTTTCCCAATTTATTACACTTTTATTTTTTCTTAGTATTTTTCTAATGGTGCTCATTGGGATTCTATTATAGTGATCTATTCCTTCAATTATAGTAATTACTTTTTTTACCAGTTGGTCTACAGTTTCATTACCTTGTGTTCTATGTGCTTTGATCCATCCTATTTCTATGGTACAGTCTTGGTTTTCTAACATTATTAATTTTCTTCTAATTTCTTTTAATAGATGACTGTGATGTTTGTAGTTATTTAAGGAATGTATTGTAATGTAATATTTGTATGTATTGCTGCACTTTGTTACTATCTTCCATGATTTGCATATTTTCAATTTTTTCTAGTGCCTTCAAAATTGCAAATTGTTCTGCTTGATTGTTGGAGCATCCTTTGTCTAGTTTGTACTGTAGCTGATGTTTTAAGTTTATTCCTATAGTAGATTGCTACTCCAGAGCCTACTCTTACTCTTCCTGTTTTTCTCCCATCTGTGTATACTTCTAAGGTGCTTCTTTTATTGCTGGGATGTTTGCTGGATGAGGCCATTTCTTATATTCCAGAGGTTTATCTAATTCCTATCAGAGTCCTGTCTTAATATTTTGTATTCATTGGCAATATTCTGAGGTTTGAATATTATGGGTGTAAGACCTATTAAAATACAGAGTGCTTCAGTGGATGTGGTATGGAATACTTTAGCTATTTTAATATTTACTAGTTTCTGTACTCTTATAAAATTATTAGCATTGTATTTCCTGTTAATCACTTTTATCCACACTGGAGCTGCACAAGATAATGGTAAAATTGCCCACTTAGTCTTTAAATCTTGATGTTTCAGTCCTCAATCTAGTTTTGCTAATTTAGATAGACTGTTTATAAATTTAGTGATACTTTCTGTGACATCTTGGATATGGATGTTAAATGTAAAATTCTTGTCAATAATTACTTTTAAGTACTTGATTTTTTCTCTTTGTTCTATCTGCTTGTTGTTGATGCAATCCAAGTTATGATAAATAATTAGGCTACTGGTTATTATTATTATTATTATTATTATTATTATTATTATTATTATTATTATTATTATTACGAGAACTGTACCTTTAATATAAATATTTCACATTTAAGAAATAAAAGATGACTTTCTTTTAGGCTAAATGTGTCATTAAAATTCACATGAAAATTCAGATAACTGCTTCAGGCAATCTTAACCCCCCCCAAGCAGAAATTGAAATGATGCTCCTGATGAAAATGCTTATCTTTCTTTCTATTTTGTGGTGCCGTGTTATTAGTATAGTTTTTGACTTTTGCTTGTTAAAATAATTTTTTTTATTTTTGGCCCAAACTTCAATCTTCTTTAGATCAATATTTGTGTAATTTTCAGCTTCCAGGTACCATTAGTTATTAAATCACAAACCATCCGCAAATGCCACTACTTTTACTTGTGTCTTTTATGTTCAGGAACGAATTATATTGTAAGCTCAGAAATCTGGTCCACAGGAGAGGGAGAGAGAGAGGGAGAGGGAGAGGGAGAGGGAGAGAGAGAGAGAGAGAAAAGCATAACTAAAAATGAAAGGACAAACAGATTAATATTTAAGTTCAGTATCTTTTAAAAATGTGACATGAACATTTTTTAGGAAATCACCCCACCTCAAAACTACCATTTACACAGAAAACTTTTCATTAGTTTTCATTTCCTCAAAAACGGCAGTAATGATTTTCATTAAAATACCATTATTTAAGACATTTATATGACAAATAAAATGTATATCTTGAATGTTCTGAGAATAGCCTGAAGCCTTCCTCATTTGAAGGAATTTTGTATTACTGATCATAAGAGATAGAAAAAAACTTAATACATGAAAAATGTAGACCTCTTTAAAAGAAACAATTTATTTAAAATAGTTTTGTTTTGTGAGTCAGTCACTTCTGAGATATCTATTGTTGGTTTGAATTCTTCAAAATTCGTCATTTTTTCAAGTGCTGTCACCAATCTGTTATTTCTAGCAACCTGCTTTTGAACCTCTGATTATTGCTTCAACTTTCTGCATCTCTCTTGAACCTACAACAAAATGTATAATGAACTACTTCCGCAAATGTTTATCTTTATTAACATAAGTAGACAGAAAAGTAAACTTTTGAAAGAATAGTTTGTAAAAGAGAGATGAAAAATAAATAACAATGACTACAGAAAGTCATGTGAATGTAATGCATCAGGTTCTTTTAATTTTCAAGTTATTCAGTTTCAGAGATGAATTTTACTGTCCTATGCCAAATGTTTCACACGAGAAATAAGAGTTGAAGCTTTCCTGGCGACGAATATGCTTCAAGCCAGGTGAAGTGATGTGCATGTACCCTCCCGAAACGTTGATGTCTCCACATCACTTCACCTGGCTTGAAGCACGAGAACGTCTAGAGCATTTCACATGAGCTTTGAAAAATTACATTTCTTTTAAATATCCATGTGACTTATCTGATCATAGTGTGCAAAGGTGTCATAACTCTTTTGTTCAAAAGAAATTAATTTTTAAAAAATTATATCATTGTAAAATTCTATTTTTAGAGCTCAAAAGTCTTTAAAACAATTTGCAACATAAAACTTCTAATGTGTTATACTTATACGAGTTTCTCCATTCTATGTTCTACAAACTATTCTTACAAAAGCTTCTTCTTCTTCTAATTTTTGTTAATTGGGTCAAATGTTTGCGGAAATGCTTTTATCACACATTTTGTTGTAGGTACAAAGGGATACAGGAGGTTGAAATAATACTCAAGTCTTTAAAATGTGGTTCGCTATGGATGACTTTGATATTCTACCCTTTGCATGACTGTGAAAAAGAAAACAGAGCAACTTAGCACATGACAAGAAAGAAAGAAAAAAAAAGTATTTGAAAATTCAAACCAATAACAACGAATACCTGGAAAATGATAAATGCCACAAAAAATTACCTCACGTAGACTGCATCTAAATTTTTTGTGTAATAAGTTTCTCTCCATCTCTTACGATTTAAACAACATTAATTTAGAATGAAGAGGACTTCCGGTTATTCACAGAAAATTCAAGATATAGATTTTATTTGTCATGGAAAGCATATGGTACTATGATCAAAATCATTGAGCACCATTTTTGGGAAGATCAAAAGTAACAAATTTTTCCAAGCAAAGGGTAGTTTAGTGTGGGAGGATTTCCTTGAAAATCTTTGTATTGCATCCTTGGGGGATGCTGAACCTAAACCAAATTTGGTATTTATCAGACACTTCATTTCTGAGTTTAGGCTGTTGAGAGAGAGAGGGAGAGAGAGGGGGGAGAGAGGGAGAGGGAGGGTAAGAGATGGAAAGGGAGGGAGGGGGAGGGGAGGAGAGAGGGACACACACACACACCCATGCATGCACGCATGAACATACATACACACACCTATATGGAACATTTTCTAAAAATATACTGTCTGAATTCAGGGAATATCAAAACATGTATTTCAAATTTCTGGGTGAAAATACTTCCTTCAACAGTAGAGAAAGTAAAAACCAGATAAAAATATATAAAGAACTTTAATATTGGTGTTAATACTGCTATGTTGGCTGGTTGGTCCTCTAATTCAGAAACAAATCAATTTGTAATCAGTTTCTGTACCCCATCTGTTTGCAGTTTTTTTTAAAATGAACATGATTAAGTTACAGTTTTGTGTTTAAGCATGAATTGCCTTATATCTTAAAAACATATTACCTACTATATATTAAACATTACTTTTAGTAGAAAAAGAAAAAAAGAATTGGAAGTCTAGAGAGCTTTATAACTGAGGTAGTTCTAGTTCATTTAACTCTTAGCCATCACAACACATGACCAGAATGATATGCACTATCCCATTTATTGCACATCTTGAAAATAAACATAGGGTAGCACTGTGAACACAGCATCACTGAATGCTTTCGCTGTTTTCCAAATAGGACTTGCTTTATGTTGATCTTTTTACTTTCCCTACTACGTACAGTAAGTAGGGGAAGTATTGTATTCCACCCAAATATTCGATACCGAGATTTCACCGGAAATACATGTTTTGAGACACCCTGAATCCAAAAAAAGCATTTTTGGAAACATGTCCGTGTCCGTGTGCGTGCGTGTGTGTGTGTGTGTGTGTGTGTGTGTGTGTGTGTGTGTGTGTGTGTGTGTGTGTGTGTGTGTGTGTGTGTGTGTGTGTGTGTGTGTGTGTGTGTGTGTGTGTGTGTGTGTGTGTGTGTGTGTGTGTGTGTGTGTGTGTGTCTGTCTGTCTGTGAACAGCATAACTCAGAAAAGAACAGTCGGATAAACACCAAACTTGGTATTTAGGTTCAGTATCTTCCAGAGATGTGACACGAAGGTTTTCAAGAAAATACCCCCATCCCAGATTACCCTTTACATGGAAGATTTTTCGAAAAGTTTAATTTTCTCAAAAATGGCTATAACGATTTTGATTAAAATATCATATGTTTAAGATATTTTCATGACAAATAAAATGTATATCTTGAATTTTCTGGGAATGTCTCCAAAAGTATTTTCCATTGTGAATGACTTTTGCATAACTGGTAAACCATAAGAGATAGACAAAATTTTACTACACAAAAAATGTAGATCACATTAAAATACACAATTTATGTCATATACATTATTTTTGTTGAGTGAACCATTTTCGAGATATTGCTTGTTATTCCCTTAAATTTTTCAATACTTATTTTCTCAAATGGGAATTCGTTATTCATTTTTACTTTCTCTACTACGTATAGTAAGTAGGGGAAGTATTGCATTCCACCCAAAAATTCGATACCGAGATTTCACCGGAAATACATGTTTTGAGACCTCCTGAATCCAAAAAAAGCATTTTTGGAAACGTCCGTGTGTGTGTCTGTGTGTGTGTGTGTGAACAGCATAACTCAAAAACGAACAGTCGGATAAGCACCAAACTTGGTATTTAGGCTCAGTATCTTCCAGAGATGCGACACGAAGGTTTTCAAGAAAATCCCCCCACCCCAGACTACCCTTTACATGGAACATTTTTCGAAAATTTTAATTTTCTCAAAAATGGCTCTAACGATTTTGATGAAAATATCATATGTTTAAGATAATGTCATGAGAAATGAAATGTATATCTCGAATTTTCTGGGAATGTCTCCAAAAGTATTCTTCATTGTGAACGACTTTTGCATAACAGGTAAACCATAAGAGATAGACAAAATTTTACTACACAAAAAATGTAGATCGCGTTAAAATACACAACTTATGTCATATACATTTGTTTTGTTGAGTGAACCGTTTTCGAGATATTGCTTGTTATTTCCTTAAATTTTACAATACTTATACTTTTTCTCAAATTCGTTATTTATATTTTTTATGTCCTGGACATGCAAAGAGAATGGAATGCGCCACATAGCAACCAGCGTTAAAATATTTGACTATCGCTTAAAAGCTACCATATTTCCCTTGCATCTACAAGAAAATTACCAATAAGATTGACATCTCGATATCTCGATTAACATGAAGCATATGGAGAATAAATGTTTGTAAAATTAGATTGTACAAGAGTAGAGAAAGTCATGTGAGTGTAACACATCAGATTTTTTTGTCTTGGATATGCAAAGAGTTATAATCTGTGGCAAAGGTAATGGTGCTGCACCTAGGAACCAGCTATTAAGAGATATGTATGTGCTTAAAGGCTACTGTTTTTCTGTATTGCCCTTGTAAATATATTTTCCCCTTACATCTACAAGAAAATTAGCAATAAGATAGAGTCTGCAAATGTTTATCTCGATTAACATGAAGTAGATGGAGAATAAGCGTTTGTAAAAATAGTTTGTACAAGAGTAGAGAAAGTCATGTGAGTGTAACACATCAGATTTTTTACTTTCTCTACCATGTACAATAGTAGGTAGAGAAGATATTGCAGTCCACTCATAACTTAATTTTACCGGAAATAATTGTTTTGAGGCTCACTAAAATACAAACAAAAAAAGCATTTTTAGAAAAAGGTTCGTGTGTGTCTGTCTGTGAACAGCATGAATAAAACCTGAAAAGTCAGATAAGCACCAAACTTGACATTTATGTTCAGTACCTACCAAGGATGCGATACAAAGGTTTTCAAGAAAATCCCCCCACCACCAAACTACCCATTACATGGAACATTTTTCGAAAATTTTGATTTTCTAAAATATGACTAACAATTTTGATTAAAATATCATATATTAAAGATATTTACATGACAAATAAAATGTATATCTTGAATTTTCTGGGAATAGCCTGCATAGTTCTCTTTATTTGGAAGGAATTTTGTATAACCTTGTGTAACCGGTAAACATTAAGGGTAAACATACTACACAAAAAATGTACATCTCTTTAAAACACACAATTTATTTTAAATAAGTTTTTTTGTGGCATAAGCCATTTCTGAGATATCCGTTAGTAATAGTTCAAATTGTTAATTACTTGGTCATTCTCTTAAAGACCTATCAACATTCAGTTGTTTCTCGTGATTACGTGGAATTTTAAAGCCAGTATATAGCATCCAGTTCTTAAACATCTATTGGTGTTCTCTTTGTATCTATAATGAAATGGTAATGTAGCTATTTCTGCAAAGGTTTATTTGGATTAAAATGTAGTAGACAGAAATACAAGCTTTAGTAAGATTAGTTTGTATACCCACTAATAAAGATAGAGGGTAGAGAAAGTCATGCGAGTGTATCACATTAGAAATTTTTTTTCTTTCTTTCTCTATCATGTACATAGTAGATAGAGAAGGTATTATATTCCACCCAAAAATCTGATACTGATATTTCACCTAAAATGCATGTTTTGAGGCACAGTGAAACCAGAAAGGCACTTTTTCTTTCTCTACCAAGTACCTAGTAGGTAAAAAAGGTACTGCATTCCACTCAAAAATTTGATATCGAGATTTCACAGGAAATACATATTTTGAGGCTCCCTGAATCTAAATAAAGCACTTTTAGAATAATGACCACGTCTGTGTGCATGTGAACAGCATAACTCTAAAACAAAAAGTTGGATAAAAACTAAACTTATTATTTAAATCCAGTATCTTCCAAAGATGCGACAAAGATTTTCAAGAAAATCCTCCAACCCCAAATTACCCCTTACATAAAACATTTTTGATTTTCTAAAAAATTGTTCAAATAATTTTTATTAAAATATATATGTAAGATACTTGCATGGCAAATACAATGTATATCTTGAATTTGCTGGAAATAGTGTATGAAATCCTCTTCATTTGGGAGGAATTTTGTATAATCTTGTGTAACTGTACACGTTAAGCAATAAACTAAAATGTACTGCACAAAAAATGCAGATTTCTTTAAAACACAATTTATTTAAAATAAGTTTTTTTGTGGCATAAGCCATTTCTGAGATATCCATTATTAAAGGTTCAGATTTTCATTTCTTGGTCATTCTTTGAAAGTCCTGTCAGCATTCAGTTCTTTCTCATGATTGCATGAAAACTGTATGGAATTTTAAGGCCAACATATAGCGTCCAGTTCTTAAACATTTGACTATCGCTGTTGCCTTTATATCTGTAACAAAATGTGTTATGTAGCTCTTTCTGAAAATGTTTGTTTGGATTAAAATGTAGTAGATAGAAAAATAAGCTTTAGTAAGAGTAGTTTGTGTACCCACTAATAAAGATAGAGAAAGTCATGTGAATGTATCACATCAGAATTTTTTTTTTGTCTAAAGATGTACAAAAATAATATTTTCATAGCGTTTCAGCAAAAATTACTTTCTTGTATTATAATAGCTCAGCATTGTTGTGATGGAAGGAAATTTAAAAGAGAAACACTAGGTTTGTTCATATTGTTATGTTTATTAATGTATGTTACAATGCCATGTAATATCAAGTCTTACATAATAATTCCAAGTAAAATAAACACAGAAGCATTTTCAAATAATAACTGCTAAGTTACATGCTGATTATACAAACAAAGATACAATATTTTCAATATCAAAAATAGTGTTCTTCAAAAAATCTACAGTATGTTCCATTCTCAAAATATTATGGTAGTTAAAAATAATACTTGCACATAATACAACATGAATAGGTAAGTACCTATACACACCAAAGCATTACTACAGTAATATAGATGTATTAACATATCTATTCTGTAACAGATTTTCAGGTGGATTTAAAATACAATTTTAGAGTACACAGTATCTAAGAGATCATACAAATATCCTGTAGCTCACAATGTACACTTCTACAGTTCAACCTGCATTATACATCAATACAGAAGCATAGAAAAAATACCTTTTTTTTTTTTTTTTTAAATCTTCATGCTTCTTGCAGTATCTTATTTAAATATTATGCACTATCACTAGTAATGACTGCATTGCTTTTTAGAATTTCAAATACTACAATTCCAAGTACTTGAAAAGTAACAGCAACATTACTGTAAATCAGTACTATGAAGAGTGACTATTGATAACTTGTACATATTATGTTATTGAGCACCATTTATTTCATAACCCTCTAATATTTAAAGTAAATAGTGATTTTAATTAATTTGTTGTAAGTGAAGCTGCTCTAAAATTGTTCTATAGATACAAAAAAATTATTTAAAAAGAACTCCAGTTTAAAGAGGTAAAGTTTGTGCTTAGGGTATTATGAGAAGTTTCAAAACAGATATCCTACCATAACAAATATTGCAAGGGTGAAAATAAGGCATTTGCTTTAATCAAGAATTGGTGTCTAAAGAGCTAGATGTAGTTTCCAGGGAATTTGATAAAAACAATCCTGCCCTACTGACCCAACGGACGGTGTCAGTATTAGGCAATATAATATAATTGCATGACATTTATTAAAATTACTATTTTCTCAAAATAGCATTATGCACATGTACAACAACATGTATATGTTTTCAAACATTCCGGTGCATATTAGTTTATCATTAATTTAATGCAAATGCATGCTCTGTAACATCCAATCTAAGACTATGAATTCAAAATTTTTATTACTGTTAAAATTAAGCTGTGACAGATTTTTATTTTGGGGCAAAACTTCACACAGTCTCAAAAATTGTGTCTGACAACTGATTTACAATTAAAAGTTTTTATCAGAATTAAAAGAATAACACTTTAAAGCTTCCATTATTAAAAACAAAAGCATCTTATTTCCAATTACAGATATGTATGGAATCTCTTGAACCTGTGACTCACTGTTTTGCATAATAAAAAGTATTTCTCTCCCAAACTAATTGTTCAATTAAGCTGCTGATCATTGACAGAGTAGAGAGCAAGAATAGAAAAGAGGGCAACAAAAACTTTCACAACTCAGTGCTGGGTCCCTAGGTTGATCACTATGAGAGAGATCCAGAAATGATGCTGAGATATTGTGTGCCTTCTTCCAAAGCATGGTAAGGGACTACATATTTTGAGTATGTAACGCTAAAATAACACAAATCATTTAATTATCATACAGCAAAAGCCCTTACTTTTAAAAAACCTTAACATAACCTTCCTGTCAATCATAAAACCAGTTTCAGCTTCTATTAAGATTAATCTGTACATTTTCCCATGATACTTGGGACAGAAGAAAGTGGTTAAGATTGACAAGTTGTTACGTTAACTTTGTACAGAAACAACAGATTATAGGTAACCTTGTTACTCTAAAGTGCAGTGTGATCTCTTCTTACAAAAGACAGTCAGATTTTAGTGTGCAGATTATAATGCTTTTTGTCCAGCTGAATTGAAGTTTAACAGTACTTTTCTCTCCATTTTCTGATTTTACAAATAAAAAAAGATTTTGTTGAAAGTTTCATTTGTAACATTTCAGTAACACACTATTATTTTGTTATACAATATAATATGCATAGCTTGATAGATCTTATCTATTTCTTTCTTTTCCTTATGATTAGGGATGGTGATTTTTCACAAATGCAATATAGGTGAAATACTCATAACGGATTGTACTCTTGTACTTTCATTTTTCATGACTTGTACACCATCTTTTAATGTGTTTGTAAATGCAATAAAATGCCAAATTGTATCAAAATGCTAAAATTATTCTAAAGTATGATACAACTGCAAAATCCATTATTTTTTCAAACACAACTTATTTTATCAATCCTTCTTTTCTTTGGAAACTTCAAGTGTGGAATTTGTACATCCTTGGAATGTTTATGATTTATTTAACCACCATTCTGAAATGCGGAAACAGAGGATTTACCTTTATTCAGTGAAATTAGCATAATTATAGCCTTTACATATTCAGTTATGATATTTAATATAAATTAAGTTCATTTAAATTCTGAATTTTTGGGTATAGGTGAAACAATCTCAGCTGTGATCCTAATGACAAATGTAATTATTTTTACTTCTCTACCACATACATAGTAGATACAGAAGGTAATGCATTCTGCCCTGAATGCAATATTGAGATTGATATTGAGATTTCACCGTAAATACATGTTTTGGGGCCTCCTGAATCCAAAAAAAAGCAATTTTAGAAAAAGGCCCGTGTGAAGAGCATAACTCAAAACCGAAAAGTTGGATAAGAATACTTTTGGATAAATAACCAAACATGGTACTTAGGTTTAGTACCTTTCAAAGATGTGACGCAAAGATTTTGAAGAAAATCTCTTCTCCTCAAAACTACCCCTTACAATTTTCGAAGGTTTTGATTTTCTAAAAAATGGTTCTTAATGATTTTGATTAAAATACATATATTAAATATTTACATGACAAATAAAATGTATATTTTGAATTTTCTGGGAATAGCCTGTGAAGTCCACTTCAATCGGAAAAATTTTTATATAAACTTGTATAACTGTAAACGTTAAGTGACAGATGAAAACGTACTACACAAGAAATGTAGATCTCTTTAAAACACATAATTTAGTTATATAAGTTTCCTTTTGGCATAAGGCATTTCTGAGATATTCATTTTAAAGGTTTAAATTGTTCATTTCTTGGTCATTCTCTTAAAGTCCATCAAAATTCAGTTGTTTTGCACGATTGCAAGGAAACAGTATGCAATTTAAAGCCCAGATCTTAAACATTTGACTATCGCTGTTCTCTTTGAATTTATAACAAAATGTGTAATGCAGCTATTTCTGCAAAGGTTTATTTGGATTAAAATGTAGTAGATAGAAAAGAAAGTAATAATCTTTAGTAAGATATACCCACTAATAAATGGTAGAGGGTAGAGAAAGTCATGTGAACATATCACATCAGATTTTTTAACTATAGTGTCAGGTTAAATTTATGACTCATGTCTCAGTCATAGCAAATTAATTACCCATTCTACACTTTTGCACATAAGTTGTGGGATGAGTTGCTAACTTCATGCACAGTGATAAAAAAATGTGCTGGAGGAATGGTTACCCACAGATATATTGCAGTTGATGGACTCCCTATCAAATGAAAATGTAAAAAGCAAAATCTAAAAAGGCATGTCTATGGACAGTATGGTTAAGTGCAACAAAAAGTTGAGTAGTCACATGGAAGAAAATCTGACAAGAGATTGCTAAACTTTTTATCCTGATACTGCTGGCTGAGTATTGTGAATAGATTTGAAAGATTCAAGTGAAAGTAAAAGAAAGGTGCTATTTTTTTATTGTTAAAATTGTTCATTTTGTTGAGGGATGTAAATATTTTCATTCCCAATGGTACAAACTACGCAGACTCTTGCAAATGCTGTTGGCTGTTAGCTAAAATACCCTTGCCCAAGCAGTTCTGCATAAATGCTGCAAGATATTTCAGTAAGCACAATTTAATTATAAGTGATAGGAGAACATGAAGGAACACAATGTTGAGGTATGTTCTACGATTTCATTCAACAGTGTTACTCATGGGCACCGACAAGGTACTTTCTGGCCCCCCTTAACTTAGAAAGCCAGGGACATCACCCCCAACAAATTTACTGAATGAGCCTGGTGCCCTAAAATTCCAAGATAGATCTCAAAAAATGTTTAAATAGATTGAACGGGGTTGCAAAAGGATTACTTCTATGCAGTTCAATTGTTAAACAAAAGCTATGATGATGCTACCTAGGTTTCAGTTAATATCAGATCAGAATTGAGCACACAAATATTGAATAGTTCTTCTATTGACACATCCATAATTTCAACTTGTATTACAGAAAAATATTTTGTAGCTTTAATATCTGCAACCAGTTTTCAATGTTAAAGTGATACAAACTCAAGTTTTTCATTTTGCATGTCATGAGAAATCCACTTACAGGAATCGTGTTGCATCCATTTTTTTGAGTTTCTGACTATCCTCACAGCTAAATAGTAGTGAACTTTTAAAATTAGTTTTGTTATTTGTGCGGGCACAAAATAAATAAAATAAAATAAGAAATCTGTAATATATCATCCTGGCATCCGGCTGCCTAAACCAGAACGTATATTCCAAATTTGTTGCTTATTAATCAATACCTATTACATAATTTGTTTCTATTTGTAATTGTACAGATAATTATATTCTTAGTCTACTGAATTAAAATAAAATGTGCATTAAAAATTAATTCTAATAGTATTTCCCACTATTAGTTACTACTGGAAGCCAGCAGCTCCTCCAGCTGGTTGCCAGTTGGCATCTAATACCCTTTAATTCTACTGTAATATGAACTTTTAACCACTGGTTTCCAGCAACGTTAAATACTGGTGACCAGCATCCCTATTAATCTAAGTGTGCATTTAATTCATTTATTTAATCTTTATTTCATATTAATGTCTTTTAAATATTGTAACGAATTCTTCAGTAATTCCATTTACTGAATTTCTAATTCTTTAATACATATTCCTCATTTTCACCTTAAAGGTCATAAATATTTCTTTGTATCACTATTTATCCACAAATTTAATCATTCATATCGTGTAATAAAATAATATTGTTTCTTTAATCTAATATTCAGTCTAATCATTTATTACTCTATATTTTTAATCTTTATCTTTAAACACTATGTCTATAATATTTTTATCTTCAATATTTAAGCATTCACTAACACTTCGCTTTCCTCTATTTCTTGTTTACTTAACTCTGTTATCTTTCGCTTTTACTTATTTTTTGCTCGCGAACTTTCACTATTCCACTCTCTTTATTAGGTATTTTATCCCATCACTTCACTTCTCTTTTGCTAGCCTTTTCCTTCCCAGGTCCAGTAGTTAGCTCCATCCTTTCCCCCAATTCTCCCAAGGCTCCTCCTATCAGCAACTATTCTATCTACTTGGCTCCACTACCCTCTCCACCACTTAACTCTTTATCTGGTCCCTCATCTTCCTACTGCTGGTATGCTGTTCCATTCCCTCAGCTCCACTACTTCTTCCTCCTCCTCCCCCCTAACACCCCGTATTTCCATCTAATTCCTTCCCCTTTAGTCATCAATCTCTTCTTCTTCTTCTTCTTCAGCATGTGTTTGTGTATATGTTACTAATAGCTCTTCTTCTGTTGTCCCCATTATTTGTTGTAATAATCTTTCTGATATTGTAATTTCTATTTGGGGTGTAATTGTGTTTTCTACTGGTACTTCTATAATCACTCTTATCTTCCCATCCTAATCTGCTGATTTTACTTGCTAAGTTAGCTCGATGTTTATATAATATATTGTTTCTAATAATAAATTTGATTTGATATCCTTATACAGCTCTTCTTTCTTCATCTACTTCATTATTATTTTTTGAGCATTCAAAGAGCGCATGCTCCTGTTCCGAGTACTTGGTATATATTGCATATATTTAAAAAAAATTTAATTTTATGCCAAAATGTTTTATATGGGCTTAGACCAGTCAGGTAATGTATTAAATCTTTTATGGGTTGTACGTGTTTAAGACTGAGTCTTTCCATGATATTCATAAGTTTTCTCTCTTTCTATACTATTCCATTCCATATGCCAATCATGCATTAAAGTATTCTTAATTTCCCTTAAATTTAAACACCTTTTTCCTATTATTTCTTCTACTTTATCTAATTTTCTGTTTTCAAACTAATAAGTTGCTCCGCTTGATTTTATTTGGTAATCAGTTGATGTTATTCCTGTTAAACTAATAACACATAGTTGGGGTTATATCAAGAGCACCACATATATCTTAACAGTACCTTCCTTTGGAATCTTCTTAAAAGTGTTTTAATTTGTACATTACTCATCCTTTTAGCCCATACTCCCATGTCGTATGATATAATTGATGAAAATATGCAGTTATGATATGTTGTAATTGAATTTAAAGGCATGCTGTATTTAGATTGTGTTGTCCTGACTAAGGTCATTATTACTGTTTCAGCTTTATTGCGAATGTAACTGATGTGTCTTCCAAAATTTGATTTTTCATCTAACTAAATTTCAGGATATTTTACTTCTCTTTGGGTCTATATATTCATATTTTTTCATTTAATTATAGGATCTCTTATCATTTTTCCTTTTAGTAGGATAAAACTAGATTTACTAGGTGCAATTTCCAATTCTGTCTCTTTGCACTATACTTCTAATTTTGCTGTTACTTTATCAGAACATTCCTCAACTTCTTGCCTACTATGTCCCTCTATAATAAATAGGAGATTGTTGGCATAAGCAATGTTTTTTGTTACATCCGGTTCATGTAATAAATCATTTAACAGTTTCCTAAACAAAGTTCTAGAAGTCCAGTCCAAAGACTGAGCCCTTGGTAATTTCTCTATAAATTGTATCTTTAATGCAATTTACATAAACTCTTCTATCTTTACAATAATCCTTCAGAATTTCATATATACATCTACGGTAATATTTACATCATAGTCTTTCAAAACAATGCAGGCCACCAGAGATTAAACGTTCCAGAAATATCAATTAGGAATCCAATGGCATATTTTGCGTTTGCACCTTCTATTTTGATATAAGTTCACTGATTGCATTCTCTATTGATCTGCCCATCCGAAAGCTGTATGGACTTTCGTTCATCCCAATCATTACCCTAAATTCTCTTATTCTTTTACAAATTAATGGCTCAAATATTTTCCCCATGGTGTTAAGGAGGCAAATTGGTCTATACAATTTTGATTGCAATTTATCTTTATCCTTGCTTTTTTTTTAAAGTAATATTACATTGGCTTCCTTCTACAGCAGGGAAATCTTCCTTACCATTAGGTAATTTGTGTAGGTATGGTGTTAATCCTTTTTCTAAGCTTATGAGAACTTCATCAGGTATGCCATCTGGTCTGGCTGCTTTTTTATTTTTTAAATTCTTAACTACCAATTTGATTTCAGTGACAAGGTTAAATGACCCTTTTATTATATTACTCTCTCATTTCGTTTCTCTTAATAATATGTATATCCTCATCTTGTTCGATATTATGCTAGGTAGCAATTCATTTAGTAAAAAAGTTTCCAGTTCTTGGTCAATTCTCCATTTCCTTTACTGAGTGCAGATAATGTTTCTGGTTTTTTTAATTTGGTCCATAATTAACCCCATACATTGCTGCTTAAAGAATCCTCCATAAATTTTCCCCAGGAATTTCTCCTTGTCTCTTCTAATAACTCCTTATATCTTTGTTTAGCTCTTCTGTAATTTAGTACATTAATATCACATTCCTTCAACACTATTGCTTTTTTATATATATGTATATATATGCCTTAATTTCCTAACTTTTCTTCTTAGTTTTTGTAATGTGTCAATCCAAATTTTATCTTTATAATTACACTGTCTTGTTTTTGGTATAGTTTTACTAAAACTTCTTTCATTGCAATTCCTAAATTGTTACTGCAGTTAATGTGTGGCGACAGATAGAAATTCCCTACATTCACCTAAATGCTGTTGCTGTCATTCATTGTCATTGTGAAGCCATGGATTTAAATCTTCATTCAGTGGCAGACAAGTTTATAAGCAGGAATAAACTTTTTTTGAAGTAGTGTTTAATACCGATTCTTACTGCATAAGGCACCACAGGTTGTAGACACTGATACATGAAATGAAATAATCGAGAAAGGAAAGTTGCGAAGAAAACATTCCAGGCATAAGTTTAAGCCACCTCCCTGGCAGTTGCCAAGGACTCAGACAGGAAGGATGGTCCTGGCAAGATTTGAGCCGCAGACTTCCCATTCATTAATTCATCTCTTAACGACCTCGGCCACCTGTGTCAGTACAAATGAAATGAGGCACAACACTTTCCCAGAAAACAGTAAGGTAAGACTGAACAGACCTATTTTTATCATTTTTTTCCTTCAAAATTTAAATTAATGAACCATGCCCTGGCCAGTTAGGTCTTTAACAAGTATAAATAATTTCCTTAATGAGCTATATATTTAATTTTCAGACATCTATATTACACTATGATTAAATATCTTTCACTTTAATAATTACACTAAATATTTCATTAATACCCGATACTTTATTTAACAATCTTGCCCCCCAAAATGTGTAACAAATTGGCACCTATGGTGATTCATGATATAGGTTAATTTTGTATATTTTCTTTCCTTTTATTCTAGTTTTACATCAGTATAAATTTCTCTTTTTTCTGTGTTAAGCTTTAGCCTGTATCAATGTCTTCTATTTTTGTGTGTTGCTTTACACTACATTAGTTAAAAATAAATTCAACGTTTAATTTATGCATTTTTGTATCACTATCAACCCTTTACACTGGGATTTTAACTTCACATTAATGTTATTTAATCCTATATCTGTTTATCACAATTAACTTAAATTAGATATTTTTCTCCAAAGTGCTAAATTGCAAATGCATTAACACAACAAAATGCTAAATGTACTAATCAAGATGCTAAATTTCTGATTTCAAAATGCTAAAAATCACCACCCCTACATATGATTTTTCCTGAGATAACACTCCAGGTATAACTTGATTTAATTTGAATCTAATAGTTTTTGATCAAATTTTGGGCACCCAGTTGACAATCCTATTTATGGCAAGGAAAGAACCCATTCATCTTTCCTTAAGATCTACCAAATCACATATATCATATCACAAAATAATAAACAGGTAAAGAAATTCTAGCAATAAAATATCAGACGAAATTTGTAAAACTATACATCTAACACAGAAATACAACTGAACTTTAGCATTCAATTCAAATGATGCTACAATTACCATCTGTGCATGTAAATTGTAACACTTGGTATGTGCTTTTCTTTTATATTTTTTCAAGGATTATTGAAAAGTAATTTTTGGTATATTACACAGCCCCTCCAGGCAACTGTATCTTAGAAGAGGAATGGGAGGAAAAACAATAAAACAGTGAGGCAGGTAATATCCTTTTTGCTGGTTTTAGCTTAACTTTCTTGTCTCATAAGTCATAACATTTATCTAAATTTTGTTAACTGTTACAATGTTAGGAAACAGAATTATCAACAGGTGATCTGTTATCTGTAGTTTTTAGCATAACTTTTCATGACCTAAAAATTCAGAAAACCAGATTCTTTCACCTGATACTCAAAGCTTGTTTAGGCAATGATGCTGAATTCAGCTTGTAACACACCCAGGTGATCTCAAACTGATGTATGTCATACTTCATACACTGACTACATTATTCTTGAGTTGTTTCAGATATCAATACAGCTTCTCCTCCTTGTATCATACCTTTTTTGTTTGCTAAGATGCTTAGAAATGCAGAGATGAACTAAAGTGGGTATAAGCCTGCCATCATAATAATAATAGAACATCCCCATTTATATCTCAATGACAAAAATGAAAGGTAAGTGATTTATTTCATTCAGCTTCATGTGTTTTTAATAAAGTTATCCTGTCATTGTGTACACTTACTTAAGAATGTTGCATGAAAGCCTTCTTTTTATAGAGTTTCTTTAAGAATACTTTAAGAATACATTTGTCTTAGACTTTATCCAATTAAAACATTTATCATTTCAACATTTTTGAGCTCCGTATTTTACAGACTTCCCCCTCTTTGATGATGATGATGATGATGATAGGCATTCAAAATATTTTTTCACTTTGATATCAAATCACTTTCTGATCTTTCAAAGTCACAGATTTCTTTGTCTGTGCTGCTCATGAATATTTTGGATATCTTTCACCATTAATTTCTAATCTTACCCATATCCTACATTGTTCTTTTTTGTGCTGTTGCTCAACATTTTAAATATTCTCAATCACCGCTTTCAGACCTTTCTAATATCACAGATTTCCTTTCTGCATTAACACAGATTTCAAACATTCTTTACCATCACTTTTATGAATCTTTCCTTTATCTCAAAGATTTCTTTCTTTATGGCCTTGATAAACATGTCAGAAAATTCATAATTATCTTTCAAATATCTCAGAAATTTCCTTCTTTATGCTATTGATAAAAAAATTGCAAATATTCTTAAGGATTAATAAGGTAATTTTGAGTCAAACACTTTACTCCACTTATTCTTGAAACAAGTTGCAAAAACCACAGATTTATAGATTTTCCTTGTTCTTTAGATTCCTGAAGTGCTAACTGAGTCTGTCCAAGCTTTAATTAGTTTTTCTGATGTAAATTTTGTTATATCCTATGCATGAGTTTTCTCTGGTCCATGGGATTTTAACAAGTTTTTATCACTGAATTTATCTTGTGGTGAAAGTTATGCTGTATTCCACAGAGAACACAACATTTTATAATGATGGTGTATAGATTTGGAATTATATGTAAACTTTTTTGTTTTATCTGGAGAAAATGTAGTTACTTTTTGCACCTTTGGTATCTTTTGAATTTCCTAAGTTTAGTTTTGTGTAATTCTTCACTGAAACCAAACAGGTTGATGATCCCTTGGTTTACAAGAACCACTGTTACAGTTTTCATTAGAAAAGAAAAAGACAGCATTATCCTATCCCTAGCTTTAAAGCACAGAGGCAAAGGCAGAATTGTTTTTCCCCAGAAGAATATCTACAAAATGAGCAATCATGCATTAACAAAAAACTGAGCTTTATGGAAACCCTCTCCCCCATACATACACATTACATAAGAACTGTAATTATTAAATTATTTTAAGTCATTGTGTTCAATCAAAAGAGGTTACATTTATAGCAGAAGTCAGAACTACTAATTTCAAGATTGTGGTCTGCAATTAGTGCTGTACTCAAAAAAGCAAATGAGCTCTAGAGGCCTGCTGCTTTGGTAGTGCAGTTGCTTGCATTACTGATGCCACCGTACCATGTGGTTATTTGTTGGTTGTATTTATTCGCAGCATTACACTCTTAGCTTCAGTTTGTAATTATTGCATTTTATTTTTGCTGCTCTGTCATTTTCTATGTCATTTGTTACTGCTATGAGTTATTTTTTTATTTCTTACATTATTTGTACACTTGTGAAAATGACCTATAAAGATGTCAGGTAATCACAAGTTACACACACTAGCAAAGTAGAGCTGCAGTTCCGAGTTTGGCTGCTAATCTAGCAGATCTCACTCTTGAGATTAGCACTGTAATGTACCTTTTACCCTTCAACACCAGAAAATGCTATACTACAAGTTGAAGCTTCCTTGATTGTGGATTTGTAGTACTTTATCTCGATGCAGTGTTGTCTCTGATTTTCCTTATCTTACATTTCCATTCATTAATAGTGTACAATTCACTAACATTAGACTTTTCATATTGGTGTTAGTGCCAAAGTTAAAATCATAATTTATTTATTATGCCTGACTAATATAAATGAAAAATAAAACCGTTCAATTTTATTTCAAAGAAGGATTATATCCTTCATCATATTATCAGAGACTGGAACTTTGGCAGAATGTCTTTTTAAATGTATTAGACCTATCTTCAATTTGAAAGTAAATCTGTACGATTTACATCTTTGTGATTGAAACGCCACGTTTTATGTTGCCCTTTTCAGCCCTTTTTTATATAAATGACTAATTGCTGAAATAAATGCCTTTTTGTTACGTTTTTGATTATTATTTATTCCTTTATTATTAAAAATTGCTTACATGTGTATTTAATTTATTTTTATAACCACTACAACGAATGTGACTGTACCCAAACTATGTTATTTATTGCCTTTCAGTCAGTCCATATTCTCTTTACCAGCCACAATGAGTGTTGCTGTAAACAGAGGTAACATAGGTAGGGGTTTCAATTATCGCTTGTGTTTACTTGGCTTCCTATTGGATCATACCTCCTTCAAAAGCAACAATGAGTGCAGGAGCTAAAACCTGGTTTCATTATTATTCTAAATTTCTCTTTCTTTCAGTTTTCTTTGCGACACTGTTGTGCAAGGTAGCTAGTAACATGCTGAAATTCGGTGTTCCCTTATGCAGTAATTTGCAAAGTTACATTAATATATTCTGTTTCAACATATTTTCTACTGATGGTGAAATACTTCTGTGCAAAATATGTGAACAGTCAGTGAATTACGAAAAGAAATATTTCATTTCTCAACATATAAAATATGTAAACAGTCAGTGAATTACGAAAAGAAATATTTCATTTCTCAACATATGAATACAACCAAATACAAAATTGCACTTTCCAAGGCTACTGGGAAGAAGATTTCCTTGCTTCCAACGGCAATTGCAACATCAAATCGAAAATCACAATTTGCATTCAACTTATGTAAAGCTTTTATTGATGCCAGAATCCCTTTGTGGAAACTCAGCATCCTACATTGAGTCAGTTTTTGGAGAAGTATATGCATGAATCTGTTTTTCTTTTTTTATTTATGGACACTCTTTACTTCTGTGGTCCTTAGCATCTCATTCTATATTGGGTGTGAAAGAGCAGTAATTTTGCTCAGAGGCCTCTTTATCAGGCTTGAGGTTCTTTTACGTGCCATGAATCTATGACACTGGACCACTGGCTTTACTTCCCTTCCGAAGGAAGCCATGCTAAGGATTTTTACACCCAAAAAAATCCATCGCCCTCCGCCGGGTTTGAACCTGCAACCTCAGGAACATGAATCTGTGCCCAGTGAGTCAAGTTTGCAAAAACGTAGCTTAAGTGAATGTTATGATGATGTAATAAAAATCATTAAAGATGAACTAAAAAATAAAAAGATCTGGATTTCAATCGAAGAGTCAACTGATCCTATGGGTCATTTTATTGCCAATGCCATTGTTGGACTATAGATCCTTCAGAAGGTGAATCAATAAAAGCATTCCTGCTTATAACAGTGTGTCTGGAAAAAGTTAACAATTCAACTATCGCACAGTTACTTACCAATTAAGTTATTGTGACCTTAATATATTCAATACCACAATGTATTACTTTTCATCTCAGATGCTGCATCATGCATGAAAAAGGCTGGGACAACTTTAAAACAGCTATTTCCAAACATTCTTCACATGACCTACATAGCACATGGTTTTCACAGGATGCCAGAGTAGATATGAAGTTTGTTTCTGGATGTCGACAAATTGATTTCCAGTATTAAGAAGAACGTTTTGGAAGCCCCATCAAGGATTCAGAAATTTATAGACATTGCACCAGATATCTCTGCTCCCTGAACCTATCACGAGATGGGGGACATAGATTTCAGCAGCAGTTTATTACGCTTCAAATTTACTGAGTATAACTAAGGTGGTCACTGCTCTGGAGGATGAAGCATCTTCCATAGTAGCAGCAAAGAAACTTCTTGAATCTTTGGAAGTGAGAAATGACTTAACTTTCATTGCAGCCGAGTTCAATTTCCTGCTACAGGTGATCTGCCAGTCCCAAGAAAGAGCCTTTGACAAAGTCAGCGAAAATTGTGGATGATGCAGTGCAAAGGTTGGAGAGAGTGCCAGGGAAATGCAGTTCATTAGTTAGGGAAAAATGTAAAATGTTATTTTCGAAAAATCCTGATCTTGCAAAACTTGGAAACATTTCAAAAATTCTATAAGATCACAATTCTCTTGCAGTAGAAATGGACCCTACAATAGTTCAATGTTTTAGAGTTGTCCAATTACCTCTGTAGATGTTGAGAGGCCATAGGAGACTCAACATGACTCCAGAAAATTTAAAAAGGAATTCGGTTGTCATGTGCAACCAATAAGCTGATAAGACATTGTAATGCATAGGTCTTCAAGAAACATTTTCATTTTTCTGCCAAATACAATTAGCATTTTCTTTAAAAATATAATATAATACAATGTTAATATGAATATGCTGATTGTGCGACTGTCTGAATAGGTCAATCAGATAAATAAATAGGTATAATGTAAGGCTTTTCTATATTGCCTTTTATTACCTATTTTAGCTTTTTATAATGTCTTTTTGCCTGTCTATTTTAATGATTTATAATGCCTAAACTTCTAGCCTCTGCATATTATATTTGAGTTAAAGGGACTAATCTGTGGAGAAAAGAGCTAATGAATAAGAAATGCTTAAAATTAGATAGAAAAATAGCCTATGCCAAAATTTTAAGAAAATATAAAAACATAGAAGAGTTCTTAATAAAGTGAGAAAAAATTGAAATTGTTGTGTCAAAAGAGTGGTAACACAAACCTTATTGCATATTAGCTTTTTTAATAATTTTGTAATTTAAGAACCATTTACAAACAGTGTAAGAAAATAGTAATTAATTGTTCTTCCAAACAATCTGTGTATAGGATAAGGTTGGATAGGTAGAATCAGATGACTGAAAAATTCAATGCGGTAGCCGGGATTTTAACCCTGGATCTTCTGATCTTCTGTATGGTTGTTCTAACCAAGTGAGCTACCATGTCAACAGTATGACAATAAATTCTCTATCTGACTCACATTTTTCCCAGTAAACCACAAGGAGATCTCAAATTATTTTGAGATGACATACCCCAATGGTGACTTACAATGTAATGTTGTACCGGCATGTTAACATGGTAACTCGGTTGGACCAACCAGAACAAAACTGAAAGAACAATGGTTCAAATCCGAGCTATGGCATTGAATTTTTCAGTCTCTGATTGTACCTTTCCAGTGTAAGAAAAGTTTATTGTGTATATTCAAATATGACTGGCTAACAGCCTGGACTGAATGCCTAATCATATTCACATGTATAACTTAGCATAAACAAACAAATAAATAAATATCCTCAATCCCCCTATCTCTATACCTCTGACACTGGAATTGGAACATACAGGAAATAAATGCACACAGAATAAATGGATATGACCACAAATAACACAAATATATAGTCATCAACAGTTTAACTTCTAAGCTAGTAAATATGTCACTAACAGATTATGAAAATGAATATGATCACATTGCTATCGCTACAGAATATAATGGTTTCAGCACACTATTACTCAAAATGAATATTAAGAAATTCACAAGATATTAAAGATGCAGACAGATAACTACACCTAAGAAAATCAAAACACACAAAAGACTTACAAGGCTTTTCAAAGTTATGCAACCTTTTCAAAAGAGTTTCAAAGGAATGCTATAACACTGTTGCCACAGAGCTAATTCAGCATTAAAATTTATTAAAATACTGTAGAATAGACAAAAGGCTTAAGAGGCCTTTATTGCATTAATTGCAAAGAATGCAATAACATTTACATAGTAAAAACAAAGCAAAACTTGGACATTAGGCTCAAAAAACACTTCAAGAGCCTAATGAACCAGGAAATTGATTAATCTGCAGTAGGTTACTGCTTTTGGGGAACCATAAGCTAAAAGAAAAAGCACAATTGCTAAAAAAGCGTTCAGGACGCAACAGAATTGACCACATGAGAGATATTCATAAAGGTATTTGAGGAAAGGCACATTAATTTTGACATTGCATAAGAGGAAAATCCTAACTTCATGTTTATAACATCACATGCAGAGCAACCTTGATGGTCACCACAGACCTTCAGGTCAACATCAGAGATAACTGATCACACGAGCAACAGCTCACTAAACATGTTCTGGGTAAGAAACAAGAA
The DNA here is from genome assembly GCA_030765065.1 of Deroplatys truncata. Lineage (NCBI taxonomy): Eukaryota > Metazoa > Arthropoda > Insecta > Mantodea > Mantidae > Deroplatys > Deroplatys truncata. Next base: position 78,486,766 of record CM060976.1, on the reverse strand, counting down.
CAAATAATTTTGTCTTTCATTGCATTAAAGTCCAATTAATGTTTCTTCATTAATATTCTTAAACATACATTTTTGACTTTCCAATCATACACACTTCTTCTAAGATACTGATAAATACAACTATTCTTAACTATCCTTTTCTAATCTTTCCATTTCACAGATACATTTCATATACTCTTAACCATTTTATGATCTTTTGAATATCTGAGATTTCTTTCTGTAAGCTGCTGATAAATATTTCATATATTCTTAACAATTTTCTGATCTTTCAATATCAGAGATTTCTTTCTGTATGCAGCAGATAAACATTTTAAATATTCTTAACCATCACTTTCAAATTTGTTGAATTACTTGCACAATTTTCCTACAATGCTGCAATCATTCCTTTCATGTGTCAGCCATAAATTAAGAAGTAAGAAAAGCCTTTTGTACAACCATTGATGAAAGTATAGGAAGTAGTGTGTACTCTTACAGAAAAAAGATCAGTGTTGTCGACTCTTGGGCAATCTGCCATCCACACTTCCTACTTGTGCATGAGAAGCTAAATTTTAAGACAACTCTGCATGATGCTGCTGTCTAAAACCACCATAATATTGTTCTCTTGTCAAAATTAGGCTTTTTGGGTTAACAATGAGTATTATTACTATACTCTGTGCAATTATGCTGAGAGCAACATTGCCCTTATTGGACACTGGGATAGCACAATGGTTTTGTTTCAGGCTCTTGTACTGAGAGCCTGGGGATTGATTCCTGGTTCTGGGGTGGCGATTTCAATTCGACGCATATCTACGTCTTCACCTCTGACTTGCTCATGTGAAGTATCCCCAAGGCCCAAAGTGATTCAGAGTCCATGTAAAAAGCTGTAGGTCCTCTCATTCCACTGCCATCCTTGTCATCATATTGGAAGTAAAGCATTCCGTCTGCTAGGTGCCTCCACCTCAGAAATGGGTTCAGTCTTTGCTTGGTGGAATGAGGTAACCCCTGAAGGTCGTAGGCATATGGGGAGCATTAGAAACAACAACATTTCCCACATGTATTTCTGCAACTGTCACAGGGATGTAACACAGAGGTATAACATCGCCTGCACTGTGTGAGCTCCATGTCATTTGGGGACTTGCAAAATCTCAGCTAAAACCATAATTTAATAAATTTTAAAATATCTGATTTTTGATAAGCAATGATTTACTTAGTCTAACTTGAAGTTATTAATGGGGGAATCTGCTGTATAATCAATAGTTTGCATTGAACCTTACTTATATTATTTCTTGTATATCACTGATAAATTAGTGGTGTAAAGTGTATAGATTCTGAAAAAAATGATAATTCTGTAATACTTAAATATATTAAAATATCTTTACATTTAAATAAAATTGTTGCACTTTCAGAAACCGCATTATTGTGCAGTTCTATGCTCTTGCCATCTTTTCTGTCTTATGTAGTTTCCTGAGAAAGGTACATCAGTGAAATGAAGGCTCTTTGAGCAACATATCAGCATCTTATTATTAGTGGAGTTCACACATGAAAAATGAAGAGGGAACTGCTATAAATAAATTAGTGAAAATATATTTTTTTCTTCCCACACATCTAACTCCAGTATTGAAATAATACATTCTAAAGAAACAGGTGATTTGATTAGAATGAAACTTACAAGTGCCAATGCTGGTGCTGTTTCCTCAATCCAAATGATGTTAAAAAAGACAGTTCTTATGATAAAGGTGATATGAGGAGGTCCATTCCAAACTGTATTAAGTCCACTGATGTAGATTTTTTGAGGGGAGAAGATAAACTGTTTATATTTAAAATAAAGGAGGCAAATTAAAATACTAAAATTATTAGTTAGTAGAGGAACTTGTAATTGTTCATTGTAATTGTAAATTTCTTTGTTTCTGTAATTTATCCTGTTTTATTCATTTTACATATTCTGGATCTTCATGGTCACTTGTACTGTCAGGCTGATGCTTTAAAATTAAATATATAATATCAAATCCATTCTTTTTTAAATATGTGTACTCCAGACTGCCTTGAAATTCAGAAATTATCTTGATCTTGGACATAATAAGGTTTAACATAAAAAAAAAAAACTTACTTTAATATTTGTAAACATGTAAATTGAGTAAGTATTAGATAACACTACTTGAATTACTCCTAACTAATATTGGCTCACAAAGGTAATATTTCATTCAGTAAAGCTAAATTTGTACATTACCATTATCAATATTTTCTGAAGAGCCTATAATGTTCACCTACAACTTTTCTATTTGCTGAAATATACATCATGTTGTTTGAAGTAATGAACAAAAATATAACAATGGATTAATGAAAGTAACAATAATGGTTGAAATAATGTAACAAAGTTCCTCCAATATCTTAACACTACAGAATACTACACTTTTCAAAGCCTTGCCATTCTTCCAAGTGACCTTAGTGTCGACAATACAAATACTGTTAATTGGCATCAATCTTTATCAGTGCTGGAAACTTGATAGCTGATGCACAGCATTGGAACGGACATTTAATATTAATTGGTTTTGGACAGAATATGGTTTGACATGAACAAAGTTTTGGACATAACAGAGTTTGCCATGAACACCCAGTTTCATGTGGCGTTTTGAAGGGGATTCAATACAGTTAGATGAAAATGACTTTATAGCATACTCAGAATTATAGAAAGTTATATAAAACCTAATTTCGTCCATAGATGGACTTGATACAGTTTGGAAGGACCTGTCGTCCTCCGTGGTGTAGTGGTTACCATGCTAGCCTCTAATTCCCAAGGTCCTGGGTTCAAACCCGGCAGAGGGCAATGGATTTTTTAGGGCATAAAAATCCTTAGCATGGCTTCCTTCAGAAGGGAAGTAAAGCTGGTGGTACCGTGTTGTAAATTTACAGCACATAAAAGAACTTCAAGCCTGATAAAGAGGCCTCTGAGCAAAATTACCGGTCTTTCACGCCCAATATACAATGGGACGCTAAGGACCACAACAATTAAAGAGCGTCCATAAATAAAAACTCAATTTAATTTAATTTTGGAAGGACCTCCTCATATAAGTAATATAACTGATAATAATATGGTGAAAAGAATATTTCTGAACTTTTTTGTTGAAATGTGAGTACCATATGTAATAAGTGCATCACTGTTTCACATTTCCATACTTTGTAAACTAATTTAATTTGTATTTAAAGTATTTTCTAGTCTTTTCTTTTTCATATCTGCATCTAAGATTTCATTAAATAAGTAGAAACTAAACCAGAAAATACAAAAAATGATGGGGCCCTGCTTAATAAGTGCAGGAACATGTGCAATTTGTTACATCACTGAGCTGCAACTGTTTCCTGAATGTGAACAGTGTAATTAAATATCAAAATGCCATCTGGGAGGTATGTTTGAAAGAAAGAATAGCAAAAATGATGACTGATTATATGTTTATCATGAACAAAGGTGGTGCTTAAGAACTGAACATGGAGCGATGATACTAGACCTCCTGAACTCAATTTGCCGAATGCTTTATTGTACTTTTGGACGAATTAAACTGTGAGCAGAGAGCATGCCACTACACATAATGCTGCTAAGGACAACATCAACATGAATGCCAAACATTAAAACATGTAATATATTGGTACAGCTTATAAATAAAATATTTGACAGCAGTAATACACACAGATGATATAATTTACTGCTGCATTAGAAAATACAATCCTGCATATTAAGAGAGCACAGCAAAACAAATAACAACTGCAGTTAACATATAACACCTCTGTTTGTTCATAGTCATATGTTTAATATGAAACAATAAATACTGCTAAATTTCTATAACTAAATATTTTCACTTGCAAGATTACAGACTATTGAAACAAAGGACATAATTTGCTTTAAATTATTTTGGGTAAGAAAATGAGGAAATAATTCTCAGCCCACATTATTTGATATAAACAGCAAGTAATTGATGATATTTATGCTTTTAAAAAGCATTTTAAGTTAATTCATCTGAGGTTCTTCTGGATTTCTTAAACCTCTTCTTGTGCACCAAATTCTCTATATTTGGACTAAATGATTGCATGACACATAATCGGATTACATGCTTCAAGCTTCTCTCTGAAAGTTGGTTTATCTGCCGAGATTTATTTACTTTCAACAATGAAAAAAGCTGCTCACATATATATGTTGACCCAAACATGCATAAAATTCGAGCAGCATGTTGGTGTAATCGAGGCAATTTGGCCTTTGGAAAGTTTTGATAAAAGTTGTACAAGCCTTTGCTATTTAGAAATCTATCCTTCAATTCACGATCACATTGTAGATCTATGAGTTCTAGCTGTAGATTATGTGAAATTCGTTTAAAATCTATGGAATATGGGGATGTAAATATTTCAAAACTATTTTCAAGACTTCCAACATCCTGGAATTTTGAATCAAATTCTTGGCATAATTCCAACAGTATTTCAATATATCCTTCCAATGCTTTAGGAGTAATTTGCTGACGAACAGCTAATAGTTTTGGAAAATGCAGAAACTTCCGGTTGCTGAACTGAAATTCCCAAAGTGCCAACTTTAGTTTGAAAGCTTTGATGTTTTCATAAATTTGTGTGATTATTTTCCCTTTTGTTTGTAGGGAAAAGTTTAGAGTATTTAGATGCTCTGTTATATCAGCTAGAAAAGCTAAATCACAAATCCATATTCCGCTTCTCAGTTCTGGTGCTGGCTTGTCTATTTGTTCCATGAATGAAGCTATATCCTCTCGCAGTTCAAAAAAATGATTCAGTAACTTACTGTTGCTGATCCAAGGTAACTCATAATTATATGGTATGTCTCCATATTCATTACTGCATTCCTCAAGCAAAAGATTAAACTGATATTGTGTATGAACTTTTGATCTAATCACATTAATGGTTTTGGTAACCACATTCATTACATCTGCCAACTGAATATGTTTTGACAACAGGTCCTGCAGGTGTATAATACTATGAATAGGAATGATACTGTTGGCTACATTGAGTTCTTTTAGTTTGTTTCTCAGTTGCACCACTAGACCATTATTGCTTTCAGTCATTACAGCAGTGCCATCAGTTGTCAAGGATACAAGTTTGTTCCATGAAAGTCCAACACTGTTTACCATCTCCTGAACACTTACAAATATATCTGATGCTGTTGCATTTTCATTCACTGGTATAATATCCAACATCTCCTCCCGTATCTGTAGGTTGGAATCTACTCCTCTAATGAAAATTACTACATGACGTGCGTTCTTTATAACAATGTTATCTAATGCCAAAGAATAATAATCAAAATCAGCTGCAGCATTCAACACCTGAGAATCAACATCATCTGCTAAATCTTGGATGTGATGTTCCACGGTAGATGGTAACAAGCATATGGATTCAAATTGCTGAATCTTTTGTGGGCAAAGATCACTTGCTACTGTCATTAAGCATTCCTTAACAAATATGCCATCCATGAAAGGTCGCAAATTTACAGCTAATAAGAGTGCAAGTTTGTAATTTAGGCGCACAACTGACTCATTAGCATTATAATCAGCAAGTTCACTGATATTTAGGTCAGCTCTCATTGACTGCTGTTCCCTTAAAGCTTTCAATCTTGTCCCATGCTTTTCCCCTTCATATTTACCACACTCAGTATGATACAAATAATGTTTTTGCAAAGTGGACTCTGCTATAGTAGGAAAAACCATTCCACAAGCCTGACATTTAACCTCGTTATCAGAGTTTTCAACCAAAAACATTTTCTCCCATTTTGGTGTAAACGCAGAGGATGTTGACTGTCCATGCTTTGAACTCGTCATTGCCTCTTCCATTTTTACAATTATTTATCTATCTTGAAAATTCTTCTTCTTAATGAAAAATCAATCAACAAAGCAGAATATGTTAAATAAAGTAAAACTACTTCAATAACTAGTGTCTTAACTTAATATCTTATGGTAGATTTCCTGGGGCAGATGCACTTTGCCAGAAGAACATCACAGCTGTAATGTTTGCATATATAAAACAAAACTGCATCACTGATTGCTTAACTTCTTGTTATTCTTCAGTAGGGTAGACCAGCGAAGATTCTAATCCTAATTACCTATATCCTGTGCCACATAAAGAACATAACATATTTGCAGTTCTTGCGAGAAATGCTGCTATTCTAATAAAGAGAGCAAGCTCAATGCAGAGATTAAGTGCATCAGCTTATCTGCTGTTGGAGGCTTCCTTAAACACTTCTAATTTCTGCTACCCTGACATCTCTGAAGGCTATTCATCTCATCTTCTCTGGAATAAGAAATGGAGGCAAGACAACTCATTATATCAAATAACTGGTGTTTAAGAACAGGAAATAAACTGCACTCCAGAAATTGTTTATCCGTGCTATCCCCACTCATCTTCATTATGCTTAGGGAGAAGTGTTACTATTCGCCTGCTTTATGCAGAATTTACTTCACTACCTAAAGTTTGGTTTGTAATTCATTATCATGTGAGCTGTGCAAAATGTGACTAAAGGCAATATTAATGACTGAAGAAACATACAGAAAGAAATCTGAATTATTAAATTTGATGCATGTTGATTTTATCAAAACTTTTTAATTTTATCTATAACGCAACAGTTTATCATGCTTTCCACACAGAAAAGATGGGGTAATGGGTAATGAGATTATATGTCAACAACTTTATAAACTGCCTCTCAAGAAGACTAAGCACAAGTTTTATGTCACATTGCACAGTGGAAGCATCTCACCCAACCAAGTTAAGAGGTGGTCTGATTTTCTGTTCAGTGTTTAACCCAAATGGGGAAATTATTTCTGAGTTGTGTCTCATCTTAACAAATTAGGGGGAAATTAGTGAACTCAATATTCCTTGATAAAAACCTACATTGAGTAGAGTCATCCTCTGTGGTCTAGGGGTACTATGCTAGCCTCTAGTTCCCAAGGCACGGCTTCAAACCCGGCAGAGGGCAATGGATTTTTTCAGGTATAAAAATCCTTAGCATGCCTTCCTTCAGAAGGGAAATAAAACAGGTGGTTCCCATAGATTTATGTCACGTAAAAGAACCTCAAGCCTAATAGAGGCCTGTGAGCAAAATTTCGATCTTTCACATCCAATATAGAATGGGACACTAAAAAGCATGGCAGTTAAAGAGCATTCATAAATAAAACTAAATTTAATTTTAATTTACACTGAGTAGAAGGGGTATAGAGCTATCCTTTAAACCAGAGATAGATCTCAATCAGTGCATTGAAAACGTTTATGAACACTTTTGTTCTATCTTTCATAATTTTTTGGACAAATGCTTTGAAATGATGCTTTCCTTTGCAGGTGGATGGGAAAATTGGACTTGATGACCTGCCAGAGAGTAGAATGTGCACTTTGTCTTTGATACTGCTGCATTTTGCAAATAATGTTAAATATGCTAGTGTTTAATTTAAAAACAAAGTAAATTATTTTGTTTTACACAATACATGAGATTAACAACTAAATTTTGCATTACTTTCTCTACCACTTATTTTGGTATGTAGAGAAAGTATTCCACCTGCAAGAATCAACATTGAGGTTTCATCAGAAATATGTATTGAGGTTCCCTAAATCAAAATATTTTTTTTTAAAGAAGAGAGAGGGAGAGAGAGAGAGCGTGAGAGTGAGTTACATGACTAATAACATGTAAATCTTGAATTTTCTGCAGTCTATGAAGTGATCTTCATTTTGAAGAATGTTGTATAACTGGTAAACCACTAGAAATAGACAAAACCTTACTACACACACACAAAAAAAATTTAAGTGTTGGATTCACATGAATTTCTCTACTCACTCTTCTAAAACTACTCTTACAAAGGCTTATTCTTCTACTACTTCTACTTAAATGAGATAAACTTCCATTACACATTCATTGAAGGTATAAGGAACATACAGTAGGCTATAGCAATAGTCAGGTTTTTAAGAAGCGGATCACTATGTGATGGCTTTGAAATTCCAGGCTCCTTTGAATGATCATAAAAAAATGAATAACAATTAACCACTTGAAATTCTTTTATGCACTGCATTCACAAGACTTTCTCTACTCACGCTTCCACAAACTATGTTTACAAAAGCTTATTCTTCTATCTACTTCTTGTTAATAAAGATAAAGTTTCATCACACATTTACACATTTCGATATGAGAAGAATACTAGTGGTTAAAGAAACAGTCAAAAGTTTTAAAAACCAGGTTGCTATGTGATGGCTTTGAAATCTTATGCTCTTTAAATGACCACAACAGAAAACAAATAACAACTTCCCACTTAAAAAAGTATAAGTACTCCAAAATTCAAACCAATAACAAAGAATATCTCAGAAATGGTGAACATCACAAAATATTTTTTTTCAATATAAATTATGGGCTCTAACAAGATCTACATTTTTTCGTGTAGTAAGATTTTCTCTCTCTTATGGTTTACCAGTTATAAAAAGATCTTTCAGAATGAAGAGGTCTTCACAGACTATTCCAGAAGATTCATGATATAAATTTTATTTATCATCCAAATATCTTTAAACATATGATATTTTAATCAAAATTAAAGCCATTTTTGAGAACATAAAAAATAATGAAAAATATTTTCATGTAAAGTGTAGTATAGGGCATGATGCATGGGAATCTTCTTGAAAATCTTTGTGTCACACCCTTGGAAGACACTAAATTTAAATATCCAGTTTGGTATTTAACCAAATTTTTGTTTTTGAGTTGCGCACGTGCATGCACACACACCATTTTCTAAAAATGTTTTCTTTGGATTCCAGGAATCTCAAAAGGTGTATTTCCAGTGAAATCTCGGTATCAAATTTTTAGGTGGAGTGCAGAAATAAATACCTCCTCTACTTACTATAGGCAAGTACTAGAGAATGTAAAAGTGTAGAGCTACTTAAAACACACAGTTTATGTCAAATCTTTTTGTGCCATTAACCATTTCCTATTTTGTTGCTACTGATTTGAATTTTTCAGTACTTTATCATACTCTTTTTGAATTGCTAAGTCACCAATTTCTTCACAATGTCATGCTGAGAGCATGGAATTTCAAACAATATTTAAGGACCCCTTTTTAGAGATCTGACTATTCATTCAGCCTCCTGTATTTTCCTTGTACCTACAATAAAATATATAATGAAATGATTTCTACAAATGTCTATCTTGATTAATGTGAGGTAGATAAGAAAATAAGCATTTATAAGAATACTTCGTAAAAGAGAAAAATAAACACGGGTAGAGAAAGTTATGTGAATGCCATACATCAAATTTCTTTTTTATTTAAACATTTAATAACACCAAATAAAAATGAATACACAATGTTGGTGATGATGTTTATACTGAAATTAATATGAAATTGAGGGGTTAGAGATACCATACCCATGTAAAGCTTGTATGAAGGGTGCTGCAGTGTGTTGTTACATCATAATTCCAATGTCAACCATTGTCTATACTCCCCCTCCAAAAGAATGCTAAATTGTGGCGTTTAGCGATGAAAAATTAAAATAAAAGAAATGTAGAATAGCTGCTGTTCTATCATATACGTACTTAAATAAGACTTGCCTAAAGAATCTGAATTGAACATGATGAAAGGTGCAGAAATAAATGTTTCCAGATTAAAATGATATTATAATTTGTCATTTGTTTTTATATAAAAAATCACCTCCTAAAAGGATGACATCTATACCCCTTCCACCTGGTATAAAGTATAGTTCAAGGAAATAGCAAGTTATAGTGCAGAGGAAATGCTTTTACCTAGCATGTGAAGGACTGCAGTCCAAAGCTGTGTCAAGCTGCATGGCTGAGGATTTTATTCTGCGTTTTTCCCTAGCCTATGGAATGAATTTCAGGTATTTATAGTACTTTAGGATCCCAAACTCACTTTATTCATTTTAAACTTCTTCATTTTGCTCTGCAATTAAAAAAAAAGTCTTGTGTTACATTCACATGACTTTCTCTATTCAATTTTGAAGAAATTGTTATTGCTAAAGCTATTATTCTATCTACTTTTTGTTAATCAAGATAAACTTTCATTACACATTTTGCTGTAGGATATACTAAGCAAAGCAAAGTCAGATTTTTAAAATGTGTGTGCTATGCAATAGCTCTGAAATTCCAGGCTCTTTACATGACCACAAAAAAAAAAAAAAAAAAAAAAAAAAATAGATAGAGCTCACCTGTTGAGAAAAGCATAAGTATTTGTAAATTCAAACAATAACAAGGAATGTCTCGGAAATGGTTAACGTCACAAAAAACTTTGGCATAATTGTGTACTTTAACAAGATCTTAATTTTTTTTCTTACGGTTTACCAATTATACAAAAGTCATTCAGAATGAAGAGGACTTCACAGGCAATTCCCAGAAAATTCAAAATACTTATAGATTTTATTTGCCATGCAAATATCTTAAATATATGGTATTTTAATCAAAATCATTTAAAACCCTTTTTGAGAAAACAAAAAATAACAAAAATTTTTCCATGTAAAGAGTGAGTTGGGGTGGGAGAGATTTTCTTGAAAATATTCCGTGTCACATCCTTCAAAGATGCTGAATATAAATATAAAGTTTGATACTTAACTGACTTCTCTTTTTTGACTTATGCCATTCTCTCTCTCTCTCCCTCTCCCTCCTTCCCTCTCTCTCACGCAAGCACCCTCTTTTCCCTAAAAATGCTGTTTTTGGATTCAGGGAGTCTTAAAAGTGTATTTCTAGTGAAATCTCAGTATCAAATTTTTGGGTGGAATGCAATACTACCACTACTTACAATAAGTATATAGTAGAGAAAGTAAAACCATAATAAGCAGTATGTTTATAAAACAGAAGAGAAACGATAACACTAACCCCCCCCTCCCGAAAAAAAATAAATATACACATATCTGACAATTAGTAGTTTTATTTTTGAACAGCTCCTAAACTGCATTTTTTTCTATTTCATTTCATTTTGCAATCTGAGTATTTACATTAATATTAACATAAATGCGTACAAACAATATTGTACTTTTGAAGAACAGTGTAATTTTTTTTATATGCATTTAAATGACAATACAATTATTTAAAATAACTTAAAGACCCTGCTTCAAAAGATAATGTTTTTACACCATGATGTGATTCACAGAAGCATGCATATAAAACAGCAACTTTCGCTTTGACTCAAGAAGACAAGTAAGATTTCTTGAGATTTTGGCTGCTACCCAAGGCTCTCAAGCAAGAGTTCCTATTCCTTCCTCCAGCCCTATATACATGAACTAAAAAGTAATAAAATGCAGTATTTGAGGAGTCATAGGGAAGTTTCTATATAAATACTGAGATCCAAATGTAATAGAATTCTTCAGTCAAGCCAAGTGTCTCCAAGTTTCATCACACTCTACAGCTATGCAAGAGCTATGAGGCCTTATGCATTTTAGATATTGCAAGATCAATAGTGCGTCAAACTGCAATTTTGTATTTAAATGCACTCAGTATTTTTTTCTACCATTAATCTAGGGTAGGGAAAGTTCTGCATTCAACCCAAAAATTCTTTAACTATGTTTAAGCATAGATTATCATTGTTAGATTCCCAAAAGCAAATAAATAAAATTAAAAAAAGTAGATGATGCCTTTAGAAAAAGATCTGCCTTGGGTCTGTTAACAATGAAATCGCAAAAATTTTAACAAATACCAAATATTATGCTTAGAGAAAGAAAGGTGAGAGATTTTCAGATATACTCCAACACTCATAAATATAGCAAAATCTTTATTATTTTTAATTTTCTCAAAACTGACACTGATTAAAGTAGGATAACTTTGGGGTAATCACATGACAAATAAAATATACAGATGTATCTTTATTGGTGTCATATATTTGGGGGACATGTTCCTGACATCAAAACAGTAAAAAAAGTTCATATGTACATGGGTCTAAAAATCAACCATTTCATTGTTATAGGTCAAAGAAGATGTATTCCATGAGTGAACAGACGGATATGCACTACACATATGACCGTGCAGATGGCAATGCAGTGCGAGCACGTGAACTTTATACAGAAAGGTACTCTGACATGCATTACTGTGTGCAAGAACATTCACACGAATTCACCAATGTTTGAGAGAGAATGGCACATTTGAGAGGAGTACTAGGGATGTTGGGAGACCAAGAGCGGTATGAGGCATTGAGCTTGGAGAACGAGTTCTTCGTGCTGTGGATGCAGACCCATCACAAAGCACAAGACGTATGACTGTAAGGGAAAGAATTAGTCATATGACTATCTGGAGAATTCTGCACGAAAATCGCCTGTACCCTTATCACCTTCAACATGTGCAAGGATTAAATGAGGTGGACTTTGAGCCAAGAAGACATTTCCGTCAATGCATGTTACAGCAGTGCGCTGTATTCATCAATTTCCTAGCCTATATCTTATTCACAGATGAGGCTGGTTTTACTCGCGACGGCATCTTCAATTTTCATAACTCTCATAACTGGGCATTTGAAAATCCTAATAAAGTACGACAGGACAACCATCAACAGAGGTTCTCTGTCAACGTTTGGGGTGGAATTATTCATGAATACCTTATTGCTCCCTACTTCTTCTCTCCATGTCTGAATGGACAAACCTATCTCCAGTTTCTCAGAAATGAGTTGCATCACTAACTGATAATGTGCCTCTGGACATCATTCAATGAATGTGGTTTTTACACGATGATGCTCCAGCTCATTTCCACAAAAAATGGTCAAGGGGGACCCATTGCATGGCCTGCTCGATCACCTGATTTGAGTCCAATGGATTTCTTTGTCTGGGGACATTTGAAGTTCTTGGTTTATGTAACTCCTGTACCTGATGTTGACATTTTGAGAGGACGTATCCAAACTGGATTTGACCATATATGAGATACACCAGGAATTTCCAATAGAGTGCGCCAGAGCATGGAATGCAGGCTTACTGCATGCATTGAAGCAAGAGGAAGCCACTTCGAGCAATTTTTGTAACTTTCGATTTTGTGTTGTAACTCTAAAATAAATGATGTTCAGACCCATGTTCATATGTTTTGATGTCAGGAATACGTCCCCAAAAATATATGACACCAATACAGATACATCCTGTATATCCTGAATTTTGTATAAACAGCTGGTGAGGTTCTCTTTACTCTCATTAATTTTCTGTAATGGGGAGACCATAAGAGACAGAAAAGCTTAGTGGAGGGAAAATATGGAGTTCATTAAAATACATAATTTACATCAACTTTTTTCATTGCATTAACTATTTGTAAAACAACATCGGGGTAGAGCAGTGGTTCATTTCCGGCTCTTCTACTGAGGGTTTGGGGTTCAATTACTGGCTCTGGGGTGGTGTTTTGTATCCCCAAGGCCCAACAGTTTTGGAGCCCTGGTAAAAGCTGTAGATTCTCTCATTCCACTGCCTTCCTCATCACCAACCTACCATCGGAGGAAACAGATTGTGCCTGCTGGGTTCCTCCACCTCAGAAATGGATCCAGTTATCACCTGGTGGAACGAGGTAACCTCTAAGATCATAGGCCATATATGGGGATGGTGACAACTTTTTACTTTCTCTACTACGTATAGTAAGTAGGGGAAGTATTGCATTCCACCCAAAAATTCGATACCGAGATTTCACCGGAAATACATGTTTTGAGACCTCCTGAATCCAAAAAAAGCATTTTTGGAAACATGTCCGTGTGTGTGTGTGTGTCTGTGTGTCTGTGTGTGTGTGTGTGTCTGTGAACAGCATAACTCAAAAACGAACAGTCGGATAAACACCAAACTTGGTATTTAGGTTCAGTATCTTCCAGAGATGCGACACGAAGGTTTTCAAGAAAATCCCCCCACCCCAGACTACCCTTTACATGGAAGATTTTTCGAAAATTTTAATTTTCTCAAAAATGGCTCTTAACGATTTTGATTAAAATATCATATGTTTAAGATAATGTCATGAGAAATGAAATGTATATCTCAAATTTTATGGGAATGTCTCCAAAAGTATTCTTCATAGTGAACGACTTTTGCATAACTGGTAAACCATAAGAGATAGACAAAATTTTACTACACAAAAAATGTAGATCGCATTAAAATACACAACTTATGTCATATACATTTCTTTTGTTGAGTGAACCGTTTTCGAGATATTGCTTGTTATTTCCTTAAATTTTCCAATACTTATACTTCTTCTCAAATTCGTTAATCATTTTTTTATGTCCTGGACATGCAAAGAGAATGGAATTCGCCACATAGCAACCAGCGTTAAAATATTTGACTATCGCTTAAAAGCTACCATGTTTCCCTTGCATCTACAAGAAAATTACCAATAAGATTGACATCTCGATATCTCGATTAATATGAAGCATATGGAGAATAGGCGTTTGTAAAAATAGATTGTACAAGAGTAGAGAAAGTCATGTGAGTGTAACACATCAGATTTTTTTAAAATATTCTCTGTTGTATTTTTAAGTTTTCTCATGCGGACATTATTCCAGTTTGGGTGCTAACTTGAGTATTCCAAATGAGCAATTTCCTTTTTGTAAAACAAAACCTACAGTATGGAAGTACTGTATACCACCCAAAAATTTGATACCAAGAATTCACCAAAACACACATTTTCAGACTCCCTGAATAATAGTAAAAAAAAAAGGTTTTAGAAAAAGGTCTATGTGTGTGTTTGTGAACAGCATTACTCAAAAACATAAAGTCATTAAGTATCAAAATGGCTATTTAAGTTCAGCACCTTATAACGATGTGACAAAGATTTTCAAGAATCCCCCTCTCCCCACACCAAACTAGCCTTTACATGGAAAAGTTTTCAAAAATTTTTATTTTTTCAAAAAAGTCTCTTACAAGTTTGATTAAAATACCACATATCTAAGATATGGCAAATGAAACATCTCGAATTCTCTGGGAATAGCCTCTGAAGTCCTCTTCATTCCAAATGACTTTTGGATAATTTTGGTAAACTCTAAGAGATACACAAAATCTTAATACATAAAAAATGCAGATCTTGTTAAAGCATACAATTTATGTAAAATATTTTTTTTATGGAATTAACCACTTCTGAGATATTCCTTTTTATTGGTTTGAACTTCCAAATATTCAGACTTTTCTCAAGTGGGAAGTCGTTATTGGATTTTTTTTCCCCATGGTCATGCAAAGAGCATGGAATTTCAAAGCCATTTACAGTGAGACATGCTCTTTAAATATCTGACTATTGCTTTACCTACCATACCATACAACAAAATGTATAAATGTGAATTGAAAGCTTATCTGGATTAACAAAAGGTAGCTAGAATAACAAGCTTTTACAACAGTAGTTTGTAAAGGAGTAGAGAAAGTCATGTGAATGTAACACATCATAAAATTTTTTTCACATGAGCCCACAATTAAACTCTCCACTTATAACTAATGGAAATTTATAGCTGTGCATTGTCTCAATACCCTTGATGTACAGAATCCATTTTGCCTAATTTAAAGCTATATCCAAGTATTTATAATGATTATTATAGTATATTGGAAAGAAAAAATAATTTTTTACATGAGCAGTGCATATTGCAGTGCCTTGAATTTGTAATGAATACAGGAAGTCATATGACTGTTCCTGCCAGATCTCCAACCATTGGCTGCTATTGTATATGATCTATAATGAGTGTCCATCTTATAATTTTTACACCTTAGGTTATAGCTCTCTCCTGACATGAAGACAAGCAGGGAACTGGAGGTACTATACTCCTCACACAAATGCACAGAGCTTTCAGGGTACAGTATGTTTCTGTTCTTTAAACAAATACTCATTCATTTTTACTTTCTCATTCCTGCACAATAATACACCCACAGTCAACAGAAAAGTTGTCAAGTATTTTTTTAATATATAATGA
Source organism: Deroplatys truncata (assembly GCA_030765065.1). Lineage (NCBI taxonomy): Eukaryota > Metazoa > Arthropoda > Insecta > Mantodea > Mantidae > Deroplatys > Deroplatys truncata. Next base: position 78,470,924 of record CM060976.1, on the reverse strand, counting down.
AATGAAATGAAATGATATGAAATAATGCTACCTGGTTTCTGCTATTCCTTTATTGTCTTTCATCTTGATACTTTACCATTTACTATTTCTCTAAAGATAGGTATATAAAATGCCACTGAGAATTTGTTTACTCCAAATCTATCCATTAAATAAAATTGGCTGTTTTACAGGAACTTTCATATTTATACACAGATGAAACATCTTAGAAGTTTAAGTGATTTATGCAAGAATAAAAGATTTTCAGTTCATTTCATAAATGACAATTACTGGCTTAGAAACAATTTTATTTCACATCATTAATTGGTTATGCCATAATATATGCTATTTTATTTTTTGAGTCCTCATTAATAACAACATTAATATATCACAAACTAGATCAATTAAATAGCTGTATAAAGGGCATTTCCATAATACTCCACGATTGTCACTCACACGACAGCTTTTTACAGAATTCTATTCCTTTGGAATTTAATGGTGAAATTTCCATTTAATTTTATGCTTTAAGTTATTCTTGAGAATAATTATACAAAATCACATATATTTAAAAAGCTTTTTGACCAAGGGTAAAATGCTTTTCCGTATTATATTTTATTGGGTAAGCATGACCATTCTTTAAAAAAATAATTAGATTGTAAACCAAAGGAGAGCACTCTAAAATAATTACACATTAGCTCTATTGTATTGCAGGGTGAGCATATCATTCTTCATCAGCCTGAATTTGATATTTTTTTCAAGACATAGAGACACATAAGTTAATATGTTGTAAATTAAATTTCAATAGGGATGGGGAGCTGGTGCTAACATATTTGTATATTTCCTTCCAGTACGTCTTTTGTAAATCTGTATATATAATCTTTTTTAAATATTTAATAAGTACAATGTTATTAGTGTACATTAATTAGCATACGCTATGTGTTACAAAGTAGTCCATATAGGACACAGGTGCATTCATTTGAAACATCATGGTATCTGTTCTGGATGCATATGCAATGATGGAAACTGCGGATAGCTGTTCTTGTATAGATGTGGCACATTCAAACTGGGTGCTTTACAGTGGTCATGTATGTATATTAATATCTATATATATAGATAAAGTTGTTAATTATCAAATCTATGGTACTCCAGCTTTTGCATGTCATATTTTCTATCTTTTATTCTGTCAAGCCTTAAGTATTCTTTCTTTCAAGCTGTCTATCCGTAATAAAGCAATCTGAATTTTGTGGCTGTTACTTTTAATGACAGGCACTATTATTTTTTTTTCAGCACCTACTTCATTGTTATTTTCTCAAGAACAAGACATCTTCAAAATTAAGTCTCCATTTTCTAACCCAAAAATTATCAAACATTCATTTTTGTCTTGCTTCAAAACATTGCAGGCTTCACATTCATAGGTCACTTCATTTTCTTTACCTTGTCTGTTGGGAGGTTAACTGTCTGTAATCAGAAGTATACCAATGAACAATGTATGAAATAAACACACAAATAAGATCTGGAACCTAAATCACCAGAGCTGCTGGGCGATCATCTTAAAGACTGAAGAAAAACCATATATCTCATCCAGGATTTAAACCCAAACTGATGTGTCATTGATAAGCATGTTAACATTACGTCATCTCTAGGACTTATTCACTCTTACATTTCTTGAGAAATCCAATCTTTTTTTATAGTTACCTTGATCTTTCCATTGCTATTTTCACACTGTGATTTTTGTTTGGCTTCTTTAGTAAAGCCATCAACTTTTAAGTCCTTGAAACCATATTTTCCTCATCATGCAATTCTTTTCTCTATCTTATGCAATCAGAAACTGATTTATAGAAAGCATAGGTTTTGTCTTTATTAATTAAGACATACTCTTAAACTCTCTTCTTACTTTTTCACACTCTTCCTTTCAGCTGTAGAAGTATTATCAGAACCTTACACTCTTAATGATATGCAATTCACATCTGTATTTCACTTAAACTACCACCCTTTTTAATATTTTGTACTGAAATATTGAAAATGACCGACTATAATATGCATCCTCCATAGTTTTAATTCTTATTATTTTTAAATAAAATTATTATTTTGCTAACCAATTTTCTGTACCTCTTTTTTTTCTGTTCCATCGATACCACTTTTTTTTAAACAGTATTCTTCCAGTATGTGAAATGTGTGCTACTGTTCTATAATATGAAAATTCTTTCAGTCTTCTGGTGTTCTGAATTTTAAGGATCATTAATATGTAATTTCTTCCTCTGCTGAAATTATGCCAAATCTTGGGGCTTTTCTTCTTGCTGTTTCAATGTCCAATACACTTCTTCCATTGTAATTACACATTCATTTTTATATGCTTTCCTAAAATCTTCAGATATGTTCTAACATCTTTATGTTGGCGGCAAAAAGCAGCACAACGTTAACTTTTTTATGCAAAATTTAAAAATGGAGATACTTTTCCAAAAGTATCAAAGTTATTGTGGAAAAATGTATATTTGTGATATAGTGTCCTCCAGTGTATTAGCCATTGGCATCTTATTTAAATACCCTACCTCAAAATCTGGCTACCTCAGAAATCTAATTTAAATCCATGTACAGATGCACAAGTTAAAAAACTCATATACAATCAACCAACATAATTTCTTTCCTGAAATTTCACATGCATGATACTCGAAGCATTGACTTAATGATTTTGATTGCCTAATATGATTATACATGGTAGATCTCAAAACAGTTTTCCACATGAAGGGATACACAACACTTTTGTTTTGCCAAGGACTTTCACTATTTTTCCCCTACTGTAGCATACAACATTTTTTCCTTCTTATTTTTCTTGTTTGTGGATGTAATGTGCAAAGGGATGCATGCTTTAGCTTGTAGTCTCAATGGGGTATCCCGTTGAAGATTGACCTCTAACATTGCACTCTGGCACTGTTATACTTTGAAACAGCTGATGAGTTCTAAAGTCTATGTAGTTTTACTTGTCATCTTATGAAACACAATGAAATAATTGAATATGCACATGTCTAGCAGACAGAAACATTTTTCCTGTTACCTTTTGACTTGCATTATAGGAAGCAAAACTGGTCTTACAAACTGATACCTCCCATTGGTACTCAAGGATACATTCTGATTTCTTTACTGCCTTTCTGGGTGTCTGACCTTTCCTTCTCAGCTTCCTGTTGCTGTAATGTCAGCAGCTTCATTTTTCAATGAAAGGAAATACACATCTTTGTTATCCTTCCATTTCATACACATCACATTCATTGCAGAGCATAATTCATACTTGTCATGTTTCACTTTATTATGATATATATCAGACAACTTATATATGTCTTATTTGTTCTCACGGTACTAACAGCATTAGTTTTTCTGTTCAACAGTCTTCTAAAGAGATATGGATATCCTTTGAGTGCCACCTGATAGTATGTAAACAGATTTAGTTTTATTGGCCAGCACATACTTGTGAGCTGTGCTGTGGCACAAATGGGTTAATTTAAGATTTCTTCTGTATACTCTTTTTATGGTACTCTCTCTTAGAATTTCACCATTTTTAATTGCACTCATGTTAGGTTTCAAATTAGTGTGTTATTTGTCTTATCAATCCAAATACCTTCTTATATCTGTTCAAGTTGTGCTTTTCCTTTATATTCAAGAATTCTGGGTGCTAAGCTTCTCTATTTTGTGTTTTTATATTTTGATAATATTTTTAGTCATTTTGCATTTTGCTTTCCCTCTCTTCTAGTCTCAATGTGTGCTCCAATACCACAGTGCACCATGCTTATAGCCTTCAAGCAACACAGCTAAAAGATTTATCTTCTATCAATTTCTCAAGGAGCTTAGATACTGGACATCATTTCATGCTTTCCATTAACTTTGCTGTGTTTGATCTATATTACATTTTGCTGCTATACACCGCTATCTCAAGTTTATTTTGTACCTGCTACATATGCAACAAATTTAAAATAATAATAATTGTATATGTGCATATATAAGGGTACTTAGCTTTAGACTTAAGCCATTTTTTTAGGTTTAACATTATATACTATTTATAAACCTCAGCACACTTGTTCATTTGCTCCTCTAACAACTTTTAAAACTGAACGGTGTCCATAAATATAACTAGTGTCAAATATGGAGTAATTACCTTGAGCTTCTCTCACGTTCTTTAAAATTCAAATTTCATTACGAATAATTGCATCTTTAACTGATATTGAATCCACTGTGCAATTTATTAGATCAGATTAAGTATCCTGTCCATATAACTGTCTGTGGTAATTACTCCATTGACCCTCTGAACCCACTTATTTGAATTTCAGAAAAAACATATGTGATGCAAGTAACTGCTATCTGTTTTCCTAGGAATCAGTAACAGTATGCAATTGAATGCACTAAAATTTCCTTTCCAGGAGCAGAGATAAAGATTTTATTCACAACAAGGTTTTCCAACAGATATAACCATGCAGCATTTATACATGATATATTACATTTATTTTCCTTTCCGAGAGTATAGGTACAAAAATTTAGCTTTCCCTTAAGAATGAGGAAATTTTAGTTACAGAAACCTATCTAATACATATGCAATTCTTTTCAAATAATTCAGAGCTCCATTTCGTGCCATATTATGGTATGAAAGAAAATATAAATGACTGGTATTGAGGCTTTCAAAATGTTTATATTTTACGTAGGAACTACTTCTCTTGGTTTAGAATTTTGTTTTTGTAGCTTTATGCACCTCTTTCCTTAGAACAAATGCGCTTGACATTATGAAACATCTACCGACATTATACTTTTGCTCACTTTTTATTTATTCCATTCATTTTATTCCTTGTTCAGTAATAGGTGACCTATACTAGAACCTGCATCTAGTCTTTCTTCTCTGATATCCATGTTATGGGTTAGGACAAACTGATTTATATACACACTTTCACCCTAAGTCCTGCTATATTAAATTTTTAATCTATTTTTGTGAATGTTGTAGTTCCAGTAAATAATTGATTGCTGCATAAAATTCTTATTAGTTTGCAAATTTGTCATTTATCATTTCTAAACCATAAATACATGTGTCACTTTTTGAGTCTTGTCTAAAAGTATGGTATAAGATTTATGATGTCCAGATCAGAAACATGTGTTGCAGATACATATGCATAGAAATCAGTGAATGCATTTTAACACTACTCTTGAAATGTAGCTTGTTAAAACAAACGCTGTACTGAAGAAAATGTTTTCCCATGCTTTCAACTATGTCAGATTGTCAGATCTTGAAAACTCAAACATTTTCAATGACCTCATCTGATTGGCAACCTCAGAAAACCTCTTTGTAAACATATAACCAGAAAGTTTCAAGTCTTCAATATAAGCACTGAACTTGGAGATTTTTTTAATACTTGTAACATCATCACCTTTGATGAATTTATACCCTCTGAAATATATTTTGTTTATCAAGGTCAAAACCATCTTTCTAGGTCCAGTTTATCTTAAACCATTTATACTGTTGATGATCCATGGCAATTTTCTTCTTGCAAAATATACTGTATCTTTGTGACCACCTCCCACATAATATGTAGTTGCAATTCATTCACTTCAATATGTTATCCTGAGGTGTAAACTTAAATTCTGTATTTTATAACCTTAGCTTACTGATCAATACATAAATGTTACAAAGCTTCTTTTACTTTCTTGTCTCTGATAGCAGTTATCTAATTTCTTGAGCCTCCTCCTTTAGTCGAGAAAACAAATTAGTTAAATCATTTTGTTTTAGATCACAGACCACTGCATTGTGAACAGATAGATAGGAATGTATTTCCATAATTCTTGATATTTATAAATAATACATATTTTTGTATTAGTTACTATTTTACAACTGAATACAAACTATACTGTTTTTCAATGTTTAAGAATTGCTTGTTTTCTTTGGGTTTCATACGTACTGACACCCTCGTTATTTCAGAATTGAACTCAATGCTGCCGTTTTATAGCATGGGCATGGCGATGTGTTTCCTAACCCACTGTAGAAAATCCTGATCCTTCTGCTTCACCTTATAATACTTCTGAATCCGTAGAGCAATTGTGGTTTTGAGTGATCAGCTTACCACTTGCCTTTTGGTTTCCCATGTGCAAAGAAACAGTTCAGTATATTGAAATTCTGTTTTTTCCAGACTTGTAGAACGTGCTCAAAAAAGGAATTATTCCTGGCATTTTACCCAATTCTACATTGAACATCCTCACAGGACTCATCTAAGATTCAGTATATTAGGTAGTATATTATTCCTACCAATCATGATGGATTTTGCACTATGCTTGTCCAGATGTTTCAAAAGTTCAAACCAATGACAGTTTAAATTATTTTCCATATGTTTCAGTATGGTAATATACTCTGTAACTCCATGTTCTGCAAGATAATTTAATTGTCTCACTTCTTTTTGTCTATTTTAGTTTTTCTATGTACAACTTCCTTAAAAAAATATGAAGTTATAAAATGTGACTGTGGCTAAGAGGCAGCCTAAAGTTAATGCCATGGTATTCTGTAATGTTTTGCAATGCTCCTTATACCAAAAGTCATTGTATGAAATCACATCCCATAAGTTTAAGTTGAACACAAATACTGCTCCTTACACCAAAATGGCTTTATTACATGACTACATTGATAATTTTAAGTTAAAAACAAATAGAACTGACACATTTAACTCATTTGCAGAGCACACTATTCTGTTCCATTAAATCATTCTGTAATCAGTAAGAGATTCTGCACTTTTGCCTGCTGGATAAATGTTTACTTTTGCACCTGTTAACTGATTTGTTTCAAACCGAATGTATTATGGAATACTTTAATGACTTTTGAGGTATATTTTTGGGTAGAAGTTTAATTTTGGAAATAAAAGATTAATTAAAAATGTTACCCAACCTATCCGTTGCACATCCATTACTCTCCATCCCCTACATATTACCCTCAACTCTCCTATCCATCAATGTTACTTCCCAACTAAAGTTACATACACAGCTGAAAGATAAAGAATATTGATAGCAACTCTGCTGATTTCATAATGGACTTTTAAAATTAAAATGAGCTGTTGGAAGCACTAAATCAAGTTCTTTTGTGAAATTTCATATGATCAAGACATTTCATAGTATTTTTAAAATAGAGTAAATTCTCAGCCATTTAGTATAAAAGAGGAAAATGTATAAAAATTTAAAGTTCATTTACTTTATTTAGTGGGTTATGCTCACTAGAATTCAGATCTTATGATTCAAAAGGTAAAATTGAGCAAAAAACATTTTTAGTACTTTTATCTTTGTTTAAAATCAATGGTTACTGCTACAGAGATTTTTTCAGTTAAAGAAGACTAAGTTGGTACAGATGTTTTCTCAAGAATCAGCTGTTTGCCTCCATATAATACATCTAAACTTGTAAAATAGCATATTGTCTTTCATCCTACAGAATTTCATGACATTTGGTAAGTAAATAACATATATTTGATGAAGCTAAGTAAGAACATCCGGTGTAACATCCATAACATAAAAATTGAAAAAGTTTTCCCTAAAGTATAAATTTACTACTTTACTTTCCAAATGCACTTCAAGCTGATATACTAGTAACTAACTTACTCCAGTGCTGTTTAATTAACTTTTTGCAAATCTTTATTTCCAAGATATAAGGTGTTAGAGACGTTACACAAATAGGTCTTACGGATGTTATATCCATTCTTTTCTTGTCATTTTAAGTCATTTACTTTGTTAATATAAAAGTAGTTTTATAGGTTAACCAGCTTGTTTGATACAGAATAAATTTCAGTTATTATTAAAGGGTCATATCAATTAAATTATTTTTCCACAGAATAACTGGTAACCTTTTTAAAAAACAGCCTTAAATGACTAAGAATGAGAATGGCATTTCTTCTTTTATTTTTTAGTATGCCATTAAATGAATTATAAAGCATTATTTCTGACTTCTTTCAGAGTAATGGGATCTAAGACTTTTGTTGATAGGGTTGCTAAGTTTTGGAACACAATGAAGAATGAAAATCCTGAAAAGTGGGAAGAGTCACTTAAGAAAGATAGAGAAATCTTAACAGACAAAAAGAAAGGGTTAAGTGTTCACAAAATGAGGAACTGCTAAGAAAGAAAAGAGAAATGACATGAATCAGGGTACAAGAATGGTATAAAAAAGCCCTTAAAAACAAATGTCTGGACAGCAAAACTAAGATTCCTGAAAAGATCATTGGTTTATATGCATCTATAAGCACTCCTCAGAAAGCAGTGGTCAAAGTAAGAAGAAATTTTCTACTCAACCCTAAAAAGAAGAGGACTTTGTTCAACAACTTGTGAAGGAAATATTTAATAATACTTCTTATATTTATAGTATTACAAAGTTGTCAAAATCTTGTTTGCTTCCGAATGATATTGGCGAAAAAGTTTTAAATCAGTTACCAGTCACCAGCAAAAAGGACATGGATTACTGTTACAGACATAAATATTGGACAGAAAGTTAAATTTAAATTGAGCTTTATTTATGGACGCTCTTTAACTGCTATGGTTCTTAGCGTCCCATTCCATATTGGGCGTGAAAGACCGGTAATTTTGCTCAGAGGCCTCTTTATCAGGCTTGAGGTTCTTTTATGTGCCGTAAATCTACGACATGGGACCACTGACTTTACTTCCCTTCCAAAGAAAGCCATGCTAAGGATTTTTACGCCCGAAAAATTCCATTGCCCTCCGCTGGGTTTGAACCCGCGACCTTGGGAACTAAAGGCTAGCACGGACAGAAAGTGCAAATGCAAAAGTGCTTTCTAATAATGACCATTTCAGAGGCCTATAAGCTATTTATAGATAAACATAAAATAAATATATCTATGTCAAAAGTTTCATGAGTTATGCCCAAAACATGCCATGCCATGCCATGCCTGTCAGTAACCTTCTCACAATATATGTGTCTGTTTACAACACGCTGACTTCAAATTTTTTATTGAAGCTATTTCACCTGCATGATGTTCCTGCACCTTCACTTACTCGCAAGACATTGATTGAGAAAATTGCTGCAATCCTGAAAGTGAATTTTGAATGTCAAGTAAATTTGAAACATGCTATTATGATAACATTTCTACTCCAACTTGACTGCAATCTCTCTCAACAGGTGAAATGGAAAGAGTGGAAAAAGTGTGAAGGATGGTTGCAAGTGACTGAGAATAAGGCACCACTTGCAAACCTTGTGGCAAAAATAAACATTGACTTCCCTAGCTTTAAAAGTCACGCATTTGTGAAGAACAGACAGGCCAAATTTTTGAGGGGAAGAACAGAAGTTTAATGAAAGGTGAAGCAGTAATTCAGGTTGATTATGCTGAGAACTACAGTTTGGCATCTCAAGACGAAGTAGAGAGTGCACACTGGCAGCACTAACAGGTAACGATTTTCACTTGTTGCTTGTGGTTGCAAAATATGATGTAATAATCAATGACTTAAGTCATTCAAAACAGTCAGCTTGGGCATTTCTGAAAACTATATATCAGACTTCTAACAAACCAATCCAGAACAGAAAGTTGAAGGATTGTATATATTTTCCTATGATTGTTTTGCACAATTTAAAAACAAGTTTACTGTTTTTACAACAATATGCTTTTTAGCAGAAGACTTTGTGGTCCCAACAGTCCAATGGAATACATTTGCTGCAGAACATGGTAAAGAGGCTGTGGATGTTGTTGGTGTACAAATTAAAAGAATGATTTGGACAGCTGTTAAAGCACGAACAACTCAAGTTGTATCACCTGAAGACTTTTGATTGTGTGGATAATCTTTGGCAAAGAAAACAAGAGTTCTGAGGTACCTTAAAGAGATATAAAAGAGATTAGCATATTTTTTAATAAAAGATGGGAGTTAGTAAAGGATATTCGTGGCATCAGAAATTATCATTTTGAAAGATATGACAATAAGCACATTTTGGCAGGCTTACATTGGATAAGACAACAGACCCAACATGCATCATTCCTGGCATTTACATTCAAGCCATATTCAATGAGAGGGTCCCAAATATTCTCTTTTTTGTAACTACATTGCTGTTTATCAGATAGCTATCATCTAAGTGGAGTTGGGGTGATGTTATGGATTTATGATAAATCGGGGAAAGTATTTGCTACTAATGAAGAAGACCAAAAGTACGATAATTTCTCTCAAATTACTTCAGTGCTCCCCACACCAGATTCAAAAAAAAAAAAAAAAAAAGTAGGAATTAGATTGGTAAATGGGATTGGAAATGAAATAAAATTGTGAACATTTTAATTTAAAATCTCTTAAGCCATCTTCAATACTGTACGAGTCCTGTTGTGAAGGAAAGAAAAATAGATAAAATTCTATAAATAAGGTCACTTGTAACATCCGTAACAAGTGAATATAACATTCATAACAAGCAAAAATGCTAAATAAAAAATTAATTTTTTCATTATTTAAAAAATGGTTTCTTTCCAGAAACCCTTTAACATCCCCGAAAAGTCTCAAGAAAATTCCCAGTGTATTTAATCTCTAGGGGGACCTGAATTTTTCTCATGAACTTGTCACCATGTAATGACAGTTCCCAAATTTTGCAACATCCATAACATATTTATTTCTTTGAATAACTCCTTAATTATTTAAAGTAACATATTAAAAATTTGTTGCCTCGAAGTTAGTGAATTATTATTTTAGTATTTGCCACTAAACAAATAAGGGGGAAAGAGAATTATTTTTAAAGAAATGAAGCTAAACTAAGTCAGAATGCAACATCCATAACATATGGAATGGCTGTTCTGTAACAAATGACTAATGTAAAATCTATGGGCAACAGAACATTTGTTTCATCGGCAGTATCATTTTTTAATGTTGCAGAGCCTTGAAACTTGGAAAGGAAAAAGAGCAAGATTGAAAAAAGTTACATGCATTTTCTCCCTGGAAATTTTCTAGTCATCTGTTGGTATATTGCCTTAATCGTAAACGTGCTGCATCTTAAAGGCATCAAGTTAGATACGTTCATGTGCTATGCTAGTTTTTATTCTTATCCTTCTGTGTAATTGTCAAATGGTGCAACGCATATTTGAATCTTAAATCATTTTTTAGCACTTACTGTACTAAGCTTTTGCCTTAAAAAGAATATAAAAACACATTAGAGTACATATTACTTAGCATATATTAAAAGCGTGATGAAAATTCAAATCCCATATTAACTTTAAAAATGATTGGACACCATTCAATCAAATCGTTAACGAGTGCTGAAGTAAACAAATTACCCATTAGGAATAAAACGGACCCTTGTAGCAAGTTCTAGCGATATTTTTACGTAAGAAAGCGCATTAATAACAGAAACCTTTCTTTACTTTGCTGTGGTAATTGTTTTCTGAAAAGTCATACCATATTTAATAACTGACACGTCCGACATATTTGACTGACAACGCAAAACTGCAGTCTAAAAAGCAACGCACACCTCCATTACTGCACTTCAGTGTTAAGTGGTATTAACAAAAGGCATGTCCAAAGAAAAACTGTTTTTCTCCTATACTGAATTTGGAATTAACCTCTTTGGCTACTAAGCAACTGGCAAATAAGCAAAACTGATTAATGAGTAGCAGAATCTGACTGGCGTTATGTTTTGTTTGCAGTAGCACTGTGCGCATGTCTGAAGTTAGCAACGCAATATTCAATCTGCTGGCGGAAGGCTGTTCTAACTCAAGGCACAACCTGGCATTTTCTTCTGCCTTTAATACACTTATTCTGCAATTACTTTCTTTAAAATGTAGTAACCTTTTACGTACAAGTACACCTACGGTGGTTGGTATCTACTACGGGAAAAAAAATAAATTTTGCTGAGATAAATCTGATGTATTACAATCATCCACTTTCTCAAATCATTTTCAATTATTTCCATAACTTATCTACAAATCATTAATAGAAAGTTTTGTTTTTAACAGTGATAAAAATGTCTTATTTTAATTATAAAGGCTCGTGGAACAAGTGATTCGCCGCAAAATGAACCGTCTGCCAGCTCAACTGCGCCCACGTGCAATAAAAGCATTAGCATTAACCACGGCGTTAAAGTGAGGCAGACCCGGATTCAGTTTTGCCAACCGTATGGGAATTCCGCTACGCGTAACGAAATTTGAGGCTTCGTAAAACGAAATTGTGGGAAAATGTTGCGACTGTTCTTAATTTTAACTTTTAAAAAATAAAGTTATGATTGCTACTAAAATAAATATGTAAAAATTCTATTCTACAAAATTAATTTAGTCATTTTAAGTGTTACCAATTTTAACCAGTGATTAAAATTGGTAACACCCTAAGAAAAAAGGAAATATCCCAGAGAATTGTCGAAACACGAGAAGAACGTGAAAAAAAAAAGGTTTTGAATAAATGGTTGAAAGAAGACATCTTTTCGAAATGGGTACAACCTTTTAAAGAACAAAAAGCAGAAGCAAAGTGCAGAGCATGTAATTCTGTTTTTTTTTGGGGGGGGCAGTAATATTGTGAAGCAATGTGAAAGCTAGAAACACATGAAGTATCTAAAAGCTAATAATAACAGAAACAGTTCTCAGGTAATAAGTAAATAAATTTATTTTCATTTTACCAAGAAATGTATAATGATTAGATTAATTTTAACTTTTAATCAAAAGATAAATTACCGCCACTAAAATAAGCATTAATTACCAACAGAGAGAATATAATATTTTTTTCTATATCCTATAGCAATGATCTAATAAATATAATACTTTTGTAGCGCAATTTTGTTCGACCTGTAAGAGGTTCATTGTTTTTGATTGGCAACACTGCCGGATTTTGTTCGGAGAGATTACTCTTAAGTAGCTCAGTCCGGATATTCGAAAAGACCTTATCCAGGCGCCCCCCCCGCCGGAATTAAGAAAAAGTGGCATAAATCACTTGTCTTACAGTTATGTGCAAGTTCATGATAGTCACTTCTCGTTGGTGACTCGACTTGCTGTTGGTATAGGTTCAGTCGAGTGATTTTGCTTATCCTCCCTCAATAGGATTTAACCTAGGAACGTCATTTCAATTTCTGCTTGAGGGGGGGCAGGTAGACAAAGCAGTTTCCCGAATTTTCATGTGATTTTTAACGACACATTTAGCTTAAAAGAAAATCTTTTATTTCTTAAAAGTAGTAAATAAAACAGCGACTTGAGCACAAAGGAAGATGGCGACAAGCGATAAGCTTCTTTGTTCTACGCCGACAAGTCTCGTGTCGTTAGGCCCCGCCCCCTCTTGCTTTGTGTGCTTACCTAATGCCGACTGTGTCTGTGCCAACAGGTCCTACCCCCTCCCCCATGCGTTCTACTGTGGCGTCCTGACTTGAGGGATTTGTTTTCTCGAGGCCTGCCGCCCCTCGGCAAATTAATTAGGTAATGTTCGTCAAAAATTATTGAAAAAAAAAAGAATTGACATTTTTTATGACTACTAATGCATGCATATCTAAGGCTCCTCGAGCAATTAAGTTTTTTGATTAATGAATTGTATATGAATTGACTCGAGCGCGAGTGTTAGCGTGTATAAGTAGCGCACTCACGAGAACAGCCGGACATGTAATGAAAACCCAGCAACCCACTTCTGTCTGAGGATCACTGAAATGTTTCATGTATACATTAGCTGACAACGTTAGACGCTTTCACCACATTAATAGACTTTAAGTTTGCATCCCGGATCTGTATACAGTCATTAGCGGGAAATGTGAGTAATTGTTTTTTCCTAAGTGCTCTGCACAACTCTCACCACTTCAGATTTTATCGGAGGAAATTATATAAAAGCAGTAGCTTTTCCAATGATTTTCACAGTATCGAACACAGCGATCTAAGCACTCTGCAAACTTTATTCTTTCAACGTGAAATTTCATCAAATGATTCGGTTAACATTATAGTTGAATACTATATATGTTATAAAAAATAAATACGGTTAACATTATAGGTGAATATTACATACGTTATTAAAAATAAAAAATGGCTTCGCTGATCAATGAATACAATTAAATATTTTTTATTAATTAATTGTATATGAATTGACTTGCATATTTTTGGTTATTGCGTTGTGTCCCCCTAACGTTTCCAGATCTAGGATCGTTCCAGCTAGTTGCGCGTTTCTGCCATCTACCTTCTAAAGTAAAGTTCCGCGCTTCTACCATCTTCATTCTAAAGTAGAACAATGAGATAAAAACTAATCAATTCTTTGGAATGCGCAGCGTCATTAGGGAATTGTTCCAAGTTGACCGGGATGGCTGGGGTCGAATCCTAGGAGTGATTACAAATTCAGCTTCTAATAACTCAGAGGCTAATTACGATAAAGACGTCAAATAACGTTTATTACATTAATGTCATTAGGTAGTTTCTTGTGGATGTATATTTGGGTACCTGGTGTCCAGGGTTCGAATAACGATAAAAATGTAATTTAATTATAAATTTAATAACTCCTAAACTAATTAAGATAAAGACGCCAAATAAACTTTATTGCGTTTATGTTATTAGGTAGTAGCTTGTGGAGGTGTAATTAGATACCTGACGTCCTGGGTTCGCTCCTTAATTTTTAAATCACCATTATCTCGGAAACTAAGAAAGCTAGAGGGATGGACCAAAGCATGATTGATAGCTCCTGTGATGGGTAATTAATACTGTATATAATTTTCAATCAGGTGTCCTTATTTTCGAATCCCGATCTTTCAATCACTTAATTTTTCTCTATACTCTAGAATATATCACTTAGATTGATGCTGTAACAGCATACAGTTCTTTTTAACATATCAAACTAATATTGTAAATAATTTTGTTTCTGGTGTCCTGGGTTCGAATACCGATAAAACTTAATTTAATTATAAATTTAATAACTCCTAAACTAATTAAGATAAAGACGCCAAATAACCTTTATTGCGTTTATGTTATTAGATAGTATCTTGTGGATGTGTAAATAGATACCTGACGTCCTGGATTCGATCCTTAATTTTTAAATCACCATTATCTCAGAAACTAAGAGAGGTAGAGGAGTGGACCAAAGCATGATTGATAAGTTCTATACAGGGTGATTAATGCTGTATATAATTGCCAATCAGTTGTGCTTGATTCGATTCCGCATCTTTTAATGACATCCTTAATTTTCCTCTGTACACTAGAATATACCAATTAGATCGATGATGTACATGCATACAGCTTTGTTTAACATGTTGAGCTAATATCATAAATTATTTTGTTCCTGGTGTTCTGGGTTCGAATACCGATTCAATGAAATTTACTTACAAATTTAATAACATGTAATCTAATTTAGATAGACACGTCAAGGTAAACGTAAACAGAGTATCTAGTCCTTAAATATCGTTATCATGACAAATATTACTTTAAAGTACTCAGATCGAATCCCGAAGGGATGATTTCATATATCTTCATGCCTATAGATCATATCAGGTTCTAATAAAGATTAAATGCTTGATGCTGATGTGGGGAGCTAAAATACATTTATTAAAAGTATTACCGGGTTCGATTTAGAAGCTTAGAATCTGTGTAACTATAGAAAAGTTGCTTTTCTCGTGATTGTAGTGAAATGTAATGGTCTTTCTGTGAGAAGATGGAAAGGAAGAATTGAAAAGGGAATGAAAACATGAGATAATGTAGCATATACATACATTTAACTAAATAAGGAGGAAAATCTTCTACGTTACCTTTTAAGCTTTTACTTTTAAGTATTGTGATAATACAGCTTGAATTAACCTTGGTACAATAGGTGGTGATGGTGGTGGTAGTAGTGGTAGGCTTGAATTTGAAATATATGTCTGAATGAGCGTGTGGGAATACTTCTTTTGCAGGTGTGACAGCATAAGCAGGTAGTTATGAGACGAGTTTAAACGTGTTTGATGCTGTCAGACATCCTGTCTCTAGGTGTGACGTCATAAACATCCTGCTTCTGGGCGTGAGGTTATATGGTTGAGATTAATACACGTTCAACGATCATATACAGCTGGTTATGGAGCGAGTTTATAACTGATCTAAAAGGTTCGTGCTCCCTCTATAAATATGTTATAGGGGAAAGGATGCTCTCCTGAAACATTAGGCATCTAGACAGAAATTGTTCACAGAGACGGAGACGTCAGGACGGATGGGACAGACTCCAAGTTCAAATCTTTAAACGGTAGGGCCGCCCCCTTTTTTGCCTATCATGTTTCCTAAACCATCCTAACAGCGTAACATTACGTTACAATGCCGCGTAACCAGATTAACGACGGTCAGTCGCTCAGATCTTTGATTTTTTTGTGGTTTTCCCTGGTCTGCAGGCGAATGCCTGAGCACCGTATGCTACCACGTTTTTCATGTTATATCATTCTATCTTAACCTACGTGCTTCTAAGGCACTCTGACTGGATTACCATCGGCCACTCGCTCAGACCTTTGATTTTTTTCGTAGTTTTCCCTGGTCTGCATGCGAATGTCTGCTCAAAAAGAAACTTGTCCGTTCCTCGGTTGGCGGTTAAGGAATACGATATACGATTATATGAGGAATATATGGAAAACGGAGACAGACTGTATTATAGACAGAATCTGGTCCACTTTTGCGTTTATATGGGAAAGGATAGGGAAAACGATGGTAGATGCGACGGTTCAAGGAGGAAAGTGCATTTATAGGGGAGATAGGGAATACCAAGGCTGATGCTAGGCTAGTCAGATGCTAAAGGAGGTAGGGATATGCTTTATACGAGAGAGATAGAGAATACAAGGAAAGATGCTATACTAAACAGGACTTGAAGGGTAGAATATAGCGATATAGCGAACCGAGGAGAGGTATTAGGATAGGAGTTTTGAATGATAGAGTAGGCGTTTACATGCGAGAGATAGGGAATACGAGGGTCGATGATAGGCTAGACGGGGTTGAAGGAGGGAATGCATCTTATATGAGAGAGGTAGGGGAATATGAGGAGAAGTGTTAGGCTAGACAGGGTTTGAGGTGTGGAATATGCGTTTATACGGGGAACGTGTACAGATAATAGGCTAGACAGATGCTGAAGGACGGGAATATAGGCTTATACGGGAGAGATAGGGAAATACGAGGAGAGGTGCTAGACTAGACTGATGCTGAAGGAGGAGAGGATACGCTTTATACGGAAGAGATAGGGAATACGAGAAGAGGCACTAGAAGGGTAGAATATAGCGTTTTTATATGGGAGAGCTAGCAAACCGAGGAGAGGATTAGCCAGGAAGGTTTGAATGACGGAGTATACGTTTATATGGAGAGACGAGGAAAACGAAGGTAGGTCTAGGTTGAGAGAGTCTTCAAGGAGGAAAATGCATTTATATGAGAGCGGTAGGGAATACGAGGAGAGGTGCTAGTCTAGAGAGGGTTGAGGAGTAGAGTATACGTTTATATGGGAGAAATACGGAAAACGGGAGAGATACAAGGGTAGACAGTGGTTGAAAGAGGAGGAATGTAGGTTTATACGGTAATATAGAGAGTAATTCGATTATAAAACTTTTCTTATCCAGCGTTACAACGCTTTTACATACTTATTTTCTAAATCTTACAAACTTTATATATGTTAAACAGTAGTGTGCGAGACGGAGAGGGACAAACTGTATATCGGTTTACAGTGAAGTATACATCCTAACCTATTGCCACCTTATTTGCTATAGATCTCCTCATTCCTATCATCATATAACGTAACCACGTAACAAGACGTATCACGACGTAACATAACAGCATGACAAGACGTCATACTAAGTAACATAACCACGCAACATCACGTGACATCTCGTAACCAGAAACGTCACACGACGTAACAACACGTAACCACGTAACAAAACGTAAGAACAATACGTAACCAGCCCATTGCTAAGGTAATCTAAACTATTTCATCCTTCATAACTTAGACAATAAGTACGAGAGCCTAGCAAATGTACTGCTTAATAGTGCAACGTTTTATACCTTTAATCTTTTTTATCATTGAGCCTTGAATATCTAAGGCATACATTTTAGATCGTAGCCCTACAAAGCGTTGAATGATTTTACCATTAGCCTCATCTTTAAATTTTCCCAACACCTTCTTGTTTAGAGCTGAATGAGGCAGAAAGGCTGGCCACAGGAATCCAACCCACGACCTCCGAATGCGGACCACAGACGTTACCGCCGGAGCCATCCCGGCCGGTAAGTTTTGATTAAAGCATCGCATATTCAAATATTGATTCCGGAAAATAAAACGCATAGGTACCTATCTTTAGTTTCCTAGATCGAATTTATTCCTGTTCAGTTCTCTACGATTAGGAAACCATACGAGACTGAGAAAAACTTAGTACATAC
The DNA here is from genome assembly GCA_030765065.1 of Deroplatys truncata. NCBI lineage: Eukaryota > Metazoa > Arthropoda > Insecta > Mantodea > Mantidae > Deroplatys > Deroplatys truncata. Next base: position 78,452,667 of record CM060976.1, on the reverse strand, counting down.
ATAATGCAGATGTAACCCATAACATATGTAAACAAACTCTGGCGTTCTACAGTTCCGAAATATTACCTGTTGTTCGTTTGAATGTTCAAATTTTAAGCAGTATATTCTGAAACGTTAAATGAGTGTTCTTTTGTTTTTATAAGATCATGCAGATTATGTAATACTAAGGCTCTTTTTAAAGAGTTGACCATACTTTCAGCTTCCTGTGAGCTCCTGTTTAGCTAGAACAAAATGTGTACTGAAACCATTTCTTGTGAATCTTTGTAATGATTAACTATAAGCAGGTCAGGGAAAGTAAACGACAATGAGTAAAGAATGTTCTAGAGGTGTAGATATACGTGACTCAACGGAGGGAAACACCTCGCGCGCTGTGACCTACATTGTATTACGGCTACCAGCCTCCTGGAGGAAGGGATGAGCTGAAGGAATCCAAGAGGCTACAGGCCGTAAGCAGCCAGGCTACAGACGCGACAAAGTCCCTAACATTTCCAAGCTCGCAGGCCCGACCCACTGGTTAATCGCCGAGAGAGAGCGAAGAACGGCCTACCAATGGTGACCACGGAGAATACTCTTTCCATTGAGCACGCATCAGCACCATCTGTCCGGCACCGCAATACGCTGCGATATCCAGAAGCACATAAATAAAAATCTGAAATACTCCATCCCGATACCTTGGTTTCTACACTGGGACGTGCATTGCAAATCTTTATTTCACATTATTCAAAAACATGTCATTTACATTATCGTTTTACAGATGTCACTTATTACTATATAAAACAAAACAAACTTATGAAAGTAAAATAAAAAATAAAATTATTAACATCCAAATAATATATCCATATTTTAACTAATTTCTAGCTGCAGAAACAAATAACTGGAACCCCGTTACTAATCCCCTAACTAAACTATTTATTTAAAAGCACGCCTCAAAGATGAGAAGGAAACGGAATGAGTAAGGAAATTGTGATAGAGAAGAACCACCCCTGCATTCAACTGCCAACCCCAGGGAAACCGCGAAAAACCCATGGGTCAGAGTCGCGGGTCTCGAACTCAGGACATCGCATACGCTACCACCTCACTCGATAAGAAAGTTGTTATATTGCAACTGGTTGTTGTGATACAATCAAAGGAAACTAGAAAGTAACTTTTACAGTAATAAATTCAAACCAACTACAGCTCGAAAAATATCAGTTTTAGTGTAATTTGCTTGTTTTGAGGAAAATCAATCTGTGTTGAAATAATAATCTGTTTAAAAATCTTGTATAATGAAGTGATCGTCATGGCAAGTTATTTCCATCTAATGCCAGAGCTCTTATTTAAGGGAGTTCCAGTGCAGTGAAAGCAAACGTATTACTCAATATGCTACTCCATGAGAATGGACTACGTTTTGAAAATTTGTATATTTATTCAAAGTCTCTCTATCAACCAAAGTACCAATATCTAATTAAAGTGCTTGGAAACATCGAAGGTATAGAAGCGAACACCTTCGACAACGGGAATGATGTTTTGCATCCTTCTGAAGTTAAAGAAAAGATAGTATCCTTTTACAGTATGGGTAGACATCGAAATGTCGACTCTGTATATCTAGCGCAGTCCTATGCCAAAGTTCCAAAACATTTAATTCGCGATAATACAAACATGATAATACTCTTCAGACAAGACAATTTAAACCTAAAGCACATTTACGAAGATTATGTAAATACCGACATGACCTACAATGAATTTAAAGATCTATGTAAGAGTGTTTGGGAGAGTGTATCAGAAGGAAGACCCTTTGTTGTGATAGTTCCTGAATTTCACATGAATGAGGGGCGATATAGGAATGGTTTTGATGTATATATTAAGCTCGACAAAAAAGAAAATGATCATTCGTAGTTAACCATAAGCATCGAAAGGTTCGGTTCTCAGAGAACTGGTCCAGTTAGAAGAGTGTTTGATCGTTTTATCATAAATAGAGATGTCAAAGGAAACTATCAATTCAAGAATAAGAGATTGTGCAATGTTCACGATCCTGAAGATAAACATGATGCCTCCAATTGATGCGGTAACATTCTTGGTGCTTACGTAATATGTTTTACGTAATATGTTTTTACGTAATGTTGTTAAAACTTGAAAATCTTATATTGTGCTGCTTTTGTTTTGTTTTGTTACATAATTTTAACTGCCCCACGTATGGGAGCCAATTTGATGCGGTATTTACTTATAATGTTGATGCTTGTGATGTTTATGTATGTGTGTTTACTTCACGCGTTGCCATCTTGTGACGTCATTCTTTGTTAGGTTCGTAGCTCCATCTTGTGTTAGTAATTTGCATCAGTGTTAGCTTTTTTGTTTGATTTCATTTCAAATGTCCTCCGGCTAGCTATTATCTTATCTTGGGTCGAACATGTGTCTCTATACAGGTTGTGAAGCGGAAAGGAATCTTTTATCCAAAAATTACACTGATGAAGAAATTTGTTTTATAATTTTTATTGTCGAACACGTTCACCATCACTTTTACATATTGATCTGGATACTAGCCAAACTGAAACTGTTATAATACTTCTTACTGATCACTTTTAATTCACGTGCTTCAACTTTGTGTATAATTAACTTTATAATACTTTAGATTTTCGTAACTTGTGAATCTATAGCCGACGTATCTCATACAAATATTTTGACGAACTGACGAACTTAAGACGACGTGTATTGCACAAAGAATTTTGATGAACTGCCCGCGATCTACCTCTGACTTGGCTTATTTATACTCCTTCGTCCAGATACGCCTAAAGATTATAAATGAATTACTATTGGCTAATAAAACGCGCCAACATTAGCGTCTATTTTAATATCCAATGAAAACCACGAATACATATTGCTTTTAGGGAGAAAATATTCCAGAAGTTTCTACCAAAAACGCGCCAACATTACGTAACTTCCTTGTTTCCAATAATGATAAACAGCTCACCCCCCCTCGCTGCATTATTGCTCTATTATTGACAGTTTCAGTAAAGCCGTATAAACTTATTTCCCAATAATAATTACAATTAATAAACATCTGAAATCAATGTCACATAAAAATGCATATTCATATTACAATCATTATTTACATTTAAGTAATTTGTGATACAAATTACTGCATCATATGCCCCACTAGAAACATAATTATAAATATTTACAACTTGTTTGGAAATTTTATAATTGGGTTTTTAGTCTCCTAAATCTTGAAACACACGCTATCACTTTCACTTAACACTTCACACGCATTTAACACACGACATATTTTTTTTTTTATATCTCGCCACTACTTACTGGCTCTGGTTGAATTTGTTTAGACATTAATCTGACATAACAATTTTTTTATAGCAAATACTGTACCCTGAATTATTAAGTTATTGTTACAAAATTGGTTTACTTTCTTATATTGTTGACAAAAATTTATGCATTTAAGAATTTTGTAATTATTAAACATATTTACCAAAATATTCACCCTTTACACAAATATATTTTCATCTCTTAAATCTAGTCACTGTTTCACATTTTCTGTTTGCTACATAAGTATTTGTTTTTAATTATTTTTACCCATTTTTGTTATTTTGTACTTTATCTTAACAATACTCTTGGAATTGTATTTACGTACTTTTAATTTAATATCATATTAAGTTTCAATCTTAGCATTCTTAATTTTCAAATGTTGTTACAGTTACTAAAAATTTAATTTTTTTTAAACATTTCTTTTTTTTTAATTTATTTCTCTTTTCAAATGACATATAAATAATTAACCCTCTTACGTTCCAATACATTTCTCTGCAAGTCATCTTTAACTATCCAGCATTTACTTTACATCTCATTGCTATTTACCCTCCTGGATCAAATTGTATGTGGCTAAACATTACTCGTAGCCGTATCCTAACCTTCAAATTTTTGTTCATGAATAACCTCTTGTATTCATTTGAAATTTCGTCCCTTGATAACATTTGAAAACAATCTAAAGTTTCCTGAACAATACATCTTTTAACAACTTTCATTTTCAATTCTTCTACTATCTCTTTACTTTGAGAATACTCTGACAAATCTGTACTAAACTGTACTGGACTGGAGTTTTCATTTTGAACATTTTGGTACAATTTATTTCTTTGCATTACTGACTCCTGTATTTCTGATATCTCCCCTCTGAAATTGACTTGCGACTGATTCACATCTACATTCATAACCTCTTTCATCTCTCTTAGCTCACTTGAAATACTACTCATTTGACTTCCTAACTCTGTACTTTCTACATCAACATGTTCATTTTTTAGTATTAACCTCACTTTCTTTGTTATCTCTTTCCCTGCTCATGTCTAGCATTTTCTTTGAAACTTCCCCAATCTCACTTGCTATTACTTCCTCATTTTCATCTCTCATTTTTGGCATACTACTATCTAGCTTCATAACTTTCTTTTCAGTTTCTTCCCTGCTTTGATCTACTTTTCGCTCTAATACCTCATTACTCCTACCAATATTTTCAATTGATTTCCTGTTCTGTTCTAAGCTCTTACCAATATCTTCCCTTAATTCCCTATGACTCTTTTGCATATCTTCCCTTAATTGATCTGTAATACTCTTACTAATATCTTCCCTCAATTCTTTATTATTCATTTCCATTTTCTGAGTTAGTTTTTGTTCTAATTTCTCATTATTCTGAGTTAGTTTTTGTTCTAAACTCCTATCAATATCTTCCCTCAATTCTTCCCTCATACTCTTAACAATATCTTTCAGCATTTCCATCATCATACTAGCATCAAAATTAAAATTTCCTGCTATTCTATTCTCACTTTCTTCACTAACATTTTCATCCTCAAATCCTAAAAAGTTTGGGCTATTTTCTGTAACCTGTATTGAATTACAGCTAACTGTTACATTATCTCCCTCCATAATTATTTCTTCTGTATTATTAGTAGCCATTGTTTTCTTTATCCTATCACTCCTTAAGTACATTTGTAGGTTACAATTTTGTTTTCTAAAAAAAATTACGATACTCTAACCTTTGTGATGCTGTCTGTTGCTGTTACATTGATGTCCAGCTTTCTGCCCCTCTCTCCTAGGTTATATGTCGCTTCTGCGTTGTGTTATGATGAGTCCACGTCGTTTTGTTGTCCTGTAGTTTGGAATCTGCGTCTTGTAGATCATTTCACTGCTGCATTCGTTCCACGTCCTGGTTCCTTTCCTGGTCACTCTGCTACTTTACTGGTTACTTTGCTTCTTTCCTGGTCATCGTGTTCCTTTCCTGGTTATCGTGCCCCACGTTGGGCGCCAATTTGATGCGGTAACATTCTTGGTGCTTACGTAATATGTTTTTACGTAATGTTGTTAAAACTTGAAGATCTTATATTGTGCTGCTTTTGTTTTGTTTTGTTACATAATTTTAACTGCCCCACGTATGGGAGCCAATTTGATGCGGTATTTACTTATAATGTTGATGCTTGTGATGTTTATGTATGTGTGTTTACTTCACGCGTTGCCATCTTGTGACGTCATTCTTTGTTAGGTTCGTAGCTCCATCTTGTGTTAGTAATTTGCATCAGTGTTAGCTTTTTTGTTTGATTTCATTTCAAATGTCCTCCGGCTAGCTATTATCTTATCTTGGGTCGAACATGTGTCTCTATACAGGTTGTGAAGCGGAAAGGAATCTTTTATCCAAAAATTACACTGATGAAGAAATTTGTTTTATAATTTTTATTGTCGAACACGTTCACTATCACTTTTACATATTGATCTGGATACTAGCCAAACTGAAACTGTTATAATACTTCTTACTGATCACTTTTAATTCACGTGCTTCAACTTTGTGTATAATTAACTTTATAATACTTTAGATTTTCGTAACTTGTGAATCTATAGCCGACGTATCTCATACAAATATTTTGACGAACTGACGAACTTAAGACGACGTGTATTGCACAAAGAATTTTGATGAACTGCCCGCGATCTACCTCTGACTTGGCTTATTTATACTCCTTCGTCCAGATACGCCTAAAGATTATAAATGAATTACTATTGGCTAATAAAACGCGCCAACATTAGCGTCTATTTTAATATCCAATGAAAACCACGAATACATATTGCTTTTAGGGAGAAAATATTCCAGAAGTTTCTACCGAAAACGCGCCAACATTACGTAACTTCCTTGTTTCCAATAATGATAAACAGCTCACCCCCCTCGCTGCATTATTGCTCTATTATTGACAGTTTCAGTAAAGCCGTATAAACTTATTTCCCAATAATAATTACAATTAATAAACATCTGAAATCAATGTCACATAAAAATGCATATTCATATTACAATCATTATTTACATTTAAGTAATTTGTGATACAAATTACTGCATCACAATAAGAATTATGTGGATGCTCTCGAAATTAGGATGCACGATTTCTCTCAGCAAGCTGCTAACAATGTTGAGGTTATGGGTAAGACCCTGATCGATGAATTGATTTCAAGATATATCCTCAAGAGATATAAGGAAAATAACATCGTGATTGATAAAGTTAGATTGAAGGTATTGCTAGATCCTGTTCACGATAACGATGTTGTGAATAAAAAGTTCATCACTGGATATGTCAATTCACGCACGCAGTCGAGAGATGTTAATGGTAACATTATATTCGACAATAAGAGAATCACTGATATAGCTGATCCTCTCGGAGATACGGATGCTGTAAATAAAAGATATGCTAGAGCTATGATCATTAGGAAATCGAACGAGACGCGACAGCAGTTTAACAGGTACTTGCCAAAGGAAATCGAAATGCAAATAGGTGAGAAGCTGCTAGACATCACAGCAAATCTGAATAAAACTACGAGTAAAGTGGATACTCTAACAACCTCTACAAAAGACAGAGTGGATTCTGTAATGGACTCTATTAAACAAGTTACCGCCGAGCTCGATAGAGAAAAAACAAATCTTCAGAATCTCTGCAATCATAAAATTAGTAATTTAGAAAAGTTAGCGATGAAGCGAGTTTCAGATTTAGAGGCTACAGTCAGGCAGTTAAAGACAGAGGTTTTGAATACTCTCAAAACCGATTCCTGCAATGATAAACTTAAGAAAGTGGAGGAAAATGTAAATATGATGATGGACGCCTACAAAACTAATATGCAGCAAATGACGAGTCTAGAAGAATCAGGCTCGAAACTGCACTCTGCCTGTCACAGAAGCAGAGGTACAGTTGTCTAGCACTAAGGCCTTTGTGGGTACGTGGCGAAGTGAGATTGTATGGCACAGGCATGAGACAGAGAAGGCTAAATGTTCACCACACACCAAGCCACGAGGTATCTCCTAACAGATCCATCGCGATATGACCACGTAATTAAAGCGATATAAAATAAATAGAGAGAAAATATATGTATATAACATAAGTTTATTCTATTTAACACGACGTCAGGATTATTTAAATATTCTAAAAATGTTTACGTTTACTTAGGCATGGTGGTGGGATTATTTCATTCATATTGCTTTAACTTTCTGGTTAATTTTTCATAGCTTCACGTTAGCACATTTCTTTGTTGTCCTCAAGGATAGCCTTAACCGAGGGAATGTTTTAATACTTATAAGTTTTTTTAATTTATTATTGGTAACATTTTACCTTGCATTTCCAAAACATGAAAATATCTATACTTTCGAACATTAAAACTGCAACAAGCCTCTCGCATTTGAATTACAAAGTTAAATCAGA